>JAJTUV010000363.1:0-600000 GCA_021653895.1 Mastomys natalensis | reverse complement strand
ACACACACATATATGCACCACATGCACCACACACACATAAATGTACCACATGCACCCAACACATGCATACATGTACCACATGCACCACACACACATATATACAACACATGCACCACACACACACATATATGCACCACATGACCACACACACACACATATGCACCACATGTACCACACACACACACATATATGCACCACATGCACCACACACAACACATATATGCACCACATGCACCACACACACATACATGTACCACATGCACCACACACACATATATACAACACATGCACCACACACACATATATGCACCACATGCACCACACAACACACACATCACACCACAATGCACCACACACACACAAATATGCACCACATGCACCTCACACACATATATGCACACACACACATATATGCACCACATGCACTTCACACACATATATTCACTACATGCACCTCACACACATATGTACTACATGCACCTCACACACATATATTCACTACATGCACCTCACATACATATATGCACCACATGCACCTCACACACATATATGCACCACATGCACCTCACACACAATATATGCACCACATGCACCACACACACACATATATACACCACATGCACCACACACACACAAATATGCACCACATGCACCACACACACACATATATGCACCACATGTATCCCACATCATTGGGGATAGAACACCTGGTTCTTGTCTTTGAAGCATGCATTGTCAGTAAGGAAGACAGTCCTGTAAGTGATAGGGGTGTCAGGCATCAGTGGAGTCACCATTGTATGTATGTATAATCATGTGTAGACATACGGAAGACACACATCTTAAACTAACCTTGGTAAAGTTTTAAAAATTTTTTCTCAAGGGATAATTGGCTATTTGCAATGAGTCCAAGTCTTCCAGAAGTAAAAAGAGGTTATCTTCTATGAACTGTTTTCACTGATTAATCTGCCCAAATGTTCACAGGGGAGTCAAGGGTTTGTTCTCTTTTGAGCGAGTTCTTTTATGTGCAGGGTGTGTGTGTGTGTGTGTGTGTGTGTGTGTGTGTATTATCTGTGGTGTATGTGTGGTCTATGTATGTGTGATGTGTGTGTGGTGTGTGTACATGTGTATATGTCTATGTGGGTGTGGTGTGTATATATGTGGTACGTGTGTATATGACTGTCTGGTATATGTGTGTTGTGTGTGTGTGTATGTGTTGTGTGTGGTGTGGTGTGTGTGTATATATGTGTGGTGTTCATGTTGTGTGTGGTGTGATGTGTGTGTGTAGTGTGTATGTGTGGTATATGTGTGGTATGTTGTGTGTGTGTGTATGTGTGTGTGTGCATGTATGTGTGGTGTGTGTGTATGTGTTATTGTTGTGTGGTGTGCATGTATGTGTGGTGTGTGTGTATGTGTTATAGTGTGTGTGGGGTGCTGTTGTGTGGTGTGTGTGATGTGTGGTGTGTGTATGTGTGGTGTGCATGTATCTCTGTGTATGTGTGGTATGTATGTATATGTGTGGTATATGTGTGTGTGTGTATCTGTGGTGTGCATGTATGTGTGGTATATGTGTGGTGTGTGTAGTGTGTGGTGTGAATGTGTTGTGTATGTGTGTGTGTGAATGGTGTGTGTGTATGTGTGTGTGTGTACTGAAGATCAAGTCCAGAGCCTCACACGTCTTAGACAAGTACTCTACCATTAAGCTACACCCTTACGCCCAGAAGATCAAGGTAAAAAATTCTTGTGTGTCTGTCCAGATACATGAAACTGTGATGTTTGTAGGGAAAAAAAAATAGATGAAACTGAAAAACAGAGGGACAGATACTGAATGTTTTCTCATGTGTAGAATGAGATTCAAAATGGTTGTTTGTTGTGTGTATGTGTTTGTGTATGTGTGGTAAAAACTGGAAAGGGGCTCTTGAGAGGGGGAAGAGGAGAGTAACAAGAATACAAATGATAAGAAAGCAGAAGTGGGGATTCCCTAAGGTGAGGGAGGGAAGCAGCAGAAGCAGAACAGGGGATGGCAGGGGGAGAGAGAAACAAATGAGAACTAAGGTAAAAACACGTGTCTGGGGATGCCGTAGCAAATCCATTGTTACGTATGCTAACCCAAAACTTGATTTTAAAACTTTTATTTAAAAGGTCAACAGAATACTTTCTGTTGAGGAAAAAAAAGAAACTGTCACATAAATAACAGCATCACCCCACACAAGACACAGTGAGCCTGCCAGAAGCCAGAGGGTGAGAAAATAAGACCAAATATAATTATTAAAACTCACAGTGGCAATCAATTCAAATGAGAGAGAACAGAGACAAGAGGGAAGCGAGGAGAATCCCTGCCTTTCTAGATGAGAGTCAACAGACACTGTCTGAAGTTGTCAAGTGAACCCTGGGGAGTAACATATTCTTAGACCACTGAGGTAACTGACGTCATGAAGCTGGAAACTATTAAGAGATCATCATATCCAGGGGAAGGTAAGGAAGGTGTCTTAATCAGTGTTCTATTGGTGTGATGAGACACCATGACCAAGGCAACTCTAATAAAACAAAGCATTTAATTGGGGCTGATTTACAATTTCAGAGGTTTAGTCCATTATCATCATAGTAGGAAACATGGTAGCATTCAGGCAGACTTGGTGCTGGAGAAGGAGCATCCAGATCCACAAGAAGAGCTAGACTCTGGGCTAGGAATGGGCTTTGAAAACCTCAAAGCCCATCCCCAGTGACACACTTCCTCCCACAAGGCCACACCTCCTAATCCTCTCAAACAGTGCCATTCTGTGGTGACCAAGTATTCACATCTATGAGCCTCTGGGGACCATTCTCATTCAAACCACCATAGAAGGATTGCACAGTATTTACGTTAGAAGAACTGGATTCTAATCTTAGCTCTTCGTCTGATTATCTGGGTGTCTGCCTATCACATGCTGGGGATACAGGCATATCCATGGCCTTTAATCTCCTGGAGCCAAGAGGATGAGGTGGGCTCTGGCAAGGAAAAACTGGCAAAATAGAAACCCAGGAAATGCTTCCCAGGAAGCAGCTTGGGAGAGTTGAAGTTAGGACACGATGGGGCACTCGAGGCTGGAGCATCACCTGAGGACAGCACAGTGAGGGGAAGGCCCACAGGCTGTGCTAAGCAACGGACTACCCAGGAGCAGGAGTTACTGCTAGAGAGCTTCAAGCTGCAGAGCATGTCACAGCTGCCTCTTAGGAAGCCCCAAACCTCCGTGGGTTCGTGCATCTCAGGCTCCCCGTGACCTTCATGATTCAGCCCTCACTGTCAGCTGTGTGTGATCGATTGCACAGCTCTAAATGTATTCATTCTCCATTACTACTCTAGTGGGGCAGGTGCCACATGAATTGCACGAGATCTGGATTATAAATTGCCTCCTGGACTCTGTAGTCCGCTGCTCTTTATTCTGTAGGGAAAGTATGCATCATACTTGAAAGTCTTATTTTATTACAACAAATACCATATGGGCAATTAAGACCAAGACTTTAAATTTGTGGCAATAACAGCACATAAATTATGATTCTGAATTCTCTGTCCACTCTGGGACCTGAGAAACCTTCCAACTTCCTGGAGGATGAGTGTGGGTTTTTTTTTTTTTTAATTCAAATAGAATTGTATCACTTATAGGGTGTGGTGGCACAACACACCTTTAATATCAGCACTCGGGAGGCAGAGGCAGGTGGATCTATGGTGAGTTCGAAGCCAGCCTCATCTACAGAGCAAGTTCCAGGACAGTTAGAGCTACATGGAGAAACCCTGTCTCAAAAAAGAAAGGAAGGAAAAGGAAGGAAGGAAGGAAGGAAGGAAGGAAGGAGGAAAGGGAAGGAAGGAGGAGGAGGGAAGGAAGGAGGAAGGAAGGAGGAGGAAGGAAGGAAGGAAGGAAGGAAGGAAGGAAGGAGGAAGGAAGGATTACGTCCCTTTTCCTTCCTTCAGACCTTCCACTCCACACACCAGCTTCTCTCGAGTATTCTTCCGATTATTTTGTCATGTGTATCATGTGTTGCTATGTCTGTATGTGTACACTCTACATACAACAGCCAACCAATACATCTTACCCTAGCCTATGTTATGAGCAAGTTTTGAAGCCCTCAACATATCAGCTAGTGTAGAATACTAAAAAAAAAAAAAAAACAGGTTAATCATTTGTTTTTATTGGTAATTTTAGTCATCAATTTTTTGATATATTGTTTTATTTTGATGTATGTAAATGTATCAGTTTATTACCGCGGCGCGATGAGACACACCCTTAATCCCAGCTTGGAGGCAAGATCAAGAGGATTCTGAGTTCGAGCCACTGGATCTGAAGCAAGTGTAGTTCTACAGCCAAGTATACAGAGAAAACCTTGTCTAGAAAATACCAAAAGAAAAAATAAATGTGTTGTTCATTGCTGGCCCTGTGAAATTACACAACTCTATATGCCTAGAGAAGAATTTTAATTAAGAATGAGATTTAGGAAGATTTCACATAGAAATTAATACAACTACATCGTTGTATTGATTGTTTTTTTAAACATCCTGACTGCAGTTTCTCTCCTCCTCTCTTCCCAGCCCTTCCCCTGCCACCTCCCTCCACCCATCCCCCATCCACTCCTCCTGCATAAGAAAAGAGCAGCCTCCCCTAGATATCAACCGTCATGACATATCAATTTGCAGTAAATCTAGGCACCTCCTTCCTCTCAAGGCTAGACAAGGCAGCCCAGAAGGAGAAGAGGGTTCCAAAGGCAGGTAACAGAGTCAAAAACAGTCGTTCCCACTGCTAAGAGTCTCACAAGAAGACCAAGCTCCACAACTATAACTTATGTGGGAGGCCTAGGTCAGTCCCATGCAGACTCCTGGTTGCTGCTTCATTCTCTGTGAGTTTCTATGGGCTCAGGTTAGTTGATTCTATGAGGATTCCTGTGGTGTCCTTTACCCCTCTGGCTTCTACAATCCTTCCTCCCTGTCTTCCACAGGATACCCAAAGCTTCAACTAATGTTTGACTGTGGGTGTCCGCATCTGTTTCCATCAGTTGCTAGATGAAGCTTCTCTGATGACAATTAGGCTAGGCACCAATATATGAGTGTAGCAGAATGTCATTATGAATCATTTCATTGACTTCTATTTTTGCCTATTTTGTTGTTGTTTTTGTTTGTTTGTTTGTTTGTTGTTACTCTAGTCTACGTCTCTGGACTATCCAGTCTCTGATTCTTGGCCCTCCAGGAAGTGTCAGGGCTGGGCTCCCTTTCGTGGCATGGGTCTCAAGCTGGACCATTTATTAGTTGGTTATGCCCATAATTTCTGTGCCACCTTTACCTCAGCACATCTTGTAGACACCACAAATTGTATGTCAAACGATTTGTGGATGAGTTGGTGGCCCAATCCCTCCACTGGAAGTTTTGCCTGGTTACAGGACATGGTCTATTCAAATTCTGTGTTTCCCATTGCTATGAGTCTTAGCTATGGTGACCTTCATAGATTCCTGGAAGTTTCCATGGCACTGGATTTCTAGCTCATCCCAGAGATGCCTCCCAATTCCAATTGTCTCTCCCAATATTCTCTCCCTACATCTTCCCCACACCTGATCCCTCCTGTTCTCACCTCCCAGAACCTCACTCAGTCCACCTGCGATGTCTATTTTATAGCCCCTTCACAGTGAGATTCATGATTCCCCTCTGGAGCTCTCCTTCTTACTTAGCTTCTCTGGGTCCAGGGGTTATTCTTTACTTTACAGCTGATAGTCACTTATAAGTGAGTACACACCGTGTTTGTGTCTCTGGGTCTGGCTTACGTCACTCTAGGTGATCTTTTCTACTTTCATCCATTTGCCTGCAAGTTTTATGATGTCATTGTTTTTAACAGCTAAGTAACATTCCATTGTGTAAATATACGACATTTTCTTTATCCAGTCAGTTAAGGGACATCTAGGTTGTTTCCAGTTTCTGGATATTTTGAATAAAGCTTCTATGAACAAAGTTGAGCAGTGTCTTTGTAGTAGGATAGAGCATCCTTTGGGTATATGCTCAGGAGTGGTATAGCTGGGTCCTGAGGTAGATCCATTCCACCTTTCTGGGGAACTGTCATTGATTTCCATAGTGGCTGTACAGTTTGCACTCCCATCAGCAGTGGAGGAGCGTTTCTCTTGCTCCAACCCTCACCAGCATGAGATGTGTCTTGTGGTTTTGATCTGACAGGTGTAAGATGGAACCTCAGTGCTGTTTTGATTTGCATTTCCCTGATGATGATGTTGAAAAACAGATCTTTAAGTGCTTCTCGGTCATTTCAGAGTCCTCTGTTGAGAATTCTCTGTTAAATCTGTACCCCATTTTTAAATGAATTATGTAGTTTATTGATTTCTAGTTTTTTGAGTTCTTTATATATTTTAGATAACAGTTCTTTGTCAAATATGAAATTGGTGGAGATCTTTTCCCTGGTGGATATCTGTAGGCTGCCATTTTGTCCTTTGACAATGTCCTTTCCCTTACAAAAGCTTTTCAGTTACATGAGGTTCCTTTTATTAATTGTCTTATTATTAAATGTATACATCCACAGATGATATGAAAAGAGTATACATAAGCAACCCCAAAAATTCTACTAGGGAACTCTTACAGCTGATTAAAAAAAATGTTCAGTAAAGTGGCCAGATACAAATTTGACTAGAAAAAGAATCAGTAGCCCTCCTATATAAATGATAAACAGGCTGAGAAATGAAGTTGGCAATGATCATTCCATTTCTATTTTGTGAAATGATTTGTGGAGTATTGGTACAAGCTATTTTTTTAAAAGTCTAGTAGAATTCTTCACTAAGATTACCTGCCTTTGGGCTTTTTTTTTTTTTTTTTTGGTTAGGAGATCTTTAATGACTGCTTCTGTTTCCTTGTAGTATCTATTGAGAAAAATTGCTAATTTCTTTTAGATTTTACAATTTTGTGGTATACAGGTTTTTGAAGTGTGACTTAATGATTCTTGTGATTTCCTTCATGTCTGTCATTATGGCCCCTTTTTCATTTCTGATTTTATTAATTTGGATATTCTCTTTCTTCCTTTTAGTTAATTTGGATAAGGGTTTGTTTATCTTGTTGACTTTCTCAAAGAAACAGCTCTTTGTTTCATTGAATTTTTTGTCTTGTTTTCTTTGTTTCTAATTTATTGATTTCAGTCCAGAGTTTGATTATATCTACTCCACTTGAGTGTGTTGGTTCTTTCTGTTCTACAGTTTTCCTGTTTGCTGCTACATTGCTAGCATGAGATCTCTCTAATTTCTTTATGAAGGCACTTAGTGCTATGAACTTTCCTCTTAGCACTGCTTTCATTGTTTTCCATAAGTTTGGGAATACTATGCCTTCATTTTCATTGAATTCTAGAAGTCTTTCATTTCTTTCTTTATTTCTCCTTTACCCAGTGGCCATTCAGTAGATAGTTGTTCAGTTTCCACGAGTTTTTAGGCTTTCTGCTGTTTCTGTTGTTGTTGAAGCCCAGCTTTAATCCAAGGTGGTCTAACAAGATACAGTAGCTATTTCAATTTCCTTATATCTGTCAAGACTTGCTTTGTGATGGAGTGTATAGTCAATGTTGGGAAAGTTCCATGAGGTGCTGAGAGGAAGGCATATTCTTTTGTATTCGAGTAAAGTATTCTGTAGATGTCCATTAAATCCATTTGAGTCATTACATCTATTAGTTCCATTATTTCTCTGTTTAGTTTCTGTTGGATGGCTGTCTATTGGTGAGAGTGGGGGTCTGAAGTCTTCCATTATTAATGTGTGAGGTTTGATGTGTAATTTAAGCTTTAGTAATGTTTCTTTGATGGATGTGGGTACCCTTGTATTTGGGGCACAAATGGTTAGAATTGAGATGTCATCTTGGTGGATTTTTCCTTTGATGAGTATGAAATGTTCTTCCTCATCTCTTTTTACTTATTTTGGTTTGGAGTCTATTTTGTTATATACTACAGTGGTTACACCAGCTTGTTTCTTGGATTTATTTGCTTGGAAAAATCTTTTTTCCAGCTCTTTACTCTGAGATAATATCTATTTTTAATGTTAATGTGTGTTCTTATATGCAGCAGAATGATAACCCTGTTTTCACATCCATTCTGCTAGGTTGTATATTTTTATTAGGGAATTGAGTCCATTGACGTTGAGAGATATTTCTGACCAATTATTGTTATTGTTATTTTGTTAATGTTTGATTGTTATTTTGATATTTATGGTAGTGATGGTAGTGGTAGTGGTAGTGTGTGTGTGTGTGTGTGTGTGTGTGTGTGTGTGTGTGTGTTTCCCTTCTTTTGGTTTTGCTGGCATGTAATTATTTATTTCCTGTGTTTTCTTGGGTGTAGTCAACCTTCTTGGGTTGGAATTTTCCTTCTAGTCTCTTTTGTAGGACTGGATTTGTAGATAGATGTTATTTAAATTTGGTTTTGTTGTGAAATATCTTGTTTTCTCCATCTATGATGATTTGAAAGTTTTCCTGGGTAGAGTAGTTTGGCATCTGTGATCTCGTAGAGTATGCAAGACCCTTCGAGTCCAGGTCCTTCTAGTTTTTATAGTCTCTAATGAGAACTCAAGTATAGTTCTCTTTTTTTGGATGTTTTATTTATTTACAATACAGATGTCATCCCCTTTCCTCATTTCCCCTCCCTAGAACACCCTATCCTATACCCCTTCTTTCTTTATGCTTTTATATCATTTTGATTACATGCATGTATTAAGTTCAGTTCTAGGTTGAGGGTCTAGCAATACAATAGATGCAAATAGTCAAGGAACAAGCAAGACAATAAACACAAATAGTCAAAGAAAAAGCAAGGCATTAAACCCAGTTACGTGAACACTCCCATGATCACTGTTTCTAAAGGCTTATTAGGATGACTGAGCTTACTTCCCTATCCTAGCCCAAGGTCATTTTCATGTGTGAAGCCTACTTCCTTGTTCTAGCCTAAAATTAGATTCCTGTCTGAAATTACTTCTTTGTTCTAGCCTAATATTTAGATTCCTGCCTGAAATTACTTCTTTGTTCTAGTCTAATGTCAGATTCCTGTCTGAAGCCTACTTTCTTGTCCTTGGCCAATGTCATATTACTGCCAAGCAGCCCAGTTCCTTGTCGTTGGCCCATGGCAGATTCTTGCCAAGCAGCCCTAATGGCTCTCCACCTCTCCTCCTTTTTTATTTCATTAACAAGACTGAGCATGTCTTAGGTCATTCTGACAAGAATGCCTTCCTTACCCATCATGGAATATGCATTATCAAAGGCAATGTACTTCTGCTTTAGGTTGGTAAGGGTCTGTGCAGAATCTTACCCATCCTTGGCTTGGCAGCTTGTTAATTTAATAACTCTGTCTGGGGGTCCATTTTCAGGTTTAAGTCATACTTTGGCTGCCAACATGTTGATGTTGTTAAAGATAAGCTTTAACAAATGGGCAGGAATAAAAGTATTCCCAGGACAAGAAGGGCTAGCTTGATCAAGCTATATATGCCATTCTCAGGTATAGTTCTAATAAGTCTGCTTCATATGTTACTTGGCCTTTTCCCCTTGCAGTTTTTGACATTTTTTCTTCCTTCTGCATACTTAGTGTTTTGATTATTATGACACAGGAGTCCAATCTTTCCAGTCCAATCTTTTGGGTGGTCTGTAAGCTCCTTGTATGCTTATATGCACCTCTTTCTTTAGGTTAGGAAGAATATCTTCTATGCCTGATTTCTCTCTTTCATCTCCTATTCTTTGTTGGTGATGCTTGCATCTGTACTTCCTGTTCACTTACCTAGAGTTTTCATCTCCAGGATTTCCGCAGTTTGTGTTTTCTTTATTGCTTCTATTTCCATTTTCAAGTCTTAAACAGTTTCATTCATTTTCTTCAATCAACTTGTTTGTGTTTTCCTGGATTTCTTTACGACATTTATTCTTTTCCCTTCGTTAAAGGCCTCTATTATCTTCATAAGATTGTATTTAAGTTCATTTTCTTCTTCTTCAGCTGTGTTGAATATCCAAGACTTACTGTAGTAGGATAGCTGGGCTCTGGCGGTGCCATATTACTCTAGTTGTTGTTGATTGTGTTCTTATCTAGCCTCTAGTCATCTGATTTAGAGTTATTGTAGATTTAGGTGCTAATTTCTGATGGATTTTTTTTCCCTTGGTTTCTGTTTCCTCTCTGGTCTTCTAGCCTGATGGCCTGGGGTTCTCATGATGAGTGAGTCTTTGGGCCCAGTAGGTTGTCTCCACTGCGGTCTTTGTGACGTAAGTGACATCTGGAGTTTGGAGTGCCAATATTGCCTCTGGGGTTCCAAGTACCTGTGTGTCCTCTGGAGTTCTGAGTACCTGCTTGGTCTATGGGGTCCCTAGTATAGCGTGGGCTGCAGTAAAGCAAAAGTCTTATGCTGGAGCTGTGGGCTGGAATATCACATCTGATTTCTAATAGCACAGATTCTAGAGTTTTTTGAGAATTTTTTTAAATCATAACTTTCCTATTGTGTTCTGGGCAAGGTGAAGATAAGCATTCTTTAGGAAAAGACAAATTAAAATTGAGTTTCAATTCCATCACATTCTAGTCAGAATGACTATCATAAAAATAAATAAATACTAGTTAAGATGTAGAGGAGAGGGAACATTTGTATACTACTTATAAGAATGTAAACTGGGCAGACACTATGGAAATCAAGAAAAGCTTCAACAACAACAAAAAATACTAAAAATAGAACTTCCATATTGCACAACTGTTCCACTGCTGGACTTACACCCACAGGACAACACACCACAGAGATACTCCAATGTTTATTGCTGCACTATCACTATTCACAACAACTCCAAAATGGAGCCATGCTGGGAATTTTCCCAGCATCATAAATACTGAGGTGGGACACAGAGTTGGACAAAGGCCAAAGACTGATGATCTATGGCCTTATAACTCTCTCTTACTGTTCTGGGGTCCAGAACCTCATGGCCTCTGGAAACTTAACTCTTTCTCACTGTTCTGTGCTGTTAAGTGCTGGTTTCTTACTCTGTAACTCTCTTATTAATTGTGCTTTAAAAGGCACTGCTTGGGCTGGAGAGATGGCATGCACTCATGCACTCACAGACACATTCGGTTGAGCTTGACCACCTCTCTCATCAACTCCATAAGTGTTCATGCATAGTTACATACATACACATATATACAAACATACATATACATATATACATTTGGTGGATCATGCTGAGCCTCCAGTGTCACACATATATATTTGGATGTATAGGGCAGAGCCCCACAAGCCACCACTTTATTCTTTTCTCTAGCCTGTTTATACCTTCTTAGACAAAAGTTCTTTAGAAAATTACCTAGTAGATAAAATGTTACACAAAACAGGAGTTACAGATGGATGTCTATAGTAAGTTCAAAGCAATATTTCATTCCATAAGCTCATTATAACTTCAAAGCAATAGTTTCACATGGCCTTGCTTTATAATACACACTTCATCCTTGAATCTGACTTAGAATGAATGTTTTTCCCTGAACACAAATTTATTCCAAGCCTATTTCTATTTTTAGAGTAATTATGAAACTCATTGTATTTCTTATTATACAGTCTTACTTACTATTATGAGAATGGGCACATTATTCTTGATTTAACTTTATTATATCCTTCTGGCAAAAACAATAAAACTATCTCTTAAAACTTTCTTCCTAAAATTATTTGAATCAAATCAGGAGTTAATAATAACAGCATTAATTCATGAAAGCTCATCTTTGTGTTGATCTGCAGAAAATCTGCCCAATAGGGTAGGCTAACTCCTAGGAATCATTGACTATAATAGTGATAGGAAAAGGCATGTGAGCCACAAGAAGCAATCCTGAGGTGAAGTCTCTTGGGACCTTGCCTCTCAGAGCTCACCCATCATAGGCCATACAAAAATGGTGGGCTACCTCCAGGAAGGTTACCGGCTAGCCTTAGCCTTTCCTAGATATCCATCAACAGAGAAATTCATAAAGAAGATGTGCTACACGAGCAAGGGATTTTGAGATGTAAAGAAAAATGAAACATTGGTTCTCACAGAAGATGGACAGAACTGAAAATCATGTTAAATGAAATAATCCAAACTTAAGAGAGACAAATGCCACATAGTCTTTCTCATATGTAGAATCTGGATTTAAATTTTTATATTTATATTTTATTTTATTTCTCCAAAGAGAAGAGAAAGAGGAAGAGCGGGAGGAGGTGGCAGCATCTAGGCCTGAATAAAACTACCAGATGCACAAGTTTAGAAATATCAATATACATTGTCCATGGAATACAATTAAAGACAAAATATTGTAGAGAAAGGACCAAAGTGTGTGTGTTGTGTGTGTGTGTGTGTGTGTGAGACACTTGCACAGGGATAGGAATAAGATGAAAATGAGTATGTATGACAAGAACATTCAGGCTAGAGGAGTAAAACAGACAGTAGAGAAATGAAAGAAATCAGTTAGCCTCGCTTACAGACAGGAAGGAAGCATAGAGGGAGGTGTGTAAGGCTGACTAGTCAGTGGCAGCAGAGATGGATTCATGAGAACAAAATCCAATTCAGATTTGGACTCGGTGTGTGTAACACCCAGTTTGAGTTTGCCTTTACTTATACTTCTGAAGAATGGCCATAAACATGGTGACGTGCTTGTGTGTGGTTTTGACCACCAGATGGGATGGCAGTGGGTTACAAAGTCGACAAGTGAGTGCCTAGTACTTTGTAATGTAGGCAGAGTGGGACCCATTAATCACCTGAACACACACTGAAAGCTGAGGATTCAACACTCTCACCCTGCCTTGAGCCTGTCCTGTGGGCGTCGTAGGGAGAGCCTTTTGACCTCCGATATAAAAAAGATAAGGTAACTTCAGGCCAAACTGGACAGTGAACATCATCTGGACTCACCAAGTCTTCAACACATTCACCCAGCATGCAAAGGGAAGGCCTGCCAAGTAACTGAACCTGCTGTCTCACTTGAACAGATTCTACAAGCCGCCTTAATGTGGATGAGGGAAGAAGAGAAAAGGAGCTTTCTGAGTTAAGCCCTTCTCCTGAGCTACTTTGTGAGAAAGGTCACAGGAGAAAATGCATGCCTGGCATCCAAATCTAATTGCCCATCACATTACAGAACAGCCACTGGGACCCAGACCTGCCCCTTCCTTCCCAGATAAGCTCTCCCACTGTGGCCAGAAGACCATTTTAGTACCTACTCTGCCTGTGCTGACATCAGGACATCAGGTTCAATGAAAACTAGGAGACAACAAACAAACAAAAAACAAACAAACAAAAAAGGGCAGGAAAAATTAAGTTTTTAAAATGGTGAGGCTAGTAGGGTGGCTCAGTGGGTAAAGGCTCTTAACTCTAAGCCTGACAGCTGTGCTTTCAGCCCCAGAACTCACATGGGAAAGGAGAGAACTGACTCCCACAAGCTGCCCTCTGACCTGTACACACATGCCATGGCATGTACCGCTCCATACCCCCAACAAACATATAAATGCTATCATTTTTAATTTTAAAAAATGAGCCTTAGGAAAGAAAGATACATCATAGGAGTGTCTGGGGTGGGGTACACTTTTAGCCCATTTCTTCAATTCTTAGGTATTTCTTCCATGTCTATTTATACACACTGAGTAAAAGTTAGTGTTAAAAGCAGATAGAGAAAGATCTTCCTGTGTAGACCTAGGATGAGAGAGCACCCCACCATTTTGCTCTGTTGGCTCAGATCATTAATGGGTGTGAAGGAAACTAAAGGAATTAGTAGTCCCAAAAGTTCTGGAGCAAGAGGTCTCTTAGACCTACCAATTGCTGAATGTTTTCCTTACCAGACTGTCATAGGTTTCTGTGCATTTGACAAATATCTTTATTAGTGTTCTGTTGTTGTTGTTTTCTTTTGTTTTGAGAAAGTTTCTCACTGTGTGGCCTTGGCTGGCCTGGAACTCACATGTAGACAAAGCTGGCTTCACACAGAGATCTGCTTGCCTCTGCCTCCAGAGTGCTAGGATTACAGGCATGTGGCACTTTGACAGAAACATTTGAGAACTTGTTGTATATCAAGCACCTTATTAGGCTGGAATTTCAAAAATGAATAACTCATTCTCCCTCCCAGATCAAGTCTAATGCTTCCCTTCTTAAAGCATGGTGTCTGACCACCAACATCAGCTTCAGCTGGGAGGTCTGAGGTCTCAGCCTCCTCCAGAGCCACAGAGTCAAATCTGCAGGTTGTACAGGATTCCCAGGTGATTCTGGTGCATACTGAAATATGAGAAGCGCTGACTTAATTGATGGAACACGATTCCTCTGCTTCTTGCTTTCCTTTATTTGTTCCGCAAGTACTCAAAGCTCAGGCTGGCTTAGAGCTGGAGGATGGGAGTAGAGAAGCCCTTGATGACAGATCAAAATCAGCTAAAGGAAAAAGAGAAAACTTGTGAGATAGTTGCTAATCATAAGGGACTGCAATCCACCTCCCAGAGATCAGGGAATCACAGGTCCCTGTCAGAAGTGGACATGCTTCCAAGCAGAATGGGAGAGAAATGGCAAAACATGTTTAGTCAATGAGAAAAAGCAGTTGGGATCACCCCCTTACTCATTTTCATAAATGGAATTCATTGGCCATTGCCCCAAAGAATCCCATGCTCTCTCATTAGTCAGTGACTTCCCCCTCCCCCCACTCCTAGCTGTCCTGACTGAGGGGACTCCAGACCTTACTTGTATAGCTTAGATAGGAACAATCAGCAGAAACCAACCTAGGAGACTTTTCAACATCAGTAAGCATATAGAAAATACAACAAAGTATCATTTAGGTGGTGCGGACAGTGTGACTATTGTACTACGTGTGCTGCTCTCCTAACTGTGATCCAAATGACAGCTTCAGAAAGGACTTGCATAGAGCCTCTTGGCAATGAAACAAGGGCAACTCAGGGCCCATGACATGCTACAAGATCAAACCTGACTGAACAAAGATCCGAAGCACCACTGAATAACTTATTTCTTCAACTCTGCTCTGTACAAACCTAGGAGAATGTGACATCTGTTAAATTACCTCCCTGATGGCAAATATCCATGGTGCATGAAAAAATGTTAGCAACAATTTTGAAAAGAGCAAAATGTTTTACCTGGCAGTGCTAACGGTGTAGCCATACTGAAGCCTCTGTGTAATTCTGCAAAATGCCCTGATAGCTCATACTCTTAAGACAGAAGGGGATGACCACAAGAGGAGAGGAAAGTCTTGCCTGTCATTAGCCCCTTCTGCCTATGCCCTTCACAAGTCTGTGTGAAGAGCCAGCTCTTGCCTGGCTTTCAGGTGGAGATGGCCCAATGTGCATGCCATGTAAGCAATGTAATAACATTTTAATATTACTCCCCGAGCCAAGTGGCTTCCCGCTATGATGTGGGGAGTGTTTATGTTCGGAGCCCCACTGGAACCAATATTTTGGTTATTTTCATCCTAGTGATCTACAGATCTATCACATGCGCCACAGATGTCATTACATGGTGGTATCATACACAAGGAAGAAAAAAATACCAGGCATAGATAGCAGTGTCTAAGCAATTCAGACACAGGCAAACATTCTCAGAAAACCTTGTAAAGAGCAGCCTGCAGAGAGAAGCAGGGCTGGGACCAAGGATAGACAAGTAGAACACCTGATAAGCAAAATGTGAGGAAGTCCTTCCCTTGACTGACACAGCCAACCCTCCAACTGTGGAGGGTTTCCTTACTTTTGAAATGTTGGCACAGAACTTGCTTTGTCCCAGTCAGAACCCAGCTCACTGGCTTCACGCCATAATTTCCACATTCCTACCTCAGTTCCCCATTAATACCATAGGTGAGGAGACCCAGTATCCATCCAAGTCAAGAAAAAAAAAACAGATCATTCAGGAGAAAAAACTTGAGTGATCAATACTGAGGTTATAGTGAGGGGTCCAGTCAGAGATTTAACTGACTGAAAGCCACAGGTGACCCCAAGAAAAAGGAGAGCCAAGACTTGTGTACCAGTGATCTGTCCCAGTGAACAGCTATCTCAACACTGCCTTGGGAGATGGGCACAGCTCTTGTGAGATTAGCCACAGATGTTCTGTTCCCACCAGAAGGCTCGGACCTTCACAAAGCAACGGCTGCTCTGTGGGTAGCTCGCTTCTCCTCTATGAATGAGCATCCTGCTCTCCGGCTGATCACAAGCCTCTCCAACACCCATTTTCTCCCAGTGTGGCACACTGGGATTCAACCTAACCCTGAACCCAGCAGTAGACACTTCACTGATAATCTCGTAGATGTGCTTCATCCCACGACGCCATGAGCATAAAGCCAATCTGGGCAGCTTAGAGCTAAAGGGAAGGAAACAGATGGGCTCTGGTTCATGGTCATTCACAAATGACTCACAGAAAAGCCTGCTTCTCTATAGTGGTTGGTGTCTCTGTGAGCATCAAAGGCGTCTCCTTGCTCTTCCTCATCACACACAAATAGAAGCCTGAGCACTTCTGTGCACCATCTCTCTTCCATGTGCTGCTTTTTACCTTTGGGGGAGGAGGAGAGTTTGAGACAGGTTTCTCTGTGTAGCCCTGGCTGTCTGGAACTTACTCTGCCTCCCAAGTACTGAGATTAAAGGTGTGCACCACCACCACCCAGCTATATTTTTTAATTTTATGTGTATGATTTTTGTTTTGTTTTGAGTTTTTGGTTTTGTCTTGTTTTGATTTTTGCCTACATATATGTCTGTACATCACATGCATGTCTGGTGCCCATAGAGACCAGAAGAGAGTATCAGGTCCCCTAGGACTAGAGTTATAGACAGTGACCCATGCTGGGAATCAAACCGTGGTCCTCTGGAAAAGCAACCAGTGTTCTAACTCCTGAGCCCTTTCTCCAAACCCAAGCACCCTCTTTTAAGCACCTATTTCCATGTGGTGCTTTCTGTGTTTCCTTTTCTGCCATCCTTGGCTAGCACTTGGCACAATCCAACTGGAAACCTCAGGCATACATCTGTGTGAACTTTAAATAGAAATGTTTTCAGAGTGGGGCATTCAAACCTGGACCCACAAACCGAACTTCAGGGCTCTGTACAAGGTGGCACAGCGGGCCATCCAATGTTCAGGACCCCTACAGCACCGTATAAGACACACCATTCCTTGTGTAGTTTTAACACTGTCTGGAGACAGCATTCCCTTCTGTGGAGTTTCTGCCAGCATGGCATCTCACAAAATCATTACAGACAAATCATCAGTATAACATGAACATATTTCAATTATACTCTGTGTGCTCTGCGCACATTAAAATAACTAAGATGTCTTGCTGAGGCAAGTTCATTAAGATCATAATGTGCCTGAGATGCTTTAAGTGTGGCAGAAGTCAGGGAGAAAGCCCCTCAGATGATAACAGCATTTCTAGCACTCAGCAGCATTTCTAGCACTCAGAAACCAGAAGCTCATCTTATATTCTCAAGTACTGAGCTGCAAAACCAGGGAGCCTGTGGCCTTTTGGCCCAAGTCTGCCACACTACAGCCGGATGGTCCATGGTCCCAAACTCCCACTCTATAGAGTATGTTTGATCCAAAGTCCATGATGGTCATCCCAAGAGAAGGGCTAAGTGTGGGTCTAGTTATGAGTTTTGAGGTCTGGTCTCATGCAACCAGGGCTGGCCTCAAGGTCCCTATGAAACCACAGGTGACCTTGAATTTCTTATCCTCCTCCCTCTACCTCCTAAGAACTAAGGTGACAAACATGTCATCTCTCCAGTGCATGCTAAGCACACCCTCTATCAAGTTGTAGGCCCAGCTGTGGTATTATTGTCCCATAACTAATACATGAATTTCTTGCTGACAAAATAAATGATGTGTTTTTCTCTTTCCCCCAACCCTTTCTCTCTCTCTCCTCTCTACAGTTCTGTTAAGCCAATATTCTCTAGAATGAGCACAAAACAAGTCAAATAACAGCTAAACAAACAGCTTTGTACATCAGCACCAAGAAGGAAGACGCTTGGGAGAGATCAGAGTTCAGAGACGAATATGCACAGAAATGAAACATCCACTCTTTAAAGCACCTTCGGATTCTAGATCTGCAGTGATTTTTCTGGGAGGAGCTATGATCACGTATTAAACACCAGCTCATTGGAAACTGTCATTAGATAAGATCAGATAACATTCATAAAAATCATATTCAGGAAACAGTTTAAGAAGGAATACAAATGTGCTAGAATTAGTATGTAAAATACATATGTACCGAGGTTTATAAGCTATCCTTTTTAAATCAAACTGAAAACAAAACAATAAAAAGCTTTAATCTTTCAATGCTATTAAATGAAATAAAAGGGCAGTTAGTTCTAGATTATGCCTGCCTCAGTAGCCAAGAGGCCCATGGACTGTCGTGTCTTGAGATATGCCTCTGATCCTTGGTCCCTCGTTGCTACTGTCCACTCCTGTCACTGTGTAATTAGTTACAACCATGTGGTTATTAAGAGACTTAGCCCTTCCAACTTCTTACCCAATGTGTGTTCAGTTTAATCTGTCTGTGTGACTTATCACAAAGGTAATGTTTCTGCCATGTGCTACGACTCCATCAAACTGTGAATCACAGGAAGTACATCAAGACATCATGGGTTCCCAAGCAACATAGATTTCCCTGTCATTGACAAAACAGCATCAAGGAGCTCTGAACAATATAGAAAGTTTATTTTCATTGGATGCTCTCTCATGTAATATATAGACTGCTATCAAATAAACACTTTTTCTAATTCTCCCTAGTATATGCATAGGAATTTAATATACTTTATAAATAGATATCTAAAATATGAGTTTTCTATTTCCTCATTCTATATGTCACTAGAAATCCACATTCTTTATTTCCTTTACTGACATATACTCATTTTTGTTTTGTTAAAAGAAACTATTCCATTAAATCTACTTCTAAATGATAGTAAGAGGTACTAACAAAATAAGTAAAGACTTAATAGCCTTAGAAATAAATAACTATATACTTATATGTCAAAGGAACTTGATAGGTAAGTTACCTTTTGTTTATTAATGTTGCTTTTGAAAATTCTCATTTTTTCCCTTTTGGTTAGCTGGTACTTGAAAGTAGTTACAACTAATCAGCTGTCTTCAAGAATCTTTTCCTCCCAGGACCTCCCAACCCTTGCCCTTGTAACATGCCCTGCCTAAGTCCAACAACAGAGAAATACTTGATATTAAAATAGTCCATTGTCTGAGTATAAATGCATATAAAGGGGCTCAGTGCAAGCCAGCCCATGTTCTATACCTGAGCAGAAAAAACACACAAATAGAATGCCTGCACTCCCAGGCTCAGGATTAGGTTAAATTAGCATCTTCTAGAGCATCAGCTGGAGGATAACATGAGAATCTGGGTTGCCCTCTCTTATGTTCCCATAAGACCACACTCATATTTTTAGCCATGTTGTCATGAATTAAATGGCTAAAAGTACATTACAAATACACTCAAGTGCTCACCTAACTAAAATCCAGTTCACAGAAAGAAAACTCAGGCTATCCAAAGAACTAAATTAAGGGAATGCTTAGCCTCTATAATTATCGTACTAGTCATCCTGGGGCTATTTGTTGCTTTAAGTAGTAGTTGTCCCAAGGCATTCAGAGTAACCTCCTTACTAAATTTAATTACACACAACTTTTTAAAATTTCACCTTTTATTTATCTCTATATCTACATTAAAATCAGAAGGTATTAGGTTCCTCTAATCCATGTAAATTATGATTCTGTCTGGGTCCTACATTGTTAGTGGTAATGTTTCAAAACAATAAAAGATACTTCCTCTCCACATGCAAATGCTTTTATGTTTTTGCCATAAACTCTAATTGTAATTTAGCATACCACAGTGCTATGAAGATGGGTCATTAATGATATACCATTTGTACATAGATAACACACATGTAAACCACTAAATGTTAAGTACAAGAAACATGTTTTTACCTTTAAAAAAAGAAAAGACTCCTTTTCTCATTCTGTTCTATTATGTCCAAAAGTTGTGTGTAATTTTTTTAAGGTCCAGGAAATGTAAAGAAATTTGTTGGAATATCTGAATTTCTGTAAAAACTAAAAATAAAATTTTGTTACATAAAAAAAAAATTGGTGGTGTGGTATACATTCATTTTCCTTGTTTTGACCCAGTGATCCAGCGTATTACTTATTTCTCTTACTTCTATGGTCAAATACTTGGCAAATAGCAACTTAAGGGAAAAAGGTTTTATTTTGGCTTACAGTTTAAGAATGGCACAGTCACTCATGGGCAGAAAGCCATGACTGCTGCTGGTCACATTGTATCCAGTCAAGAGGCAGAGAGCAGAAAGGAAGTAGAACCACAATGCAGAACCCCACGGCCTGTCCTCATGGCACACTTCCTCTCACAAGTACTAAAAGTTCCACAAACTTCCACACAGTGGCAACAGCTGAAGACCGGGCATTTGAACACATGAGCCTGTGAGGAAAATTTCAAAGGAACTCAGCAAACCAAGGTGAATTACTGGTTTGACCGAAATAACTACCATCAGAAACTCTCCTTGCATCCCATGATGCTGCAAATAACAGGCACTAATTAGATATGCAGGACCCTCATGTATGGGACATGATCATCTCCAAGGCCTCCCGCTTCTACCCAAATACAGACATACCTCCACTGGATCTAGTGAAATTGCCAACTACGTAAGTAGCTGAGCTACTCAAATAGAGCAGCCAGCTCCTCTGCAACACTTCACTCGGGCATAAATTATCCAGTTGGGTTTCAATCCCAAGTGCTTGTTTATTATACTATCCTGTAAAACTCTGAACCTTGGGTTTTTTTTAATCTACAAAATGGATATAAATAGTATCCAGCTACATAGATTATTTTGAGAATATAAAATGGTTCATAATGTTGCACTTGACAGGTAATCAACCTATGTTCATTCCTTCTCTTCCTATTTATTATATATGGACACACACGGGGGCAGGGAGAGCTAGAGAGATGGCTCTGTGGTTAAGAGCATTGACTGCTCTTCCAGGGGATCTAGGTTGGGTTCCCAACACCAGCATGATAGCTCACAGTCATCTGTAATTCCAGGTCCAAGGAACTGACACTTTCTTCTGGCCCCAACAAGCTCCAGATGAACAGGCATACATATAGGCAGAACATCCATACACATAAAATAAAAACAAACAAATCTGAAAACAAAAAAGAAGGAAGGAAGGAAGAAGGAAGGAAAAAAGAAAAGAAAAGAAAGCCAGGTGTGGTGGCATACATCTTTGAGCCCAGCACTTGGAGGGCAGAAGATGGGCATGTCTATGAATTTGAGGCCAGTGTGTCATAGGGAGTTGAGGCTAACCAGAGCTACATAGTGAGGCCCATACAGAAGCCCCACATATAAGGAGATTAATGAGAACAGATAAGCTGGGACAATAACAGGAAAGCGTGGAACAACGAGCCCTGAAGACCCCGTCCTGTCTGTCTAAACGGGAGAAATAGCTAGCCAATACTCAATGCCAGTCATATGCACCAAGAGCTATTCTAAGCAGAGGAGAGGAGTGACACACCCCTCCGCCCCTAAACAAAGCCCCTGCTCTCACTGGTTTTGCGTTCGTATAGAATTCAGAGAATAAACGAAAAAAGGTTGTCCCAAAAAATGTACTGAAAAAAATCAAAACAGGGTAGCATGATAGAGCAATGTGGGCTCTGGAAGGAGAGCTGCGTTTAAGGTGAGAGCTCTGAGGTGAGAATCCGCGGTGAGAACTCGGCATTGGGAGCTCTGAGGTGAGAACTTGGCATTGGGAGCTCTGAGGTGAGAACTTGGCATTGAGAGAGGTCTGAGGTGAGAACTTGGCACTGAACAAAGAGACAGAAATGGCAGGCTGAAACCCAAGGTCTAATAGCTCTAAGAAAGGATTTAAACTCAACATGCTAAAGCCATTAGCCGAGGTAGCAATAGAGAACAGTAGGCTGAGTAGGGACGAAACTCTGCAGCTTTTGAAGGCGTGGGATATTCCGTGCTATAGTTTTAAGTGTGAGTGAAAGCTGTTGGAGGACCTTAAATTGGAGAATAATGCAAACTATCCTACATTTTCTTAAAGATTACTCTTGGTTCTAAGTAGAAACTCTTAAATCCTCCCTTTCACTGGGGATGTAGCTCAGTAGGTAAGCATACTTATCCTGGGTTCTGTTGGTGCGGACCTGTAACTCTAGCACATGGTTAATAGGGGTGGGAGAATCAAAAGCCATTTGGCCAAACAGGGAATCTGAGGCCAGCCTGAGCTACAAAAGGCCCTAGCTCAAAAAGAAAAGAAAAGAGAAGAAAAAATAAAAAAGGAAGGAAGGAAGGAAGGAAGGAAATCAGAGCAATAAGTTAGCACAGCAGGACAGCAGGTAAAGGCATTGCTGCCAAGTGTAGATGGAGTTTCCCTAATTATTTCCTAATTGTTGATTGGCTAAATGAAGACGACAAAAACCAATCACTGGGCAAAAGAGAAGACAGAATTTCCTGGCAGGAGAAGGAGAGGAGAAGGAGGGAGAGGATTGGGGATTGGACTGGGGATTGGACTCGGGGGCGGGCAGTATGAAAAGTTACAGACATATAGGCATATAGGTTTCTTGGGACACTGATAGTTTGTGACCTCTGCAATCTGCAGAGGCCAAGCAGAATGGGGCAGAATATTGTTCACCCAGCCTTTGAATTATCTGGTCAGTTTTAATATAAAAGTCTTCAGTGTTTTCATTTCATGGGGCTAAAGGGAGCTGGGTGAGACAGGGTGGTTGTTGGCAGTGGGCAGGGCCAGCCGTGGGGGTGGCCAGTCAGTGGAGCTTGAGTGCTGGCTCCAGGAGTTCTCAGAAGAAACTGGCAGGATGGAAGTGGAGCCAGCGATGACATGAACTCAGAGCTGAGTCGTGAAGGGCTGCAGCATTGGATAAGGCAAGGGAAAACATGATTTTTAAAATTACACACAACAGCCAAGCCTAAGTATCTGAGTTGAGTCACACAACACACACACACACACACACACACACACACAGAGAGAGAGAGAGAGAGAGAGAAAGAGAGAGAGAGAGAGAAGAGAGACAGAGAGACAGAGAGACAGAGAGACAGAGAGACAGAGACAGACAGAACGAGAGACAGAGCAGAACAATTTTTTTTTTTAAAAAAAGTCCTTCCTTGTAAGATGCCACTAACTCTTGAATAAATTACCATGAGTTTATTTTTAATACGTGGCTTAGCCTTCAAGGAAGTAAGAACACTAAAGACAAAGAAAGGCAGAGGAAAACGACAGTCGAAACCCAGATGTGACTGACATATGACAAATGCAAAAGCCAAAATAAACTATGCATCAGAAAAGGGACTAGAAGGTAAGTCTTGGACCACTGGGAGTAGAGAGCTAACCCTTAAGTTCCCATGGTGAGCTGGGAAGTTTGAAGATAACACAACCTTAGGGGTGCAGGTGACCCTGGAAACCTCTTCAAGCCAGAAAAGTGGATTGATGCAATTGTGGTTTCTTGGCTGACTGGACTATCACAGAAGGTGTGTGCTGCCAGAGTGCCTTGCAGGGAAGATCTTGTTCCAGGAAACATCTCTGAGCTCCTTGCTCTTAACCTTCTGAGGTAAGCGCTTGCCTCCACCTTGTTTTCTACCACGAGTCTTTCCATGACCTGCAAACAATGAAGCCCAGCCGAGTATAGTCTAAATACCCTGAAGCCACAGCCCAGAACAAAATTTAAATTGTTTATTTTAGGTATTTGACACAGTGATAAAACATACTGAACATGGAAAGAATTACCTGTAATATAATGTTTACCAATTAGCCTCAGCAAGATATGCACTCATGATTTAAAATACTAAATACACCAATAAATCATAAGAAATAATTGGTAGAAATAACCAATAACAGGTGCATTGCCCCACAGGTTTTAGAAGATGGGATTGCCAGATACTGAATATAAAGCAGCCACACTGTATGCAGCTAAGAAAATAAAAATGGCATCTGGAAGATTCCGACAATGCACACAACACAGGTACATAACTCATGTACATAAAGCTGCACACATACCCCACACAAAACAATGGGTGTGGTCATTTTCCATTCTAACATAGTACAGAACAGATCCAGGTATGGGAGTCAAGGGTAATTTTAATGAAACTGTTTTGGGGCACATGTATAAAAATATCAGCTGTGTCCTCTGAATGAACTCTTAAGGAAAACCCCTATTTACCATGTTATGCCTATGCATTGATTGAGCATGCATATGATTAAAACCAGCTGCACATGTGCAGCGAGCAAAGGCTAATACGGTCCAAGCCTGTCAATCATGACAGAGACCCACCCATGACAACCCTTTGATTAAGCAAACTCCTCATCTCCATTAGTAATCAGAAATAAGAATTGCATGTAAAAAAAAAATAATATCTGTTTGACTGGTAT
The DNA here is from genome assembly GCA_021653895.1 of Mastomys natalensis. Classification (NCBI taxonomy): domain Eukaryota; kingdom Metazoa; phylum Chordata; class Mammalia; order Rodentia; family Muridae; genus Mastomys; species Mastomys natalensis. The sequence continues at coordinate 575,644 of JAJTUV010000363.1, read as the reverse complement.
AGACTTAAAGTCTAACAGCACCAAGCACTGGTGAGATTTTTGAACATTTGAAGCTGGAAAGATGGCTCAGTGGGTAAAAGGGCTGGTGGTACCCGGCCTGAGTTCACATTACCAGAACCCACAGAAAAGCCAGACACACTGGCACATACATACATACCTGTAATCCCAACACTCCAGGAGTAAGATTGGAACCAGAGACAGAAGTGCCTCCAGAATCTCCTAAACCAGTTAATCTGGAGTACACAGAGTAGCAGCAAACAAGACAGATCCTTCCTCAGATAAGATGGAAGGAAAGGACGGGTCCCAAGACTATCCTGTGACCTCCACAAGCATGCCATGGAATACACATACCCACACACACAAACACATACTCATATGTACACATATCATATATGCACAAATTATGTAAAAATAAATGAATGAATTTTTTAAATCCCCAGAATCCATGTTAAAAAAAAAAACAGACACTACCACAAAACCTCCAACCTACAGTTTATCCTGCCAGCAGGCTATGCTGGGACAGGGCCCGCATAATCATCTTCAGAGAGACCAGCAGGCAACTGATGGAAGCAGATACAGAGTCCCACAGTAAAACATTAGGCAGAGATCGGGGAGTCCTGTAGGAGAGGGGGAGGAAGGATTGCTGGAGCCAAGAAGTCAAGGACACCACAAGGACATGACCCATAGAGTCAATTGACATTGACTCAAGTGGGCTAGCAGAGATCAAGGAGCCTGTACAAGTGTGACCTAGGTCGTCTGTGTATGGTATTCTTGTGAAATTCTGTTCTAACAGTGGAGTGGAGGCTGCCCATGACACTTTTGCCTGCCTTTGGGACCCTTTTCCTTTTACTGGGTTACATCGTCCAACCTTGATATAAGAATATGTGTCTGGTCTTACTGTAGCTTGTTAGGCCTTATTTGGTTGATGTCCCTGGAAGGCCAGCTCTTTTCTGAGGGGAGATGGGGGCAGGGCATCTGGGAAAGAGGGGAGGTAGAGGGAGAGACTGGGTGGAGGGGAGGGAGGAAAACTGTAGTCAGGATGTAATATATGAGAGAAGAATATATATATACATACATGCATAACCCAATACATACATACACACATATACATGCATACATACATACATACACATACATGCATACACACGTACAGCATACATGCATACATACACACATATACATACATTCATACATGCATACACACATACATACATACACACATACATACACACACATATACATACATGCATACATGCATACATACATACAAACAGGCACAGCTCCACATAGCTATGACCCCAATTCTGTGAAGACAAGATCACTGGGGTTTACTGACCACAGCCTAACTCCAGGTTCAGTGAGTAACCCTGTCTCAAAGCAATAAGGAACAGAGTGACAGAAGGATGGAGACTATCCTTCTCTAGCCTCTGCGTGTACACACATACACACCACACACACACACACACACACACAATCACAAATATGTTCACACCCATACACACAAAAATAAATAAATGAAAACAAATTGAACATTTTCATACACTAAATTTTTCTGTTCTCTGTAGGTATAGATACTGGGAAAATTCTTACAAAAAACTGTAAAAAAAAAAAAAAAGAAGAAGAAGAAGAAGGAATAAAAAGGAAGACCAAATGCTCATCAACAAGATATAGATCTTTATATAATTAATTTATTCACGCTGCCTTAAGTATGGAAATGAGTAAACCTCAGTTACAAACATCAACATAACTGATTATATTAGGCTCATATAAAAAACGGTCATTTTTAGAAAGTAAATTCAAGTTGTAATCAGAGAAACCTACACAGACGCTCATTACTTACAAGAGGATTTGCCGTAAGCTTGAGGCCACCCTAGGCTACATAGTGAGATAGTCTAAGCCTAGATTACAAAGGCCTTGTAAGATCTTGTTTAAAGAAAACAAAAATAAAATAACAAAAACAAAAAAAAAAAAAAAGCAAGACAAAGACAGAGAAGAAACCATTGGGAGGTTACCAGTGATAAGATCTGTCTTCATGTGATTGAAATAAAAATAAAACCAGTAAACTGGGAAAAATTGGTGGAGACTGAGAGATGGTTCAGCAGTTAAGAGCCTCTGCAGAGGGCTGGAGTTCAGTTGCCAGTATCCATGAGTCAGTTTACCTGTGATGCTAGTTCCAGGGGATGACATACTCTGCTGGCCTTCACAGGCTCATGCATGTATGTGTTGTAATACATACTCTCAAATGCACATACATACATACATACATACATACATACATAATACATAAAATAAATAAATAGTATTTTAAATTTTTTATTTATTTTTATTTTAATGTATGATTGGTTTGCCTGCATGCATGTCTGTGCACCTCATGTATGCCTTTTGCCCCCAGAAGCCGAAAGAGGGGATCATATCTGCAAATTTACTTCCATGGGTATCTGATCAGTTGTGTCTGTTTGAATCTGAGAGACACAGTCTTCTGCCTTTCCAGTTCTCACGTTGGCTGTGACTATGGATGTGACCACGGCTCTGACCATGGCTGTGACTATGGCTTACAGATGTATTTTTGCTCACTGGTGTCCTGAATGAAAACAAGTTAGCCAATGTTTGTTTGCCCTTCAAATGCAATGTCCTGAAACTTTGGCTCCTTGCAGGGAATAGCCAGCTTCCATTTCCTGGATGATGGCTTCCTGTGATCTTTCTAGAAAGTGTAATAAGTTCACAGACAGCGTGAGCAGAAAGGATGTGGAATAGGCAGACACAGGTCAAGAAAGGAGCAGTCCTCTTCCCCACCAGTTCACTACATGAATGCCTGCTGCCACGTGTTCCACCACCACATGTTCCATCGCCATGCCTTCTTGCTATGATGCACTAAAGCTTCAGAACCATGAGCCCAGATAAGTCATCCTTCCTGGCAGGTGATAACTGAGGTATTTTAATCCCATCAACTCAAAGTTACTGATACAATTGTTTGGATTCATTCTATAACTATCAAATGTTGGTGATCTGATACCTTCCCTTTCACTGCCCATTACAATAATAATAATAATAGATTTTCTTACAATGGAGAAATTCATTTCATTATTCAATCAAAAAAATTATATACGTTTAGAGACTCAGATATTAAAAGGACCTATACATTAATCTTAACTTCACAAATGACTTAAGCACCATTTCTCCTGACATGAACCAAAAGGAACTTTCCAAGAACTAAGCCAGCTGCTGTATCTGCAGCTTTGAACTAAATACTGATTCTTTGTCAAACAAAGCTAGCAAGTCAAAGAATCTAAAAAGTGAGTGTGTAATGTGTCACTGCTGATAAAAAAGTCAGTATGTTTGCGTCACAGTTCTTGTCTTCCAGCCCATTCAGGTGGGCATCATGCCACATCCCACAATCTCAGCACCTGGGAGGACTGCCTCAAATGCAAGTAGCCTGGCCTACTTAGTAAGGTACAGGCTAGCCTATAAGTATAGAATGAAATCCTGTCTCAAAAAATAAAACCAACAAAATACAAATTAACAACAACAAAAAGTCATCATCCTTCAAAAGCAGAAATGACTAAAACTGTTTAAAGCAGCTTTAATTAAAACCTTGTATAAAGCAAACAAACAAACTGCTGGGCAGTGATGGGCATGTCTTTAATCCCAGCAGAAGCAGAGGCAGGAGGATCTCTGAGGCCAGTCTGGTCTGCAGAGGCAGAACAGCCAGGGCTACAACAAAGAAACCTAATAAAAATAAACAAATAAAAGCTAAAATTAATTTTTGTTTTAAAAAGGCTTATATACTTCTTAGGTCCTCTGCCTAACAAAGTTTGAGAGCCCCTCTGAGCCACTGAAATACTTTCTGTGATAAATGAAATTGCCTCAATGATGTCAGAATAAAAAAAAAAAAAAAACAAAAACAATAAAACGATAAAGTCACTGTCCTGACCATGCTGCAGTTTGAGAGCAGTGGGTCGTTTACAATGTGATTGTGCTGCCATCTAGTGCTATATTTCTATAAACAGTATTTGGTTTTGGTTTGCTTATCAACTCAATTCTAGGCTGGCCTTATAATTCACAATAATTCTACTGCCTCTGCCTCCCAAATTGTAGTGCTATAGAAGTGAATCACCACATTAGCCAATAAACAAAAAACTTAACTCTAGTAGCCCTTAGGGCTGCAAAATTTAAATAGCAGGTTTACGGTGTGGAAGTCATATTAGGTCTCTTAAAGAAGAAAAACTAAAATTATCACACACATAGCTACACCACTGTCACACATACATACACATACCCAAAGGACTCTGCATGCTACCCTAGAGGCACATATGTGTCCATGTTCACCGCTGCACTCTTCACAATAGCTAAGAAATGGATGCAGTCTCGGTGTTCATTAACAGAAAGATGGATAAGGAAAATGTGATACATATACATGCTGAGATTTTAGTCACCTGTAAAAAAAAAAGTGAAGCAGTGACATTTCAGAAAAATAATGGAGGTTATTGTTCTGTTAAGGGAACTAATACAGATTCAAAAGATACAGATGCAGAACTTTTTCTTGCATGTAGATCCTAGGTTTTAATTTCACACACACACACACAATGAGGTTGTATGATCATGAAACTAGAAAATGAACCAGTTGAGTGGGAAAGGAGATTCTAAGGGCAGACTGTGAAAGAAAAACAGAAAGAGGGGCCAAGCATGGTATAGCATTTAAGCAGCTACCTAGAAGTTTGGGCTAGTCTGGCCTTTATAGCAAGTTCTAGGATAGCCAGGGCTATATAAGACCCTGTCTCAAAAAAAAAATAAAATAAAAACTAAAAATGAGGGTTATGGAATGCATAACATGTGAGCAGAAGGGCTACTGAGGAGGATAGACGTAACACAAGGGGTGCAGAGAGACAGGGAAAGGAACGTGTAAGAAGATAACAAAGAAAAAAAAAAAAACCATAATGAAACCTATTACTTTGCTCATTTAAAAAAAATTATTAAAAATGTGAAAATTGGAGCTGCAAGATGGCTCCATGGTAAGAGAACAGCTGCTCTTATAGAATGTGCTGGTTCGTTTTTGTCAACTGGACACAGTCCTAGACAGATCTGGGAAGAGGAGCCTCAACTGAGAAAAACATGTCTGTCAGACTGGCCTATGAGCCATTTTCTTGATTAATGTGGAGGCAGCCTGGAGTAGGGCCCAGCCCACTGAAGGTAGTGTCATCCCTTGACAGGTGCTCATAGATGCTATAATAAAGCAGAGTGAGCAAATAAACAGTATCCTTCCATGGCTCTGTTTCAGTTCCTGCCTCCAGGTGCCTGCTTTGGGTTCCTGTCCGACTTCCCCTCAGATAGACTGTAAGCTGTAAACTGAAATAAACCATTTTCTCTCCAAGTTGCTTTTGGTCATGGTATTTTCTCATAGCAATAGATAGCAAACTAGGACAACAAAGACCCAGGTCAGTTCCCAGCACCCACATCAGGCAGTTCACAACGAACCTACTGTATGGAACTAGGGGATGGAGGCCTCTCTCCTCCTTGGACACCTACATACATGTGCTTATGCCCACACAGAGATATACACACACACACATAACTTAAAATAATAGAAGCAAGTCTTTGGAATTTGAAAGTAATGATGGAATTCAAATTATACTTGCAGATATGGACAGATAGCTCGTCCATATGCTTTATAGACTAAGAGAAAATAATGTAAGTACAGGAAAAGCAACAGAATCCTCATAAACCACAGACACCAGTGGGCTTCTCGCCTTGTCCTTATATATTTGTTTTTTACTGTAACTGTCCCATATAAGTTTATTTCTCAAACATAAACTCAACTCCTGGTTGGTGAGTTGAATGCCCACTCTGTTTGAAAAGGCAGAAATGTGGAAAAATTAAATACACAGCAGTAAGCACAGTGCTGCATGCATTCAAATTTGAGATCAGAATTTGTGATCTATGTTCCTCAAGCTAGTTACATAATGTCTCCATGCCTCAGGTTCCTAATCTGATAATTGGACTGAACTAGTCAAACCTACCTATGGGGTTACTTAAGAGGCACTATTATTACCATAAGACTAGCATAACATAAGGGTTAAGTAGAAGTACACGGTGTCATGACTCTGAAGCATCGCAGTGAGCCTAATCTGCAATGTTCCTTGGGATGCTGGGGTAGCAGGGAAGTTTTGTGTACCATCTCACTGACAAAGAGATCCCTGAGGTACCACATCTCTGGATGCTGTGGTTACATATGATTCAAAAATTACATTTCAGGACATAAGTCCTAAAGAATTGAAAACAAGACTCAAACATGCATACGCCAATATTCATAACAGTATGTGTTTTTAATGTTTTCATTTAGGCTTTGACAGTTTACAGGCTGTTTTTGGATACATTCACCTCCTCCCAGACCTGTCCCCCACTCTATACTCACCCATCTTTGTGTTCTCATTTTTTTTTAGACCATTGAGTTCCCTTTAGTGATGTCTATGTACACTCTTAGTGTCTGGCCATCCACTAGAGCTTGTTAAACCTGGAAGGGTCATCCCAGCAGCTACTGAAGACCAAATTGGTCTTATGCACCGTGTATTCAGATGCTGACTTCTGTGCCCACACAGCTATCTTCAGTTCAGATGCTGGCATGGTCAAGCATCTCTGGTGTCAATGTCATGTAAACTTTGTTTCTATCATCTTTGATTAGTCAATAAAGAGCTGATTCAGCCTATGACTGGGCAGAGGAGATAGGAATGATAGACTTACAATCCCAGCCAGGAGTTCCAGGTAGAGAGGAGTAAGAGAAGGACTACAAGAAGACAGAGATGGCCATGAGGCAGAAGGTCCCTCTGGTCATCAAGGGATCTACGACGAGGACACACATGGAGCAGAGTAAACCAGGGTGAGACTCAAACTGCAAGTAACACGGACCTGTGACTGGGATGTAGGTAGGTTATAGGGCTAGAATAGAATGACTATCTGCCCAGTCGTGGTACTTAAAGCTTGTTAATAAACTTAATAGTTTTATGTGTCAGTTTGGGAGCTAGGACAGGAACAGATAGGGCTTTCACCCTTAAATTACAGCCTACATAGCTCCTTAGCTAGGAGTGGAATTTGTAACCACATCCCCTCTCCATGCTGGGATTTTGTTTGGCCTTATTGTGCACAGGTCTTGTTCACACTAACAACCACTCTGAGTTCATCTGTGCCCTGTTGTGTGTGCAGAAAACAATTTCCTTACAGTCGTCTATCATCTCTGGCTCTTATACTCTTTTTGCTCCTACTTCAAAATAATTTCTGAGGCTTGGGAGAAGGGAGGACAATAAAGAGATGTCCCACTTAGGACTGAACATTCCAGTCTCTCATTCTCTGCACCTTGACTAGCTGTGGTCTCTGTGTTAATCACCATCTATTCCAAAAAGGAGTTTCTTTGATGAGGTTTGCAAGATGAGTTAATCTATGGGTGTAACCCAAAATAGGAGTAGGTATGAGTTTAGGGTCTGTCCTACTTGAAGACAGGGTCCAGAGAACAGACCAGCAGTATATTTTTAATATGACATTTTAATTTGTTGAAAATTTCATATATGCATAAAATAATGTCATAACAGTAATATTTATAAAGCTAAAAGGTGGGAACCACCCAAAGGTTCATGGAGAGAAGACTATATAAACAAAATAAGAGCATACAGTGTATTTCAATCATTTCACAGACACCACTCCTCCCTTTAAATCCTCCCAGCTCCCTCACTGAATACCCACTCCCAGCTTCATGTTCTGTTTTTGGTTTTTTCTTTTTTATAACCCACTGAGCCCAGTTAAGTGCTGCTCACACACACAGGATGTGGGAAATGTGGACCACTGGAGCATCATAGTCAATATACCAGGGAAATCACCCTAGAGAAACCTGACTCTCACTCTCAACTGCCAATAGTTCCTTAGGACATTATTGATTTGTCTAAACACCCAAAGGTCCATGGAGAAAAGAATGCATAAACGAAATAAGAGCTATATATCTGATGGGATGTTATTTAGCCATTAAAAAGGATGAAATGCTGATACTTATCACAATGTGAATGAACCTTACAAACATTATGCCGAGTAAAATAAATATTTTTCATTGTTCCACTTACATGAGTTGACTGGACTAGCCAAGAAGTTTCTGGTGACAGACCTGGAAGAGATTACCAGAGCCTGAGGAAAGAGAAAATGGGGGTTGGGGAGGTCAATGTTTAATGGAGAGTTTCTTTCACTAAGACAATGAAAGAATTCTGGATATGGATGCAGTCTTGATTAAGCAGCAATGTGGATGTACTTAACACCACTGACCTGTACAAATAGCAGCCACAGGTTAGCAAGGACCAGAGCAAAAAAGTCTTCTGGACATGATAGAACCATTGCACACATGAACTCACTGCATAAGACCCTTGCACAATCAAGACTGTCAACATTCCGGAATGAAGGAGGGGAGGGGTTTACAAGCTCCCACCAACTGTGAGCTATGACAGATGATGACTTCTGGGTCAGCTTTCCTTAAGGGAATATGTAGTTCCTAGTAGGCAGACCATGATCCCACACCCAAGATCAGGAAGGAATTTCTGAAAAGGACCCAAATATCTCATAATGTAGCCTCAAAAACTAATAAATGAGAATGCATGGTATGAAAAGGTTTTGGCATAACAAACAAAGCAGATGACCATGGTTAAGAGACAGATTATAAAATGGGAGAGAATCTTTTCCAGATGAACATTGACAGAGGATTAGTATATAAAATTTATAAAGAACTCCAAAAATCAAACACCAAAAGAACCATGTAATCAGTAAATGGACAAATGAATAAACACACCATTCTCAAGGAAGGACAAATAGCTGATAACTCTGACAAGCCTATGTTTGCTTCCCAGATCTCACCTACTGGAAAAAACTGTGACTTCCACACTCATACTGTGGCAACACCCCAACAAACATATACACAATAAACAAACAAGTAAATGTAAGATTTTTAGATTTGCAAACATTATGTGTGCGCATTTGTTTTGTTGTCTGTCTGTGGGCATATTTTGTGTGTGTCTGTGTTTGTGCATGTTCTATGTGTGTGCATATGTGTACATGTAGGTGCTTGTGTGAATTTGTGTGTCTGTGTGCATATGTATGTGTCTTTGTGAGTGTGTGTGTGCTTGTGTGAGTTTCTGTGTACTACTTGGGTGCAGGTGCCCTTGGAAGCCAGAAGAACACCTGATGTGGGTGCCGAGGACTAAACCCTGAAAGAGTGGCAAGTGCTCTTGATTTCTTAGCCATCTCTCCAAACTCTGTGATAAACTTATGAAGATATTGGGGGAAGGAGGGAGTGATGGAGGTGGAGAGAGAGGGGTGATATAGCACAGATTTTCCACCATATTTGGGACTGAAGGAGACTATGGAGAGGAGGGAAGAAACAGTGAGAAGGAAAGGATGTGTCCTAGGTGGACAGTGTTGAGTATAAACAAGGCACAATGGTGTACACATGTAAAATTGTCATGAAACCTATTACTGTGGATGCTGACTAAATAAAACTTAAGACATTACATGAATACCTAATTACTATAACATTGTAAGTGAAGATATAAAGAAATAAATATTAAATAATACAGCAAGCCAGACTAGTTTGATTTTTTGGACCTTAATCTCAGATTTCCTATTCACTTAGCTTTCCGGAATACACTTGCCTATCTATACCAAAGTTTGTTTAAAAGGTATGCTTCAAATAATTATACAGACTGATGAATCACTTCTCTACTTTTTAGCTAAGAGTATTCCTTACCATGTGAGAAGGGGTAGGGGGTGATACTTGGAAGAACATTCCATTTCTAACATATATAATCCATATGCATGCATTTATCTGGGGGTTTATGCTATTGGAAAGAAATAGACTGAGCAGCAATGTGGCATGTGCTAGAAGATATTGAGAATGTAGTTTAGTGGAGAATGCAGTTTAGTAGAGAATGCAGTTTGGTAGAGAATGCAGTTTGGTAGAGAATGCAGTTTGGTAGGCATACTGTTACTATTTTGGTTTGTTCTGATTAGGTTTGTGGTGCTCAGGGCCGAAGCATGAGGATTCACTTGAGCTGGACAACACAACTATATATTATCTAAAAAACAAATTAGGGGTCTGGGAGTGTAGCTGTTGAAAATGGTGGATTTGATTCCACTCTCCTCAGTCAGAGACACCAATGGTCCAAGAGGAGGAAACACGGCTGAGATAGGAGGACTCAGTCTGTCTGACATACGGAGGAAAGAAGACAACAAACACTAAACCAGCTCCTTTGCATAGTGCTAACCAACGCTGTGTTCATTAGCTTGCCTCATCCTCACAAAGCCAGGAAGTAGTATTTATCACCCCATGCCATGAAGGAGTTAGCCTAATGTTGTGTAAGTTCATGCAGAGAAGAGTAAAGCTCAGGGCCACTAATACAAAACTTGACCACCAACATAAACTTCCACACGTTAATCAATGGTTTCCACTCTGTACAACTTTTTCCTGACAGCTATCCAAGTCCCAAGCCACTTGAGAATAAATCTCCTAGAAAAAATAAATTCAACTAGTTCAACTTAATATTGTCAACAGAACATTACCCGAATTGACCACAAAATAATGATTCTTAATGTTTATGGCCGAGGTCCCCACTAATAATAATTGGGGGTTTTCCAGAAAAAAAAAATGTATCCAGGCACACAAATAAAAGTGTGTAGGATTTCAAGGCCTCCGGAAGCTACAGGCAGAACCTTTGTTGTGGTTGGCTAGAATTTTTTCAGTGCTGGAGATTGAACCCAAGGCTTTACAGGTTTTCCCTCCCTGATACCACAATTTCCAGATCAGACACAGCCCTTTGTTAGTATTCTGTCTAAACTCCACCACCTCTAAACAGCTATCCCACCTGGCAACAGCCAGGTATGACAGACTGCCCAGCATATAAAAAGGGGCTGTTTGCCCCTCCTCTCTCTCTTGCCCTCTTACCCTGTTGTTCTCCTGCTCTCTTGCCTCTAGCTTCTCTCTGCCCCCTCCCCCTTCCCTTCCCCCTCTCTCCACGTGGTCATGGCTGGCCTCTACTCCTCTACTTCTTGCTCTCTCTCTCTCTCTCTCTCTCTCTCTCTCTCTCTCTTCTCTCTCTCTCTCTCTGCCTCTACTACCCTCCTGGCTCCCCTCCCCATGCCCTGAATAAACTCTATTCTCTTCTATAACCGTTGTGCGGCTGGTCCCTCAGGGGGCAGAGATGCCTCGGCATGGGCCCGCTGAGACATCCCCTTCCATCATTGGTTCCCTTCCATCATTTCACCCTTCCATGCACAGAAAGACTACACCCAGGACTCTCCTCCATTAGTCAGTGATGCTAGGGTTGGAGAGAGCTCTGCTGATAGACCTGTGTGCGTTTTACTGAATAAGCACTGAGATCTTGCAGGGTGGTGTAGGACCAGGATTCTAATGCTTTCCTTAAGCAGGATCAGCTAGCTGTAGGTGGGACCTCCAGGGGGAGCCTATGTGGCCAGTTGGTGTTGCTACTGAGCCTCTCTCTAGCTACTGAGGTCCTCTGAAGTCACTTCAGCTTAGGGACAAGAAAAGGAGAATTAGTCCTAACCCAGGCCCAGGCCCAAGCAGCCTCAGGCTTGGTATGGGGAGGGGGGGAGCAGATCATATTGGGGGAGGGGGAGCAGATCAATTGGGGGAGGTGGGGAGCAGATCACATGGGGGGAGGGGGGAGACAGATCATTTGGGGGGAGGGGAAGCAGATCATATGGGGGAGGGGACAGTCATGGAGGCGTCATATGGGGGAGGGGAGCAGATCACTATGGACGGGGTATTCCACTCCGACGATCAATGAGGCAGCTTTTTCAGTCTCATTGTCAAGGATCGAAGCACAGATAGTGACCATAAAATTAAGGAATGAATCTATGGATAAAGTTTCAATCTTAACTCTCTCTCAGGTAACAGACAACGTTAGGTAAGCTATGTAGTCATGAACAGGTGTCTGCTCAGGAAATTGTTGACAACTGAAGGATAATTGCAAAATTTATGGTGAAGATACAATGACACCTAATACTTAAAAAAAATTACTGAAAACGACCTTATAGTGTGTTAGGGGTATCAAAGACACTCAGAACAAATGGCTGAGGTGCCTATTGAACATATCAAAGCGATAATGGGGCAGGTTCTCCAGATCGAACAGCACGCAGGCACTGTTAGCATCATGGGCTCTGATCATCATGGGCCCGAGCATCTTCGGACCGCGACATTCGGCCACACCCCTACCCTAAATCACTCCAGGCCCTGAGTCTGCATCCCTATCCCCAGTTTGAGTCATATATAATCTCAGCTATTGTGGTACAAGCCTTTGGCACTCTCCGGTCTCTCTACTGACTCCTTAGTTTCCTCTCCTCTCGTCGACCCGACCACACTTACCCGCGTCTCTTCTGCTGCGTAGGTTCTAGTCTGACCCTACAAAGTGCTCCGGCTTCTCTGTCCTACGTGTCTAACAAATTAAACAATGACCTAAATACTTAATAAAAAAAATTACTGAAAACAGACCTTATATTGTTAGGTCTCAAAGACACTCAGAAACAAATGGCTGAGGTGCCTATTGAACATATCAAAGCAGATATGGGCAGGTTCTCCCAGCATCGAACAGCACTGCAGGCACTGTTAGCATCCTGGCTCTTCTTACCCACCCCATCCCCCACCCACTCTGCCCCACCCCCTACCCTAAACCTCTCCAGCCCCTGAGCTTTGCGCCCCTTCCCCCAGTTTCTTTCATATATAATCTCAGCTATTTTGGCTACAAGCTCTCTTGGCACTCTCCGGTCTGCTCTTGACCTCTTAGTTCCTCTCCCTCTCTCGCTCCCACCCCTACCCCAGCAGGTCTTTCTGCTGGCCTGGTTCAGTCTGGACCCTACCAAATGCCTCCGCTGTGCTCTCCCTCGTGTCTACAATAAAGCTTCTCCTCAACCATACCTAGACGCAATCATGTTCTAATTTTTACTCAATAGTTTTCTGGATATCAACTTCCAGTGACACTATAGGCCTGGACTCTTAAGTGGTATTGAGGCAGCAAGAAAATAAAGACCAATAGAACCTATAAAGATCACTACATCCTGTCCTCAGTGAGATATTCTGGAGTCCTCACTTTGTCCAGCACACAGTTTAACAATAAGTGAACTTTAGCAGGTGCTTGTGAAAATACAAAAGGAACCTGGACACAGCCAAGGTCACTTTAAAAAGTGCAATGGACTTCCTGCTATTATCAAAGTCAAACAGTGAAGGCTTAAAACAGCCTATGTTATGACTGTCTTTAAGCACTCTGGGAATGCTCCCTAGAAGAAACTGACCAAAGCCTCCATAGACAGGCATGTCTGAAAAAAAAAAAAAAAAAAACAAACCACAATGGAGTAGAATTCTTTTGCCACAATGAAGAAGGCCAGAGGCTTAATCTTGTCAGAAATAGAAAATCCCAGGAAGACATATGGGGGAATTTTCTGAATCTTTTCAGGAGCAACCTTCAAGTTGAGTTTTTCTAAGTTAAGTAACAATTGAGAGAACATCCTTTCAAGATTGGGCAGGCTAAGGTGTGCAAGCAAAATATCATCCACGTATTGGACAACAAGGGCATCCCTGTGGCGTCCCTAATGGCTTCAGTCAGACATAGCTAACAAATGGTCAGGCTATTTTTCATGCCCTGAGGCAGGACTGTCCGCTGATATCTTTTAGCTGTTTATTCAAATAAGGCTCCCATACTGTGAAGGCAAAATGGCATCTATCTGGAGAGCAAGTGGTATCTGGAAAAAACAATCCTTAATATTTAGGATCATCCCATGGTACTTGGGCAGGATAGCACTAGGATGAGGCAGTTCTACTTAAGTGGTCCCCATTTTTCCATGTGTTCATAATGGCTCTCAGATCCTGTAAAAGCCTATATTTCCCTGACTTCTTTTAAATAACAGAAATGGGAGTATTATGTCTGCTGGTTGAGGTTTCCAAATGACCCAAAGCTAATTGTTTCAAGACCAGTTCCTCGAGAGCAGAAAGCATAGGCTCCAAAATGACCACTGGTCCCCACAGATATCGACTTCAGACAGCCAGGCCAATGGTATAGGTTCAGGTACCTTGATGTCAATTGGTGCTGGGTAGACAGTGGCCATTAGAATTGGGGTGATTCCTGACTTTGTGACCTGTGCAGTATAGCTGGTCATGTTGCATAACATCATCAAAAAAAGCACAATTGTCCATAGTAAGGACGGTATCCATGTCTTCCAGAATATCTCTTTCCCAAAGGTTGTGGGGAACATCAGCCACAACAGGTGTAAAAGATCCCTGATTGCCATCCAAATTCTGCCAATGGACAGGTCAGGTGTCATTTTTGTGGCCTATTGGCCTCCAATTCCCATAATGGAGGGACTGGACCAGAATCTCCAATAGGGGAATCTCAGTGATTCATTTTTTGATATTATAGTGACATCTTCCCCTGTGTCAACCAACCCTTTAACTGGTATACCATCTAAATGTACAGTCATCATCAGGGAGTGAGGAAACACAGGCAAGGTCCAAAAGACTCCTGGCTGAGCAGGGGTCCCTCTTACTGATGGGGCTATTGGACTACATGCTTAATTTAACCAGGTTGCTGATTTGCTTTTAAAGCCCTTAAGGCCTACACCCCTCAGGACCCTTCTGCTTATTTTCACAATCTTGTCCAGCAGTCTGGGGACCCAGGAAGGGAAAGGTGCTCAGGAGCCCTGGTACCACCAGCCCAGGTGGGATGAATCCAAGCCAAAAGTGATAATGAGCTGACAAAGACAAAGAAGACAGAAAAGATGACCACTGCACACTAACCCTCACACCAAGACCAAAAGTGAAAGTACAACAGTCACTGGGAAGAACAGACAAAAAAAGACAAAGACAGAAATGAAGCTCATGAGCTACCTTCTTGGGACTCACAACATAAAACACTAAGGGGACAACTCAGCAAAGAAACAACTGAAGGGGCATGACAGCAGCAGAGGAGAAAAAGAGCAGATCAGGTTGAACCACGAACACAGTTCTTACAGCAACAGGAAAAAAATTGAGCCCCAGAAAGGAGGTTCACAAGCAGCCACAAAACATGGACTATGGTCCATCAACCATGCTGGGCACCAGATGTTGCCTGTGCCCTGGACTGCTCACTGCCTGAATCCGCCTGCCCTTGAGAGTTGGAGGAAGGTAGAGTGTAATCAACAACATGGACTCCAGGAGCAAATGAGAAACAGTACAGCAAGCTCATCTGAACACGGCTGCAAGCTCCTTTAATATCCTCCACCCATGCCTCATTGGTCACAAGAAACTATTTCTTCTAAACAGCAGTTCCTGATTGGTTGGCATTGTCTGCATCTGCAATCCTTGGTCTCTCAGGCAGTCTTAATTAGGTCCTCCCACAGTAGATGCCTTTGCAGCTGTCTGGCCCCCAACATTTACATAGAGGTGGCTGCTGCAGTTTCTTTGACACCTTGGGATGCCTTTGGAGAACTTCCAATCCTAATTCCTAGTGCCCAATTTAAGGTACTTCTAAACCTTTCCACCTTTACAGTCAAATATGGCCATGTCTAAAGTGCCATCAGGAGGGACATTGACTGCTGACTGTCCTGCAAGGACATTAGACCCAGATCACCCTTTAGCTAACCTCATAGACCTGCCATGGACAACTGAAGGGTCCCAGACCCACCAACCTGACAACTATCATATCTGACAGACCAGCCTGGATGGTCATTACGTGTCAAGGTGGCCCATACCGACCACTTCCTCCTGATCTAGGCACTTACCT
The DNA here is from genome assembly GCA_021653895.1 of Mastomys natalensis. NCBI lineage: Eukaryota > Metazoa > Chordata > Mammalia > Rodentia > Muridae > Mastomys > Mastomys natalensis. The sequence goes on along the minus strand of JAJTUV010000363.1, from coordinate 559,859 downwards.
AGTCCTGATGGAGTTTTGAGGAATCATCTCTTTTTCTCAATTTCCTATTGTAAGGGCTAGGAGGACACTTTACAACCTTACTGGACCCTGCCACTCAATGCATTTTCAGGGAGTGCCTCTCACCCATTCCTTTGGTGGTACCATCTGTTCCATCCCCTTATTGGGAGGGATCTTCTAGCCAAACTGGAGCCTCAATCTCCTTTGTTTCCCACCACCATTCACCTGACCCAATGCTTACCAGAAGCTCTTCTCTTCCTTCTCCTAGCCTCCCAACCTACTGGTTCTAATACATCATTTGCTTTGACAGCCTCCAAGTGAACCCCCAAGTCTGGGATATCCAGAACCCCTCTGTTGGTAAACACCATTCCCTGTTATCATCTAATTAGAGGACCCTACCTGGTACATCACCCAAGCCTATTACCCACTCTTACTCCAGAGCCTCAGTCTCAGAAGACTTACACCTATCATCTCTGACCTCCTAAGAAACATTGCCCCATAACTTCCCCCTTTAACATTCCTATACTTTCAGTTAAAAAGCACAATGGGAACCGGGCAGTGGTGGCACACACCTTTAATCCTAGCACTTGGGAGGCAGAGGCAGGTGGATTTCTGAGTTCGAGGCCAGCCTGATCTACAGAGTGAGTTCTAGTGTGGGAAAAACCCAGGGGGCAGCGCAGCAGGCCCCAGGCCCACGAGGCAGCGGCCCGGGACCTTCGAGGTGGAGGCTGCCTGGAGGCCCCCAGGCAGCCTGTCTCTCCTATCGGAGGAAGGTCCCAGGTTCCATGGGCTGGAAGCTCCGGCGACGGCAGGCCCAGCAGGCCCCAATGACACGAGGAATCCTTGGTTCCAAAAGGGTTTATTGTCATGGCAGATGGTGGATGAATCTAGATGTACCCCCCCAAACTCAGGGCAGACCTGGGTTAAGTAGGGAGGGAGAAAGGGGGAGGTTCTGGGGGCAATGCTTAATTGGCTCCGCCCTCTGACCTTCATTAGTATGTAAATCTCTAGGGTCTGAGGCCTATAGTTACACCCTCTACCTGTGCACTTTGGGAGGAGCTGTAATGGCCTTCATGACTAAACAATGTAGGTCTATGGAGATTAGACTGCTTGTTAGAATCCTGAGTTCTGGAGACGTGGCCGAACTCCTGCTGTTTCTCCCTTGGAGTCTTGGGGTTCCAGGCCCATGCCCAGCCAAGAACCAAGATACCCTTATGCAGTCCCACATTATAGGACAACCACGGCTACACAGAGAAACCCTGTCTCGAAAAAAAAAAAAAATGCACAATGGGGCCTACTGCCTGTTTCAATATCTCTGGCTTGTAAACTCTTCAGTGGTCTCCCTCCACCCTCTCATGTTTAACCCTTACATTCTCCTTCTCACCATCCCCTCAGGGACCTCCCATTTCTCAGTCCTTCTTCTCTCCACCTTGATACCCAGTCACAAAACATCTCTGCTTTCACCTGGACTGACCCTGATAACCCACTCTTTACCCAACTCACCTGAACTGTCTTACCCCAGGGGTTCCAGTATAGCCCATACCTATTTGGCCAAGCCCTAGCCTTTGATTTACTCTCTTTATTCTTCCTCAAATTTAAGCTTATACAATATGTAGAAGACCTTCACCTCTGCAGTCCATCCCCACAAATTAGTCAAATTGATACCTCTGCTCTTCTAAATTTCTTGTGCATCCAGGGCTATAGAGTCTCACTCTTTAAGCTCCAATTGTCTGCCCTTTGTGTCACATACTTGGGATTAAACATTTCCCCAATGCCCAAAGCCATTACTTTGGACATAAAATACATAATCCAGCCCCTCAAGGTCCTATCTACCAAAGAGGGGATTTTACCATCATTTCTAGGAATATCTGACTTCTTATACTCTGGGATCTCCTCCTTTTCCCTCCTCATCCACCCCCTGTATGAAACAGCCCTCAGCCCTCCTTCTCATACCCATAGCCAAGCCCCTTCAGAAGCTGCAACAGGCCCTGGGACTGCACCTGGGAACCTGAGAGGGATATGTTCTCAGGGTTCTAGATGACTCGATGGGATTCTCCTTTGCACCCGTGCATACCTGTCAAAACATTAGGCCTTACCATGCAAAGATAGGCACTCTGCATATGCACTTTTGCAATTGCCAAACTCCTTATTCATGAATTAAAAAAAAAAAAAACAACTAACTTTGGGTCACCTATCACTATCGTCTCCTCCCTCCTTATAGATTAGGATGTCTCACTTCCTCACATATAAAGTCTTACAAACTCTACCTTCCTCCTGGGTTCTGTCTCTTCAGATGGCACTAGAAGAGATGTCACATTTACTTTCTAGTCCTGCCAATCCTTCAACATCTCAAATCATCCCTGACCAACACAGACTACTCATCATTTCATTCTACTGACCCATCCCTCTCACACAATGGAGAGCACATTGCCTCAGGCCATTACATCTGGTATACAGATGGTAGCTTCTTTTTACATGAGGGAGTCCTAAAACACAGGCTATGACAGTGTATCAGATACTGAGGTGACTGAGACACAGGCTCTCCCTGCCCATACCACTAATCAACAGGCTGATGTAATAGTTCTCACCTGTACCTTCCAACTAGCACAAGGACAATCCCTAAATGTCTACACAGGCGACAAATATGAACCTGTCTTACCCATCACAGGAGATCCTTGCATCACAACCCACATTCTATCACCCCCTAACACTCAACAAATTCTATCCTGTCTGCACCATCTCTTTCATCCTAATAGCCAAGCCTTGTCTCACTTTATAAAGGTCCACCTGCAGCTCACCCATGAGGATTTCTCTTTTTTAAGGGCTAATGCTGCCTTTTGTAAAATCTCTCAAATGTTAGATGCCAACTCCATTTATTGCAGACCCCCTTCTCCTACTCACCAGGTCAGAGGCTGTCTCCTCAGAACCAATAGGCAGCTTGACTTTACCCACATGTGTACAGTAAAATATATTATTAGATACTTCCTGGTCTTGGTGGATACCTTCTCAGGGTAGGTGTAGACATTCCCAACTACAGAATCCTTCATGACCTTGGAAGGGAGAATGTGACACAGTTACATGCCCCTGGAGTAGAGCCAGCAGGATGTAGGCCTCCACGAGTGTTGACAGTTGCTGGGTGTGAGGTTTGTTGTATAATAATGTATGTATTTTGCTTCATATTCCTTCTTTGAGAAATATTCTTCCTGCCAAGGTTAATGACTCCATGATAATTAGAAACAGCATGAGTCAAGGAGCTGAGGTTGTGTCTACGTTCCTCAGCAAAAATTATAAATGCTGTGACCTTGAGAACAGCCCTTAAGGCTGTGGGAAAGAACTCTGAAATCATGAGTTCAAAAATTATATAACTATGCTAAATATAAGGATGCAATACGAATTGTATGAGAGGCTTTACAGACCTACAAAAATAAAGGCATCTGCATGAATAAGCTAGCTTGTCAGAAAAATACAAAGGCAGGCAGAGTTCAAGGTCACCTGGGACAGAGCAAATTTAGGTCCAGGCATGGTGGGAGTGGTAATTTCAGGACAGGATCTCTCCCAGCTACCTTAACGTCTGTGTTTACTAGGGCAGGAAGATCTTTGAATTCATTTGCAATATTAAAAAAAAAAAAAAAAAAAAACTTTCCTTTTCAAAGAATAAAGGGGCTAAGGTCATAAAATGCTGATTCATGGGATAATCAAAAGGGAAGATGGCATAAATGACTGAATTAATGTGTAAATAAAAGACTGAGCTTTAATCTCCAGAGAGAACTGCTTGGAGAATGAACACTGCTCTTTTAGAATGTTTTCTAGCAGCTTTTCTGACTTTAATCAGAAAAAACCCATGAGCTGTCTAGAGAGACTTTAGAATTTTTTCTAGCACAAAAGAGCTGTCTCAGGTTTTCATCTGCTCCCTGGAGCTGACTCTGAACCACAGCTCTCCACTCCCAAATCCCACCGGAAAAAAAGCTAGTCTCCCAAGAGTGCTGACATACCTAAGATCACAGACTCACAGGCTAACAGGAGGGACATGCTACAGTCAGAGACAGCAAGCTAACTAACACCAGAGAGAACCAGATGGCAAGAGGCAAGTGCAAGAACATAAGCAACAGAAACCAAGTCTACTTGGTTTTTTGACCTAGTTCTTTGACCACAGTGAGCGCTGGATACCCCAACACACCAGAAAAGCAAGATTCTGATTTAAACACATCTCATGATGATGATAGAAGACTTTAAGGAGGACATAAATCACTCCCTTAAAGAAATACAGGAGAACACAGGTAAACAGGTAGAAGCCCTAAAAGAGTAAACACATAAATCCCTTAAAGAAATACAGGAAAACACCAACAGGTGAAGAAATTGAACAAAACCATCCAGGATCTAAAATAGAAATAGAAAAAATAAATCACAAAGGGAGACAACCCTGGAGATACAAAACCTAGGAAAGAGATCAGGAGTCTTAGATGCAAGCATCAACAACAGAATACAGGAGATAGAAGAGAGAATCTCAGGTATAGAAGATACCATAAAAGACATTGACAGACAGTCAAACAAAATACAAAAAGCAAAAAGCTCCTAATTCAAAACAATCAAAAAATCCAGGACACAATGAAAAGACCAAACCTAAGAATTATAGGTATAAGAAAGTGAAGATTTCCAACTCAAAGGGCCAGGAAACATCTTCAACAAAATTATAGAAGAAAACTTCCCTAAACTAAGAAAGAGATGCCCATAAACATAAAAAGTCTGCAGATCACCAAACAGATATGCCACAAAAGAAATTTCCCCCTACAAATAATAATTAAAACACAAATGCACAGAACAAAGAAAGAATTATTGAAAGTGGTAAGGGAAATAGTCCAAGTAACATAAAAAAGGAAACCTAGCAGAATTACAGCAGACTTCTCAATAGACACTCTAAAAGCCAGAATATCTTGGGCAGATGTCATACAGACCCTAAGAGACCAAAAACACCAGCCCAGGGTATTATTCCCAGCAAAACTCTCAATAACCATAGAGGGAGAAACCAAGATATTCCATGAAAAAAAAAAAAAAACAAATTTAAACAATATCTTTCCACCATTAGAGGATAACTCCAATACAATTTGGGAAACTACATCCAAGGAAAATCAAGAAACTAATCTTACAACAAACCCAAAAGAAGAGAACCACACAAGCATAATTCTACCTCTAACAACAAAAATAATAAGAAGCAATAATCATTGGTCCTTAATATCTCTCAACATCGATGGACTCAATTCCCCAATAAAAAGACATAGACTAACAGGCTGGATACATAAACAGGACCCAGCATTTTGCTACATACAGGAAACACACACCTCAGTAACAGAAACAGACACTACCTCAAAGTAAAAGACTGAAAAATTCTTTCCAGGCAAAAGGTCCCAAGACAAATTGAAGTACCAATTCTAGTATCCAATAAAATAGAATTTAAACCAAAAGTTATCCAAAAGGATGGGGAAGGACACTATATACCCATCAAAGGAAAAATCCACCAAGAGGAACTCTCAATTCAGAATATCTATACCCCAAATGCAAGGGCACCACATTTATAAAAGAAACCTTACTGAAGCTCAAAGCACACATTGAACCTCACACAATAATGGAAGGAGACTTTAACACTCCATTCTTACCAATGGACAGATCCTAGAAACAGAAAATAAACAGAGACACAGTGAAACTAACAGAAGTTATGAACCAAATGGACTTAACAGATATTTACAGAACATTTCACCCTAAAACAAAAGAATATACCTTCTCAGCACCTCACAGCACCTTCTCCAAAATTGACCATATAATGGGACACAAAACAATCCTCTACCAGTACAAGAAGATTGAAATAATCCCATGCATCCCATCAGATCGCCACAGACTAAGACTGGTCTTCTATAACAACAAAAACAACAGAAAGCCCACATACACATGGACGCTGAACAACTATCTACTCAATGATAACTTCGTCAGGGAAGAAATTAAGAAAGAAATTAAAGACTTCTTAGAATTTAATGAAAATGAAGCACAACATACCCAACCTTATGGGACAAAATGAAAGCAGTGCTAAGAGGAAAACTCATAGTGCTGAGTGTCTCCATAAAGAAATTGGAGAGAGCACACACTAGCAACTTAACAGCACATCTGAAAGCACTAGAACAAAAAGAAGCAAATACACCCAAGAGGAGTAGATGGCAGGAAATAATCAAACTCACAGCTGAAATCAACCAAGTAGAAACAAAGAGAACTATACCAAAAAAAAATCAACAAAATTGAGAGCTGGTTCTTTGAGAAAATCAACAAGATAGATAAACCCTTATCCAAACTAACCAGAGAGCACAGGGACAGTATCCAAATTAACAAAACTAGAAATGAAAATGGAGACATAACAACACAAACTGAAGAAATTTAAAAAATCATCAGATCCTACTACAAAAGCCTATATTCAACAAAACTGGAAAACCTAGATGAGACAGATGATTTTCTAGACAGATACCAGGTACCAAAGTTAAATCAGGATCAGATAAACCATCTAAACAGTCCCATAACCTCTAAGGAAAGAGAAGCAGTCATTAAAGTCTCCCAACCAAAAAATCTCCAGGACCAGATGGTTTTAGTGCAGAATTTTATCAGACCTTCAAAGAAGACCTAATACAAATACTTCTCAAACTATTTCATAAAATAGGAACAGAAGGAACACTACCCAATACATTCTATGAAGCCACAATTACACTGATACCTAAACCACACAAAGACCCAGCAAATCCACAAGAGAACTCCTACAGCTAATAAACAACTTCAGCAAAGTGGCTGGATACAAAATTAACTAAAACAAATCAGTAGCCTTCCTCTACTCAAAGAATAAATGGTCTGAGAAGAAATTAGGGAAATGACACCCTTTACAATAGTCACAAATAATATGAAATATCTTGGTGTAATGCTAACAAAGCAAGTGAAAGATCTTTATGACAAGAACTTCAAGTCTCTGCAGAAAGAAACTAAAGAAAACCTCAGAAGATAGAAAGACCTCCCATGCTCATGGATCAGCAGGATTAATATTGTAAAAATGGCCATCTTACCAAAGCAATCTACAGATTCAATGCAATCCCCATCAAAATTCCAATTCAATTCTTCACAGAGATAGATCAATTCTCAAATTTATCTGGAATAACAAAAAACCCAGGGTAGCAAAAACCACTCTCAGCAATAAAAGAACTTCTGGGGGAATCACCATCCCTGACCTCAAGCTATACTATAGAACAATGGTGATAAAAAACCACATGGTATTGGTACAGAGACAGGCAGGAAGATCAATGGAATAGAATTGAAGACCCATAAATGAACCCACACAACTATGGTCACTTGATCTTTGACAAAGGAGCCAAAACCACCCAGTGGAAAAAAGACAGCATTTTCAACAAATAGTGCTTGTTCAACTGGCAATCAGCATGGAGAAGAATGTAAATCAATCCATTCTTATCTACTTGTACAAAGCTCAAATCCAGTGGATCAAGGATCTCCATGTAAAACCAGATATGATGAATCTAATAGAAGAGAAAATGGAAAAGAACCTCAATGTTTTGCACAGGGGAAATTTTCCTGAATAGAACACCAATGGCTTATGCTCTAAGATCAAGAATTGACAAATGAGACCTCATAAAATTGAAAACTTTCTGTAAAGCAAAGGACACTGTCAATAGGACAAAATGGCAACCAACAGATTGGGAAAAGATCTTTACCAATCCTACATCGGATAGAGGATTAACATCCAATATATACAAAAAACTCAAGAAGTTAGACTCCGTAGAACCAAATAACCCTATTAAAAATGGAGAACAGAGATAAACAGAGAATTCTCAAATGGCTGAGAAGCACTTAAAGGAATGTTCAACATCCTTAGTCATCAGGGAAATGAAAATCAAAATGATCCTGAGATTCCACCTCACACCAGTCAGAATGGCTAAGATCAAAAACTCAGGTGATAGCAGTTGGTGGCAAGGATGTGGAGAAAGAGGAAACACTACTCCATTGTTGGTGGGATTGCAAGATGGTGCAACCACATAGAAAGCAGTCTGGTGGTTCCTCAGAAAATTGGAAATAGTACTACCTGAGGACCCAGCTATACCATTCCTGGGCATATACCCAAAAGATGGTCCAACATATAACAAGGACACATGCTCCACTATGGTTATAGCAGCCTTATTTATAATAGCCAGAAGCTGTAAAGAACCCAGATGTCCTTCAACAGAGGAATAGATACAGAAAATGTGGTACATTTACACAATGGAGTACTACTCAGTTATTAAAAACAATGACTTCATGATATTCGCAGGCAAATGGATGGAACTTGAAAATATCATCCTGAGTGAGGTAACCCACTCACAGAAAAAAATAACTCAAAACAAAACAAAAATAACCAACACACAGGGTGTGTACTCACTGATAAATGGATATTAGCCAAAAGAAGCTAGGAATACCCACGATACAACTCACAGACCATCTGAAACCCAAGAAGAAAGAAGACCGCACCAAAATGTGGGTGCTACAGTCCAACTCAGAAAGGAGAAGAAAATAATCTCAGGAAGTAGAGGGAGAGAGGAATCTGGAGGGAGAGAGGAGGGGGAGAGAAAGGGGGCCGGTTCAGATACTGGAGGAGATGGGGGAGAAATACAGAAGTTTAAAAGGAGGTATGTAGCAGTGTGGGGTAGGGGGAACTGGGGATAGAAAGTCCCAGATACCAGGGACCCAAGAGGTTCCCAGGACCCATCAGGGAGGACATTAGCTCAAATATCCAACAAAGGGGAGAGAGAGAACCTATAGAGACCATATCCAGTGAATAGGCACCGCTCCTGGCTGAGGGATGGGGCCGTCCACCCATCTCAAAAATATTAATCCAGAATTCCTCCTGTCAAAAGGAAGTGCTGGTACAGAGTGGAGCAGAGACTGAAGGAAAGGCCATCCAGAGACTGCCCCACCTGGGGATCCATCCCATCTACAGACACAAAATCCAGACACTATTGCTGATGCCAAGAAGTGCTTGTTGACAGGAGCCTGGTATAGCTAGCTGTCTCCTGAGAAGCTCTGCCAGAGTCTGACCAATACAGGTGCAGATGCTCGCAGCCAACCATTGGACCCCATGAGAAGTTAAGGCAAGGACTGAATGGACTGAAGCAGATTGCAACCCCATAGGAAGAAAAACAATATCAGCCAGTCAGAACCCCCAGAGCTCCCAGGGATGAAACCACCAACCAAAGAGTACACATGGGGGGACCCATGGCTCCAGCTGGATATGTAGCAGAGAATGGCCTTATCAGGCATCGCTGAGGAGAGAGGCCCTTGGTCCTGTGGAAGCGCCGTGACCCAGAGTAGGGGAATGCTAGGGCGCTGGGCCAATGGGAGAGCACCCTCATAGAGACAGGAGGAGGCAGGAAGGGATAGGGGGTTTGTGGAGCAGAAACTGGGAAGAAGGGATAACATTTGAAATGTCAATAAATAAAATAACCAATAAAACAATGAAAAGAAGAGATAAAGAAAAAGAGAGAGAGCGCTGTCTCCAGCAGACTACAGATGCCAGAGCTATCTACAGAGCAGAACACAGACCTGTCAGCTTGTACCCACCATTGACTTCCATTGTTTTTCGCCAGTCGGGAACATCCTTTCCAGGTGGTGTCAAGTTCCGATCTATGCCTTTGAGGGACACAGACATTCAGACCACAGTATGTAACACAGCAATATAGAACTGACTTGGCAACACAGCTCTGGGGTCTTTTCTCAGCTTTCAGTCTCCTACCCTCACCCAGAAACAGCTGCCTGATAACTGCATGTGACAAGGAAGCCCAGCCAGCTGGCACGGGGAGGTCTGGCTAATCTGAAAACAGTTAATCTCTAGGGTCCCTGAGCACCTTCCATCTGAACATCTGGAATTCAACTGTGATACTTGTGATACTTCACTTTCCTGTGTGCTTGCTGGGATTTTTATCTTAGAGGTTAGTAAGAGCTGGGCATGTTGGTGCATGCCTTTAATCCCATCCCTTAGGAAGTGGAGGCAGTCAGATCTCTGTAAATTGCAGGCCAGCCAGGGATACACAGTGAGACACTGCCTCAAGCAAACAAATAAACAACAGAAAAGTTAATCTAGGAGATAGGGTTGTTAAGTGTCAAGAAATCTGAGACAAATAGCTGAGGTGCCTTTTAAATACCAAAGCCAATGCCGGCCGGCAGTCTTCCTCTGTCCCTACATCAAGCACCTGTTTGAGACACATCCTGGCTGAGGGATGGGCACATCCCACCCCATGCTCTAAACCTTTCCAGCTCTGAGCTTCGCTTCCCCTCCCCAGCTTCTCTTTCCCATCTTGGCTAAGTGCCCTCCTGTTGCTCTTGGTTCCCGTGCAAGTTTTTTTTCCCTCCTCTTCCTACTTCTCTTCCTCACTCTTGTGACCTCGTTGAGTCTATTCAATCTGGACCCTTCCAGATGCCTCTGGCTGTTCTGTCCCTTATATCTACAATAAACCCTCTCTTCAACCATACCTAGGAGCTGTCATGTCTTCATTTTTCATTCAAGGGTGTGCTGGAGAGAAAATAATATCCCTTATGGTCTTGCAGAGGACTTAGATTCAGTTCCCAGACCCAACATGATGATCAACCATCTGTAACTCCAGTTCCAGAGAATCTTATGGTCTTATCTGGCCTCCACAGGCACTAGGCACATATGTGATACACATATGTACACACAAAGAATAAACTTTAATATGAAAAAAAAAAAAGAAAAGAATCTAGCTTATATTTAAAAGAAAAAACAAAAACGAATCTTGCACACAACCTCCCCTTCACTGTGAGGCTCTGTGGGGGTGATCCACTGACATGACCTTTGAGATGCAAATCTAGCTTATGGACATCTTCACTTCCACTAATTCATAATGACTATTTACTAATATTTAAAAATGTAATCATTATTCAGGTAGAATGAAGCCATATTCAATTATTGAAATATTTAAACAACATCAGATCTTATAAATGACACCTCTCTCTTCACCCAACATATCTCTGGAAAGAAATTGCTCACAATCTAGCAATCGCTAGGTTAGTGCCCAGCACTTACAGGTCCTCTGGAACCTGCTGTGCAGTTTTGATCTTTCACCTGAAAAGAGGGATGCTGGATTTGCCCTAACTAGCTTTTCAAGTTAATCTCACTTAGCATGCTCCCAGCACTGCCCTCTCAATTCCTTAGGATACATTACTTCATAGCCGTGCCAAATAATATTGTAAATATTTCCTTCTATGTAGGAAGAAACTGGGTTCAGAGAGATTAAGTAACTAGCCCAAAGCCATAGGGCAATTGAAGGACAGAGTTCTGAATCCCAGCTTGGCACTTTCCAGTCTCATCCTTAGCCCACAGAAGTCCTTTGTCTTTAGAAGAGGATGCCATCCAGAGTCTAGGGTGTCTGGGGATTCGCAGAGCTCCTCTTTAATTCTGGCTCAACTACCACTGCTTGAATACACCAAATTTATCAAGACCAAGCAGTCCAGCTACTAAACGCAGCTGCACAAGGGTTCCAGAGTCTTCTGGCTCTCCAGTACCCCTTGGAGGCCATGTCAGGGATACATATGTGACTAACTCGATTCCAAGGTTAATCTTCACTGTCATCTTGACTGGATTGAAGATCACACATCTGCATGTGTGAAGGGATGTCTAGGGAAGACTAAATAAGGATCGAAAACATACCCTGCATATGAGTGACACCAATCTGGTGTCACAGACTGAATGAAAGGGAGAACACAAGAAAGTGACCCAAGAACCAGATTTCACTGGTTTCCTAACCGCAGACATGTGACTGACCGCATCATGCTCCTGTTGCCACAGATACTGCTGTCCTGTCTGCCGTACATTTTTCATATGACAGACTATACCCTAAAACTGCAAGCCCAAATAAACTTTTCCTTCCTTGAGTCGCCTGTGTCATATAACTGATACACATTTCAAACCTTTCAAAAGCAGAGGCCAAAGTCTGTCCAGCTCTTAGAGGAATCCCTGGGCTCTCCCTGCCACCCTAGGTATTGAGGGTTTAACCACAGGAATTTGCCAGGCCACTTAGCCTGACCCCCAGCTCAGACTAGACATTCAGCAAGGCGATGTCTTTTGACCCTTGCCCTGATCTCTTAATATTTATTTATTTATTTATTTATTTATTTATTTATTTATTTATTTTTGGTGACCTTCTAACTTTGCTTTTGTCTTCTCCATGCTGCTTAACCCCTGTGTGACCTAAAGGCTCCATAGTCCTAAAAACCAGTCCTGCTGGCCAGCTGGCCCAGCACAATAATACTAGGAAAGCAAAGCCATGGGACTGAAGCCAGAAGAAAACCCATTCATTAGAGGAGCAGCTGGCACTTGAAAACAGACAGGGTGAAAAAGGAAAGCAGGCCAGTCCCCACCTCCTCCAGGATGGCTTGAGAGCAATTGCACAGCCTGCCTAAGACCTCCTGGCCTCTCTCCCAATAAAGGCCCCAGTGCTCAGCACAGCTCCCCACCCCTCCCTGTGGGACTCTATGGGAGTGATGCTCTGACAGGAGCTTTGAGGAGGAAACCACTCCAGAGGGGAGGAGAAGAATCCAGACCACAGTCAGGAATAGTCTTCATCTAATTCCACTTGCCAGTTAAATATGAAAAATACTTCTAAGGGTAATGTGGTTTTGTTACATGATTTTATTATTTTTTAAGATGACACAGGACAGCATATATTTTTATTTTTATTAAAAAAAAAACAGAAGTCACATTAAATGTGACTATGTGATACATTTACACAATGGAGTACTACTCAGCTATTTTAAACGATGAATTCATGAAATTCTTAGGCAAATGGATGGAACTAGAAAATATCATCCTGAGTGAGGTAACTCAATCACAAAAGAACACACATGGTATGTACTCACTGATAATTGGGCATTAGCCCAAAAGCATGCAATATCCAAGATACAACTCACAGAACACATGAATCTCATGAAGAAGGAAGACCAAAGTGTGGGTGCTTCGGTCCTTCTTAGAAGAGTAACAAAATACTCATGGGAGCAAACATGGAGACAAAGTGTGGGACAGAAAGTGAAGGAGGGGCTGACTGGAGACTGTTCCGTATGGGTATCCATCCCAAGTGCAGTCACCAAAGGTAGATGCTGATTTGAATGCCAGGAAGTGCATGCTGACAGGAGCCTGATGTGGCTGTCTCCTTAGAGGCTCTGCCAGAGTCTGACATATACAGAGGTGGATGCTCACAGCTAACCATTGAACTGACCAAGGGGTTCCCAGTGCAGGAGTGAGAGAGAAGACTAAAGGAGCTGAAAGGGTTTGCGGCTCCATGGGGAGAGCAACAATACCAACAACCAGAGCTCCCAGGGTCTAAACCACCAGACTGGGAGCACATAGGGAGGGACCCATGGCTCCAGCTGTATATGTAGGGGAGGATGGCCTTGTCAGGCATAAGTGGGAGAAGAGGTCCTTAGTCCCGTGAAGGCTAGATGCCCCAGAGAGGGGGAATTTGAGGGTGGGGAGGTGGGAGTGGGTGGGGGAGCACACCCTCATAGAAGCAGGAGGAGGGAGGATGGGACAGGGGTTTCATGGGTAGGGGGAAATGGAAAAGGGCATCACATCTGAAATGTAAATATCCAATAAAAAAATAACAACAATTATCGTAGTAAAATTACACTTATGAAGTAGCAATGAAATAATTTTATTGTTGGATATCATCACAAGATGAGTAACTGTATTAGAGGGTTGCAGCACTGAGAAGTTTGCAAACCATTCTAATAGAGCATCGATGTCATAGGCAATCTAGACACTATATAATTTCAATTTTTTTTCCTGATCTGTGAACACATAATAGCTCTTCTTTTTGTGTGCCTTCCATTTTTTTTTTTCATCTATGGCATAGCTTTTAATAAAGAAATCTTTTACCTCATCCATTAAATTTATTTCTAGGTATTTGGGGTATAGGGCAACATGTACAAATAGCATTTCTTTAAAAAAAAAAAAAAAAAGAAGTCTAATACATATACATAATATATATGATAATAGTATTACATAATTATAATATATATAACAAGCATAAAATCACTTTCAGCATTTAGTATGCACATGTTTTTATGAACAAAAAAGTCAAATATTTTCAACAATAGAGCATAAACATCTTTTGTTTTTTTGGTTTTTTTTGGTTTGGTTTTTTCGAGACAGGGTTTCTCTGTGTAGTCCGAGGCTGTCCTGGAACTCGCTCGGTAGACCAGGCTGGCCTCGAACTCAAACTCAGAAATCCGCCTGCCTCTGCCTCCCAAGTGCTGGGATTAAAGGCGTGCGCCACCACCACCCGGCGAGCATAAACATCTTTTTATCAACAAATTTACTTCATTGAATCCTTCTAAACAGCTGAGGTATATATTTCATCATATGTATAAAAGATAATGATTTAAATCAATTCCCCATCTCCGTGCATTTAGATTGCTTGTAAGAAAACTTAAATTCTTTTTGGAGTGTCAAGCAGAACTAGAAAAGGTGATATTCCAGCCTATTTAACAGTCTTCAACCCTTCATCCAACCCACCAACGCACCGACTCAGTCCACTTGGGCCATTCTGCATTGCTGTGTAAGTTTGTCTAAACTCAACCTGGAGGAGTTTCAGTTGCCTCATTGTGTGTGTTCCATCCATAAATATGTCACAAGGCTATGTCTTATCTTACTAGCTCTTCCTCCTCTTACCTCTTAGAGGAAACAGACCACAGCTGAAGGCAAAACAGGTGGCTCCATCTGGAGTGTATTTGCAGCCTGTAGTATTGTATAGTGGAACTCAGTTTCCTTGTTACACTATTCGAACAGACACAGACACACACAGACACACACACACTGGAATTCCCTGCCAGATTACCAGATTAGACTAGGGGCCCTGGAACTGGCTATCAAGGAGTTGATACACCTCTGCAGTAAGGAGGCATAAGACAGGGGTAGAGAAGAAGAAATGCTAAGATGAACATATGTACAAGTACACATACACCACACACACACGTGCAAGCCTGCTCCACAGCCTTTGCACATGGGAGATGAAAAGCGTATATAAAGAAACGAAGTCCATACCTCAGATCTTTCAGAGGAAGAAAAGTTGAGACCAGTAGGCTGAACACAAGGACTCTAACTCCACCCTGTCTGACACTGCATGCCAATGTCAAGGGAGGGCAGGCAGCTGCTGCTCTTCCTCAGTTGGGTTTTTTGTTTGTTTGTTTGTTTGTTTGTTTTTGTTTTGTTTCAGATAGGGTCTGTGTAGCTCAGATTGGCAACAAACTCACTGTGGAGTGAAGGAGGGAAAATTGGTGAGCTTTCTGCCTTACTTCTTGAGTGCTAGGATCACAAGTGTGTGCCACTATGCTCAGTGTGTGTGGCACTATGGATGCTCTACCGACTGTGCGACATCTCGAGTCCACACACACAGCTACTTTTTGTGTGTATCTGTAGATGCAAAAGAAATGGACAAACTTCTAGATGCATCCAAACCACCAAAATTAAACCAAGAAGAGTTCTATAATTTAAACAGACCCAAAACAAATATGACTGAAACAGTAATAGAAACCTTTGTGTCTAAAAAGTTCAGGCCCAGATGGACGAACAAAACAATTCCACCAGTCTTTCAATGATCTACAACCAATCATTCTTAATTATTTTTCAAAAGAAGAAGAAACAAAGAAACAGAGAGAGCTTTCCCCAGCCCCTCCTGTAAGTCAATGTCACTCCAGTACCCAAATCAGGCAGAGACAGCACAGAGATGAAACCACAGAAGCATAGCCCTGATTAACAGAGGCTCAAAATTCTCAGTAAAGTATTTGCAAGTCAAACACAGACAGGTATCAAAAAGATTATCCACCATAATCAAGTTAGTTTTATCTCAGAGACACAAGAATATTATAAAAGATATATATGAGAAAGCCATAGCCATTATCATCCTAAACAGAGGAAAATTTGAAATAATACCACTGAAATCAGGAAGGAGACAGGCTGATCTCTGTCTTCTTTTCAACATTGTGTTCCAAGTACTAGCTGGAGCAACCAAGGCAAGAGAAGGAAAGTAAAGGGATACAAATAGAAAAAGAAGTCAAACTATCCCTGTTTGTAGATGATTTGTTAAACATGAGATCCCAAAACTTGTACCAGAAATCTTCTAGAAATGATCAATAATTTCAGGAAAGCAACAGGATACAGAACTAGCTTACAAAAACAATAGCTTTTTTAAAAAAACGTTATTTATTTTTATTTATTTATTAATTGTTTTTATTTATTTTATGTATAAGTGTTCTGCTGCATGTACACCTGCATGCCCTTTATAAATTTATTTATTTTTATGTATATGAGTACACTGCAGCTGGTGGTCTTCAGATACACACCAGAAGAGGGCATCAGATCCCATTCCAGATGGTTGTGAGTCACCATATGGTTGCTGGGAATTGAACTCAGGACCTCTGGAAGAGCAGCCCATGCTCTTAACCACTGAGACCTCTCTCCAGCCCACACTACTTATTTTTTTAATCTTGTCACAATCAGCCTATTTCCTGCCCTCCCAGTAGTTTCTCACCCTAGCTGCTTCTACCCACCTCCTAAGCACACGAGAGGTCCGGGCTTCTCTGGATGCCCTCCATGGCTTTCAGCCTACCTTGCAGCTTTTCCTATCCTTACCTCAGAAGAACTGCTCAGAGCAAATCCCCACAGATGTCACTACAAGAAAACACTCTCAATCATAACTTAAGTCTATTGCTGCCATGTATGTTCTAATGCCTAGTTAAAATCTTCTCTCACCTGCTGAATTCCAGTTTTTAAAGGACTGAGTCTGGATTTTAGTGGTCACTATTCTGCTTGCAGCCCCAGGAAATACTGTTTCTACTGGCCCTGTCGGGTATTACCTGACAATTTTCTGGCAAGCTTCAGCCCCTATGCTCTTGAAGCATCACCCTGAGGGGCTTAGGGCCCACCTACCATGCAGACTCCAAGAAATGAGAGAAGGCTACATACCCATGTTAGGCTGTTGTCATGGGTTGCCCATTTGTGGAAACACTACGCCCTAGTTAACACTTGAAAATAGTGTTTTTACCAAGATAATCGAGTATATGCTAATTTAATTTGACTACTGATCACATAAGAGGGGGAACATTCGACATAAAGATATACATTTGTGGGGAAGATATGGGCACACACATAGCCATCTATATTCCAAAGAGCATATAAACTAGAAGAGAATCCTGAAGCATATTTTCCTTCAACCCTGCTGGAACTTTGATTTTTAGACTTTTAGCCTCCAGAACCATGAGAAAATTCATTTTCATTGTTTTGTGCAGGGTCTTGCTATAGTCCCCACATAACCCAAACTCCTTACCTCAAGCCACTCTCCTGTTCCAGCCTCCCTGGTAGCTGTGACTATACATGTCCACCACCCTCCTGGCTTGTGATACTTTCCGGAAGCAGCTAATGCTGGAGCCCTGAGAAACACAAGGGCCTCCAAAGAAAGGCCCATTTCAAATCAAAGGCCACAGGTTTCCAAGGGCAAAGTTCTCTGAGAGTCCCTGGTCATGATAGGAACCACATCCAGGCTTCAACGGGCCGACAGCTAAGTGAGGTAACTGGTCAGCAATATGGAGTTGGCCAGGAGTTGACCCACCTGAAAACTCCAGGAGTAGAGCTTTAGTTCTGCATTTGGAAGGACAAGGAGGCTGTGGCAATGCTTCAGGAAGACCTTCTGAAGACAAAGCAGACTCTCTAGAGAAATATAAGGAAGCCATTAGGATCCTTAGAATTGCCTCTTTCTTTGTCTAAACAAACCGATTAAGGGAAGAGTTGAGTTCTTCAAGACACTCCATTTTTAGGCTGATGGAGAATTTTAGAAGCCAAATGCCTTCAGCTCAAAATGATTATCAGACTACAGTAGTTTCCCCCAGGCCTGTTCAGATGGTCCTGCTCTAGCTTCAGCATCCTAATCCTTGGTACAGCCCAAGGAGTAATGCTACTCTCTAAGAGACAAAGCTCAGAGCCTCAGAGGTAAAGCCACTTACTTACCTGAGGCCCTGAAGACATAGACAAAGAAAAGTTAGTGGGGCTAGAGATGGCTCTGCACTAAAGAACTGTATCAGAGTTCAGTGTATCAGAGTATTGCTGTATCAGAGACCTGGAGTTTGGATCTCAGTATCTGTATCAGGTGCCAAATGTGCCTATCACACACAAACACACACACACACATAAATGAATAAATAAAAGTAATTTTTTTAAAATAGAAGGTGGGGACCTGCAGAGGTAGTGCCTAAGAGTACTGACTTGCGGAGACAGGCGTAGGGTCCATTCTCAGCATCCACATGGTGGCACTCAAAACCATCTGTAAGTTCAGTACCAGGTTAATCTTGTGCCCTTGTCTGACCTTCCCGGGCATCTGGTAATACATGTGGTGCACAGTCATGCAAGTGAGCGTAAATGAAGAAAAACATTTTTTCAAAGACTTATTTATTTTTATTTTATGTGGATGAGTGTTTTTGCAAGCTCTTATGTCTGAGTCACATTTGTCCATTAGCAGAGGAGGCCAGAATAGGGTATCAGATACCCTCAAACTTGAGATACAGATGCCTGTTAGTCATCATGTGGGTGCTGGGATTTGAACTCATGTACGTTAAAAGAACAGCCAGATCCTGCCTTCAAAATGAAAATAAATAATCAAGCAAACAAACAAATAATAACTGGCACACACAAGTGACAGGCAGTGGCAATTGTTCCAAAGATTCCCTGGGCCTTGGGCGAGCTAGGTTCTAGGGTCTGGTAATCAGAAGTAGAAAGGTTTCTAAATGAGCAGAGTCTTGGCCTTTGATACAGTTGCCAACAACCACATTTCTATTCTGGGCACAACTCCATCTAGTGCTTCAACCACCCTCCCCCACCTTAGTGAGAAAGTATCTGCTAGTGCTGGCCTGGTCTGTGAAGGCAAGGACTGGAGGGAAAAGGAGTTCTGAGCCTTGCTGGCTGGCTGTTTCCTCTGGTGCACTCTGACATACACCTTCCAACTGTCTTCATCTTACTCTTGTCTCTGTCCTCTCCTTGGCCAAAGGCAGCTACATCTCAGTTCCTTACTATTCAGGAGCTATTCAACAATTACACTGAAAGAGCTTCTGAGCTAAGTATAGTCACACAAGAGCAAACCTGTAATCCCAGCACTTAGGAAGGGAAGATAGTAGGATCACACAAATTCCCGACTGTCCTCAGCTGCGTGGCTAAATTCCAGGCTAGGTTACAGAGACCCCAGCACAGAAAGAAAGGAAGGAAGAAAAAGAAAGAAAGAAAGAAAGAAAGAAAGAAGAAAGAAAGAAGAAGAAGAGAAAGAAGAGAAAAGAAAGAAAGAAAGAAAGAAAGAAAAGAAAAGAGGGAGGGAGGGAGGAAGGGAGGGAGGGAGGACAGAGGAAGGAAGAGGGAGAGAGAGGGGGGAGGGGAGGGGAGAGGAGGGGGGAGAGGAGGGAGAGAGAGATTGTTGTACTTATTTAGAATTTTGCTCTGACTCAATTCCTCCCGGCAATGGGCAAGCTTTTTCACTTCTGAGGAATGTGAAAGAGAATGAGAGATTTTGTTATGGTGACAGGAAGACGCCAGATCAGAGGCAAAGCCCCTCTAGGGTACATACCATCTGGGGATAGTATCTAGAAGGGTAGACTTCTGCGCTAATTTAAATGATGTTTAGCAGGAATGCAGGTGCAGGTGAGCGAAAGGCTGTTTCCATTAGGTAGAAATGTGGGGGTTTTTCCCACTTCCTGTTTCTAGTCTCTTTTGCAGTGTTCCTGTATGAAACACTGAGTTTCAGAAGCGGATGAAACTTATCAAAGGCTTGCCCAAGCTCCGTCAACCCTGCCAGGTTGAATGATGTTGATTGTTCTCAAAGGGCGGGCATTTCTCCACAAGCAGAAAAGCCTGTCAACAAACACCACGCACCGCCCTGTATCAGTCTCAATATTGAGTCTGAGTGATTTCCCGATGGCGACTTGACCGAAATGGAAAAATATTTTTCCGTCGCAAACTCCCCCGGTACTGACTGGTGCTTCATCCTCTTCCGGTCCTTGTGAGACAGAAAGGGCAGACAGAGCTACTGCAGTCTAGTGTTGATCCTCTGCTCTGAGAACAGAAGATGGGTGGGGTGCTGTGTTGCCATGCAACCAAAAGCAACACAGCTGCAGACCTCTGCCAGCTGGGCCAGCCCATTCAAACCGCAGGGAGTTTCAAATGCTGTGTCCCTAGGGACTGGGCCTAGCTCTACCAGGGGAAAACTCAGCCTTCAAACGGCTTAGATGACGCAGAGGAAGCCAAGAGGACGCTGTCAAGGCCTAGTCATCACTGACTCGCAGTTAGAATGCTTGGGCAGGAAAGAACTGCCAAGATCAGACAGCCAGGTCATACATGCATCTTTCTTTTACATTTTAAAAGTTATTCTCTTTAAAAAAAAAAAAAAGAAAAAGAAAAAAAGAAGAAGGAAGGAAATGAAGGAAGAAAGAAAGAAAAGAAGAAGAAGAAGAAGAAGAAGAGAAGAAGAAGAGAAGAAGAAGAAAGGAGGAGGAAGGAAGGAAGGAAGGAGGAAGGAGAAAGAGAAAGAGGTAGTTGCTTTTTTAAAAGCTATACAAAGTTCTTAATGTTTCTTTGGCAACAGAATATAATGGAATTTTACAACTATATAAAATGTTACCTTTGCATAAGAAACAGTATTCACCGGTGTGTGTAGAGCTGACTGACAAAACTGTCTACCAACCAGCACCCTAACTGCTGAAATAAGCTACCTCACATTATAGCATCTCCAAACAGGATGAGAAAGACACAGAGACTGGCACATACAGGTAAACAGCCTTCTGTGACTCAAAGCCACAGTTTCACATCCTAGCTGCAACAACTCACAGTAATTCCCAAATATTACTAGTGATAAGAAAAATCCTTCCAGTGGTGAGAAAATACTCAGCAGTTCCATTCAGCACGCTTTAATTCAGCTCTATGCAAGGAATCTCAACCTTCTGCTACTTCACATACAGTCAGAGTTCCTGTTTTAAGATAAGCCTCGCCCGTGCCTGGTCCTTTTGGCTGGGGCAGACACCTAGCTGTCTGCTCCTGTGGAGACACTTATCCTGAGCCATCCTAGAAGAGCCACTGTACTCAGAGCAGCAGATAAGAACCTGCCACTACCCTATGCCCAGAGTTCACTGGAGTCAGGGTGCCAGGTCCATCAACATCCAAACCCACCTTCCAGAATACCATCCCTTCCACCCGTGCCTGTCCTTTTGGCTGAGCAGACACCTAGCTAGTCTGCTCCTATGGAGCCACCTTATCCTGAGCCATCCTAGAGGAGCCACTGCACTAAAAGTAGCAGGATTTCAGGATCCCAGAGGCGGCCTGAGTCCCAGGAGTTCTTCCACCCAGGAACTTAGGATCACAGGATTGCAGAGAATCTGGACTCTGAGGATTTCTGACACAAGCAAGATAACTGGAAAGACAGACTTCAGTCACAGTGAGCACAGGTAACACTAGAGTTAAGCAGATGGCGAAGAGCAAGTGCAAGAACACAAGCTACAGAAACCAAAGTTACTTGGTATCATCAGAACCCAGTTCTCCCACCATAGCAAGCCCTAGACACTCCATCACACAGGAAAAGCAGGATTCAGAATTAAAATCACTTCTCATGATAATGATAGAGGATTTTTTTTTTTTTAGCACTTTTTTTTTTTTTTTTTTTTTTTTGGTTTTTCGAGACAGGGTTTCTCTGTGTAGCCCTGGCTGTCCTGGAACTCACTCTGTAGACCAGGCTGGCCTCAAACTCAGAAATCCGCCTGCCTCTGCCTCCCAAGTGCTGGGATTAAAGGCGTGTGCCACCACCACCGGCAATGATAGAGGATTTTAAGGACATAAGTAACTCACTTAAAGAAGTACAGGAGAACACAGGTAAACAGGTAGAAGCCCTTAAAGAGGAAACACAAAAAATCCCGTAAAGATTTGCAAGAAAACACAACAAAACAGGTGAAGGAATTGAACAAAACCATCCAGGATCTAAAAATGGAAATAGAAACAATAAAGAAATCTCAAAGGGAAACTACCCTGGAGATAGCAAATGTAGGAAAGAGATCAGGAGTCATAGATGCAAGCATCACCAACAGAATACAAGAGATAGAAGAGAGAATCTCATGTGCAGAAGATACCATGGAAAACATTGACACAATTGTCAAAGAAAATGCAAAGTGCAAAAAGCTCCTAACCCCAAACATCCAGGAAATCTAGGACACAATGAGAAGACCAAACCTAAGGATAATAGGTATAGATGAGAGTGAAGATTCCCAATCTAAAGGGCCAGTAAATATCTTCAACAAAATTATAGAGGAAAACTTCCCTAACCTAAAGAATGAGATGCCCATAAACATACAAGAAGACTACAGAACACCAAACAGACTTGACCAGAAAAGAAATACCTCCCGTCACATAATAATCAAAACATCAAATGCACAAAACAAAGAAAAAATACTAAAAGCAGTAAGGCAAAAAGGTCAAGTAACATATAAAGGCAGACCTATAAGAATTATATCCGACTTCTCACCAGATACTATAAAAGCCAGAAGTCCTGGACTGATATCATACAGACCCTAAGAGAACACAAATGCCAGAACAGACTACTATACCCAGCAAAACTCTCAATCACTATAGATGGAGAAACCAAGATATTCCATGACAAAACCAAATTTGCACAATATCTTCCCACAAACCCAGCACTTCAAAGGATAACTGATGGAAAACACCAACACAAGGAAGGAAACTACAACCTAGAAAAAGCAAGGAAGTAATCTTCCAACAACCCTAAAAGAAGATAGCTACACAAACATAATTCCACCTCTAACAACAAAAATAACAGGAAGCAACAATCAGTTTTCCTTAATATCTCTTAACATCAATGGACTCAATTTTCCAATAAAAAGACATAGACTATAAGACTGGATACATAAACAGGACCCAGAATTTTGCTGCATACAGGAAACACACCTCAGTAGCAAAGACAGACACTACCTCAGAGTAAAAGGATGGAAAACAATTTTCCAAGCAAATGGTTCCAAGAAACAAGCTGGAGTAGCCATTCTAATATCAAATAAAATTGACTTTCAACCAAAAGTAATCAAAAAAGATAAGGAAGGACACTTCATACTCATCAAAGGAAAAATCTACCAAGATGAACTCTCAATTCTGAACATCTATGCTCCAAATACAAGGACACCCACATACATAAAAGAAACTTTACTAAAGCTCAAAACACACATTACACCTCACACAATAATAGTGGGGATTTTAATACCCCACTCTCAACAATGGACAGATCATGGAAACAGAAACTAAACAGAGACAGATTGAAATTAACAGAAGTTATGAACTAAATGGATTTAACAGATATCTATAGAACATTTCATCCTAAAACAAAAGAATATACCTTTTTCTCAGTACCTCATGGTACCTTCTCCAAAATAGACCATATAATTGGTCACAAAACAGGCCTCAACAGATAAAAAAAGATTGAAATAATCCCTTGCATCCTATCAGATCACCACTGGACTAAGGCTGGTCTTTAATAATGACAAAACCAATGGAAAACCCACATGCATGTGGAAACTGAACAATGCTCTACTCAATGATGCTTGTCAAGGAAGAAATAAAGAAATTAGAGACTTTTAGAATTTAATGAAAATGAGGAAACATCATACCAAAACTTGTGGGCTCCATGAAAGAGTGCTAAGAGGAAAACTCATAGCTCTAAGTGCCTACAAAAAGAAATGGAGAGCACATTAACAACTTGACAGCACACCTGAAAGCTCTAGAACAAAAAGAAGCAAATACACCCGAGGAGTAGGAGTCAGGAAATAATCAAATCAGGGCTGAAATAACCAAGTAGAAACTGAAAGAACTTAAAAATATCAACAAAACCAGGAGTTGGTTCTTGAGAAAATCAACAAGATAGATAAACCCTTAGCCAGATTAACAGAGGGCACAGAGACAGTATCCAAATTAATAAAATCAGACTGAAAAGGGAGACATAACAACAGAATCTGAGGAAATTCAAGAAAACGGGAGATCCTACTACAAAGGCCTACACTCAACAAAACTGGAAAATCTGGATGAAATGGACACTTTTCTAGACAGGTACCAAAGTTAATCAGGATCAGATAAACCATCTAAACAGTCCCATAACCCCTAAAGAAATAGCAGCAGTCATTAAAAGTCTCCCCACCAAAAAAAGCCCAGGACCAGATGGTTTTAGTGCAGAATTCTATCAGACCTTCAAGGAAGACCTAATACCAATTCTCTTCAAATATTCCACAAAATAGAAACAGAAGGAACACTATTCAATTCATTCTATGAAGCTACAATCACACTCATACCTAAACCTCACAAAGACCCAACAAAGAAAGAGAACTTCAGACCAATCTCCCTTATGAATATTGATGCAAAAATACTCAATAAAATTCTCGCAAACCGAATCCAAGAACACATCAAAACAATCATCCATCATGATCAAGTGGGCTTTATCCCAGAAATGCAAGGATGGTTCAATATTTGGAAATCCATCAATGTAATCTACTAATAAACAAACTTAAAGAAAAAAAACCACATGATCATATCACTAGATGCTGAGAAAGCATTTGACAAAATTCAACACCCCTTCATGGTAAAAGTCTTGGAAAGATCAGGAATTCAAGGTCCATACCTAAACACAGTAAAAGCAATATACAGCAAACCGATAGCCAACATCAAACTAAATGGAGAGAAGCTTGAAGCAATTCCACTAAGATCAGGGACTAGACAAGGCTGCCCACTCTCTTACTACCTATTCAATATAGTACTGGAAGTCCTAGCCAGAGCAATTAGACAACAAAAAGAAGTCAAAAGGATACAAATAGGAAAGGAAGAAGTCAAATATCACTATTTGCAGATGATATGATAGTATACTTAAGTGACCCGAGAACTTAAGTTCTCTCCCATGCTCATGGATTGGCAGGATTAATATAGCAAAAATGGCCATCTTGCCAAAAGCAATCTACAGATTCAATGCAATCCCCATTAAAATCCCAACTCAATTCTTCACAGAGTTAGAAAGAGATATTCTCAAATTCATTTGGAATAACAAAAAACCCAGGATAGTGAAA
The DNA here is from genome assembly GCA_021653895.1 of Mastomys natalensis. Lineage (NCBI taxonomy): Eukaryota > Metazoa > Chordata > Mammalia > Rodentia > Muridae > Mastomys > Mastomys natalensis. The sequence goes on along the minus strand of JAJTUV010000363.1, from coordinate 534,656 downwards.
ACTATTCTCAACAATAAAAGAACTTCTGGGGGAATCACCATCCCTGACCTTAAGCTGTACTTCAGAGCATAGTGATAAAAACTGCATGGTATTGGTACAGAGACAGGCAGGAAGATCAATGGAATAGAATAGAAGACCCAGAAATGAACCCCCATACCTATGGTCACTTGATCTTTGACAAAGGAGCTAAAACTGTCCAGTGGAACAAGGACAGCATTTTCAACAAATGGTGCTGGTTCAACTGGAGGACAACATGTAGACGAATGTAAATCAATCCATTCTTAATCTACTTTTACAAAGCTAAGTTCAAATGGATAAAGGACCTCCACATAAAACCAGATACCTTGAAACTAATAGAAGAGAAGGTGGGGAAGACCCTCGAATACCTAGGCACAGAGGAAAAGTTCCTGAACAGAACACCAATGGCTTATGCTCTAAGATCAAGAATTGACAAATGGGGCTTCATAAAATTACAGTTTCTGTAAGGCAAAGGACACTGTCAATAGGACAAAACGGCAACCAACAGATTGGGAAAAGATCTTTACCACATCTGATAGAGGACTAATATCCAATATATACAAAGAACTCAAGAAATTAGACTCCAGACAACCAAATAACCCTATTAAAAATGGGGTACAGAGCTAAACAAAGAACTCTCAACTGAGGAAATGCGAATGGCGGAGAAGCACCTAAAGAAATGTTCAACATCCTTAGTCATCAGTGAAATGGAAATCAAAACAACCCTGAGATTCCACCTCACACCAGTCAGAATGGCTAAGATCAAAAACTCAGGTGATAGTAGATGCTGGCAAGGATGTGGAGAAAGAGGAACACTCCTCCATTGTTGGTGGGATTACAAGATGGTGCAATCACTCTGGAAATCAGTCCGATGGTTTCTCAGAAAACTGGACATATCATTACCTGAGAATCCAGCTATACCACTCCTGGGCATATACCCAGAAGATGCTCTAACATATAACAAGGACATATGCTCCATTACGTTCATAGCAGCTTTATTTATAATAGCCAGAAGTTGGAAAGAACACAGATGTCTTTCAACAGCGGAATGGATTCAGAAAATGTGGTACATTTACACAATGGAATATTACTCTGCTATTAAAAACAATGAATTTGAGAAATTCTTAGGTAAATGGATGGAACTAGAAAATATCATCCTGAGTGAGGTAACCCAATCACAAAAGAACACAAATGGTATGTACTCACTAATTATTGGATTTTAGCCCAGAAGCTTGAAATACCCAAGATTCAACTCACAAACCACATAAAGCTCATGAAAAATGAATACCAAGTGGTGGTGCTTCGGTCCTTCTTAGAAGGAGTAATATAATACTCAAGGGAGCAAATATGGAGACAAAGTGTAGGACAGAATCTGAAGGAGGGGCCGTCTGGAGACCATTCCACCTGGGTATCCATCCTATGTCCAATCACCAAAGGTAACACTGATGTGGATATCAGGAAGTGCATGCTGACAGGAGCCTGATATAGCTGTGTCCTTAGAGGTCTTCAGGAGTCTGACATTTTCAGAGGCAGATGCTCACAGCTAACCATTGAACTGATCATGGGGTAACCAACAGAGGAGTTAGAGTGAAGACTGAAGGAGTTGAAAGTGTTTGCAACCCCATGAGGAAAACAACAATACCAACCAACCAGAGCCCACAGGGTCTAAACCACCAGCCTGGGAGCGCTTAGGGAGGGACCCATGGCTCCAGCTGTATATATAGGGGAGAATGGCTCTGTCCGGCATAGGTGGGAGAGGATATCCTTGGTTCCATGAAGGCTGAACGTCTTGTGTGGGGGAATTCGAGGGTAGGGAGGTGGGAGTGGGAGGGTAGGTGGGGGCACATCTTCATAGAAGCAGGAGGAGGTAGGATGGGATAGGAGGTTCCTGGGCAGGATGAGGGGAAATGGGGTCAGGGGATAACATCTGAAATGTAAATAAAATATCCAAGAAAAAAAAAAAAGATGAGCCTCCCTGCTCCCAAAGAACTGCCCTATAGCCTTGAAATGAAGCAGCAAAACAGACAAACCTCAGTGCTGGTGACAGACAGCAATTTCACTCCTTCATTCTTTACAAAAATGGAAACCCCTTCCCAGGACCATGAAGAGCTAGGAAGTCACCTATTCTCAAAGACAGGTCTGTAGACTAGGAGGTGGCTTTATTATCTTTCCTATACTCAAAGTCTGCACTCTCTGCCCCCATGACACCTCTGAGTACACTGGAGGGTCAGTGGTGGTCACTCCTCAGCCACTACCATGTACTCTGCCATATAAAAGTCAACGCTTCTCTGCTTTGGGAGCTCCATGGCCACCTTTGGACATGATGATTTCATGCAGCCATGTTATTAGTTGGGTCTGAGCAGGTCAGCATCTCCATCCCTGGTTAAGTACCAGCTGTGCGTCTTCTGTATCTTCACCATCCGCAAGCTTCTGTTTCTTAGGTTTGTCTTCTTCTAATCTAAATTTATTTGAGACACTGTCTGTTTCCTCCTTGTTAAATTGTGCGTGTGCACTTCTTCTTTCTCAGATTTCCCTGGACCGTCTCACAGATACCAAATCTTCCTCTGCCACCTTGATGACTCCCACCTCCTCCCCTCAGAGCAGAAAGAACACTTGGGATGACAAGCCTCTTGTAAAATTTCTTAGTTGTTCATTTAGTTTCACAGCCTTGGGGTTTTGCTTGCTTCAACTTTCTCTCTCCCTTCCTGTCTTCCTCCTCCCCTCCCCACCCCCAACCTCCACCCCAGGAATTCACTCTGTAGGCCAGGGGAGAGGAGTCTGGCTGCTACCTGGTAAAGAGTGTCTGATACACTTGCTCCCAGTTCTCTCCTCAAATCCCCATTAAGAAATCGTTCCTCTCCCAGCCTGATTCTTCTTCCTGGGGAAGCAAAGAGTCAGACTGGGACAAGTCAGAAATGCTGCGTCAGAAGTTCTTCCACATGGAGGAACTGTCAGGGGTGAGGGTGAATCTTTACAGATCCTGCATAAAGCGCGTGATGCTTGGCACACAAACACCAAGTAAAAGCTATTAGCTAGTTATTAGTCTAGCTGTGGTTTGTTAATCATGCCAGAGACTTCTACTGCACCATTGTGATTTCTCTGACTGTATCTGCCCTTGTTAGATGTCCAACCCCAGACATGTTACTAAACTTCTCTAAGCCTGGATGTTCTCCTCCTTACAACATATATAATAGTACTTACCCTATGTTAGGGAGGATTACATGATATTTTTTATACAGGCTTGGCATGGTACCTGGAACCCAGTAAATATTTATTGAATAGTGACTAAGGTAACAAAACAGCTTGGGAGTTCAAAGCAAAATAAATGTTTTTACATTTATTGTAAAAGAGATCATTGGATTTAGAGAGGTGTGTAAAGGAAAAGTTGACTTCTGTCTTAGTTAGGGCTCCTATTGCTGTGATAAAATACTACAACTATCCTTGGGGAGAAAAGGATTTATTACACTTGCACATCGCTGTTCACTGAAGGAAGTTAGGACAGGAAAACAAACAGGGCAGGAACCTAGAGGCAGGAGCTGATCGATTCAGAGGTAATGGAGGGTGCTGCTTACTTGCTTGCTCCTTATGACTTGCTCAACCTGCTTTCTTATAGAACCCAGGACCACTAGTATAGGAGTGGTACCATGCACAATGAGTTGAACCCTCCCTATCAATCACTAATTAAGAAAATACCATACAGGCTTGCCTACAGTCAGGTCTTTGGGAAGCATTTTCTCAGCTGAGGCTCCCTCCTCTCTGATGATGCTAGCTTGTATCAAGTTGGCATAAACCTAGCCAGCAGTTCTTATTCCTTAGAATCAGAGTGATTAACTCCTTTGGCTCTGCATTCTAGATAGCTGGGGTCGAGGGGGGGGCGGGTTGCAAGTTTGCCTTTGGGAGTGAAGTCCTATCTGAAAGTACTAAACTCCATGGGCCTTCTTTTTACTACTTTCCAAGAAATGAAGAGACACAGCATGATGTTCACCTTAGGAAGATGGCAATATAATGAAGCTTTCACTTAAAGAAAAAAAGAGGAGTAATAAGGGATGCTCATGTGTTGACTGAAATGACTAAGCAGGTCACAGGGTCTCAGCATCACTATCAGAAAGCCAGGAGAACAGACAGTACTGTGTGCTGCAGTCACTGCTTTGTTAATACAAAGCACACAGCTCATACTTCTTTCTTCCTATAAGATCTGTTGAAGTTAGAGAAGCAGGTGGCTTTCTGCACCACTGTGGGGACAAGGCACTCCAGCCATGTGGTCTCGTTCCTTAGGACTGAATGAGGCAGATCGAAGACTGTTGAACCAAGGCATTTGTATAATCCTAACTGGTTGTCCTTAACAAGGCAAAGAGAGGAAACAGATTGCTGAGCAGAAGTGACAGAGAACTATAGGTCTCTAATTTCCCACCCTCCAAACAAACTCCAGGTCTTACCTGAATAGAATAGTTGAGTTCTTCTTGCCATATTTCTTATGCAAAGTACGATAACCATAAAGTAGAAGATGGCAACATTATAGTAACTGAGTGAACTATAGAAACAGCCCACTTTGAAACAAGGATGAGTGGAAGATCCTGGTAGATTTAATTCAATTTTCTCTTTTGCGCTTGAAAGCTGCGCACACATTTTATGCAATAGTAAGAGACTGGAAATGATTGTTCAGCTGTAGAAAATAGCCACAACGGAATATTGTGAACATGAAAAAGGCAATGGCAAGTCACTTTGTGTGTTCATAAAGATCCTGAAATATATTGAGGCTTGCTTTTTTGTCTGATATTTTAGCTGGAATGAAAGTATAAAAATGGAATATATTAAGAGACACCATGCGATGTTTCAATACATCTCTAACGATCATCTATCATCTCAATCATTGTCTTTTCTACATTGTAAAAACCACCCACATCTTCTCTTTCAGTGTCTGAGACAGTGAAAAATTGTTGTCTGTAGTCTGGCAGTCGCAGGAGCCACCAGGAGGCCTCATCTTATCCAACTGTAACCTAGTGCCTAGTGATGAAATGATGCTCCATGATCCTCTCCCTCCCACCTCTGAGAAACACCATCAGCTTTCCCAGAGTCCATGTGTAAGTGAGATCACAAGCTGCTTGTCCTTGGGCGCCTGGTTTTTCACTAGCTGATGGACCTTTAGACTGTTCTCTGCCTTTTTGGTTTTTATCAATAGTGCTCAGTGAACCTGGAATTACATGTTTCTTTAACAAACTGATTTATTTCCTTTAAATTTTACTTCTTCCTCTCACTTTAGTGGGAATGCTGTGTTATGGTTAATATTTAATAACGGCACACCCAATCTGGCTTATTGTTAAGGGGCCCGCCATGTTCTCGACTAGGCAAGGCCTGAGGCCATGAGCAGTGGCGGGAGCACACCGCTGCTCCGCTCAGGCAGCTGGCTCACGAAGGCCAGAACCCACGAGATACCAGCGTGGGAGATGGCTCTGCCAATCTCCCACGCTGTCTCCACAATGCTTGCCTGCGCCCAGACCATCCATGCGGTACCCGGTAGAAATGAGACTCTAGTGCTTAAAGATTACCCAAAGGCTTTACATGTTTGGTAATGCTCAATTAACAAGATGCCCACACAATTAGAGGTGTTACCCAATTAACTAGATATAAATTGTTTCCCAGGGCAGTCCTGGACCCGTGGTTCTCCATGGCTCCTACATCCTTTCTCTCCTCTTAGCTCCTCCCACATTAGTTCCTCCCAAAATACCGAGTTTATTGTAAAATGTAGCGGAGTATGTACTGCTACAGTGCTGGGTCAAACTGAACTTCTATTTTCTTTTTCCCATCTTTTAGCTTTTTTGAGACTGATACTCACTTTGTAGCCCAGGATAGCCTGAACTTACTATATAGCCCAGGCTGGTCTCAGACTCATGAACCTCCTGCCCCCACCTCCTGAGTGCTAAAATCACATTTGTGCACAATATGCTTAGTTTTCTCAGTAACTTCTATAGTATTTCCAGAAGGATTGTATTCATGTACATTCCCACCAACAGTGAGCGCAAGGGCTCCTTTTCTTCACATCCTTTCCAATACTTACTATCTTTTGTCTTTGTGATGAGTTATTTTTATTGGGGTGAGGTAGTATTTTGCATTTCCCCAATAATTAGTGATTGAGAAATGTCATATATGTGTCCCCGAGTGGGAGTGTAGTTATGGTTATCACCATACTCTAGCTTTTCCCTTTTACTAGGACTTAACAGATGAATTAACTTAACCAGATGAATTAACTAGCTAGGCAGTGATTTGATTTCATCATTTCTCTTTGGCTGAGTGTAGGGGGTGGGCTTTGGGGTTCTACATGCTCAAGCCAGCCCCAGTAACACTCGCTGTTCCTGCTATCTGTCAGTCTGGATGTAGAACCTCAGGTCTCCAGCACCATGTCTGTCTGCATGTCACTGTGCTTTCCACCATGATAAAAATGGACTACACCTCTAAACTGTAAGACCCTATTAAATGTTTTTCTTTATAAGAGTTGCTGTGGTCATTATGTCTCATCACAGCAGTAGAAACCCTAAGTAAAGCATGGACCATATTCCTTCAAGCCATGAGCCAAAATAAACCCTTCCTTCTTTACACTGTGTTGTCAGACATTCATAAACTAATGAGAAAACTAATTCATGCAACTCTCTCAAGAGACTATTGCAAATAGTTACAGAATTCATTTCCCTCAAAAACCACACTTTAAAGGATACAGTTTGCCTATAGGAAACCTGACACCCTGATTGCCACACTGAATGTTCAATGGATCTTATCTGCAAATGCATTGTTCACTCAAGTCCTTTTAGGACCTGTGGCTGTAAGTCAAATTTACTTGGTGTCCTCAGCTTCATCTGATTTTCTTAATTTAATAACATATTTTGGCTTTATAAAAAAAAAAGTCTGTTAAAATCAGATACTGTCTGATCCTATTTATAGAATGACCTGGAGAGATGCACTTGTTGCTCTTGAGTAGGACTCAGGTTCAGTTCCCAGCACCCACATGGCTCACAGCCTCTAACTCCACTTCCAGTGAGTCCAGTGCTCTGACTTCCCTGGGCATCAGGTATACATGTGGTGTACAAACGTACATGGAGGAAAACTACTCGTGTACTTATTAAATGAAAAACAAATAAATCTAAACAATTTTATTAAGAAAGTAAAATGTTGCCTGGCAGTGGTGGCTCATGCCTTTAATTGCAGCACTTGAGAGGCAGAGGCTGGTAGATCTTTGAGTCTGAGGCCAGCCTGAGTTTCAGGACAACCAGGGCTATTCAGAGAAACCCTGTCTCCAAAGAGAGGGGGGAGGAGGAAGAGGAGGAGCAGGAGAAGGAAGAGAGGAGAGGAGAGGGGAGGGGAGGAAGAAGGAAGGAGAACAGAGGAGAGGAAGGGGAGGGGAGGGGAGGGGAGGGGAGGGGAGAGGAGGGGAGGGGAGGGGAGGAGGGGAGGAGAGGAGAGGAGAGGAGAGGGGAGGGGAGGGGAGGGGAGGGGAGGGAGGGGAGGGGAGGGAGGGGAGGGGAGGGAGGGGAGGGAGAGGAGAGGAGAGGAGAGGAGAGGAGAGGAGAGGAGAGGAGAGGAGAGGAGAGGAGAGGAGAGGAGAGGAGAGGAGAGGAGGAGAGGAGAGGAGAGGAAGGAAGAGAATGTCTGGAATCAATTTGTGTTCTGGCTCCACAATTCTATGACTAAAGTAATGTCATTGTTCTTTTCAAATGTGCAGTCTGAAATGTGAATTGTATCTTCATAAAACTTTTTGTTTTGTATCAGTAGCCTAGGCTGGCCTTGAATTAGATACTTAGCCAAGGATGACCTCACATTTTGGGTCCTCCTGTGTCCATCTGCAGCATGTTTCGATGACAGGCATGTGCCACACGTCTGGTTTCATGTGTGTTTCGATTACAGGCATGTGCCACAAATCCTGTTTTCTTACAGTGGTTTTGTGGATGCTAGTCAAACAGCATTCTACCATTTGACTACTTCATGCGTGGGTATGTGAGGGTGTTTGTATCTGTGCTCAACTGTACGTGATCACATGCAAAGGCCAGGGGAGGACGTCAGGTCTTCCCTTGCCACTGGCTTCCCTCTACTTTGAAACAGAATCTGTCACTTAACCTGGAATATGCTGTTTCAGATAGACTGGTAACCAGCAGTCCTTGGTAATCCCCTGCCTCAGCCTCTCAGGGCCCTGGGTTATAGCTACCTGTGTGGCCATGGGTAGTTTTTCACATGGTTCTGTAGCTAGAACTTGGATCCTTGTGCTTGCTTACACATCACACATTCTAATCCCCTGAGCCACCTCCCCAGGTTTGACTTGTTTTTTTTGAAAGGACTGGGTCTGACAACAAATGCTTATACTCTTAGCACTTGGTAGCACTTGAAGTAGGAAGATTATGAGTTCAGGATCAGCCTGGGCTGCACAGTGAGTTTGAGGCTGCCCTAAGCTAAATATCAAAACCGAATGTCAAAACAAAAAAAGAATACTCACCACAGTAAAGGAGACAAGTCATTTTTCACCACCAAAGAAGAGTCTACTTTCCCATCCCATCAACTTTTACTGTATATTGTGTCTATTATTTACTGTATACTGTGTCTATTTTGGTCCTTTTCATACTCTTGTTAGTGAGCAACTATTCAGTCAGAGACTACAGTCAGGCCTTGGATACCACATATCCTTGTTTTCAGTCAACAATAAACATGACTAATGTCACCATGGCTCAATTCAACCACACACACGAACTCAGGAAGTTTGGGACATCTGCTGGGGGCTGGCAGGCTGATGAGCTGGAGAGGCAGTGCTTAGCTAAACTTGGATTTCAAGGCCGAGGTGTTGGTGGAGGTTGAAAAAAAAAAAAAAAATCTTCCTAGACCATAGAGTGGAAAGTTACTGTGGAAGGAACCGAGGGGAAGGAAGTTCTCCAGCTGAGCCTGAAGATAGACACCAGCTGGGAATTTGTGAGAACAGATTTTTAAGGCCAGCATTCCCTCAATAACTTCCAGCCCAGGGCTCCTCCTCTACCTCACTACTCCTACGCATGAGTTTCCCATCATTATTTTGTTGTTTGTTTGAGACTGGATCTTACATAGCCCCAGGCTGCCCTCAAATTCATTATGTAGCCTGACATCTGACTCTTCTGTCTCTATTTGCAGAGTATTAGAACAGCAGACATATGCCTCTGTGTCCAGTCTGTGGTGTGCTGGGGGACCAAGCCAGCACCTTATGAATGCTAGGTAGGCAGTCTAGTGCTGTGCTTAATCTTCTTCTCCTATAAAAGATTTTCAAAGGCAACCATAAAAGGGCAGGGGAGGGGGACCTGGAAGAGAGGTCTTTGGGAGGTAATTGCACCAGAGGCTAGAAGAGCCAGAAGCACAAGAACATGAGACAGTTCTCTTGGTGCTTAGTAATGGACACAAAGCTTGACCAAATAAGCCAAGAACGGTGGCTAATGACTTCTACTTACCTCTACCTTCTGAAACTCTCCTTCCTTTGGGTGACTTGCATAGCCACAACTACAAAGATGTCTGGGAGATGTAATTCTAAACTTTTCAGCCTCTGCCACACATAAAGGCACTCTAAAATGAAGTGGGAATGCCAAGTGTCGATTGTTTCCAATACAACGATGGTTACAGTTGTTGTCTTTGTCTGGGTTTAGGGGTAACCTTGACTTGGGTCTTTTCAGATACACCCGAAATCAACTGTAAGACTCACTCTCCTTTTTCTCCCCAGAATACTATTAGGAGTTTACACACACACACACACACACACACACACACACACACAACACACACACACACACACACACAGCATTTCCTTCCCAAGGACTAATAAACAGGATGTATCGAGGAGAGATTTGTAAGACATACTGAGGACTCAGACCCAACACCTTTTGCCTGTCAGACAACAAAGAGAAAGCCCAGTGTTCTCAAGTGAAGCCTCTGCAGACCTGACCAGGAGGCAGTGAGCGTAGCACTTTAGCACAGGCAAGAGTTAGAGCTTCCTTAGGTTGGTAGTCAGGTCTAGCCCCACCCACCTGTCCTCATGTCTGCATTATCACCTTCACTCTGTGCCAACCTTCATCCTGAACAGTGTTTTTCTAGACTTGCTAGCGAGCTTTGCTTTTACATCTGAAGTTTTCTCCAGGCCACTATGAACCTAGAATAATGGTTTTCAAATTTGAGCCCCTCTTCTAATCCCATGCTCATTCCTGGTTTCTTAGCATCCATCATTCACATCTGTCCATCCTTCTATTCTGCTTTGGACACTTTGCTGAGCAGTGTACATTAAGTACAAACATTGCTTGTACTAGAAATAGATCAACAGTGAGCACCCACACTTACCTCCTTCTGTGATGTGCATATGATCCCTCCCCAACCCTCATGACACTTCCACAAAATGGTCCCTATGTCTCATTTCACAAACCGGGTAGAGAGTCAGAAGGGTAACCCCACTGAATCTGTTAGCTCAAGGATTTGAGCTCAGCCTTGTTCAGTTCTTCATCCCAGGTCCTTCCCACAGCTTTATGACCTGGTACTATATTGTGATCCCAGTTCACAGAACAGAAACTTTCGATCAGATGCCCCAAACAGCCATAGGTCCACCAAAGAACCCCCATATTAGATGCTCATCTCTGAGCCAAAGTTTCCTGGGAATACAGGGCCATTAGTTCCATCCAGGGGTTCTTTCTCTCTCCCAATGTCTGGGACATTCTTATTTTAGAAAATAAACTATGGTTTCATGTTGAAAAATCCTACCAAATTTCCAGCAAATGCGAAATTGTGTAGATTGTAGAAAAGAAATGTTATTTTTGGCAGGAGTAATCTAAGCCTGGCAGTAAACGTCTGAAACATAATAATAAAAGTGATTTTTAACATCCTGTTTTTTATCCTTTTGTTGATTTTTGAGCATTTCTTCCCAAGTAAGGAGTTATGCAATGAAAATAGAAAATTGCCAAAGTTTATTGTTAGTTTGATTTGGTTCCTTTTCCATGTTTCTGTGCACCTTGTGTGTTCTACGTTTTAACCTCAGCAATAGAAATAATTGTAAGGCACTCTGAGAGTGGCCTAGAGACCACAGTGGGCAAAGTGACTTGGCAGAGTTCATAGAGGGTCACCAAGGCCCACACTTAGTGGGTAGCTAAACTTTAACCTGAGGAGTTATGAGGGCTCGCTGGGCATTTGCTCTTCTTCTTAGACAAAATTCTGTCTTTCTGAGCATCTTCAAAAACTCTCATGCCCGTTTCCTAGGAGAACTAGTCTGGAGTAAGAATTAGGGCTGTGGATCCTAAAAGGAGACAGCTTCATCCAGATCCCAGTTCTGTACATCTCCATCTAGGTCACCTTGGATATGCTCTTCACCCTCTCTGGCTCCTTGTTCTCTTACCTCTGCTCCCTAGGCTGGCTGTGGGGACAGATTAGTCCACAGCAGTGCTTCCCTTGAGCAGTCTGGCATGCAGCAAAGTGTTAAAGGTGCTCTGTAAAAGGTGCTAACAGTTCTCTTATTTATTTATTTATTTATTTATTTATTTATTTATTTATTTATTGTGCTTTTTAAAAATTGGACCTTGCTATATAGCTGAAGCTAGCTTTAAAATTATTATTATTGTTGTTTAATTCTTAAAATTTCACATGTGTGGGTGTTTTGCCTACTTGTCTGTGCACTATGTGTGTGCCTGGTGCCTGAGGAAGCCAGAAGAGGGCACCAGTTGCCCTGGAATAGGTGTTACAGAGGGTTGTGGGTCACTATGTGGGCATTGAGAATCTAATCCTGATCCTTTGGAAGTGCTCTTAACTGTTAAGCCAAGTCTGTCCAGGTCTGGCCTGCAAATTCTTGATCTTCCTGCCTTACTTACTGAATGCTGGAAGATACAAATATAAGATATTATATTTGGTTCCCTAAATTTGCTTTTTACTATATTGATTTTGTAAATTTGACCTGGCTGTAAATAAAATTTTACCTTGCGACTTCTCGGTGTTAGCTCCTGGGTTTTGGCACCATAACTGAGAGTTCAGGGGTAGAGGGAGGGCATGGTATTCTTGTCATACCCTGTAGCAGGCAGAAACTGAGAAACGCAGGGAGCCAGGTGCACTTCAATATTATATAGCCACCTCACCCGTTTGTCCCATGTTTGAAACTTAGCAATATCTATACAAGGTTAGCCTCTGGGCAAGCCTGTGAGAGATCATCTAGATTGGGTTAAGAAGGGAAGAGTCACCTTAAATGTGAATAACATGATTCCATGGGCTGGAGTCTCAAACTGCAAGTAATCTTCTTCTGCTGCTTCTGACTGCCTCAAAGGTCCTACAGACAAGCCCTGCCCCCATGGACTTTAAATGCAGTGTGAGCAGCTGCCTCCAAGACCCTACAGACAAGCCCTGCCCCCATGGACTTTAAATGCAGTGTGAGCAGCTGCCTCCAAGACCCTACAGACAAGTCCTGCTCCACAGTGATGAACTAGATCTTAGAACCATGAGCCAAAATAACCTTTTATTTTTATTTTTTAACTTTTTATTGACTCTTTGTGAATTTCACATCATGTACCGCAGTCCCACTCATCTCCCTGTCTCTTTGTACCTGTTCGCCACCCTTGTAACCTCTCCCCCCAATGAAAATAAAAACAAAAACAAAAAACCAACCAAACAAACAAAAAACTGGGTCATAGAAGCTGCATTGTGTCACAGTGTGTCCACAGTTACCCTTTGTCCACACATCTTCACTTGCAAATATTTACTGAAGTGAGTCATTGGTGTGCTTCAAGGCCTCTGGCTTCTGTTATAGCATCAGTACTGGATCCTCATCAGGACTCTTCTTGAATATCCTGCTGTTGCCCTGTGTCATGGAGATCCAGCAGCTTTGGATCTGCAGGACTGGCCATTGCAAGTGCTTCAGCACCTCACAGATGACGTAGATGTTGGGGTGGGCCAACTCAGAGCCCTGGATCTGGGCCTGTGTGGTAACTGAGTTGGTCAGCCCATCACTCTCCCACACCCACACCACCGGGGCTCTCTGGCACTTCCCTGGCTAACTCAGCCAATGCCACAGCCAGCAAGAGGCAGGGCAAGCTCTCCCACTCTCATGCCCTTGGGGCTATCGCACCCACACCCACGCCACCATGGCCAGCTCTACTGTGCTGCCCAGGTGAGGTTTAAGTCCATGCTCTCCTGAGTGCCGCAGCCTGTGAGAGGCTGGGTCAGCTCTCCAGAGCTCATTCCCTTGGAGCTAGCTCAGTGGCACCTTTGCCACATTGCCCAGCTCTCCCACCGGCTGCAGGTGACAAGGTGGTTGAAGAGGGCATCTTTCCTTCTCTCATGCCATCTCATGGTAGGCAAGTGTCAGGGCCTGCTCACCCAAACTTCTGCTACCAGGTTCAGCTCTCCTGTGTTACCCAAGCAAGGTGCAGGGCCCGCTCTCCCAAGTACTGCAGATAAACCCTTCCTTATGTCGCTTTTATCATATATTTCATGATAGCAGTTGAACAAACTATTAATAAGGTAGTTCTGTTATTCTTTGTAAGACAAAATAAATTACTTTTCTAGTTTTGTTCTCAGTACTGGAATAGAAGACTTTGAATTCAGAGTCTCCCAATTTGGGGCTTCTGAGATGCTAGGAAGCTTGTACTCACCTGAGAGGTCTGAAAAAGATAACTATACTAAACAGTAACATTTGTCAGTTGGCAATAGGGCATTTCGGTTGGTAGTTGTCCTGGTTAATTAATTAGCCATTGGCTACTTAATGCAACCTCAAGTGGCCTGGAAAGAGGGAACCTCAATTTCAGAACCGCCTCAATCAGATTGGCCTGTAGCCATGACTGTGAGAGGTTGTCTTGGTTGATGATGGATGTTAGAGGGCCTTGCCCACTGTGAGTGTCACCATCCCTAGGCTGGTAGGCCTGGGCTGTGTACAAGGTGAGCATGAACCAGTGAGAGAGTTGGTAAGGAATATTCCTCTCTGTTTCTTGCCTCCAGGTTTCCCCGCCTAGAGTTCTGTTCTAACTCCCCTCGAAGATAGAAGTGACCTAGAAGTGTCCTCCAAGTTGCTTTTGTTCAGTGCTCTGTTACAGCGAGAGGAAAGTAACTAAGACAATAGTGAAGCCAGATGAAGTAGAACTGTGAGTATCAGAGAGATCACAAATGCTTTTCTAATGGAGGGTATATAAAGCTCTGCTCAAGGCCTGCTGGGAAGCGGCATGGCTAAGATTTGTCACTGCCTTGAGGGAAGCAGCCCTCAGCTGTGCTGCATATAGGAACAGGGCAGAAGCAAAGTGAGCACGGTGGTGAGGATCCTTCATGGCCATGCTCATGTGGGCGAGCTTGAACGATTCACTGCATTTCTTCCAACCTGAGTTTCTCCTTGCATTGTAGTCATAATTAAAGAAATTTAAGTACATCAAGTATCCAAAACAGTTCTTGACAAAGCTTTTAATTAGCATTAATTACTGCCATCATCATTTTAACAGCACCTGCTGATGGGAAGAGGGTGGACCCACAATCAGGTGATGGATCACGGCAAGGAGACTTACCCAGCAGGACAGACTGGCTTGGGGGAAACATTATAGGATCCTCAGAGACCAAACTAAGCAGCAGGAATGGTCGGGGTAGTCTGGGTGTTCTACTGACACTTTAAAGAAGTTCTTGGGCAACTGACTCACTCCAAAGAGAGTCCAGACAGGGGGCGACTAGAAGACAGATGAATAGGTAGACAAGTCTCTAAAAAAGTAAAACAGGATAACTTCACCCCAGCCAAGGGGCAAGGCTTGAGTCCTGAGGAGACAAACTGAGGCAGGAGATGGTCTGATGAGCTAGGTCCCCACCGAGTGGAAGGTCAGCTAAAAAGGAAGAAAAACAGCTTTGACAAGGGAGACCTGGCAGGTTCTCAAAGCTCTTCTGTAAACTGGGAGCTAATTACAAGCTTAGTGGGGCTGAGCCTAAGTTCTTGCTAGAACATCCGTGACCTTCAGTGACTCACTGAGAGACTCCGTGTGAGCTGGCCTCTGTCAGCACACAGCTCCAACAGTATGATAATCTGGCATTCTGGGAGGTGCAAGTGGTCAGGACACGGCAATCTGTAGTACACAGTAACACAGGGAGCATTTCTCAACAGTAACAAGAACCTGAATTTGGAAGAAAAAGACTTTACTTATCTGCCTAGGATGTACATGTAGTCTGTTCTTGGAAAGAGAGCTCCTAAGTTTATATCAGCTATCTCCTTAGTTTTATAACAATGGCTGAAGCAAAACAAAATGGCAAGGTTGGAGTCCAAGAGTAAACAAAGCCCTTGGCCTGCAGAGTTTCTGAAATTTCCCAAATAGTTTACCAAATATGAGAAACTCTGGACTCAATGGTCTTTTTGTTTTGATTTAATTTAGAAGCAACTCTGAATACTTGAGCCTATTAGGAACTGCATTAGTAGAAGCCTAGAAGTTTGAATTTCAAATTTCCCGTCATTTTTCTTTTTCTACTTATTTGTTTTGGAAGCATGAACTACTCCTATGGAGGGAAAAAAAAAAAAGCTCAAATAGCAATTTTTCTGTATTTCAGAGAGAGTTGCTTCTGAGTTGGGTTTTTTTGTTTGTTTTAAAATCTCTTTAGGCTATTGCTTAAAGTGATATATATATGTATACACATATGCATATATATATATATGTATACACAACACACACAACACACACAACACACACAACACACACACACACACACACACATATACATGTATCTTCACAGTTTTCACCTGTGCCTTTTTTAACCTTTCTGGACCTATTGGTTTATATTATCTATGAGTCGCCGGGTGGTGGCGCACGCCTTTAATCCCAGCACTTGGGAGGCAGAGGCAGGCGGATTTCTGAGTTCGAGGCCAGCCTGGTCTACAGAGTGAGTTCCAGGATAGCCAGGACTTCACAGAGAAACCCTGTCTCGAAAAACCAAAAAAAAAAAAATATTATCTATGAGTCAAGTGCCTATTGAAGCCACCTGACTTAAAGGGCAGGCTGTGAGTAACAACTCAACTTTGAACCGAGTTTCCTAAATGAATAGAAATGAGGACATGACTGTTCCCAGTACAGGTGAGGAAAAGACTGTTGTAGATACAAGGGAGAGCACAGAGACAGAGACATCTGGAAGGATCCAAACTGAACTAAGCATTGTGAGGAGGGAAAGGGGCAGATTGAGAGAGAAAGAGAAGACAGAGGGCAAGTGGACCAGGAGAGGAGTCAAAGACTAAGGAGCACGTGCCTGAAATGGCAGGTTTATAAGGAAAGAGAAGGTGGGAAGGGAAGCAAAGCCCTGCCCCTGGGCTGGAGAGGTTTAGGTTAGGGGCAGGGTGAGATGGGAGGGGACACAGGGACTGAGCCCGACTTGTCCCAGGTTTCTTTGGGATCTGATACAAAAGGAAGCTGTTCTATTGATCTTTTACTTCAATAGTTAACAACAGCAATAACTAGTCATTTTATTTTTCTTATGTGAAAGGGTGCAGATGACAGATTTGTTTCTGTTAAGTGTTTATTGTTTAAAGACTTCAAAATAATCTACTGTACTTCTGATAATACAACTACATCCGAAATATCTTTCAATTTCCTCTTGCACAAAAGTTTGATCTTAGACACAAGATCTGAGAATATGGTTTGGGGACAAGGGATTAAGATTACTCCTTTGTGGATTTATCAAAGCCTGTTGCAAAAACACTGTGCCATCTGGCTGTTGCTGTTGGAGGAGTAATAACCATGTAAGCCTAGATGCTCTATATAAATAAGTAAGTAGAATTTATGTTTTTGTCCAGTGATTCACAGGTTTAATTTCATTACTATTCCATTACTAATGGAATACAGAGTGTTCTCAATGCTTATTTTGGCTTCAAGTTGCTTTTCTATCTTCATGATCTTTATTAGGTTTAACTGGCCCAAAACCAGCTAGAAAAGACTTTATGCTAGCCCTAATACATTGGTGACTTAAAGCCTTTTTAAACATCTTGACTTGGGTATTTTTTACTGTTCTACCTTCAGAAATTATCACTGCAAACAGATTCCAGCTGGGTTCTGTCAGAAATAATGCTAGCTAGGAAGTAAATGTTGGTAGGTCTATTCTTTGATGTTAAGTTCTACTTTCATGAAACGATAATACATGAGAAAGAAATGCTTTCCAACTGTATCGTTCCATTTTTTTTTTTTTTTTTTTTTTTTGTTCATTTGGGTTTTTTTGGTTTTGGTTTTTGTTTTGGTTTTGTTTTTTGTTTTTGTAGTGCCATACTTGGAACCCAAGCTCTTGCCAATGCTAGGCAAATATTCAGTCCTTGCATTTTTGAGAGTTTCCTTGTGCAGCATAAACTGTTCTTGGCATTACTATGTAGTACAGGCTGTCCTCAAACTTACCATCCTCTTCTCCTCCTTCAGTCTTCTGAATAGCTGGAGCTATATAGAAAAAGCCCACTGTGGGATGGCTGTACATGCCTGTAATCACAACACTTTGGAGGTTGGGTAGAGACACCGTTGGCTGCAATGCAAATTCAGGGCCACAATGATGAGAGAGACTGTCACATTAAATCAAAAGGTAGAACTATTCAGCTGAGCATAGTGGCATGTGCCTTTGATGTCAGTGCTTAAGAGGTGGACAGATCTCTGTGAGTTCTAGGCCAGCTAGGGATGGGTATAAAGTGAGCTGCTAAACAACAGCAACAGGGCAAACATCCATCACTCTCTGATTCCCAAATGTGAACAAGAGCTGAGCAGCTGCGGCCTGCTTCTGCTGCCCTGCTGTCCCTGAGGATAGACTGTACTTCCTGGACTTTAGGCCAAAATAAACCCCTTTCTTTAAGTGACTTTTGTTCAGTATTTTGTCACAGCAACAAGACAGGTATCTAGTACAAAAAAAATAGTACAGTCAAGCAGTGGTAGTGCATGCCTTTAATCCCAGCACTTGGGCGGCAGAGGCAGGTAGATCTCTGAGTTTGAGGCCAGCCTGGTCTACAGAGTGAGTTCCACAACAGCCAGGTTTACACAGAGAAACCCTGTCTTGAAAAACCAAACCAAACCAATCAACTAAACAAACAAAAAACCTGGAACAGAGAAATGGGATTACTGCTGTGACAAGCCTGACCATTAGGCCTTTGTAACTAACTGCTTTGCAGAAGGAATATGGAAGGGTTTGGAACTATGGACTAGAAAAGCCCTTGACTGCTGGAAGCAGAACTCAGTAGGCCTGAGGATCAAGATAAAAGTAGAAAGTGGAGTCCTGGTTTCCGAAGTCTCAGAGTGGGAAACAAGGACTCCATTGGGAACTAGGCTAGACATCATTGTGATAGCATGGTGAATAACCCAGCTGCACTCTGGCAGCGAAAAACAGCAACAAGTGGGCAGGAAAATAAAGCATGCAGTTTTTCCTGGAAAAGATCTCAAGTATGTTTAAAGTTGCAGAAAAAAAAAAAAAAGAGGCTGTGATGTTAAACAGAGAAGCTTCCAGCTTTGCAAGGGGTGGGAGGGTCATGGGAGAAGCAAAGATCCTAGCCATTGAAATTTAAAAATGCAAATTCATTTGAAAGGAGAGGGGCTGTTGCCCTGGGGAAAGTAGCTATCTAGGGAAATGTTTCCCCAGAGACAGCACACAGGCTACTGAATAAACAGTGATCCAAAAGGGTCAGTTTCCACCTGATGCTGATGACAGTGCTACCCAAATGAGGGGTCTATGGAGCCTTGCACTGTGGTTTCAGAGGGCTGCTCAGATCATGCAATGTGTGTCATCGTTGGAATCCCTGCAAGGAGGCCCTGTATGGCCATAATAGGAAATCATAAAGGCGAAGCCTAAATTGCAGTGGAGACCCCAAGACATTGGAAATGCTGGAACCATAGGATATTTGCCAAGGATAGTTTGGCAACTGGCTCAAGAAAGAGGCTGAGTGTGCTGTGGGTAGCAGAGTTGGAAGGGTGGGGCTCCTTAAGCACCTTGGTGCCCAGATGACTCCATCACAAACTGCAGGTACTAGACTTGTTCCTGCAGGATCCAGTGTTTACCCTGCAGGCTTTTCATTTTACTCTGGTCCCAGCATTCCTTGCGATACCTCAATTCTTCTATTTTGGAATAGGAAAGTTTGTTCTGTGCTATTGTGTATTGAAAGAATGTAACTTGTTTGTGATTTTGTAGGTACTTAGAGTTATGAGAGTGCCTTGAGACTTTGGACTGCAACACATTTTGTGTATAATGTGTGTGCTTGGGTGTTGATGCATGCATGCCATGGTGCATACGTGGAAGTCAGAGGACAACTTGTCGGAGTCAGCTCTCTCCTTCTGCCATGGCTTCAAAGGGATGGAACTCAGCTTTGCACAACAAAGTGCTTTTCCACTGAGCTATCTCACAGGCCCAAGACTTTGAACTTTTAAATAGAGTTGAAATTGCTAAAGACTATGGCAACTTTTGAAGTTGGACTGAATTCATTTTGTATTATGAAAGAGCCATGAGCTTATGGGGGCTAAAAGTGGTGTGTTTGGGTTGTGACAAAGGATGGGATTATGTTAATATTGCCAAATTTACAAGATCTAGAATCACGGAAGAGAAAACTATGGGCATTTTTGTGATGATTATCTAGATTCTGTTCATCCAGGGGAAAGATTCTACAAGTGGACAGTACCAAGCTAGGGCCCCTTAATGAATGAAAATAGAAAAGGTGCCAAGTCTGGTGTCCAACAGTTTTAATACCAGCTCTCAAGAGGCAAAAGCAGGCAGATGCCCATGTTTGAGGCTAACCTGGTCTATATAGCAAGTTTCAAACTAGCCAAGGTTACACACTGAGGCCTTGTCTTTCAAAACAAAAATGTGAAAGGTGGGGTTATTTAAGTAAATGCAGATTGTCTTTAGTTATCAATTAAAAAAATTATTCTAGGGTACAGAGAGATGGCTCAGAAGTTAAGTGTACTGGCAGCTCTTCCAGAGGACCAGGACTTCATTCCCAGCACCTGTATCGGAACTTACAACCCTCTGTAACTTCAGTTCCAGGAGAAATGACAACCTCTACTGGCCTTCATAGACATGCACAGATATATGCAGATAAAATATCCACACACATTTTTAAAAAGTTTACAAAGATTTTACTTTTACTTATATGTTTATGTATGTATATGTGCATACAAGTGTATGTGCCTACAGATACCAGGCAGGGGCCTGAGCTGACAGATGCCTTAAGTTGAAATTAGATGTGGTTGTGAGCCAATGGACATGGCTGCTAGCAATCAAACTTGGGTCATCTACAAAAGTAGGTATGAGCTCTTAGATGCTGGACATCTCTTCAATCTCATAAAAACACATTTAAAATATTTTCAAAGCAATAATGAGAGTGTATCATGAAGCAGATTTTTTGCTGTTTTAATCCTGGGCTCCTGTGATCTATTTAGTAAATAGAATGTGCACATGTTATAAAGAAGTGAATTCTAAGTTGTGTGAGTATACTGAGTGCCCTTCTGTATGTACATAACAGTCATGAAGTACTATTTTAGATACCTCAAATCTGAGAAACCTCTAAGGCATAGGATTATATTAGAGATGGAAAACAAAGAGTAAAACAAAACAAAAACCCTGATACTGGGATTTTCACGTTCAATGTTGATAAAACAGTGAGAAGTTTCTATTACACACAGTAAAAAGGCAGAACTAGAGAGCAGAGTGGTGTTCCTGTGCAGTCAAATGCTAGGCAGGGAATACAATGTCATCAGAAATGATTATAGCCGATCTCAATAGAGGGCTGCAGGACAATACAACCTTGTTAACCTAATACTGGTTTATTCAAATAGCTTGAATTCAAAGCAATGGCTGCTCCCCAGGCAATTTACAATTGCCACTTTTAAAGGGAGGATACTGTGTCATTCCAAGGGGAAATCAGGTCTGGAAAAGGCCTCTTGGCTGGAAAACCTCATGTGTCCCAAAACAGCTCCAAAGCAGGCCAAATCAAACAAAACAGCAGAGAGCCACCCTGTGAAGTAAGCCTGCTTTGAACTCATCTGTATTTCCTTTACTCTCCTGCCTTTCTGGGGATGACAAAATGTCTCCAAAGCAAGTTTAAGACCTGGATAAGGCTGTTAGCTGGAGGACTCGGGAGCACAGCCACACATATATGAACTGTGTATTTATGTAACTGATGGTGGTGATGAACTCAGAGCTTCCTCCCTGACATCGAAACCCTCACCAGGAGTCAAGTGTGAGTCAACTCTAAGTGGAGGCTTCAATCATATATTTTGAGCAATTTTGGTGAACAATCCTTCAGGACAAGTCTTCAGTTAAAACAATCTGTTTTGCTTGTTCTGAGAATTTCAGATATGTACATTGCGTTTTGATCATATCAACTCCCTCCACCTCCACTCAATTCCCAACACATCTCTCTCCTAATCTCACATTCATTTATTCTTTATCCTTTAATCCCTAAGTCTAATTAGTGCTGCTTATTGTGTTAACCCTCTCCAGTTTAAAACATATCTGTCTGTCTGTCCACCTGTCCATCCATTCATCACCCATCCATTCATCTATATTGCATGAGGGGAGTGTGTGTGGTGTGTGTGTGTGTGGTAGATCAGAGGACCACCCATGCAGTTACTTCTCTTCTTCCACTTTTACATGGGCTCTAGGGAAGGAATTCAGATCACGCAGACAAAAGTGCCTTACCTAGTGACCGTTCTCACTGACGTCCACAACTCTTTAGATTTATGCTGCCATTATTTTAACACTAAATGTAGGCAGTTAAGAAGATTTTGTGCCGGGCAGTGGTGGTGCATGCCTTTAATCCCAGCATTTGGGAGGCAGAGGCAGGCAGATTTCTGAGTTCGAGGCCAGCCTGGTCTACAGAGTGAGTTCCAGGACAGCCCGGGCTACACAGAGAAACCCTGTCTCGAAAAAACAAAAGAAGAAGAAGAAGAAGAAGAAGAAGAAGAAGAAGAAGAAGAAGAAGAAGAAGAAGAAGAAGAAGAGAGAAGAAGAAAGAAGATGATTTCGTTTTGTTTGAGGTGATCTTTCTCTGTAGCCCAGGCTGGCTTCATACAGCATGGTACTCCTGTTTCAGCTACTTGAGATTACAGGCATGTACCATCATACCTGACTTCTGGGATCAATAAAAAAAAACCCAGTTACTAATCAGTATGTTTTCAGAGACAACAAGCTATCTTAGATTTGTGTTGAACTGTTAGTTCCACTGGAGCAGAAAATTTATTATTTTAAACTCATTTAATAAAACTCAGAAAAAGATTAAGAATTGCTCATGGATCAAACCCTTCCGTAGAATCTACCCTTAAGTGGGGCAGACTGATGTTTACCTGAGGCCTGCCTGTTAGGACGCTTAGGGGATAGTTAAGAGTCTTAGGTGAAACAGACGATCTGATGGGGATCCCTGTTGCTTTTCCCAGTGTTGGAGAAAGCCAGTAGCTTTGAAATGTTATAGAGGAGGCACTGCTATTGTTCCACCATTCCCTGTTCCTGTGGTTCCTCGCCGGTCCCACTCCCATCCCTTCCAGCCGCTGACACATTTACCAACTCCAGGCTGAGGCACAGGTAATATGTATGAATTTTCTCCTTCTACAGACAGGAAGGTGGAAGCTGAAGGCTCCACGGACACTGCTACAGATTGCAAGGACTATAACCAGGGCTCTTGACTGGCATTTGTCACTGACCTCATACCTCTAGTCAGGATGAATGGATCATGTAGCAAAGGCAAGATACAAACTTGTGGTAAGCCAAACTCCTGTTACCGCAGGAAAGTGTAGGCCAAATGGCAGCTTTTCTCGAACTTTCTGGGAAGAGGGGAACTCCATGTGGAGAAAGCATGAGCAGTTTGAGTCGCACAGTGCTCGGGTGAGCTGCTGAGGCTTTGCTGGGTTCCCTTGCCAGGCTGTCCTAATACCTTTCTGCTTCTGGAGTTATCACTGTTCCTTCGGGGCGTGGCAGAGAGGGAAGGAAGCTGGCAGTTTGTACCCGATGGTTTCTCTTCTCATTCACATTTCTCTTGGGATTTAAGTCTTGCTAAACACACAGGACACATGGTGAAATTATTTATTGTGGTTTTCTTTTGAGAGTGCTAGTTTCCGCTCCTAAGAAGGGCCTTAACAAAACAGGAAGTTTTTCTTGGATCTAGAAATGGAACTGTGCCTTTTGACAATCGTTTTTTTTTTTTTTTTTTTTTTTTTTTTTTTTTACTGACTTCTGCAGATCTGTTTTCCTACTTCCCAGCCAGAGGTTAGACAAATAGAAGGGACAAGATAAAATTTGGTGATGCTGATTCCTAACCTAGCAGACTGAGGGCCAGTGGGGTGTGGGTGGCTGGAGAGGTACAGCAGCAGCCAGTCCAGGCTAGACCCCATCTTCCCATCTGACTACATGCTCTCTCACACTGGCCAGAGTGGATGTATGTAGATGTAGACTGTGATGGGCAGCTGTAGCCCCCCCTTTACAGCTACTGTTCACATACGTACGCTAGCTTGGGTGGCTCAGATTTTGGTACACTCTACACATTAGTACAGATCACAAGGGACAAGGAGCTTTTTGTATCTTGTTTTCTTTTTCTTTTTTTTTTTTTAATTTCTTTTTGTTTTTTTGTTTTGTTTTGTTTTGTTTTGTTTTTTTTGTATCTTGTTTTCAATGCTGGTAATTTAGTGGGTACCCAAGAGTACTTAATGAAATGTAAATAGGATCAATTGATTTTCCCA
Source organism: Mastomys natalensis (assembly GCA_021653895.1). NCBI lineage: Eukaryota > Metazoa > Chordata > Mammalia > Rodentia > Muridae > Mastomys > Mastomys natalensis. Next base: position 510,993 of record JAJTUV010000363.1, on the reverse strand, counting down.
AATATCTTAAAACAAGGGCAGAGGCTGGAAAGATCAAATGAACTTATTTCTAGGCTGGAGACATTGCTTCCTGCATGTGGTCCTGCCATTCAGGAGACTGAAGGTGGTAAGGTCACTTGAGCCCAGGACAGTGAGATCAGGGTGCTGGGCTCTAGGCCACACAGGAGAACACTGTTACAAACAACAAACACACAGACAAAAAGAGTAACTGATTTCCATTTTACAGATTTTTAGAGACTTTAAAAGCACATACCTGTAATCCCAGTGCTCAAGAGGTAGAGGTATGATCCCCATACATTCAAGTCAGCTTGAGCTACACAGCAGGCTGGAGCTGTGGCTTAGTGGAAGAGTTCTTTCTTAGTATGCTTGAGACCCTAGGTTTGGCTTCAGAACTAGAAGTTCTTTGCTCAAGGTGAGGTTAAAAGGTGGAACACAAAATCCAAATTTCCCAGTTTCTACTTTCAACTATATAACAGGTTAAAAGTCATATCCCTGCCGGGCAGTGGTGGCGCACGACTTTAGTCCCAGCACTTGGGAGGCAGAGGCAGGCGGATTTCTGAGTTCAAGGACACCCTGGTCTACAGAGTGAGTTCCAGGACAGCCAAGGCTACACAAAGAAACCCTGTTTCGGAAAAAAAAAAAAAAAAAAAGAGTCATATCCTTACTCCAGGCATATCACAATAGCATTGACTACTTACCATAGCCATAGAAAGGAAATCACCATGAAGAGATGCTGCTTTGGAGGCCTATGTTTATGCTAGGAAAGACATGGAAATTCTAACATCATTATCACTGGGTCATAAGATTTCCATAATCTGCTGGGCAGTAGTGTTACTTGTCTTTACTCCCAGCACTCAGGAGGTAGAGGCAGGCAGTTCTAAGCTGAAGGCCAGCCTAGTACATAGTGAGTTCAGGACAGCCAGGGCTACACAGAGAACCACTATATCCCTTCCCCCACAAAAAGTTTCATAATTCTTTTAAGATTTTTCATTTTTGTTCATGTTTATGTATGTATAAAATGTGTGCAGGTGCCCAAGGAGGCCAGATGAGGGTGTTGGATCCCCTAAGACTGAACTTACAGGCAGTTATGACCCATCTGATGTCAGGGCTGGGAAGCAAACTAAAGTCCTCTGCAAGAGCAGCAAGTGCTTTGAACCACAGAGCCATCTGGCCCCCTCAAGACAATAATTACTAAGTTATCTAAAAATAAGAGAAAGTAAGAGAACTTTATTTTTAACACTTTTCTTTATGCAAGAAACACAATGGGCTTCTAGGTCAGGATTTTGAATTATTAATTAGGCATGTCTGAAGTGACAAACCTGAGAACTGTGACTCTTTTTCAAAGAACTGTATCTGTGCCTTGCCTTTTCTTGGGCCTGGGTCTACTGTTACCAGGCTGGTCTCAACAAGTCATCCTTTAGCCTGTGCCTCACAAGAAGTTGGAACTGTGAGGGGGCGTGGCTATTCTTAGCTCCTTCTCTTCCTAAAGACACCTTTTAGGTGGGCACATGGTCATGCAATTTCTCCACCTCCTTTGTAGCTAGATATGGCCAGGTGGCAGTAGAAGCAAGAATGGAGCAAGCAGTCCATCACCCTGACAGAAGAGAAGTGTCTCCATCCTTTTCCTGTTACAATGCAGAGCCGGTGCTGAACCAACTTGGACTGTAAGATGGAAGCCATGTGTTGAAAGCGACGGCCGTCTCTGCCATTGCTTAACTGCCTCTAGAGTATCCCATCAGCCTTAACACATATCTTAGGTGATACCAGATATAAACTTTTAATAGAACAGTGCTCTGACTTCCTGACCTAAAAACAAATGTGCTGTTTTGGAAAGAATGTATATTTCAGTTAATCAAGCTTTCTTTAGTGGACAGGCACAAGAACCAATTCTATTTCAGATAATAATGGAATGTCTCCTGAGTCCATGGCATGTGATGTGTCAGGGAAGAGAAGGACAGACGAGTCTGCATCTCATTTTCAGAGCATATATACTTGGCCACGTAGTTTCCAGTTTTCTCTCACTGTAAACACCACCTCCTCCTCTAGACACAATGCAGAACTCATGTATCTGGAGCAAAGATGTTTATGTAGGAAGGCTGTCCAGGTTGACTCTTTTTGGCTACTTGGCCTCTTAGGTAATGTGGAGACCTGAAGCCACATATGCCTATAACTCAAGTGAACTTGGTGATTGTAAAAAGGTAAGATAAACTAGGGAGCAGCAACAGTTTTTAAAAAGCTATCTTGAAGTACTTAACCCAGTTTTCATGGGTCAGGGTTGTGGCGCACAGCTTACCCAGGTGCCTATAGCTCAGGACCACTCAGCATTTCTCACCTAAGTGGCTATTAGAAGAGCAGGTCCTCCATCCAGCAACAACTTAACAGAAATCTTCAATTTGGGTGCTGGGTCTCAGGAGAACATATTTGCTTTCCTAGCAGAGGCTGCTCACTGGCCGGAGCATTCTAGGTGAGACATTTTTGGGTCTCAAAGGGCTTCTTTTATAATCTTCACCCAGAGTGCCATAAATTAAAGATGGGTTGATCTCAAGCTCTTCCATTAGCAACTACAGTTTATTTATGGTTGTTTTCCAACTTCACTGTCATTAAAAACTGAATGCCAAATACAGCTCACAGCCGAATCACCTCAAAACCTCTAGCTAAGGCATTCTTTGATCTCAGAGAGAGCTACTTGCTATTGTTTCATTTCCTCTAGTTTTCAAAGGAGAAACCTGAAAAGTGGCAAAGCATCAGGATTTAAAGCTCCATCGCAAACCCAAAGCTAGTTGTTTCCAGGCCTGAGCTGGTCCAGAGGCTGGAAAAGTCATTAGGTAGCATTCCAGCCCAGTCAGCATCTTTACTGGGTAGCTTTGTTATTTGCTGTAAATAGTTGTAAATTTCCAGAACCACAGACACACCCATGTTAAAATATTAATTACCAAAGTGTCTCATAACCCCAAGTGCAAATGAACAGTGAATTAAAGGTCTCGTGGGATTCTGTCTCTGGATTTCCTCCACTAGCATGCATAATTGAACACTCTAAAGATTTGACTTTTAAAAAAAAAATTCAGTCATCTCAAAGTTGAGCCCATCCATCATTCTGTGAAACTTCTAGATTGTGGAGATAACAGCGGTCTGATTCTGTGCTTTATGCTGCTTTGAAAATACCAAACCTAGTCTGCTGAAAGAGAAAGGGATTTTTAAACAAACAAACAAACCAACCAACCAACCAACCAACCAACCAACCAACCAACCCAGGCCTTCCTTGGACACCCAAGTTTTGCTGAACCTGCAGGAGATGGGAGACTAGTTCCTGTTTACTCTTTCTAAAAGTTCCAGAAACCCAAGTGCCCTGCCAAAACAGCAGACCTTAATAGTCTACAAAAGCATTACGGGGATTATGAAAGAGGCTCATTTGTTTTCAAACTGCAGTCCCTCCACCCAGAGTCATTCCACCCCCTCGCCAGTGTCTGCGGCTTTGATTGCTAACTAACCATCCACCCACAGAGACTCTAACATTGGCTGGGATCCTTCAAAGAGGCCAAGGTGTAAAGTAGGAGAAAACTTTTAAGGACACCAGTACTAGGAGTTGAGGGTTGAACATCAGAGAGAAAAGGCAATTTAAAAGAAATCTTGGTCTAAGCTGAAAGGGAACATGGGTATGGAAGGTGTGTGTGTGTGTGTGTGTGTGTGTGTGTGTGTGTGTGTGTCCTGCTGCAGAGTTTGTGTCCACCAAGACAGCTTTCGTGCTGTGGCACAGTTTGGCTCAGGACAGCTCACTACCCAAAGCACTGTACCCAGTATGGCTGGCATGGGAACGCCACTCCCACTTTGTCCAGATTTCTTTTATAAGCTTGCACAGCCAGATTGAAGTTTTCCCAGCTGTAAGGCTTGGGATTTGCTGCTTATCCCCTGGGGAAGAACTAACAGCAGCTGCCTTCTTCTTGCTTCCCCAGCTTAGAGGATCAACGGATGACACACACAAAAGGCTCCCAAGAAGAGAACATGTGAGGACGCCTGTGCCAGCCTTCTACAACGATGAGGTGTGGCAAACTATGAGCCATAATTACGATTACAGCAGGGTCAGATAAGTGGGCTTTCTTGGAAAGCAAGAAACTTTAAAAAAAAAAAAAAATGCTGGGCTTAGTTCCTCATGGAAGCTTCCAGATTCTCTTCTCAGACTTCCACATCGTGCTCTCACTCGAAGTTCTCACTGCAATGTTTCTAACAGCTGTGTCCACGGGCTTAAACAGAGGCAACTTTAGAAGTCTTACTGCCACTTAAGAGATCCACTAGGAGTTTTGTGTGGAAAAATGGGACTGTACTTTGCATCTTACTCATCAGAGCTGTGAAAGTTAAGTCATGAATATAAAAATGTTTATTTAGTACAATCTCCTAACATTAACTAGGGCTCAATTAAAGGTTAACCAGTTCACAAGAAAACAAATTTGGGCTATCACTAAGAAAACAGAAGGGAATATAAGACAATAGTTACAAGTCTAACACATGGCACACAGGAATAATGGGACTAGGGACACTTGGCTTGGACAAAGACTCTGGGCATTCACAAGTCATCATCACCTAATGCTTTCTGAAGTACATGGGTTCCTGGGGTGTGGGCCCAGGCGGTAGAAGTGTTAAGTACCAAAGTCCTTGACTACCAATGCAAGAAAAGAACTAACAAACAAGAAATTTTTTGGGCTATTTCATGTACCTGGCTCAATTTTAAGTATTATCTACCATTCTTTGTCTCCCGTTTCCTAAAATCTACCATACAGTCAATTCTTTTTTTTTTTTTTTTTGGTTTTTCGAGACAGGGTTTCTCTGTGTAGCCCAGGCTGTCCTGGAACTCACTCTGTAGACCAGGCTGGCCTCAAACTCAGAAATCTGCCTGCCTCTGCCTCCCAAGTGCTGGATTAAAGGCGTGCGCCACCACCGCCCGGCTCATACAGTCAATTCTAACATCGAAAGGTCAAATTTAGATGCTAAGCATGTGCAATTTTAAGTGCTGTGACAGATGCAAAAAAAAAAAAAAAAGAAACCCAACATGCTCTCTGACTGTAGAAACAGTATGAGTCATCTCAGTAAGAACCAGCTTGTGGCATGGCTCTGCATGCAAAGGCACTCTGTCTGCAAGCCTGGTGACCTGAGTTTGATTCCCAGAATTCACACAAAGGTATGAGAGAACAGACTCCAAAGTTGTCCTCTGCCCTTCCCCTAACTTAATAAAGATAGTCCTAGAGAAATGACAAGTATATCTAGGAATTATTCTTTACCATTGAACATTGCTCTCGTTCTCTCAACTAGCAGGATTACAGCACCTGATTCTTTATCTTCAGTCACATTACATTGACTATATCAGATCTCAAATATGATATTACACACAAGACCTTAGATTTGATCCTTAGTGTTGCAATTATAGCATTAGGCTCTTACTGAGTGTCGGGCATCCACATTACAGCTCTTACAGGTTTAGACAATCCCATCTGGCACTTACATCTATTATCACTCTACATTAGGAAACTGAAACCTTGAAATACTGAGGAGCTTAGCACAAGGTCACAGCCTAGTTCATCTCTTAGCCAAGTGCAAACTATTATAGCAGAAAGCGGTCTCTTTGGATGTAATGAAAAGCAAAACGAGTTACACTGCAGTGGTAAACAATTTTTACATCTCTTTTAACTAAAGATAAACTATGCTTTTGTAAAATACACTAGAGGGCGCTAAATACATAAACTGCGACAAGTGTTTTGCTAATGACAAGTCCCAAACTGGTACAAGATATATAATCAGCTATGGCTTCAAGCCAAAAAGGCTCTCAAAAGAAGCATGATGCATTTTATGTTAAGATGTTGTGTTCTTATCCCTCCAACTAAGGAAGAGAAGAAAACAACAACAAAAAACCCAAGTCCCCCAAAGCCTGATGCTGTATGTTGAGCAATTAATAATCTGTCTTACTTGATACTGACTGCTGTTCAGGGTGCCTTTCACTTCGGCGTTTTCTTTGCTTTGCTGCAGAATGACAGAGAAAATGCAAGTAACTTAGACAGAAAGAACGTGGATTATCCAGTTAAGCTCACACCGTGGTCTCTGTGTTCCGGGCGTGGAGCTGGGGAATGAATGCACACAGTCCAGTTCACACTGTGGTCTCTGTGTTCAGGGCGTGGAGCTGGGGTAGGCGACACACATACTTTACTACTGAGTCCTAAGAACAAATCCTAAGAACTAGATAGAGACACATTTCATCTTTTAAATTTTATTTTAGACAAGTAAAACACATACATATTTTTAAAAACAGAAACATTCTTATCTAATTGAAATCTAGAGGAAACATCTTCTACCCAGAATGCCTGATTTCTGAATATTTTTATTTTTTGATTTATTGACGTGCCATCTTTTCTGTTCTCAACAGAATACTCATTTTATGTAAGATTTACAAAGTACATTTTATTATTCTTCACTGCCACACAACATTTTCACCAAACATTTAAGGTCAAAAATAGTCAGGCAAAGCGAACTCAGCACCCTAACAGCTGCAGGGCATTAACACTTTCCATATCATTATTTTAAAATGCTTTTCCTTGCAGTGCTTCCTGGCCAGAACCACGGAGCCACATTTCTCTTCACCTTTGCTTCACCTTTTGTTTTGTATTTTTACTGTTAACATAGCTTATGTAAGTAGTACATCTTAAATCTGTACTAGATCGACTTTTATATTATATGCAAATATAATATACCACATGGCTTCCTCTGCATCAGTAAGGCTTTAAACAAAAGGGCTCTTCTAATCCGATCAGACCGTTTAACATTTTACAGTTCATATACACGTTTCTATTAAACGTTCTAACGTACAAAGAAATTCTGGTTCAATTGGTGTGAGGATCTACCATTTTTACTCCACTGTGTGAATTGTGGTTGTTGACTGCATCACTCAGTCATTATGGGCAACTGAGAATAGGGTCTTAAGGGACCAGGGTTTGGAGTCCTGCAGAGATTTGTAGAAAGCAAGTGTAAACAAATTAAACACAAAGCCTGAAATAGAGATGCTCCAACTGTTCCCAGTATATTCCGGCGGATCAGGGGTAAATTACAAGCTTGGGGTTATTTTTGATGGAATACAATACTCTTATTGTTTAAATCTTCATCATTGCCTCATAAGTTATCACAAACACACATTACTTCATTAATGCACCTAAAAAAAAAAAAAAAAAAAAAAACAGCAAAACCCTAAACCACTTCGCTCTTGCTTTTGTCCCCTAATCTATACGTAGTTCTAAACTGGCTAGTCATACAAAGAAGCAACACCCTAAAAATAAAAGGGCACATGTGTGAAAACTTCTAATACCTAGAAACCTACAATGTACTTAAACTCAGTTTTTGTTTTTTCCTGTAAACTAAAATCATGGTAGGATTATCCAACTTGGACTTGTCCATCACCCTACAGTATATTTATTCAATATGGACCTGCAAAAAAGGGAGGCCACGCAAAAAAAAAAAAAAAAAAAAAAAAAAAGCATCATCCCTTAGAAACCAGAAGCCAGTAAAGTCTGCTTTGGACAGGGTCAGCGATACTGAGGAGCTGTCAAAATACACGCTGTTGTGCTGCAGCATGTTTCTCCATAGCTTTTCCTTTCCCCCCTCATTTTTAGGGGGTGATACCCAGCAATCCATTACCACCGCACCCCCTCCCGTTCCCTTCTTCATTCTCTGTTAGTTACTATTGCATATCTGGTATGTTGTTCGGACTCTGCATGCATTATCTCATTTAATCCATCAATCTAATTTAAGTGAGAAAAGACCGGGCTAAAGAGATTAAATTATCTTTCAATCATTCAGGATTTGTGAGAAGGCATGCAAGTAACAGACCAGACTCACAAAACGGCCACGGCTCTACTTCCCCAAACTGAGCATGATGAAACTAACCAAGCATGATGTAATTCTGTAACCCAAGTCCTCAAAACGATTGGGTCAAATGCAAAACCTCCTCAAAAAAACAAAACAGTCCTTTCCACTGGGCGCAGACTAACCACCATCAGCATTTCCGGAAGATGGCGGCAGCACCGAGCTCAAAATGTGAGTGGAAAGCTCAGAAGATCAGGAAAGCCGGAAGCTGCACTGCAGTGCTTTACAGCGGGGATTAAACAGAGAAGGGTAAGCTCCGGGCGCTGCAGCCTCCCCCGCTCCTCTCCGCGAAGGTCCCAGGAAAACGCCGCCCGGCTAGCAGCGCCGTGACCGGGACATTAAGGGCTCCCGCAGGCTCGGCTCCCGCAGCCGCTCTCCCGGGCGGAAGGGCAGCCGCCGTGACGCAGACAGCGCCGGGGAAACGCCCTGCTCCGTGGTACAAGCGCTCATTCCCTGTGGGACTCAAAGCTTGAGATCTAGAGCACAAACCTACGCTATGCTCCGTCAAGAGGTGTTTTTCCTTGGGTGTAAAATAGTTGGTAACCACAGCCTGGTTTTATCCATAGTTAGGACACGCCGGCTATAGGTATTAAACGGTAAAAGCACTATTGCTACAAAAGGTTAAAACTAAGCTACTGAATCATTCATTCCGGGCTCAAGAGAATGATCCTCAGTTCTTCATACTAAAGAAAAATCCCTTCCTGCAGCTTTTCACTCTAGCCGCTTTTACTGGACTAGTTTCTAACGTCAGTTGAGGGAAGGGGTCACTCCAGTTGAAAGCTACAAGAACATTTAAAGCGAGAATAGCTGCACGTGGTGGTGTATGCATGTAATCTCTGCTAGAAACAGAAGAAATAGGTGTTGAAGGTGATCTTTAACTACAAGGGCTTTCAAGGCCAGCTTGAGTTACATGAACCATGCCTCACCTTAAAAAAATAAAATTACTTAGTCTCACTAGGACACCATTATGTCTAAGCTTCATTATTTGTCAGCCTTCTCTTAGAATCTCAGCACCTTGCAAAGTATTTCTAAGCAGGAGTGTCCAGGTAGAATTTAACAGGATATGTACATTAACAGCATTCCGAGAAGGGATCCAGCTTTCAGAAGCACTAAGAAAGATGATTTCTGGTTAGGAATTCTGCAGTGCTGGGTATTGTGGCAAGCCTGTAACCCTAGAGGCAGTGTTGAGTTGGAGGTCAGTCTGAGTTACCCTGAGACCTTGTTTAAACTCTTGCCCATCCTCGTCTTCGAAAAGCAACTCACATTAAGGTCGTGTGGACCATGGAATCAAAAGCATACTCAAACTACGTAAAAGCTAAGTCTCCAACTCCTCACACTATGCCAAGATTTTCTATTAAGGACTATTTTTGAATTATGGCTGGGTTCACAGAATACTACCCTAACTTTTGCTGGGGATTGAATCCAGTGCTTTATCAGAGTTATGCCTCAGCCCCTAACCCCTCCCCCTTCTCCTCAGTATTCAGAATCAAACTCGTGCTGGGACTGATGAAGAATACATTTAAACTTATCACTCAAGGCAGGTGATCTCCTATGTTCGAGGCCAGTCTAGTCTAAAAGCAAGTTCCAGGCCAGCTAGTGAGAACTTGTCCCCCAAACAAGACAAACCTGTGACCTGAAGCATACTAAACAGGTGCTCTACCAACAAGCTATAACCAAAGCCCTTTATACTCTAAAAGTCCAGCAACTGACCACTAACTGAGTCTGCTAATCTGAACTGACTAAATAGGTCCTTTCTTTTAATCTGTTGTCCGGGTGAATCCCTCCCTATATCATCTGACTTCTAATTACAATGAGTTTACTCTAAAGTGTGCAGTTTTTCCATTCAAAGGTACACAGGAAGGGGACTATTAAATCTCAACTGTGATGTGGTTCTGTGTGTAGCAGCTCAGACCAGTACTGTCAATACAGACCTCTAAAAGATGCTCCTCTTTATCAGTTTGTTATCATTCACTCGATTATTGTAATTGTGGTCTTTCCATAGGAAAGTCTGTATTGCAAATGCTTTGTTAAGACACTAAAGCTCTGAAACAATATACTCCCCAATCTATTAAACGAATTTAAGTTCTCTGCCATGCTTTTTTTTTTTTTTTTTTTTTTGATTCAGGGTCTCATTAGATAGCTCTGGCTGTTTTGGAACTCATTGTGTAGACCAGGCTGGCTTCAAACTCAGGTAGATCTGCCAGTCTCTGCCTCCCAAATTCCATGGTTGAAGGCACAGGCCACTACAACTAGCTTAAAATTGAAATTTTACTTTGGATAATACTGACTTGAGGCCTAGGTTGAGGTAACTTGCTAAAATCAAGGGCGGGGGGGAAGGCAGGCAGGCAGGCAGGTATTTCAGGATAAAGGACTGGAATAAAAGTGACTCAGTAAAACTAACTGGCTAGCTACATCTGGTGGGATGATCCCCAAACATAACACTGATATTTTCCGTATATGGCAGTGTCCTTCTGTGACACCTATTAGGCCTGAAGCCACATGATGGGAGAGATCATATTTGCTTCTTCTGAGTACTTATAAAAATACGCTTGCTAAATTTGTATACTGCCCTCAATTGGTAAAATGTTCTCCCTAAAAAAGGCTTTTAAGTCAACCTTCCCTTCTTCCTCTCTCACACAGCCATCTTTAGAGGTAACTGCACAGAGGCAACACAGACTGTGTGTAGGGGGTGTACTTATTTCCCAGGCCTCTGAAAAAGCAAGCACTTTTAACCACTAAGCCATTCTCCACTCCTATTTTTACAACTTAAACATAGCATCAGCCCCTTTTGTGAAGAAACCAGTAAAAAACCAAAAAACCAAAAACAACAACAACAACAAAAAAACCCCATGACTTTCCTTTGGAGGACCACAATCAGGCTGAAAACCTTTGCCAGCCCCATCCCTAACTTGTCTTATTGTGTTAGTCTGGGCTGACCATTCACTATGCAAACCACTTTGTCCTTCAACTTGGATCCACCTATCTCTGCCTCCAGAGTGCTGGGATTAATATGTGCTCCCAGGCCTGGCTGACATATCTTTGTTTTTAAAACTTCCATCATTGTCAAAGGATTGTCCAAGGAGAGAAGATGCTTGTGGGATATACATTTATGATCAATTTTTAAGTTTAATATAGCTTTGATAATTACTTTATAAAATGCTTATGTCACAGGGTCCATCATGTTATAGGAAATTTTTACTGTGCTTAACTTTATTAGTATCCTGTGAGGCAATGAAGTATTCATGGTGATTAGTAATTCTAGTGCATTAAACTCTTTGTAGTCAAAGGTCAAATCTCAGCGAGAAAGCAAACTGTTTTTATATAAATGTCAGTTAGTCTATTTTAACTTCCATTTTTTTCTTAAAAAAAAAAATATCAGCAATGTCCCAGGGAATGTTGTACCATCAGCTGTCTAGGTATGAAATTATACTACAGACAAACTAAAGCTAACATGTCTGTATTCTCTAGTCACTGTGATGGCGTATCTTTTCTCTACCTTCTTCCTTTATGTCAGGAAGATAAGCCCCATATTGATAATGTAGTTTAGACTTACTGGGTTGCTTGGGTTTGTTTTCAGAGACAGTTTTAAGTAGCCCAAGTTGGCCTTGAACTCCTAATTCTACTGCCTGCAGTCTCTCAAGTACTTGGTTACCCCAAACACTTAACCTGATAAAACCTACTTTTGTTTGATGCTAGGAATTGATAGGCAATTGTTTTTTATCACTGAGAAATAACCTCAATGATAGCATATTATTCCATCTAATGGCTGGGACATCATATATATATATAAATATAATGTGTGTAATGTGTGTGTATATATATAAATATAAAATCATTGATATGTATGTATACTTATCCATATCACCTATCCATTAACCAATTCTGAACATTTATATTCTTTCTCCCAGAGAAGGTAACTCCCTGTTTTCTTTATACTAATGGATCCCTTGATAACAGGGTTAGCAGGAGGATCTGACTTATTGCCACCCTGCCATTTTTTAGTTGTAGAAATCTTAAGTCCAAATCATTTTTAAAAATTCACTCCTTTTCCTTATAGGAAATATTTTCATGTTGGAGGCATGATACATTTATCATCCCACCCCTGCTTTAAAAAAAAAATCCACAGAAAAATATTCAACACATAGTCTGTACTTACTGACTGTAGTTTCCTTATTCCTGTTCCACTCCTTCATGAGAAGCCAACCTCATACACACGTGCATGATTTTTGTAATGTAGTAGATACTGGCTGGGTATTTAATTGAACTTGGTTTTCACCACAAAGCTTTTTGGCATCTTAAATTATCTCTGAGTTCTTATGAACGGCCAGTTACTACAGCAAGTACTAAAACATACTAGCACTATGCCCTAGGGCAAGAGGAAGTCAGTGATTATAAAGCAAAAACAAACGCCAAACAAAAGGAAACCAAAATATTTAACTTTATTGCAACACAAATCACATGCATGATGTAAAGCATCCACATAACATTTTATTCCAAATAAAATGTCTAAAGCTTAGCATTATAATCCCAGTAGCTAATATAAATCACTACTTAAGAAACATTCCTAAAGAACTAAAAATTAACACAAGAAAGTTAACATTAAGTTTTCCAAACTCCTTTTAATTTGTTGGTTTTCTATAAAGTACACATGAAGGGAGCCACAGATCTAAGGATCATTTGCTGCCTTGCTCATCACTTCCCAGTTTGTTCACGTTGAGGGACACATCAACGTTGAGGAGACAGTTTAAATTCAATGAGGGGCCTAGAGAGAAGAAGCTGATCAAAATAACTGTTTTAGTATAAAATGCTACTTAAATAACAGTAAAGAGAGGAATTAACTAACACATCTTAAGAGGGCTTCAGATTAATATTAAATTCTGTACCTCCCCGCTATTATTTACTAAGCTTATGTTGAATGTAGCAAGACTAACATTTGTGATGATTTGCAGATACATCTCTAAGATACACAACATTTGAGATCAAGCATTTTTAACTAGTGTGTGGTGGGGAGGAGTCAGAGACAGCACAGTTTGTGGGAGGGAGTAAGTCCTATCACTTGGCTCCTCGGGATGAAAGTGCCTGCTGCACTGCCCTGAGGAGTTTTAACAAGCTGTCTTGCTCAGGTTATGGAATTGCCGGTCCTAGAAACAGTGATACCTTAGATCAGTATCTAAGGACAACACAAACATCAAACAAACCACAAAGAAGCTGGACATGGTGACTCATGCCAGTAATCCCAGTGTCTATAATGCAGAGGGAAGGAGAGCATGAGTTGAAGCCTGGCCTGGACTACATGAGACCCTGTCTTGGAACAAACATCAAATACCTCAAAACACAATAATTCTATTAACTTTAATTTCACCAGGTTTCTGTCCCCGGTGTTTATATAGAGTACATTAATTTATTTATAGGTACTTAAAAGTTAGCCTCCACTGCTTCTTTGAAGGTGAATGATTACAGTCCTTTAAAAATTTCTCTTCATAACCCACAATTCTTCCATAGCTATGTGAAGTATGGTGGGAAAAGTTTGAGGGTAGCCTGTTCTACACAGTGTGTTCCAAGCCAGCCAAGGCCTCTAGTGAGACCCTGTCTCAAAAACAAAAACAAAGGGCTGGAGAGATATGTAACTGAGCAGTGAAGAGCACAGTGCCATCCCAGAAGACAGTTTGAATCCCAGTACCCACATCAGATGGCTCATAAACCTTTCAACTCCCAAGTCCAGGGCATCCAATACCTTTTGCTTTCCACACTCACAAGCACATACCACCCCCCATACACATACATGTGATTCCTATTGTCCCTACCTACAAGGACTACTAGCCTTTGAAGCACTTTGTAAGGTCCTGGGTTCTACTGGCAACACATCATGTGTATACTATATTGCTATGTATGTATGCATGTATGTATGTGTACAAGATATTTGGGTGTGATGGTATGTGCCTGTAATCTCAGCATTCTAGAGACTGAGGCAAATGGTTCAATGTAAGTTCTGGGCCATGGGTGCATAGCATAGCAAGACCCTGCCTTTAAAAAAAAAAGTCCATACCTTTAATCCCATCATTTTGGAGGCATAGGAAGGTAGATCTCTGGCCAGCCTGGTCTACATAGAGAAAGCCTGTCTCTCAAAAAAACAAGCCAGTCCCCTCCCCCATTTGTGTGTGTATGTATATCATATATGACTCAAGGTCTGTGTAGACCTTTAGAATAAAGGTGTGTACCACCACAACTGGCCCCACACTTTTATTTTTAAAGCTGTGTAATGAATTATGACACTGAGATTGGAGATTAGTGTTGAAGCTTTAAAGTTTTTGTTTTTAAGATTTTATTATTTTATGTGTACGTGCACCACATGCATGCCTGGTGTCTCTGAAGGTCAGCAGAGGACTTTGGATCCTCTGGGACTGGAGTTAAAAGATGGTTATAAGTTGCCATGTGGGTGCTGTGAAACAAATCCAGGTCTTCTGCAAAAATAAGTGCTACTAACCAGTAAGCTATCTTCCTGCCCTCTTAGATGTTCTTATTAAATTCTTTCTACACATCCCTAGAGCTAATCCTACTTTTTATATTAAATGTCAGGACTCCTGAAAACTGGGGGTGAGTTGAGTGCAATGTAACTTTTCCTGATAACTTGTAGCAAACATCAATTCAACAGTCAATGTAAAATCGTGACTGTGCTGCAGAATGGAAACACTCCAGTCTCAGGGAGTTTACTGTCAGAGTCAGCATCAAACATAACTTGAATTGTACGTTCTTAATCCCTGTTACTACCGTCTAGTATTGGGACATATCATGCACTATAATGCCTAGCTTTTTAGGTGGGTACTGGGTTGTGAACTTGCGCTCACACAGCCAGCACCTTAGCCCCTACATAAGCATTTTAATAAAACACTTAGTTCCATTTATCTGTGTCCTACTTAGCTTTAATTATCAACTTGACACAGTACAGTCTGGAGTTACCAAAATGGACCTTAACTGAGGAACTGTCTGCAGAGGATCATTTTGTTATCGTACAGGATGGCTCAGTACAATCCCCGGGCAAGGCGGCTCTTCAGTGTATGAAAGCTAGTTAAGCATGGGCCTCAGAGAATCAGCAAGCATCATCAGTCCTCCATTGTTTCTGCTTAAAGTCCTGACTTCTCTCAATGATGGTGTGTGACTGTGAGCTGAAATAAACCCTTTCCTCCCCACTAAGCTGCTGTTGGCTACTGTTTTATTACCAACAAAAAGTAATCTAGAACATACTGTCTACATAGAAAAGAACCTGTGAAGAGGATTTAACCATGTATTCAGACATGTCAAAGGTTCCTAGCAAAAACAAGACATGGAGCAGGAAGTGAAAAGGTCTTTAATTTGGAAGGAACAAATCTAACTTGTTAAGAAACTATCAGGGTACTAACTGCTACTAATAAATAAGACAGTACAGAGTCTGTATGATTAACAAGTACCCTGTTCTTCTATAAGCAATTCCCCCACCCAAAGAAGCTCAAAGCCTTCTCATCTATAATACCTTCCTTGATTAGTATCAACTATCAAAAATAATTAAGATGAATTCTTCCTTAGTTGCTGCAAAGTTCACAAAGTATGCCTTTAAAATATCAAAACTATCTAAAAACAAACAAGGAAAAGAGAGAGGGAGATACATGGCAAGGATGGAGGACAGAGGGAGGGCTAGACAAAATAATGTGGACGGTTATGATCCAGCACTTAACCTGCCTATATAATGAGAACTTCACTCAACCAAAACTTCCCATATTTGCTCTAAAGACCTGTAAGACACCAGGGCGGTGGTGGCTCATACCTTTCATGCCAGCACTCAGGAAGCAGAGGCAGGCGATCTCTGAGTTTGAGACCAGTGAGTTCCAGGATAGCCAGGGGTATACAGAGAAACCCTGTCTCTATCCCCCAACAAAAAGCCTTTAAACCTATACATGTATTTGAATGTTCTAGAGCCTCAAATTTAATAAGTCAGCTGGCATGATTGTAATCACTGAGTTCTAAAATAACCATTTTTATAGCTGTTATCTCTCTTGCCAGGTGTGGTGCATACCTTTTAATCCCAACATTCAGGTCATAAGTACCTTTACCCAATGAGCTCTTTTGTCCACCCCATAAAACCTTTTAATAAGAGAATAGAATGAGGAGGGGGGAAGGGATAGTGAGTTCCTGTGAGGGAGGGGGGGAAATGGGGTACGGAGAGAACATCTGAAATGTAAAAAAAAATTTTCCAATAAAAAAAAAAAAAGAGAATAGAATGAATAAAGAACAGTTTAAAAAAAAAACAGTTGAGATTTATTTTCTGATCCAGCATAACACTTATGGTAAGCTCTGGCTTTTGCTAAATATAGGTTTGTCTGTTACGTAGATGCTCAGGATGTATATGTAGCTGACAGTGGCCTGTAACTGATGGTCCTCTCGTCTTAGCCTCCTGAGCGGGAGGAATACACCCATCCACCACACAGCATTCTAGGCTCATATTTATTTTGAATCTCCCCTTTATGCACACCTATCAAGATAACTGTATTAAGAAATGAAATACCTTTTCTTTTTCCTAACCTTAATTTATTTTAATCCTGAAAAAAAGATTAGGAATGAAATCTGTAACCCAGCACATAAGCTGTGCTGTTTTCTATTTGGATTAGAACGTTGTTTGAAGTCCAGGCCTAGCTTTTCACTCATTAGTCAAGACTGAGGTTCTAGTCAGCCATTTTCCAGTTTGAAACTATGTAAAAGGAGAAAGGAGTCAGTTTCTACCATCATGATGGAGATCCCTAAAGTGAGGTGGAAATGGAGATTGGTGGTAGAGCACCTGCACTTAGATGTCCCTAGAGCTGAGCCCCAGTAGAGCACGACCAAAAAGGTACCTTTTTCAACTCTTTTTTACTCTCGTTTGCTCTTAAGATGGCCAAAGTAGGTCCACAGAGACATAACTGAGAACACCTATTAGACAGGTATGATCGTATGCCTAGACACTTACCATGTTATTGGTATCATACAAATCAGAGATTAATAATTTTGGATGCCGGTTTCTGAAATGAATATCATAGATTTGTTATAGAATGGAAAAACAAAATAAAACAAAAACTCCAACAAAATAATTTGATGTCTCAAGTTTCTCTCATCTGATGAGCTCTACGATAACCATAGTCCTAGGAATAAAGGCTAACCTTGAAGAACAGGTTCTTTCTTGACTTAACAATAAAGCATGTTAGAAACACAGCAGGAGCTTGACATTTGGCATTATGTGTTTATATATATATGTGTGTGTGTGTGTGTGTGTGTGTGTGTATAAATATAAATAAAATACTATATATGATAAAGGGGTATAGTCCATAAAGAAAAAATTTAATATAAATGGACAAGGTTTATACACTTTGCCTAGAAGTATAGTTGCTAAGTTCTGACCTAGCATCTAAGCCTTCAAATACTATAGATTGGTGTTGTGTCACATGCATGCCTGGTGCCTGGAGAGGTCAGAAGGCACCCAATCCACTGAAACTAGTTTTGCATATGGTTGTGACCCACAAGTGGGTACAGGGAATTGAACCCAGGTCATCTGCAAGAGCAGTTAAGTGTTCTTAACCAGTAAGCCATGTCTCTAGTCTTCTCTACTATCTTTTTTTTTTTTTTTTTTTTTGGTTTTTTGAGACAGGGTTTCTCTATATAGCCCTGGCTGTCCTGGAACTCACTCTGTAGACCAGGCTGGCCTCCAACTCAGAAATCCACCTGCCTCTGCCTCCCAAGCGCTGGGATTAAAGGCGTGCGCCACCACCGCCCAGCTTCTTTCTACTATCTTAAGGGCATTAAGAATCAGTTTAGTTAAAGGTAAGTAAACTCTTTTCTGTTCTGGACTCCAAGTTTTCAGACTGATTTAAACTCAGTGGTGAAGCACTTGTCTCGTATTGTGAAAAATGGCTCGGAACCTCAGCACTGTCACAAGGAAAAATATTCATCCTAACCACATAAAGAGGAAATGATAAACACTGGTGAGATCAGGAAGGCAGGCACTCAAATCACTATCTGCCAGCTTGGATAAGCATATCACTTAATTGAGATAGGATATATGCAGAAACAGATCCCACCATTGGGAGATGGGTTGAGAGAAATCGCAGGAGTAGTTATAGATTTCTAAGATGGCTTTTAAAAACAAAAGAATCATCAATAACCTGGGGTGGCTCACATTGCTAAAAAAAAAAAAAAAAAAAGAAAGAAAAAAAAAAGACAACAATAAAGGAACAAACAATCAAGCAACCCCCAAATTTCATTACAAGTTCTTACTTTAAATCATCTTTTCTTTAGCTTTGCTATTTATTGTTTGCAACATAGCAAACCATTCATAAGGAAATGCAAATGGCAGGAAAACTGAGCTAACAGACATAAGAATGGAAGAAAATGGCAAAACACTTAGATAGGAAGGTTCCAAGTTCTAATTACTAAATAGCTTAGCTTTAAGTCAACCTAGGAACTAAACTATCTGTTAGCTGAAATCAGGGCCATAGTGCCCATTCTCCTCAGAAATGCAGAAACAACAGAAGGGAAAATCACAAGAGAGCTTTGACTCTAATATCAATGTATTTGGGAAAGACAACTTTAAAATAAAATCTCTTGAGAACCAAAAGACTGGCATCAGCACAAGACACCCCAAGACCAAGTAAGATCTCAACACAAAATTGATTTTCCCCACAGAGGGATAAAAGGCAGGGAATAAGAGACAAAGACAGGAGATAGAAGACAAAGGAAAAGAGAAAAGAACAAGGGAGGGGGGGAAGGGGTGGAGACAGGACACCACAATGACTGCCTCTGGAAAGAGGAGACAGGTGGCCCATAAACAAATGGCAGTTTATAAAGATAAAAGAGGAAACTTGTATTGGGGGAGTTAATGTTGATTGGGCATGTTAATAGAACTTGGTGTAATCAAACAGTTTTTAGCAAGGTAGAGGAGAGGGTATGGGGGAGAAGGGCAAGGCCTGCCAGAGCCATGTTTAACCATGCTTGGGCTGAATAGAGCCCCTTCAAGAACAAGGACTATTAAAATCACTATCTTTAGGAACAAATTCCTGGAATTATTGAACAATTTGGGTTGAGCTGTATAAAATAGTATTCACTATAGGTTATACTCAATTCAGTTTACTATATAAAGACTGCTACATACAAAAGTCATTGGGGAGAGAGATAGCTTAGCTGGTAAAGTATGTGCCGTATTTGTAAGGACCTGAACTGGAAACTCAGAACCAGAGTATATGGGGTGCTGGCTTGTAACCCCACTGCTGGGGAGGGAGACAGGCTGATTACTGGGGCAAGAAGGCCAGCCAGCACAGCCTAATTGTTTTATGGAGTAGGAAGCTGTCTTAAAAATGTAAAAAGTGGATGCAACTGAGGAATGATACCTGACTGTCATGGACTCTGTACATCTGCAATCACACTTATACTGCTCTTCTGTACACACAAACACATAAACATACATAAAGAAAATTATGTTCTGAAACACTATTTACACCAAATGAGAAAAAAACAATCAAAATTCAAACATTTTAAAATTATATATAATAAACTTCATAATTTAACATTAATGGCAACACAAACATGGAAGGAAAATGCCATGAAATACAAAACCAGAAAACAATTCAACCACAAATTCTAATAGGACAAATACTGACCAACTTGGTACATTTAGAAATTTTATTTGAAGTACTATTCTTTCTTCAAATAAGGAAAAGACCTCCAGTGAGTATTATTCCTCACAAGCTGTTTAAGGATATAAAGTTTACAGTTTATACTAGATATTAAAGGAATCACCCTCCCTTCTTTTTTAACTGCACAGTTAACTTACTACACATATGCTTAATTTAACATATATTTATTAAACTTTAGGGTCACAATAAGATATTAGTTCACTTAAAAATAACTTCAGAGAACTATGAGGTCTCTACGCTTTTGTTATATTCCTATTTTGCTTCATTTATAAAAAGTATAATACTGATTTTTGCAGATGAAATTCCATTCTGAGAAATACAAAGAATGGTCTAAACATCAGACAACACAGAAATTAGAGACTTCACTTTTTGGCTAGCAGCATACAGGAAAATTTCAAAATGTTTTTGTTGTTGTTATTTGTTACGCTTTTTTGTTGTACCTATTTTTGAAATAGGGTCTCATGTACCCAGGATGGTCTTGATCCACCTACCTCCATCTTTCTACTATAATATGTTTTCATTAAAAAAAAAAAAATTGGATTCAAGTTACCTACAACCTATTTAGAATCTTCAGAGCCCTATCTACAAATATGGAGCCAAGTGGTGCTACCATTAAAACACTTTAGCCAGGAACAGGCAGGTTAACATCAAAATCATTTCTTGAAGAGGAACTCAACAATGTGCATATTTACCTGTAACTAAAATTGTTTGAGACAGGATCTCATGTAGCTCAAGCTGGCCTTGAACTTGTGACTTTTCTCACTGTACCCCCAAAGTGTTATAACTACAGGCACCTGCCACCAAGCGCAATAAACCATCTTACTTTTCTATCAAATTATTTCAGTCCCATCATTTTCAGATATGAATCTTTACATCCTTCTGTATTTTCAAAAGGACACTAAATGTGAGGGGTATGGGTGAAATCGGGAATTTCAAATAAAGACCAGGCCTAAGTTAAAGTGGAATGCCATCTCACCCTGGATGCCTCATATATTTTGGTAACTGTGTCAAATAGAGTAGTACACGTATGATATGCCCAAAGCTCTGGAACAATGAGTAACCAATATTCAGGCTTGATGAGTTTTCAGTCTCACATTATTTATCATCTCAACAAGCCCTGCTCTAGAATGCCAATCTTCTGATCACTAAAACCCACAGCCACTAGAAGCTGTCACCTTGATAGAACTAAACAAGGTTACTACAAATTGAGTCTTAGAGTAAACAATGCTGTATACCTTGATAAGCTTCCAAACACATTAAGGTATCATAAACCCATCCATTTAAACTGCTGATTTTTACATACTACTAGTAAATTTGTAGATGAAACTATCCTCTATATTTAATAAGAACATCCAAGAATAGTTTTTCTTCTCAGCCTTTTGCAGAATTATCTCTGGCATGGCCATCAGCTGTTACCAGCCCTGCTTGCCTACCATTATCTTTTCCTCTCACCTAAACTCTGGTTAAAACAGCCTTCTGAAAAATTGGAGAGCCTGTATTTTTAGTTTATAGTCCATTATGACAGTGTTTAATCTTATAATCTCTAAAGGAGCACAAGTACACACAAACTCTTATCAATCGGCGTCTCTCAGTGGGCCTGGTCACTAATATGAACAATGGCCCTAAGCATTTGAGAGAAGTTTTAAGAGGCATGGAGGAGGCTAAAACTGTGTTATCTGTAAGTGGGAAGGGCTACTCCAGACAGTGGAACAAATGCACAGGTATATTTTGAGATAAGTACTTCAGCAAATTTGTTGTGTAAGCCCAGTTAAGATTACAAGTGAAGAAGAGACAATAATTTAAATAAAAATAAAGGTCGTGTACTATTCAGTAATCTTTTTTGAGATGACTAGAAAAGTTCGTTCTTATGACTCAGGAAAGAAGCTTAGTGCGCTCCTGAGTGTGGGAAGCCCCAGCCCTGCAGCTCTAACAGCAGTCGGCAACCTTGGAGCTAGAGTCACAATAGACACGATTACAGAATAGCCACAAGGGAGAGAGCAGCTACAATGAATGAGAATTCCAAGGTGGTGACAGGGTCTCATGCAGTCCAGGCTGACCCCGCAACTAACACACTGTGCAGAGAAGGATGGCCTCGAAGAAATATTAAGAGTTTATGAATTTCATGGAGTCAACAACTGGAAGGAATTTGAAAGCATACAAAGGGTTCACTTCCATCCGCCTAAAAAATGGCCTCTTTTCCTTATTAAGACAAATTGCTTCATATTTAGTTCTTTTTCTAAGAAAAAAAAAATGATGTAAGGATAAAGGAGCAAGGGAATTTACAGAGAAACAAAAAAGATTAGTCCACAATTATACAAAATGTCCATTTTAATAGATAAGCAGGAAAAAAAAAAGCTTTGAATTTGTTAAAATTCCTGGTAATACATAACTACATTTAAAATTACTGTTTCTTTTAGCTCATTCACATTTTTACTTAATAACAACAAAAAATCTACAAGGAATGCTACAAACCAAATCTTGATTTCCAACTACAAAGAGCCAACCGCTAAAAATAAACATAAATTAACATAACCATGACCCAGGTTAAAGTAGTTTCTAGGCCCAGTAGGCATTCATTTTCTCTCAACACCAAATACAGTGTTTTGTGGAAATAGTACCCAGGCAGAGCCTGTAATCCTAGCAATAGGAGGATGGGCAGGAGTGTGAGTTCCAAGCTATCCTAGGCTATTAAATAGCAAAACCCATTCGAACCCTCATTCCCATCCCTAAGTCCCACTAAAAATACGTTTTATGCTATTACAAATGTGCTTTAAAGACGCAGGACCGAGAGACTTTAACGAATTATTTACCAGAAGCATTTGTAATTCCATCTTTTATTTTTACAAGGACGACAAAATGCAAAGTGAAGTATTGAAAATGACCTTTCAGTTTCATACAGAACAAAATAACAGTAGCTGGCATTCTCTATTACTACGAATACTTATACTTGAAAAGGTAACCCTCACCAATAAGATTAAACTCTCTCACGGGATTTACAGACAGG
Organism: Mastomys natalensis; assembly: GCA_021653895.1. NCBI lineage: Eukaryota > Metazoa > Chordata > Mammalia > Rodentia > Muridae > Mastomys > Mastomys natalensis. Next base: position 488,403 of record JAJTUV010000363.1, on the reverse strand, counting down.
GAGGGTATGAATACAAAGAATATAAGAAGAACGTTTGACAGGGCCCTTATATTCAGTCCGTCTGCTCTAGGAAACTCAAGTGTTCCTGGGTGTTATTCACTTGCTTTCAAAATGAGTATACTGTATTCTTCTATTCAGACTCGAAAAACTTGTGTGTTTTGTCCGAAATAATCAACACTCCTAGCCGTGGTGCCTTCAGAGCCTAGCCTGTCCTTGTTACCCAAACCAGTGACACTCAGGGCCTCCTAGTTGGCTTACAGGAGGGAACTGCCACCTTACGTAAGCACACTTCGCAAGGAGAAAGGCAGATAAGAAAATAGGGCGTCAAACCTTCTCCTCCACCAGCGGCTGGCACTCCCCGAAAGGAGTGTCCTTTCGGGGGCTTCCCCCCACCCGGGAGGCGCAGCTGTTTCGGCTGCCGGGGGGGGGGGGGGGGGGGGGGGGGGAAGCGCTTTCAAACAGTCATCTCTTCCTCTTCGGGCAGCCAGCGCCGACCGCATCACCATCTCCTCCGCCCAAACCCGGTCCCCTCCCCCGCCCTGCCTGGGTCCCGGCCAAACCCCACAGGAATGCAGCCGGTCACATGCGCTGCGGCGGCGGTGGACGTGCCTCTCCCCCCGCGCCCCAAGGAGACCCAGCGCCATCTTGCCCTGACGCAGTTACAAAAGTCACAGGAGAAAAAGCGCCTCCGCGGCCGCACCAGCGCCCCAAAGTCTCGCAGAGGCCGAGCCAGGGCCCTCACCTCGCGCAGGGAGAGGAGCAAATGGTCGGGGAAGAGCCTGGCGACTTCCTTCCGCACTGCTTGAGTTCCACAGAAGACGCGACGACAACGATCACCGTCATCACTTCTCCCTCTCTGCCTTTGCAAAGCCTCCCCCGACGACTCTGGCCCCACCCGCTGCTGCAGCATGAGGTCATCGTCAGCCAATCCCTACGCGCCCGACAGAAATCACCAGGCTCCGATTGGCTGCCGACACCGCCTCTGCCTCTCCCCACTTCTCTTACGGAGCACCCAAGGTCGTGCTGCGGGCCAAGAAGACGGAAACCGCCATTTGGGGGGGAAGGCCCCCAAAGCCAGATCCGTAATCGCTGTGTGATTTTAGTGGGAAAACCTGTTTTATTCCTTGGCCTCCCCTTTCCGCTTCGAGAAACCTGCTCTGCCCCTCCCTCGTTTAATCACCGCCACACAAACGAACTCCCGCTCCCCTCCCAGCACACAGTCCCGCGGCGGGGAATCCTTCCCCGGTGCTAAGAAGTATAGGAGGCGGCGGCAGCAACTGCACCGGCAGCGGAAACGGCAGCTTTTTACCCCATACACGGTGGCAGGGAGGCGGCGCTGACGATGGCTGCAACTTTTTCTGCGGCTTCTCCCCCCGACCTCTTCTGTTTCTTGATCCTCCATCGAGACGGCGCCGGACTCGCCAGCTCCGCTTTTATCCGGTGCCCGGAGCCTGCGCACTGGAGCCTCCTCAGCCACTAGTGGGCGTCGAGTGACAATCCGACCGGGTTCACCCTGCGCTGGCAGGCCAGGCTGGGGGGAGGGGCTGCCGGGGCTGAGGCTGCTTGGGGGTAGGAGCAAGTGCATCACCTTAGGAAGTGATGGGAGGGGGGTCGTCCCCATCCCTGCTGTCATTCTACCCATTAGTGGCATCCTCAGGCTCACCTACATCCAGGCTTGAGGGCTACTCGGGGACAACGGGTAAAGAGCCAAGCCCACCAGCTAGCGAGACCTCCCCAACCGTCGGCGAATGGATGAATGCACCTGTTGTGAAAAAGACGGAGCGTCTGGCCAGCTCGCGGCCTCTAGCGTGACGTCTCCACGCCTCGGCGGAGAGGCCGCGTCGGGCCGCAGCCCATAACCAAGATGGCGGCGAGTAGCTTCGTCCCCTCCCCCCTGCCCCTGCGGAGCGGGGCGGGCGGGCCCCGTGCGCTTGCCGCCGCCGCCGCTGCCGCTGCCGCCGCCGCCGCCGCCGCCGCCGTCGCCGCCGCCATTTTCCCAGAGCGAGAAGCAGTGACACTGAGCGGGCGCAGGGGGCCGAGTCGGAGATCGAGCCGAGTTCGGGAGCGGCAGCAGAGGAAGCATAGACACTCGGAGCAGCCTCGGCGTCTCCTCATCATTCCTGCCGTGGCCCGCAGTGCCCGACTCCTGGGTTCCCACTGAAGACGCTGCGCGCTGCTGCTTGGGGAGGGGGTGTGGAGCCGGTTCTGCGACCGCAGTGGCTGTCTTCGGGGGTCGACTGAGTGCCGAGGAGTGGAGAACCTCGCCCGGGGTCGAGCCGATAACAGGGTTCGGGTGTCTGGTGTGTGACCATCACAGGTCAGTGCCTGTCGTGTCTGTGGGTGTCTTGGGGCCCGGCGGTGGGGGACTTAGGGCTCCAGGGAGGGGGTCGCTGTCCCTCGGAAGCCGGGCGTCCACACTGAACCCCAGGCTCCTGTGCTAGGGCCAGACGTCGCTGGTGGGAATCGAGTTTGTCCTTTCTCCTGCCTGTCCCTGGCACTGGAGCATTATGGCGGGTTTTGGGGTAGTGGAAGGGGAAACTGGCAGTTAAACCCCCTTGAGAGTGGGAGTTAGGGAGGGGGCGCCCTCCTCCCTGGTAGCGGATTCAGGCCTCCGGGGTGAGGAAGGAGGCTTGTGACTGGTAGGCTTGTGTCGGAGAGGTCCCGCGAGCTGCCAGCTCTCCGTCTCCTCTAGCTGCATCTTGTTCGGGTGCAGAGAGAAGACGTTTAGGCCCCATTTTCTTCTTCCTGCCCTTGTTCTCTGCCACTCGATGGCATAATGTTCTCTTAAATGTGAAAGGGATTAAAAGAACGCCTTGGGCATCTCTCTTTGTAGGAAAGAGACCGCTCCTCATCCTCTCCGGAGAGGGTAAACCCGCCCCTAAGGTGGTCACCCCAGTCAGTACCTAGCCTTCCCAGTCTCCTCCCCCGCTCTGATTGCTTTACTGCCGTCCTTTACTGTGCCAGAGCCTTAGAATCCACAATATGGCACATTTCAGGAAAGCTTATTTTGACCGAAGGATTGGCACCGACGCGGTGGCAGCAGACAGAGATGAGAAACAAACGGTTCCCTGTGCTAAACGGGGGAGGAGGGAGAGAAAAAAAACAATCCTGGGTGCTTGCCTCACTGGCTTTAGTTCCGCCTAGATCCGCCCTATCTAGACTGTCTTTCAAGAATGATCCAATTTAAAGTCAAAGAGAAATCACTGGAGTTAGTCCTAGAGTAAATTTCTGTGTTGCTTATTTCATTCATCCTTTAGAGATGTGGATAATATATATGTGTTTGGAGTTCTGGAGACCTTGGAGAAGAATTAAGTGAGTTCATTCAGCTCTAGGTTGAAGATAGCAATACCTAATTGGAAAACAGTCTCCCTTTCCCTTTAATTTCTGAGATGGAGAGTAAAAACTGTAATTTCCCTCTTTTGTCCTTTACAGATTCTAAAAATGGCGGCCCCAGGCTGATGTTGTGGTAATCTAATCAGCTCGGGTCCTCCACACCCCATGCAGTGCGTTTGTCTGCAGTGTATTACAAGCTTATTATGTTTACATGAAAAAGATTGGGCTTGCTCTCCCTCCTTCGGCAAGCCATTTACAAAAATTCGTCAATTTTATTGCAAATTACAGTGCTGTGTTTTAGTTGATTAATTTTATTGGTTTTTCCTAAGAGGCAAATAAAACAACACGATTTTTGGAAAAAATAAAGACATCTGGCCTTTGAAATGTCATGGTCAGGGGGCTTTTAAACATTAAAAATTTATTAGGTACAGATAATAGTTTGTGTTGGCCTTAAATCACCCATTTTTAACTAATACGTCAAAGTAAAATGTTTTGTTTAGTAGCCCATTTTGCCTGGTTGGAAATTTTTATCTTCAGTTAAATATTTCCCATACAATTCTTAACTAATTTTGTATATTTTGGCTCTTGCATTCTGTTTCAGAGTAAATTTTAGGGAGCTGTACAAACAGACCTAAACCTGTTACTTGCTGGATATAAGGATTCTTTTCTTCCCATTTTTATGTTTGCCTCTGTTTTCTCCTGTATTTAAAGCTTTAATAATTTCCAGTTGGTTGTGTATTTGGTAAGGTGACACTCCGTGCTTTGCTGCCTCTTAAATTTGTCTTATTGCATACTATCATCATTATGTAAGTTAAAACATAAGCCTTTGGTCTTCATTCCTTTTCCCATGCCCATTTGCCTATTGGATTGGGGGATTTGTTTTAATAGACCTTAAATAAAAGCATTATCATAATAGGGTCTTGAATCCATTTTATGCCATCCTTAAAATCTTAAGGTCTGAGATAGAAAATTAAATGTCAGGTGTCATTCAGATGTACTTTTAAAAGTGTGATTGATTACAATTTATTTGCATACTGGGAGGGGTATCTTTTTTCAGGGTTGAAGTAAATAGCAAGGTATGAGTGGGCCATTAATGGGGTTTAATAACCATTCTGATTGTGTAGCAACTGAAAGATGAGTGCTTTTCAATCTAGAAGCACTTAAAAAGGTTGGAGAGCACACATTTCTTTCACAAGTCTTTCTCTACTGTATAAACCGTAGAGCAGGTTGTACTTCATATTGTGCTTATATGAACTAGCTGGTGTTAAGGTACATTCTACAAAATAATTTTGGAAATAATGGGACTAGGTAACTTTACATGCCAGCGAGTTTCATCTTTGAAGAGTAATCAGCTATACAACCTTTGAACCTTTGAAATATTATATAATGAAATGTTGGTGAGTAGTGGGAGAGTTTGTGTAGAAATTTGGAGTCACTTATTTAGGTAAGACTCTTGATTATGTGAGTCTAAACCCTAGACACAATGCGTGGGCTCCATGGTTAAGATTGTGATTTAGAACAAGGCTGGTATTCTTCACCTGATGGTTGGTATTTGAACTTCCCATCTAGTGCATGAAATTAGTGTTTTATAAATTTATGTAGCAAGAAGAGGGGCATTGTCTATACATACATTGGTTGTCTTTATATTGATACTGCTCAGGTCTAGACCCAAAATAATTGGCTAACTTGGTTTCGCATAAAAAACATCAAGTTAGAATTTTTTTAAAAAGCCTCCTTTTGTGTTTTGTTTGTTTCTCTTTTTGTTTTGAATCCTGTAAAATAAGGAGTAATTTGAGTGTTTGTTGTATCTTAAGTATATACTTTATAAACAACATACCTCCATTGTACAAGTTAGGATGAAGAAGGCAAATTTATTAACAGGTTATGTGGGATTTCTTTTCCCATCGAATTTTGAAGCATTTGGATTCTGGGGAGGAAACTAACAGTCTTTGTTCCTAGGGATAGCTAAGTTCGATCAATTACATGCTTATCTGTTTATGTGGATTTATAGAAAACCTGTGACTGGAGAGTAAAATTACTTTTTAAAAATTTATGTTTAGAGACTGCAATTTGATGGTACTTGGTTTTTGTTGTCATTACAAAGTATCGTTTTGATCTCTTTTGAATTGAGAACTTTTGCCCATTTCCATTTCTGTCAACTCTATAGTCATAGTGGCAGTAATAGCTGTTAGTAGTGGTTATGGGGAGCAGTAATGCTCCTTTGATTCTAACTTGTCCTCACTTATTCTGTTCAGAGAAGCTTCACTTCTATACCTTATTGGTGAAGGCAACTATTATTTCTTAAATTAGTATCTTAATTTATAGGAGTATTGTACTCGTTTTTGAGTATTAATCTCTTAAACCTACAGTTTTATTTTTAAAGATGTGTGAGAAAGTTCTAATAGCTCTGCTATTCTGGAAACTGCTACTGAAACAGATATGTACTACTATGGTGATATTTAAATGTAAAAAATGTTTGTTTTTGCTTAGTTATGAAGTAATTATGGAAATTTACATTTATATAAAGTATTTTCTATGTTAAATTTTATCTTCTCAAATTTTTATATATTCTTTTAAATAACAATGGAATTTGAAGGTTTATGAGAACTAATTACGGAATATTAGCATTAGTAGTATGCAGTTTTCTAAAAAGATGGTATATTATTAAAAACATTTTAAAGTATAATAGCTTTTATTTCTAAAAGGTTTATTCTTAGGAGGTGATAGATGCTGTTTTATAAGTTGAATTTAAAGCTTTTTTAAAAAGTGAACATGTACTTCAAAATGGGTTAATCAGGAACTGTTTCTGGCTATGTCTGAGAACAAATGCTAAGTACATGTGGTTTGGTTTTTTTTTTTTTGAGAATTATTTTTACTTTATGGCAAAATACATTTTTTAGTTACTGCCTCAATTAAAGGAAGGCTGTATCTACTTCAAACATTGCTGTGTGAATATTATTAGCTTTGGGCAGAGTTCAAGAATCTGAGTGACTCTTTTGTTATGAAGAAATATCGGAAGGAGCCATATTTCCTTAATGCCAAACTGTTTTTGTGTTAATTAAATACTTAATATGAAAAAGCAGTATTTGTGGTTGAAATTGTTTTGTACTGTTAGAAGTAGATAATATTAACTAAAGATTAACCTAGTAGTGCTATTAAGCTCTAAGTATGTTATAGAGACTATATTGTGAGGCAAAGAAATTGTTATTCTTGTGAACTTACAGGCTAAGTGCTAAATTAAAAATCAAATGGTGGTGATCCAGATTAAGAAGATCTTATTTGTATCATTAAGCATATGAAATTTTTTTTTATTAATGTTTAGTGTCTATGATGCTTTTAAAATAAGAATCAGAAAATCCTTGTTAAAATTCACTTGATAACAAAATCAGTTGTTTTTCCCTCTTGGTTAATTTATTGTAGATAGTTTAAGGAAGCCATTTTTCCTATTATTGGATGAAATTTACAGCCTTACTGGAAATCTCATTTTGTTATTTCTCCAAAGTGTTTAAAGTCTTGATTTTTGAGGCAGGGTCCCGTGTAGCTCAGACTGGTCTGAGCATGGCATGTGTAGAATGACCTTGAACTTGTGATGATTCTGCTCCACTATTAAATGACTGGTTTACAGCTGTGCACCACCAGACTTAGTTGATGTGTTAGGGTTTGAATCCAGGGCTTCACATGTACTAAGCAAGCATTCTGCTTACTAGGCTACATCCTCAGACCCAAGAGCTTTTAATTTGTAGATAATGACTTGTGCAATACATTGATTTAACTAGTAAATAATCAGCTACTTATCTAACATTTTTAAATATTGTGAGTTTTGTTTGTTTGTTTTTTTAGTTCTTAAAAATGAAGTGTGAAATCTGGGTGTAAAAAAAATGAGAACCAAGGGATTGGGGAAAGGGTAATTGAATCCATGTAAACAGAACGGAAACTGTTGGAGGGGAAAGAATGAGGCAGAGAGGGGCAGAAGGACTGGGAAGAGTGCGAGGAGTTAGAACAAAGTGTAAGAACATGGAATGAAACACATTATGCGGGATTTACATTTAAAGAGCTAATTAAAAAGTAATAAATTAAAGGAGGGTTGGGGCTGCAGCCCACCATCTCTCATCCATGAGCTCTCAATCCCAGTTCAGTCTGAAGCTCTGGTCCCTGCACTTCCCCAGGAACAATCTTACTCATTTCTCTTATATCTTTATAACTGGAGAAGAAAAGCAATTCCTATTAACTCCTGGATTGCTTAATATAGAATTAATCCAACAGAAGGGGCGCTTTTAGTCCTGAAGTTTATTACTGAGAAAGAATACTGAGTAACCGATCTGTATCAATGCCAGCATGCTTGTGCTACGTAAGGTCTGAGCCTTAAGGACAGAAGGCTAAGATATGACAGTGGGATTTAGCTTGTTTTCATTTATGGCACTTGTAAAATAATTTTTAAATTTATTTTTTAAAATTTTAAGGTGATTTTGTAAAGTTTATATTTTGGACTGTGTGTGTGTGCATGTACGCGAACATTGTATATGATTGAGGAAATGTGTGTGCCTTAGCATGTTGTGGAGGTCAAAGGACAACTTTCAGGAGTTGGTTCTCTCAGGACTCAAGCTTGTGCAGTATTTACCTGCAGAGCCATCTATATTGATGGTTGGTGGCCCTGTACCCTGTAAGATAATTTTCTTGTCTTTTTTTCTTTTCTTTTCTCTCTCTCTCTCTCTCTCTCTCTCTCTCTCTCTCTCTCTCTCTCTCTCTCTCTTTAGACAGCATCTCTCTATTAGCCTTGGCTGTCATGAAACTTGCTATGTACATCAGGTTGGCCTGTAACTCTGCCTTCTGAACCTGTAAGATAATTTTTAAGTTCATATAATTATGTTGTTAAATATTTTATCTGCAAACATTTTTAAAATTTTAGGTTTTTGGATATTTTATTGTATTTTTAAAAAGTTAAATTGTTACTATTTTAAGATAGGATCTCTCTACGTAGCCCTAGCTGTTCTGGAACTCACTGTGTACACTTCAGAGATCTCTTTGTTTCTGCCTCCTGAATGCCACGGTTAGAGCACCACCACCATGCCCAGCTAATTTATTTACTTTTGTACAGGGTCTTGTTATATAGCCCTTGTCTGGGTTGGAACTTGTTAGGTAGATCTTCCTGTCCCCATCTCTGCCTCTGTTTCTGAGTGCTGAGATTATAGGCATATGCCACCACGTCCTCTTACAATGTAAATGTTATTTAACTCTTAAAATTATGGTTATAAGTTATTTTAAACTTACTTGATTTAGGTTCAAAGGTTAAATATTTTTTCTGACTTTTTCTCACTCGTGTAAAAATGAAATGAACAAATGGTATTTATGTTCTGTGGTAATAGCCATCACTATTTGGGATAGTATCATGAAATCAAAACATAGCTTTTTTTTCTATTTTTTTAATTAAAAATAGTTTTTTTTTTGTCATGCAATGTATTCTGATACAGATTTGATTCCCCCCCCCCCCATAGGTTCACGGAAAAAGGAGACTAGATCTAGGAAAATACCCTCTTCTAATAGTTTTGTTTTCTTGTTTTACACACTAATAAATTCAACTTGTTTATGAGTTTTCATAGGTATCTGAGATGGCATAAGATTTGAAGGGTCTTAATGTTACCAACTATGCTTTAGTAGCCATGAATTGATAAGAGTTTGAGGTTGGTCAAATACATAGATAATACTCATCCAGAAAATAAGATAATTTTATTTGAAATTATTCTTTGCTGCTCCTTTTAGAACCAAGATTCTTGATTGGTTTAATTGACACAGCCTGTTAGGTTAAGCCTCCACCTAACATTATTGAAGGCTAGACAACAGATGAATTTGAATAGCTGCTCCTTTCTTGGCACTGAGTACACAGAGATAAGTAAGTTTGTCTTACCTTGAGGAAGCCCAGGAAGCCCACAGTTTATTTCTACCTTTCATTAAGTCTGTTATTTTAGCTTTGACTTTGTTGCAAGGAACAGATACCAGCTAAAAGTTGCTTAAGTAAAGGATTTGTTATATAGAGAACTCTTAGGATTTATTTATTTGAAATCTAGTTGGTCTCACGGAGTAGCATGGTGTTATGCAGTCTTCAGTCTTCATCTTGCTTCTTGTTACTAGCTAGCTGTGCTTGGTTAAGGGGATGGTGGCAGGGAAGGTATTTATGATGTGGTGGGGGGAGGTTTGTTGCGTAGAAAACAACAGGAGGGTATCTATAATGTAACCCAAAATACTTGCTTTTCAGTAAGAAAATATTTTATTGATGAGAAAACAAAGTAATGGGTCATCTTACGTGTTCATGCATATTTGTCACTGTACTTGGCTCATTTGCTGTTTTCTATTCCCCATCTCAAAGTTGCTTTTTTTTTTTTTTTTTTTTGGTGGGGGAGGGAGGCAAAGTTCAAAGGTACTTGGCAGTACCTCCAGAACTAAATAATTGAGATTTCAAACTGATGGCTCCTCTTTTATTTAGAAAATGCAAATTGCTCTGGTACACACATGTGTTAGTTCACTTGAGCACAAGCACATACAAACTAAATAAATAAATACTTGTACTCCATGTGCACATGTTGAAGAATGCTTTCAAAGGTAAGATTTTTTTTCTGAATATGTAGATTATTTGTCTATTATTCTGAAAATGTGGAGTATTAGTATGCACAGGACTCTGGATTCAGTTCCAGCATTACATAAACTAGCTGTGGTTTAAAAAAAAAAAAAAAGAAAGAAAACTTTTCTTGTTTATTATTACACATTGCATTGCTATAAAGACCAGGCTGGCCTTCAGCTTGGAGCAACTGTCTTGCTTCTGCTTGGATTATAGGGGTATGATACTATGCATAACTGATAGCATTTCTTTCTTCCTTTCTTTATTTCTTTTTTTTTTTTTTTTTTTGGTTTTTTGAGACAGGGTTTCTCTGTGTAGCCCTGGCTGTCTTGGAACTCACTCTGTAGACCAGGCTGGCCTCAAACTCAAGAAATCGCCTGCCTCTGCCTCCCAAGTGCTGGGACTATAAGTATACGATATCACACACATGTGGTATTGGAGATCAAAACCCAGGGCTTTTTGTATGCTGGGCACTAACAACTGAGGCATATCCTGCTCTCTAATTTTATTACATTTTGAAATAATAGTATAGTTTTCATAATCCAGGGAAGCGCATGCTTAACACTAAGGATTTCTTCTGTTCTTTAGAACAAGGCTTGTTGATTGTTGGAAATTACTTGGTGGTGATGATGGCTAACTATGAAGACTAAGGAAGAATTTTATATATTTTTTTGTGGTATGGATTGAAGGCCGAGTGGTGTGGCTAAGTGACTCACTGTAATAGAAGACTGAAGAAAGAAGGATTATCGAGAACTGAGAGCGTGGAATCCTGATTTTTAAAAATGGAATGAAAGAAATAAAACCAAGAACTAAAAAACAAAGCAGATGTGGTGGCACTGGGGAGACAGGCAGGCAGATGTCTGTGAGTTTGAGGGCAGCCTGGTCTACATAGAGTTCCAGGACAGGGAGAACTACAGAAGAGAGACCATGCCTCAAAAATAAGTAAATTAATAAATAAATTACTCAAAGAATGGAAGGAAGTGTGTGTAAAAGGAAATTGCACTTTGAAGGTTTGGTTTGTAAAATGATGACAGTTATTTCAATGGAATATATTCTATAGAAGATTGTGGATAGAAAACCAGATGGAATAAATGGTTGTTGATTTCAAGGTTGAGATTAATATTGGAGTGAGCTGAGCCTTCAGAAACAGCTCCATCAATAGCACTTCTTTGAGGCAGGTTTGCTATGTTTTAGCAACACTGAGTTCATATTTGTCTAATGTTTATTACAAGGATGAGAGAAGGAAGTTGTGGTTTAGTTAACTGGATATTTTAGCCACCAGATTCCAGGCTTTGAGGGCAAATACATAAAAATCTCAGTTTTTTTTTTTTTTTTTAATATGAGGTAAAGTTAATGATCTAATTGTGAAAACTACATATCTCATAGGTGTTTCATGAATAATGTGACAAATATAAACTGGCCATTCAGAAATAAAGTAATATATTCACTGAGAAGCTAAGAAGGTTGAGAAGACTGTGTGAAACAGGTTTCATAACTGGAATAGTCTTCTGAAATAATATTGTTAGGGTTTGTGTGTGTGTGTGTTTGTGTGTGTGTGTGTGTGTGTGTGTGTGTGAGAGAGAGAGAGAGAGAGAGAGAGAGAGAGAGAGAGAGAGAGAGACTACTACATACCCCCAAACCCAAGTAGTTTTGTGGCACACATTTTTAAGTTTGAAAGTGGAGAAGGCTCAAAAGTTCCTGAAAGTTTTGTGTTGTCTTGAGGGGAGAAGAAAAACAACTATAAAGGAGAACTTAGAAAATTAGCAGAATGATTGCCAGAAAACCAAACAAACCCCAAACAAACAAACAGAAAAAAACAAAAACCAACCCTGCTATTCCCAAGGGATTTATATATTAGAATATTATTAGTAGTATTAATAGTATGGTGTTAGGGTAACCTGATAGATTATCAAGAAACTTGACTGAGCCGTGTGTGTGTGTGGTGTGGTGTGTGTGTGTGTCGCGTGCGTGTGCGTGTGTGTGTGTGTTGTTGTGTGTGTGTGTGTGTCTGTGTGTGTGTGTGTGTGCCCAGTTGGCTGGATTTACAGAGAGTTGTTAGTTACTTGAGTGAGCTCTAGGAGTTGAACTTTGGTTCTCTGCAAGATGAGCAAGTGCTACTCCAAGTTATCTGTTTAACCTCTTTTTGTATTTTAACTGCATTGGGAGGATGTGAAGATAGCTGGACATTCTCCCACCATCCTTTTTTAGTCACAAAGATAAGAAAACAAGGCACAGATGGTTACTATCTCCATTAACAGACAGAGGTCTTTTTTTTTTTTTTTTTTTTTTTTTTTTTGTGACCCAGTACTGGAATTATAGGCATTCGATATCCCTGTTTTACGTGATGCTGGGTATCAAACCTTCTTTGTATTACAAGTACGCTGTTGAGCTACATGCAGCCCCAGCCCCAGCTCTTTGCTAAAACCAAAAGTTTCCACCACTTTGCCCTTGACATAATCTTAAAAGCAACTTCAGTCTTCCAGTTTTTTTTTAATTAATTAATAAAGTATCCACTTTAACAGAACTCTTTAGGTTGGTACTGGCAAACGTTATAAAAAGTATAGAAGATTAAAACTTTTTCATTTTAGAATCTAAACTTTTATTTATATTTCTGTCTTTCTGGTTTTTTTTCTTGCCTGGTGGAGCTCAGAGAAGGTGTTGGGTCCTTGGTACTAGTATTAACAGGCAGTTGTGAGATGCTTGCTATGGATGCTGGAAGCCAAAGTTAGGATCTCACAAAGAGCAGAGAGGCATCTTAGCCACTGACTCCTCTCTCCAGCCCTCCTTTTTTGTTTTTTTAACTAAAAATTTAATTTCAAGATAATTATAGATTCTATAAGTAGTTGTAAAAAAGGATACAGAGAGATTTCTTTCTCCTTTAACGACATTGCTAACATTTTAACATCAATGGTAACATCTTGCAAAATTGTTATGTAGTGTGACAACTAGAATACTGACCTTAACATAATACAGCCAGAATACTGATGTTGACATAGCACCTGTTTGATTTAGAGTCCCCATTTTACTTGTACTCCTTTGTTGTGTGCATTTTTTACTACATATGTGGGTACCTTTTCCCACCATAACTGTTACAGAAAAATTCTATCACAAGGATGCTTGGTATTTTCCTCTTATGTAATTGTGCCCACTTCTCTCCCTCCCCTATGTATCTGTTCTCCATGTCTATAATCTATTATTTTAAGAATGTTACATAAATGAAATTTCACAGTATGTAATCTTTTGGAACTGAATTTCAAATTTTATTTTAAGATTTAGTTATGTGTTGAGGGTGGGGCCTCAGTTTTTGCATGTGTATATGGGTAACCAAAGAGACCAGAGATGTCAGATCCCTCTGGAAGCTCTAGTTATAGATAGTTGTGACATAGATGGTGAAGACTAAAGTCTGGTCCTTATAAATATGTGCTTTTAACTGCTGACCCATGTAGTTCTTTCCTTTGTTAGATAGGGTCTCACTCTGTACTTTATGCTGACTTTGAATTCAAGAAAATCCTTTTGTCTCAGCCTCCTGAGTGCTGGAATTACAGGTCTGAGTTACCATGTCTAGGAGTAAGATTGACTTTTTAAAAACTTAGTATAATCCCCTTGAGAGTCTTCTATCCTGATGCATGTGTGTTTCAGTAATTTCAATTGCTTCGTATTGCTGAAAATGTCCAGCTTAATGTTTTCTTTACATTTGGAAGCTATGTCATAGAGTATGCAGTTTCAGTTTTTTTTTTCCCCTTGTCTTTCCCCAACCCCCTTGAACTCACTATGTATGTAGTCAAGGATGACCTTTAACTTTGGATCGGTTTGATTACAATACAGGAATGCACTACCAGTCCTGGTTTAAGTGGTGGTGGAGGTCAAGCCTGAGAACACCTTTCTGCTAGGCAAGCACTCTGCTGAGCTAGAGCCTCAGCCCTTTGCTCTTTGGCATAACCTTAAAAGCAGCCCCCTTGGTCTTGCCAGGTTTTCCAATAGACTATTTTGTGGGTGTGTCCGCTTTGTTCTTACTCTTATTTTGTTTTGGTTTTTAAGTGATTTCACAGTTTCTTTTATTTGTCATTTAATTATTACCTTTTCTTGTGCTTATATTCATTTGTATTTAACAATAAGAATGAATTTGTTTTTGTAAGTTTTGCTGCTTTCTTTGGGTGAGGATACCATTTCAGTCAGAAGTACCTAGAACATATACCATTTAACATTAGCTCAACACTCCTATGTTCACTTGGTTTCTAGGTCTATTCTGGATAGCAGGTTTTGTGAAGACATTTATTCTTTCTTGGACCTCAGATTTCCCAGACATCTCATGGTATTTCCTTTTATATTATTCTTTATCTGCTGCTATTTATTTTCCGTGTATTTTGTACATATCTGACTGGCCAGTTGGTCGATGCCAAGTTTTTTAACTCCTACCTGAAAGTTTGGAATGTTTGGATTATGTTGAAATTCTTTACTCCTCTTTTATACCTGTGATAAGATGATTACTTACTACATTGATTTCCCTCCCTTCTTTCCCTCTCTTGTCTGTCTCTCTTTTCTCTGGCACTTTTGATTGATTCCAGAGCCTTGCACAGGTTAGGTAGATGGTCTCATTGAAACATACATTTCTGGCTTTTTATATTTCAAGACAAAGTCTCTTTACTATGTAATTCAAGCAGGTTTTGAATTCCCTGTGTAGTCCAAACTGACCTCAAATTTATGGTCCTCTTGCCTTGGTTTCCCCTCTACTGAGATTATCATTATACTCCAGTGCTTGAGAGAGCGCGCACGCGCGCGTGCATGCGTGTGGTGTGTGTGTGTGTGTGTGTGTGTGTGTGTTTCCCATTTTAGCCTGGAACTTGGAGTAGTTCTGCCTCAGCTTCTCAGCTTCTTGCATGCTGGGATTACCCATGTAAGACATCATACCAAATTTTCAATCTGAAATAATGATAGTGAAATAGTTACATTTTATAGTCTCATCATAACGTGACTGAATTGCTGAGACCTTCCCTTTAGAACGAAGCTAGAGGTCTATAGTTCTGTTTCATGTGTGATATACATGTTTTTATCCTGAACATGAGTGTTTTTAGAGAGATGCAGTTCTAGGTATGTCATGTGGTTTTTGCAGCTCTTCTGTATAGGATGATAGTTCATTTGGTTCATGAGGCTAGAGCTGCAGTTCCATTCCACCTTCTCTAATTCATTCACCAGTCTGTAGAACACCTCTGTGTTCAGACACAGCAAGAGAAACCAGATGGAAAACATTGCTTGAAAGAGGCTGGTATTACTATTTGTTTGGTTATTTTCATTACTATTTAGAACAGATCAGGTGTATTTAGCGAAGAGTGTATATTTACATTTAAAATAACTCACTATTAATTATAGATCAAATACATCATTTTAGATTAGAAATGTTACTCCACTAAATTAAAATTATGCATAGTACTTGATTTCTGCTTTCCACTTCTTGACTCTGGTAAACAGTTGGACATTGCTTGCTTTTTTGCTCATAAAATGTTATAATTTATTGTGCTACTTAATAACTACAGCATTGTAAAGTAACTCTAATAAGGTCTTAGGTATAGAAAAGAATGTAGGACAATGCTTTCTTCTGTTCAGTTGGCTTTCGTTGTCTTGAGGAAAGTCTTCAACTGAAGGAAACGAGAAAACACAGGTGGTCTTATTTTCAAGGTTTTAGAAGAGTCTCTGTAAATGAGAGTGAGTGTTTGTCTATACAATGTTTTTTGATGGAATAAGAAGAGCAGTTCTTGTTTGTGGTTATCAGTTGTCTCTTACCTTAAATGCTTGTGACCAGAAATCTTCCACATTTTGAATATTTTTAGATTTGCAATATTTACAAATTGCCCTAATCGAGAAAATTCTAAAATTTGAATATATTTTATAGCATTTCAGATTTTTAAAGTTAGGAAGGTATAGCCTGTACTTACACTATATTCATTATGTCATATTCTTCTCAGAACTCTGATTTTAAATTCCTATTTTGTAATCAAGGAATCTGATACTAGACAGACTAAATGACCTGCTTAGTCTCGCACATCAAGTAACTGGTAGAGGCAGGTGCCGAAGTTTTTAATTTTAATGTAGTTGCCTATTGGATCTGTTATTGATGTTGTTTTACGCCGGGCGTCACTTAGTGTGTCCCAAGATAGTCTCCCAACACTCCTAGGCAGTTCAGACCTTAGGCGCAAGTTGAGAATCCTACAGTGTTTACTAGTGCCATATCCTGTTATTTTTATATTACAATAATTTGAAATCAGGTAGCTTTCTTCCAGTTACACATGATTTAAAAATATGGACCAGTTTTTGTGTAAAATTCAAACTAATCACTTTTTTCTCCTCAGAATTTACATAATCTGTGACATGAAAATTAGAGTAGGTATGCTGAAGCTTTTTGGAAAAATTAAAGGTAAATGTAAGAAGTACTATTTGAGGACATACTCTTTTTCTGTTTCTCAGGTATAATATTACAAGAACAAGGAAAACCTAACTGCTCTTCTGTAGTTTATCAGATTGTCTGTTTTCTTCTTAACTTGAATCATGTCATTATTGAACAGACTTTGAGTAGATATTTTATAAATAACACATGTAACAAGTACAGTGGAGTGAATTTAGATTAGAAAATTTGATGTTGAAGCTCAGGATCTTTTACTTATTCTTGTAAATTTGTATTTTTTTAAGACACTGTTTTCTCTATTAATTAATCATATTCAACTGAGTAACCTAGTCTTTCCTAGGTTGTTTAGTTTTGTGCCTGAGAGGTAAAATGGAGATACTTGCCTTGGAATTTTTTTTTTTTCTTTTTGAGACAGGTCTCTATATTATGTAACTCTGGCTGACCTAGAACTCACTATATAGACAGGCTGGCCTTGAACTCACAGAGATACACCTGCCTCTGCTTCCTGAGTGCTGCTGGGTTTAAAAGTGTGTGTCACCATGCCCAGCTTCCTATGTTGGAATTCTGAAGACTAAATAAACTACTCCTATAGAAAGTTAATTTGGTGCATAGTGCTCAATTTGTAAATATATTGTAAGATCACTACCAAAAAGACTTCTTTTGGATTCCTGTACCATAATAAATTCTATTTGACTTTCAAAATAATGTTTGCAAGCCATTCACTAGCTAGTGTGCCTTAGTAATCCTTGTGACATTCTAGTTTCATTCGTAAAGAACAGTATATTCACAACATTTCTTGTTTTCTTTCCTTCCTTAATGTGCTGGAATTGAACCAGGCCCTCAAGCATGCTAAGCACACATTCTCAGCTGAGCTGTACTTCCAGAAACTACTCTTTTGATCATAAGCATGCAGTATAATTCCAGGAAGGAAATAAAGAGCTACTCTGTGAACACTTTTACATTTGTATTAGGGCCTTAATAAAGAATGTTTTCTGTGCTTCTTTGTTTACCATTGTTTTCAGTATGACTGGTTGTTGCTACACTTTGCTAGTTAGATGGCTCTTAACTCTTTTGTTTGCATTTCTTTTAAACAGGGTTTGTGGATGCACTTAGATGTTTGCAATGAGCACTGTGGCTGGCATGCCCCAGTATTTTGGATACCAATGCATAGGACTCCATAGTAATCGAATTTACCAGAGGCGAACGTCATGAGCATAGTGATCCCATTGGGGGTTGATACAACAGAAACATCCTACTTGGAAATGGCTGCAGGCTCAGAGTAAGTATCTAAATACAGGTATTTTAGATAGGGAAAGGCAAAGTATTTCATGTAGTTGTCACATCCAAATAGTGTTTATTTGCATATGTCATTTTGCATTCTTGGCTAAGACATCAGAAATTAAAAGGGCAATATTCCTTTAAGATTACTTTTATAAGTAACCTTTGTTCCAAAATTCTGCCTTTTGGAAATTTGTTTTTTGTATTTTTCACTTGCAGTACTTCTCCATTTCAAGAAAATGATTTTTCTTTGTGTTGCATAAAAAGTATATATTCCTTAGGCACAATTTTCCCTGAGAAGATAAACACAGTATAAATGGTATCTGTTTTTTTTTTTTTTTTCTTGAAAACCACCATAATTTTTGTGGTTTAATTATCAAACTTTTAAACTCTCCTATTTTACATAAGACCTTGAGGCTTGTAAAAACAGTAACATTTATTTCCTGTTTCACAGAAACATTTTTACATTGCTTTCCTAATTTAGTATTTAAAAAATAACTAGCATGTTGCTGCCTTTTCATTTTCAACTCACTGCCAAAAGACCAAAGTATTACTTTTTAAGATGCTAGATGCTGGTGGGTAATGTGGATACATGTCTGTATCCCTAAGCTACTTGGTACTCAGGAAGATTGCCTGGTCCAGTCTGAGCTACATAGCTAGACACTGTCTCAGAAGAAAAAAAAGAGGTCAAGGAAATACGGGGGATTCTACTTTTTTGTACATTTGTTCAATAACTGCTTATGAACTGATTTTATTTCAAAATCAAGTACTTTTATTTTTTATTATACTCAATGTGGTGAATATAGAATTTTAAATTATGTTTTATTTTAAAGAATATTGGATTGCTAAAATACAATCCACTGATAAACTAAAATAGAGCAAGTGCTCAGTGTTTAAAGTATTACCTCTAGGTCAGATTTAATGAGACCAAAGATTTGTTCCATGAAGCGTAGTTACTCTGCCAGTCAGACTCTGGGAACAAATGTTTTTATAAAACTCTGCTATCTCCATTCCCAGTAATATCCCAGGATCTCTCAAACAAGTGTCATTCTATTAAGTCCATTTTTTGTTATGTGTTTGTTATTCTGTCAACACTATACTTAGAAAAAATTGTCATCTCATTTTGTTTTTCTTATATTTTGCTTCTTATTTCCTTTTACATTGCTTAAAAGTTGGTTCTTCTTCAACTTTTGGCCTAAATATAATTTTTTAACACTTAAGAATAATAATTGATTAGTCAGGATAGACTGTTGATCTATTAGAGATATCTATTAGAGATATTAGAGATATTGTAGTAGTACAATAAGATTTTGTTTCAGAACATCAGCTGGCTGGACCTCCCACCGCACCCCCCACCCCCCCAGAGCTCCCAGGGACTAGACACCAACTAAGGAGTGTACAGGGAAGGATCTATGGCTTCAGATATATAGGTTGCAGAGGATGGCCTTATCCAGCATCAATGGGAGGGAGGCCCTTGGTCCTGTGGAGGTTTGATGCCCCAGTGTAGGGGCGTGCTGGAGGGGTGGGGTGGGAGAGGGTGGGTGGGTGGGGAGCAGAGGGAAGGAAGGAGAGGGAGGTTGTGGGAAAGGGGCTTGTGGAAGGGTAACTGGGAAGTGGGATATCATTTGAGATGTAAATGAATGGAATGATTAATTTAAAAAAAAAAGAAGATTTTGTTTCATGAGCTTAGTTAAGTTTGTTTTTAAAAAAAGTACTTGAAAATATTTCATGGTCACATTAAATAAAGTCATTCTTTCAGAAAGTAACTTAAAAGCTGTGTATCGTGACACATGCCTGTTATAACCCAATACTCAGGAAGGTAGGGGTAAGAGGATTTCTGTAAATTCAAGACCAACTTAATCTACATAATTCCAGGCCAGTCAGTGTTCCATTGGCAAGCATTATCTCAAAAAACAAAGCTAGGCAAACAAGCAAAAATCTAAAGAAACAAAAAGTACTATACCTTTTTGTAAAAATTATTTTATGTGTGTTTGCTTGTGTGTTTGTATGTACATCCTATGCTTGCATGAACCTTGGGATATCAGAAGTGGGGATAAGATCTTAAACTGGACTTAGAGGCCGCTGTGAACCTCCATATGAATACTGTGAACCAAACCTATGTCCAGTAAGTGCTCTTCACTGCTGAACCATTTTTCAGCTCCAGCAGAACTTTTTTATTATGCATAATATTAATATTAACAAAAGCAATGCTTAGATTTTGGTGACTAGAAATGAAGCTGAAGCCAGCTCCTTGGGGCTTGTTACCAGTCACAGTGCACAGTCACAGGTTAACAGTTTTGGCTTTCTTACTGCTTCCTGACATAACTCTTGATCCATATTTTATAAATAGAAAAAGTAATACAATTTTAAAGAAAAACTAGGTACAAAAAACAAATTTTAAATAGCCTTATCAGCAATAATTTTTTTTTTAACTACAAAGCTGTGATTCCCCACTTAACTTTAACTAACTGTATACTTGTAAGTACAGATAGGATAATTTTACAGAAATATAGACAACTCAAGAGGCAGCATATACTGGATCATTACAAACATCCCATACAAGCTGTGTAAACATTTTCTATGGTTACAAAGGTAAAATATAAAATGTAACCTATTGTTGAGAATATTTTGTTCAGTCTGGAAGTTAGAGCATCAGACCAGAGCTGTTAAATAGAAAGTTAATGTGAGTCACATCATTTTTTTTTTTTTCTTAATCTTTTAAAAGATTTATTTATTTTATGTAAATGAGTGTTCTATCTGTATAAACACCTGCTTGCCAGAAGAGGGCATCAGATCCTAGGCTAGACAGTTGTGAGGACCCGTGTGGTTGCTGAGACCTCTGGAAGAGCACTGAGCCAACTCTCCAGCCCCTGTTTTTTGTTTTGTTTTTTCCTTTCTTTGGTTGAGGCAAGGGTTTCTTTATGTAACTTTTGTTGTTCTAAGAACTTGCTGTGTAGATAGACAAGGCTAGCTTTGAACTGAATTCTGAGCTCAAAGATGTACCATAATACCTGGTAAGAATTCATTGGTTTCTAAATAGTCATATATTTGTTATATATTTTTCTTAATATATCTAAAATATTATTTTTACACATAGTATAAAACTATTATTGAAATACTTACTCCTTTTATTATCCTGTTTTTGAACTCTTATGGATTTTGTTCTTACAACACATGCCAGTTCAAATGAGGCATACTTCAAATGCTCATTAGCACATGTGTCTAATAAATAAAGCAATTCTAGACAACTAAGATAGTCTCAGAGGAGAAGAGAATAGGCTAGTTAGGGAGGCTCTGATTGCTGGGCTGTAATAGTCCATTCTAGTCCTTTGTGCATGAGAGTTAAGATGAGAGTTCTGAGTCTCCTTTTGTTACAGATTGAAGAAACCAAAGTCAGAGCAAACAAGTGGTGGTGGAAGTGCCTGATGATGCTTTCCCTGTCACAGCACTGTTAATAAAGCAGTGACTAATATAGGTGTTGTGTTTTGACATATGATGTGTATATACAGGAGTTTCTGTTCTGGCAGTGGTAAATTCAGTACAGTAAATTACTGAGTAGGGCTAAAGAGATGGCTCAGTGGCTAAGAGCACTGGCTACTCTTCCAGAGGTCCTGAGTTCAATTCCCAGCAACCACATGGTGGCTCACAACCATCTATAATAGGATCTAATGCCCTCTTCTGGTGTGTCTGAAGACAGCAGCAGTGTACTCATATACATAAAATAAATCTTAAAAAAATTACTGAGCTGGTTTTTGTCTTGTAACAAGACAGGAAGTTGAACAAAATAGAGAAGTTTTCAAAGTTTTAGAATTTCATTTTATTTGTTTATTTTTGGTTTTCAGGGCAGGGTTTTTCTGTGTAGCTCTAGCTGTCCTGGATGAAACTTGTTCTGTAGGCCAAGCTAGCTTCAAATTCATAGATCCATCTGACTCTTCATCCCAAGGACTGAGAATTAAAGGCCTATGCTACCACTGCCCAACATTTTATTTATTTTCTAAAAGGTTTTTACTTTTAATTATATGTAAGTGTCTGTGCTTGCATGTGGGTATTTTGCACATGAGGAAACTTGCCTGTGGATGTCAGAAACCTATGATGCCTTGGAGCTGGAGTTACACATGATTGTGAGTCACCTGACATGGGTGCTGGAACTGAACTGCAGTCATCTGGAGAAACAGCAAGTGCTATTGACTGCTAAGCCATCTCTCTAGCCCATTTTATAACAGAATGTCTCGTGTTCTTTCTAGACTTAGCTCTGTTACTCTAGCCATCTCAACCATGAATTCATTACATGAGCAAATAGATTGAAATAAAAGCCCAGAAGGAAGTGCTCCTAGAGCTAGAAAGTGGGCGGAGGTACAGATGGGAAGTATTCCATTGTTTCCTCCTAGTGTTTACAAAAAGAAAACTTACCTTTCCTCTTTAGAAACTGGAAATTTGATAATTAATATTGTGTCTTTTAGTTACTATTACTTAATTTTTTCTGTGCTGCTTGTTAGAAATAGTAACAAGCTGCTACTTTTTCTTTAATGAAATGAACAGTTTAAAAAGATGACATGTGTGACTTAGAAATGAATTACTGAGCTGCAGAGACAGCTTAGCAGTTAGAAAGCACACTCTGTTGACATCAACCCCTATGCAGTCAGGCTTGTCCCTCAGGGAACCCAGAGAGATATTTTTAACTTATTTATATTCCCTTGCAGTGCTTAGCCTCACAGCCTAAGCAAGAATTCAGATCACCAGTCAGAGGGGTTCTGGGTGGCCCCTCTCTGCTTGGTCTAAGGGTGGAAGTCCCCTCTTTTAGGTTGGGTGGAGATGGGTTTTGAGAACACCCTGGATATCATAACAACCTCATCTTGAGTCTCGTGGTCCTCCATAGCTAACTTATGCTAATATATCTGAATAGGTTTTGCTACCAAATTATCTATCTGTTGTTTCACAAAGTTAGTCAGCCTATTTAATGCCAGGGACCAAAAGAAATCAGCAAAAATAACCCAATTAATGGTCCCAAGATGGGAGGGAGTAGGGTTGACAACCATGGAGAGGTTGAAAACCAATTCTTGTACCAGCTCTCATCTTTATGTTGTTTTATTCTATTAGTATTTTCTATTACTAGTCATATAACATTATTTGTTTTAGAGATATGTTCTCATTGTGTAGGTTTGGGTGTCCTCAAACTCACTGTGTAGACCAAACCTGCATTGAACTCATAGAGACCTATCTGCATCTGTTTTCCAAGTACTAGAAATAAAGGCATATGACACCACACACATCTATCATATAACATTTTTATTTGCAACTTAAAATTTACTCTTGTTTAGCTGAATTTGAACTCTTGTGATTATTAACCATGCTGTTATGAATATGGTTATTTTGTCCATTTATAGAAATAAAATATGCATTATATACTAATTTTATTCAATTAAAGTTTTCTTTCTAATGCAAAAAAAAAAAAAGAAAGAAAGAAAAAAGAAAACACACTGTATATAGCAGTGTTATAGCAGAGAACCCACGTTTGGTCTCCAGTACCCATCCCAGTGACTCAAAACTGCTTGTAACTACAGCTCTAGGGTGTCAGACACTTCTGGCCTGTGGGCACCCGACGTACTGTCACGTTCCCATACACAGATGCATGTATACATAATTAAAAATAATAAAAATAAATTTTATTTAAAAAGAAAATTAATTACTCTGGAGGAGGACTCCTCATCCTGTGTCCAGTAATTCTGTCAAAACTGAATAATGTGACTAAGAACACTAAACCAAGCTAGGTAAGTTCTTTCTGCCTTTTCAGACACTGATATACAGTAGGAAGCTCTTATAGCCAAGAATTATTTTATAAGTTGTTCTCCTCAATTGCAAAAAAAAGTTTGAAATCTTGATAGGTAAAACTTTCTCCAAATTTGAGACTTAAATTTTTTTTTTTTTTTTGTTTGTCTTGGTTTTTTGGTTTTTTTTTTTTTTTTATTTTTTCCTTTGTTTGCTTGCTTGCTTTGCTTTACTGTAGTATGTGACATTTCAGTGTCACTAGAGCCACCTGCTGACTGAATTCATTAATTTGTTGATGCCTGGATATTCTGAGTGGTAATATGTATAATTTAAGGAGCTAAAACGATTTGTCTACAGTGAAATGTCTACAGTATATGTTATCCACTTTCTATCAGTACTTAACTGGTTTCTGATTCTTTAATTTTTTTTTCCAGGGGATCTCTTCTGGCCTCAGGTGCCAAGCATGCTCATGGTACACAGACATACAGTAATTAACGTTCCCACACATATTTAAACAACAACAGAAACCTTCCATGTTTTTAGGACATCATTTTACAGATGTGAAAATTGCAACCCAGAGTTGTCACATGGTATGATACCTAGTGCCTCTAGTAGAAAGGTTAGAACTTGAGTGTTTGTAACACTTAGAACAGATTACAGAGTCCCCTGAGATGGGACTCTGGTCTTTAAATATCTCCTAGGTAGCATCTGAACAACATTTAGGAACAAAGAGACTGTTTCCCTGACTGGTCTTGTCTCGCCATACTCAGTCTGTACCACTAGGACTCAGCACCTAATCTTCATGATAGTCTTGTGATAACATTATATCAGGAGTCCATTCTTGTGATAGCAATATATCAGGAGTCCATTACCACCAGTTTAGACAAGACAGTTGTGCTACTTTACTTTCATTCTCCAAGTCATCTCAGAGAAAGGAAATCACACCCTGAAACTCCCGTAGGGCCAGATGCAAACTGGCCCTACCACACACTTAGACTTACTTTGCTTTCCAAAGTTTGACTATAGCAGTGCACCTTCTCCTGGCCCTAGTGCCATACCAAGAGTCAGAGGTAAACCTGTAGGCTCAACTGTGTTAACCCTTGACTTCATGTCGTTTTATTTATCTTTCATTTCTACAGTTCCTTGGTCACTTCTGCAAATGTGGGTCTATACAGATTCTTGGAACCTTGCATATTTTCCTTTGTATTCGCTTTTTCAACACATACAATTGGGCTTTTTCTTTTAACAATGCCACTGTCACATTAAATCCACTGCCTAGTTTTCTCATTTAGGGGAAGGAGGTGGGGAATGCTGTGGGTTGACTCTAGGACCTCACTTATGCTAAGCATGTCATGTGTCACTGACCAGCAACCCCAGTCCCTGGTCATGTGGCAGAATTCTATACCTTTGCCTTTAATTTTCTAAATAGAAAAGATTTTCTATTATGGTAAAAATAAGTGTATTTTAAAAAAAATCTACCTTTAGCTGTACAATTTCAGGTATCATTAAATGCATACAGGATATTGAAGAGCTGTCACCAGTTTCTAAATGTTTTCCTCACCTTAAACAGAAATTTCATTAAATAATAATTTTTCTTCCCTTTATTTATTCCAGGAACCTTGTACATTGTATTTGGTTTCTGTCTCTGCCTATTCTAGGTTCCTCTTATATGCAGCATCATAAAATGTTTATTTTTTTGTGCCTGGCTTATTTTACTAGTGTGAATTTTAAAAGCCATGTGTGCAAGGTCATATACTCATGAGTGCAGCTGCCCTGCAGAAGACAGAGGAGGGCGTCATGTCCCTCTGGAACTAGAGTTACTGGGCTTTTAAGCCAACTGCTGTGGGTGTTGGGAACCAAACTCTATTCTCCTGGAAGCAAGCACTCTTTTATTCCTCCTCTTCAAGTTAGATAATTTGAATATTTAAAAAACATTTTTTTGAAATTAAAAAATAAATCATTTCCGCTTTCCATTTCCTCTTGTCCTTATTGCAACCGTATTTGAATTGTGATATTCTCAAAAGTACTTGGCTGTTTCATATACTTGAACTCATTTACATTTACATGAAAACTGATTTTATTTCATTAGCTACTCCACATTACCAGTCTTGCCCACATTCTTCAGTAACTGTGATTTGATTACAGACTTAAGAGTGAGTCTTCTACTTTAGCCACACTTCCTTCATGTAGCTTTAATGATGGTAGTGTCGATCATTGCTGAAATTCAACTGTTTTTCCAAGTTAAGCAGGCATGATGGCATATGCCTCAGTATTTAGGAAGCAGAGACAGGAAATTAGGAGTTCAAGGCTAGATTTAGCTACATAATGAGTTCTAGCTTGTACTACATGGGATTATTACCCACTCCCACAAAAGGGAGGCAAGCATGGTGGATTACTCCTGTCACCTTAATAGCCAGAAACCTGAGGCAAGAGGCTGGAGAGGTGACTCAGTGGTTAAGAGCACTGGGTTCTTCCAGAGGACCTGGGCTCAAGTCCCAGTATCCACATGGTAGCTTACAACTGTCAATAACTCCAGTTCCAGGGAATCTATTCAACACCCTCACATCAACCTACATGAAGCAAACATCAATGCACATAAAATAAAAATAAATCATTGAAAAGAAACCTGAGGCAAATAAGTAATCATTATAAGAGTAAGGTATATATGTAAGTAAATATAATATTGTCTTAGTTTTAAAAATGTGTAGATGTATTTAAAACATAAACTTAGAAAGGGATACATGGAAGAGTAATTGTTAAATGGTAATGGAGGAAGATATAATATTTATAAGTACTTTTGTATTTAAATTTCATACATGAACATGTTCTAATTTTGAAACTATGAAACAAATTTAACAGATACTAATTTTCAGAGAACCCTGAACGTATTGGAGATTGTAATCTGTAGCATAATTCAGCAATCGCATTTTGTTTCTGCTTCTTTCTGCTTATTTTGGCACACTGGGTCTTATGACGTCATCTATGTGTCACTAACTTGAGCCTGTATGAAGGTAGGCTAAGAAAGTATTAACTGTAAAAGATGTTTTTATCCTTCTGGTCTCAGGACCAATTTAGGGAATTATATGAATAGGAAGTGGATAAAGATTGAAATAAAGGCACAGAAACAGATTGTCTTCTGGATTTGAAAAGGAGAGAATTGACCTTGGCTGTTGATCTGCCATTACACTGATCAATAGCCATTAGACAAAATTGAGATGCGTTGAGGGGGTGTCGGTATGAATAAAGAAGTTGAGAAAATGTTATAGGTAAAATGCTAGGACAAGGAGCTTTCAAAGCTGCAACAGTTGGGGGGTTGCTACTCTCAGCACTATTAGCAGTTGGTTCATTATGTCACTTAACTCTTAGTAGGCTTAAAAGCTACTCATTACAGACAGCTGCTTGTATTTTTCAGATATAAATCTAGTTCAGTGTAGGTTCCCTTTTCTTTAACTTACTGACATTTCCCAGAGTCTTTTCTGCCCCAGCACATTCAACACGTATTATTTTGACCATTAAAATGTATACTTAACATTCAAGCCAGAGTCTATATAGACTCTATTCATCTTTAGTCTTACTTAAAACCATTTCTGTTACTTTGGCCACCCCTTTTCATCTTTCTTAATGACACTGGGTAGATGGCATAAAGCTTGGTCTCTAGTAATTTTGAGGTTTTGGTTTTTTTTGAGCCATAGTTTACTTGTAGCCCATGCTGGTATTGAACTCTTGATTCCCCTACCTCAGCTTCCCACAGTGCTATGATTACAGCATATGTACCATCGTCCCTGCACTGGGCACTTGTTTACAACAATCTATATAGGATCTACTTACAAGCTGTGCACATACTGTAAATAGACATTGTATTTGTTTTGACAATATTTTAGTATAAGCACTTGATGAATTTTAATAGATTAAGTAATTAAATAAATAATTCTAATACTTTCAAACAGAAAATTGAATGGAATTCTAATTGATGGAACTTCTTTCCCCTAGACCAGAATCCGTAGAAGCCAGCCCTGTGGTAGTTGAGAAATCCAACAGTTATCCCCACCAGTTATATACCAGCAGCTCCCATCACTCACACAGTTATATTGGTCTGCCCTATGCGGTAAGTGTCAAACATTTGTTCACAAGGACTTCTGTAAGGCTGGAAGTTGAAAGTAGATGTGTGTGTGTGATTATGCTGAATATTTAAAAAGCATAACTTGTTTGTAATTAAGTATATAGTTTATACTTTATGTAGTTAAGGGAATAAATTCTGTGAAAGTCTTTATTTTTTATTTATTTATTATTTAGTTAGCTAGCTAGCTAGTTAGTTAGTTAGTTGTTTTTCGAGACAGGGTTTCTCTGTATAGCCATATGGGGCTGTCCTGGAACTCACTCTGTAGACCAGGCTGGCCTCAGACTCAGAAATCTGCCTGCCTCTGCCTCCCAAATGCTGGAATTAAAGGCGTGCGCCACCACCTCCTGGCTTTATTTATTTTTTAAATTGTTGTATTTATGTTGGTATTTTTTAACCTCACCGAGAAGACTGGATAAAGTTGCATTGTACTATTTACTATTAATTCTAAATTATATAGTAATTAGTAAATTATGTAGTTATTTTTCTAAAGGTTTATTTTTATCTTTTTTATTTGTTTGTTTGTTTTTGTTCTTTGAAACAGGGTCTTTGTATAGCCCTGGAACTAGCTGTGTAGACTAGAATAACCTCAAACTCAAAGATCTGCTTGCCTTTGCCTCCCCAGAGCTGGGAGAGGCACACACCTGGCTATTTTTATCATTTTTAATTATGGTGTGTGTCTGCATGTGGATATGTATAGTACAAATGCTTAAGGAGGCATTGGGTTCTGTGTAGTAGAGTTACAGTGGTTATGAGCAGCCTGATGCGGTTCTGAGAACATAAGTTGGGTACCCTGGAAGAGCAGCGTATGCTCCTTCCTAACTGTTGAGACGTTGCTTTGGGTCCAGCTTACTGTTATATACCACTTTATGTTGAATATATATATTTAAAATATGTGTGTGTGAGAGAGAGGGAGGAAGGGAGGGAGGGAAGGAGGGAGGGCGGGAGGGAGGGAGAAAGAGGGAGAGAGAAAGAAAGAGAGAGAGAGAGGAAGAGAGAGAGAGAGAGAGAGAATAGCCCACCTAATCTTTAAAACAAACTCTTTAAAGGAACTTTTCATCCCTGTTTTACAGCTGAGAGGATAAAAACTTACTTCCTTAATTTATTTCTTATTGAGGGTCCTGTATATTTTGATTCAAAGAGTTACAGGACTAGTGGATACATTTGTGATTACTAGGAAAGTACAGTTATGAGAGATTATTTAGATGAGAATAAAAATGATCAGAAATGTAAAATCCCATATTATGTATTTTATAGTAATATTTTTGCTATTTAACTACATTTGTCTGGGAGAATAGGGTGTGTACCATGCTTCATGTGTAGGAGTCATGTGGGTTCTCTCCTTCCATCACATGGGTCCAAGTATTGAACTCAGGTTTCTAGGCTCTATGGCAAACAACCTTTGCCTGCTGAACCATCTCTCCAGCCCAGTTTTCGCTATTTTTTAGCTTTTCTATTCCTGGGGAGTTTGGGTTTTTTACCCTTATTTCACATCATAGACTTGCTGTCTTCTTGAAAGTGAAACTGTGAACACAGGACTGGAAATGTAGTTTCTTCTGGGCAGATGGGTGTGGGGAAATGTCATGTGATGTGAAGGTGACTTTCATCTGCTAGGCAGAGACATGAACTGTGATTTAATTATTAGTCTTATGTCATTATTTTAACAATATGAAGGAAGAAATGGACCGGTTTTATATTATTAAGTATTCAAATTTTATTTAATTTAAATGTGTATCTTGTGCTGTTTTTTGTTTTATTATTTAGGACCATAATTATGGTGCTCGTCCTCCTCCAACACCTCCAGCATCCCCTCCTCCATCAGGTCTCATTAGCAAAAACGAAGTAGGTATATTTACCACTCCTAATTTTGATGAAACTTCCAGTGCTACTACAATCAGCACGTCTGAAGATGGAAGTTACGGTACTGATGTAACCAGGTGCATATGTGGTTTTACACATGATGACGGATACATGATCTGTTGTGACAAATGCAGGTAAATATTTCACACCATTAGTTCATGCTTCTTAAATGCTTTTAACCTTTGATTGTTAATTTGGAAATGCTACTTAGGTCACCTTTGAAGGAATTAATTCTTTTTAAGTAGGATGTCTGCCTCTATGCAGATGCAACTTATTTTTCTTAGGGAAAAAATCCCTTATTTAAAAGAAGCTATTTTAGAGCTAGAGAGATGTCTTAGCAGTAACAAACTAATCTTAGAAAGGAAGGACCCAAGTTTAATTCCTAGCACCTACATGGGGCAGCTCAAAACCATTCCAGCTCCAGTAGGTCTAATTAAAGATCTAATCTTCTTCTGACTTCCATAACACACACAAATAAATCTTTATAAAATAAAGGAAGCTGCTTTATAGTTTATTAGAAATCTTTGTTATGAAGTAAGCAATAATTAATTTTAAACTATACTATAGGATCCTAGTCAGTGATTGATCTTATTTTCTCAAGCTTTGGATTGAACCTTGCAGCACTCTGGAGTCTTCCCTCCTTCAACCCTAGTTCAGCCACCAAGAACGGCCTCCTCCTTTAGAGAAGGTGATTGGGACAGAAAGTAGGGTTTCTTTCCTTCCTCCCCTCTTTCTTTCTTCCTTCTGCTTGCTTCTCTGTCTTCTGTCTATCTGTCCCCGCTTCCCCCCATACACTCTTTGTGGGAGAGGCTTTGTGAGAATGCAAATGGAACAATAGGATTTCAGCTTTAAAGTTAATAACCGTATTCCCTGCATAGGATGGGGAGCACATTGTAGAAGGCAAGAAAGTTTTATGGCTTCACAGAATTTCCTGGTCCTTAGGGCATAGCTTTATTATCTGATTTGATGTCGCATGGCTTTATAAATTCATATTTGAAAGTGAGTTAAACTGCAACTGAGAGCCAACTGTAAGTTTTTTGTTTGTAAATTGTTCCATAAATTAAATGATTAGCCTCTAAGTGTCATTGATAGAAATATGTATATTTCAAAAAGTTATTTATCTCTGTCAATAAGTAGGAGATTAATTTAGAATGTGAAATTTGGTTTTCTTAAAATAGAGATAGTAAATAATTTATTTTAGTAATAACATGCTGTGGTACCTTTAAAATTTAGAAATATATTCTTATTACCTGTGATGTTTATTTTAAGTAATGACTGGTAAATTTATCGAGGAGGCAAATATTCAAAACTAAATGAGTTTGGAGATGTATTCTCTGTCTTCTGTTAGAAAATATCCCTTCTTTTTGTAGTCACTTATATAAAAGATCTCTTAATGTGATACATTTCTATGTAGCAATATTTTTATTGAAAGCATAATTTAAGGTGTGGCTTTCTTTTGGTCTAGTTACTCAGATTGCGTATAATAAATGGTTGTTATCACTATTTGACATTCATGCAGATATCTTAAGGTTTTTGTGTGTGTGTAACTGTTGTCTTTATTTTTTATAACTACCTACACACTCTTGAAGGTCAAGTTTTTGGATTAGTTTAGGTATTTGGCTTGAAGTGACTCTCTTATTATGACTTACTGTATAATAAGTTTGTGACCCTACCCAATCTCCATTTTTTTTTCGTTCAGCCTATTTTGTTCTCTAAGGACTAATCTTTACTTCTCTTCCTTTGTTTGCATTTGCTTCTTTGTGTTTTTTCCATGTTCCTATTTCCCATAATCACTATTCTGACTTCTGACATCTATAACACTGCTCTTTTATTTTCTAACTTTGCTTATATTTCCTGTGTGACATAGTAACCTCATAAATTTAACATTTGTTATTTAAACCTTCTTGAGGAATCTCATTTGAGAAGTAAAAAGTAACAATGCCATTTAGCTTAGTACCTTTATATTAGAAGTGACATTATAGGGCTAGGAGATGACTCAGTGGCTGCCCAGACTGACAGAGTTTGTTCTCTAGGGCCCACATGTAGAGAGAGAGAACCAACTTCAGAAAGTGTTCTCTGACCTCCACACTTGGGTGTGGAGTACCTGAAAATGAATTTGAAAATCTTTAACTTCAAAATTGAAATCTTAAAAAGAAAAATAGTACTACTGCTTTCTTACACATAATCATCCACATAATTTTTAAAAACTTACATTTGTGTACTTTGATGTCTTTGGAATTGCTATAGTTCTGTTTCTTTTAAATATGAAATGTCTTTGTTACTTTTTCCTTCTGTTTCCTTAGCTTTCTGTTAACACTGTATGACATCAACATGTTAATGTTAACAGAAGATATCATTCATCTTCGCTCCTTTTCCCCAATTTCACAAGAGGAACAGTTCTCTTTGTGTATCTACCTTTTGCCCATCTTTTAATAGCTAATAATTGGTAAATTGTTTCAAGGACACATTTTCTTCCCATTTTCCCAGATTGTTGTCAGGCTGATTATTATGTAATAGCTTTTAGTAT
Organism: Mastomys natalensis; assembly: GCA_021653895.1. Lineage (NCBI taxonomy): Eukaryota > Metazoa > Chordata > Mammalia > Rodentia > Muridae > Mastomys > Mastomys natalensis. Next base: position 456,515 of record JAJTUV010000363.1, on the reverse strand, counting down.
GGACATCTTCAGTTTTTTAATAATATTTAAACACTTACCTTTTGTGTATTAAATTGCATTTACTTTAGGAATTTATTTTATACATTTTGTAGTTGCCCTATTTTTGCATCTCAAAATTTTTCTACCTAAGGACACATTTTAGTGTACTCTAAGCTCAAAATAAGCATTTTTTAAATGACAATTCAATAGAATATTAAGTGATAGTTAATGGGTTCAATGCTTTCTGTTCTTTTTGTTATATTTTGTTTTTCTCTTTTTAAGTGTTTGGCAACATATTGACTGCATGGGGATTGACAGGCAGCATATTCCTGATACATACCTATGTGAACGTTGTCAGCCCAGGTAAGTTATTATACCTGATAAGACTTTCAGTTAGTTTACTGAAAGTTTTTTCACAGAAATTTATTCATGAGTTTCAGACAAATGAAATTATGAATACCAGTATTTTTTGTTTTAAGATGTACTTTTTTTCACTTATGTTTATTATTTTTTTATCCTGAAACGTAAATCATGAACTTTCTTCATTTATAGTATATTGCTGTTTACTATGTAATTTCAACTTCATTAGTTATCAATGTGATAGGTTGTTTGTTTGTTTTTTAATCTTCTAAGTATTTGGCATTTTTTGGCATCATTAGACTTTGGGTATGATTGTGCAGGTTTTTAATACAAGCCATTTGAGCAGCTGAGACAGGAGTATTGAAAAGTTCAAGGTTTGGTAAAACAGTAAGTTCAACTTCAGTCCAGGTAGCTTAGTAAATCCTTCCTCAAAATAAAAGCAGAAAAAAAAAAAGATGACCTGAGGAATGTGGTATAATATACATACCCAAGGCACTGAGTTCCCGGAACAGGGGGTTGGGGACTGTAGCTTTATGGTGATAGAATGCTTAACTAGCATGTGAGAAGGGCTGAGTTTAATCCCCAGTGTTTCTTTTATATCGCCCCTCCCAACGAATTATTACTGTCTATAACCCCTTAGTCACATGTACAATTTGATGGGTCTGTTTGTAGTATGTAGATTCAACCCCTATCTCCCATATATGTATGTGACGTACATGCGTGTGTGCATGCGTGTGTGTGTGTGTGTGTGTGTGTGTGTGTGTGTGTGTGTGTATGTGTGTGTACTTTTTTTTAAACACATAGTAAAGGTACAATATTTCTTTCACATATGAATTTGCTTCTTGTAAGCTTCTGGAGCGATCAGTAGCAATTACAAGAAGAAAGCCACTCATTCTTGCCACAGTGTATTAAAGCTTATAGTCACAGAAAAGTCTCTATTACATGGCAGAAAATGTGATAGGTAGCTCTCCACATACTACCTTTAAAAAAAAAATCTGAGTTAGGTTAATATGAATGAAGCAAGAGACAGAAGTGTATGTAGAGCAAGAGTGGGTGATCTGAAGTCCAAAAAATAGACTTACCAGATCCAGAAGTGTACACATGAAGAAAAGTTGTAGGAGGAAAAGAAATTGGAGGGGATTCCATGGTTTCAACTCAAGGGAGGAGAGTACAGCTTTAACCATGGTGAATATCAAAGATTGTAACAGGGCAGATTAACCAGATGCTCCTGGGATCTTCTTCTGCTCTTGGTTTCCTACTCTTGTGTTTTTTGTTGAATGAATTCAGATAAGATGGTGGAGTGTAGTCTAGAAAACAGACAACTTTATTTCATAATAATTGAGGCACTTTCAAGGATGAGGGTAAGCATTGACCAAATAGGCCATTGCCTGTTTTTGTTTTTAAAGTTATTATTGCGAAACCAAGCAAGGAGGACCATGCACCTGGGAGATGGAGGAAGAAGGATCTGGGTTGAAGGTCCAGCTTGGCTGCACACATTTGTTTGAGGTCAGCCTAGACTACATGAGATCCCCGTCTCAACACCATCCTCAACAAGTCTTTTTATTATAGACATTTAAAACCCAATTGAAATAAGGCTATGGGAATGGTTTACTTGGTAAAGTGTTTGATCTACATATTAAAAAGATGTACATTATCACATAACTTTTAATCCAGCCCAGGGGAGGCAGAAACAGAAGGATCCCTGGGGCTCACTGGCCAGGTCTGCCTAGGTTAACTGGTGAGTTGTTAGCAAATGGGAATGTTTCAAAGGAAGTAGATAGTGTTCCTGGGGATGATACTGGAAATTGTTTTCTGCCCTCTACATGCATGTGCACCTTTGTGCTTGCAAATGAATGTGTACACACATTGAAACAATAACAACAAAAACATACCTCCTTCTAAAGAAAAATAGTAGAAAGAACTCACATTTTGCATTTTGCCCCTGCTTCAGTGGTTACCAACAACTTTGTGTGTGTGTGTGTGTTGTGTATGTGTGTGTGTGTGTGTAAATATATATATATATATATATGCTTTTAAGATAAAATATATGCAGGCTGGTCATGGTGGTGCACACACACCTTTAGTCCCAGCGCAGAAACAGAGGCAGGCAGATATCTGAGTTTGAGACCAGGCTGGTTTACAGACCAAGTTCTAGGACTGCCATAGCTATACAGAGAAATACTGTTTTGAAAAACAAAAACAAAAAAAATCCAAAATATAAAAACACATGAATTTGTACTTATAATTGCAGTTCAGATTAAGAATATACAATTTTATTTTACATCTGCATATTTTTATAGTACATATATATGAGTGTATATTTTTTTACCCGTTCTCAACAAGACAAGAATCATTTAATTAGAATGTCACAATTACTCAATTGATCAATTCCATAGAATAATATATAGTAACTATAATACTAGCACATTAATAAAATTGTGTAAAGCAGTTTAGAACTTTTACCCTTTGTGGACTATACCACCAAGGGACATTATATCAACTTATATGCTGCCGGGGCCATGTTGATGTCTGTAGTCTGTGCTGCTACCTGAGGTCATGTTGATAATGTCTGTGGTCCTTGGGGTCATGTAGATAGATGTCTACGTTCCATGCTGCCACTGGAAGCCATGTTGGTGTCTAGTGTCTGTGATCCATGCTACAATTGGTGATGCCAGTGGGGACCACAGAGGCTTTGTGGATGACTGAGACCACGCTGCTTCTGTAAACCGTGTGGAAGTCCATGATCCTTGCTGCCGTTGGCTGTTGCAGGCAGGGAAGCTTCCTTTGCAGTGGTGTATTGATGACTGCAAACTCCTAACTGAGAATGAGAGAAACAGGGCTTCTATGACAACCTCTCTCCATCCCAAGCAAAGGGGAAACTGTCTAGACAGGAAGCCAGTAAAGTACTTAAAACTTGTGGTGAAGATGCTTAGGTGTGGCTCTTCACAGTGGATGCCTCTGGCGACTGTGGGGTATCGAAGAACTCAGTTATTTTTAAGGGACTAGTCACTGGGAGTTGGATCATGCTCCAGTGGGCAAAACAACTTTGACCTGTATTTTTTTTTTTTTTTTTCTCTTTTGGGAGGACGGCATAAGGGTGGGAAGGTAAACCTGGGAGAAATGGAGAGCCTGTGTAATTAGGTTGCTTTTGGGAAAAATCAATTTATTGTATTTAAGTCCCTTGAAAAGAATGTCACTATGTAGTTATGATACCATCTAGATACATATTTAGCTTGCTTAGATTATTAGTTTCATTTGCACTATTAGTCTTACTTTGCATTTCTAGGTTAAACTTTTTTTAATTAATTGCAGATTTACATAAAATAATGCAGATAACTTGTGTACCCTTACCTACATTTTCATAGTAAGAATACCTTGTTAAACTGTTTATACAAATATTATCATTAGATGTTCACATTTGGATATCACGAAATAGAATAGTCCATTGCCAGGACTCTTGATCCTGCCTTTATCCCTCTCATTCCTAACCTTTAGCACCCACTAATTGATACTTTGTTTAGATAATTTTGTTATTTTGAGAATAGGAATCATACAGTATATGACCCCGTATGCTTTTGCACTATTGTAATTCCCAGAGAGCCATTTAATTTGTTTCATTTTCCATTATATTCTTTTTCATTGCTGATATATTTTGTGGAATATATCATGGTTTATTGACAAACTACCATGGGAGTTTGTGTTGCTTCCCCTTTTGGGAGAATTTTAGTACAAACTTAAAATTTTTTCCATGCCAAAACATGTATAACTCAATTGTGTGAATGTTGCATGTTTTGTGCAACTTAAGAATGTTGGGTTTAATCCCAACATTTGAGAAGTAGGACAGATGGATCTCTGTGAGTTTGAAGCCAGTCTAGTCTACATAACAAGTTCTAGGACAACCAGAGTTATGTGGTGAGACACTATCTCAAACAACAAACAAAGATTTTTTAAAAATAGAAGAAGAAATTATAAGGACTGGGTGTGGGTAGAACATTTATTTAGTATGTGGAATGCTCTGGGTTCTCAGGACAAAATGAATGAATGAATCATTCATGAGAGGGAGGGAGGGAAAGAAGGAAGGAAACTGTTCTCTGAAATGGCTAATGCTATTTTGTATTTACACTAAGAATATGTGAATAATCCAACTAGGTTAGGTTGATTTCTTGAGAGTCTTTTATAGGCTAGGATGCTTCTACCTCACAGGTACTGGAATTATACAGATACATTATTATCCATGGTTCCAGTTAGTTATTAATGTTAAGAATCACTTTAAAAATTTAACTTTTACAGTTACACAGCTCATTGTAATTGTCATACTAAAGTCAAATATATAACAAGGAGTATTCAAGTAAGTGTAAATTCCTTTCTACTGTAGACTCTTTAAGACTTGAGTTTTCCTTCTATTGCTTCTTTTCTGGCATACAGACACAGGCCTGTGTAGGTTCTCTTCCTGCTTAGGAAGCAGAAATGTTAGATACAGAGTATTTGCCACATTTCTGTTCTTCTCTCCAACATGCTGAAGAGCACTTCATAGTAGGATGGAGATTAATTTCTCTATTCAAGGACTTTTTTTATGCACCATAATTTATTCTTCTAGTCATTTCTGATGAACATTTGTTTCTAGTCTTTTATGATAATGTTCATCTAAAAGCTTGCTGTATATTGCTAAATCCCCTCCAGAATGAGTGGTGTAGTTTTGAATGCCATCAACAGTGGATAAACAAGCCTGTTTTCTCAGTCCTCTCAAAAGAGAATTGACGAACTTGGAGTTAGTCAAATTACTTGAAATTTCTTATCATGAGTAAAGTTTTTGACTTTAAGGTAACTGTTAGTCTTTTGATAGACAATTTTAGCTAATTATTTTTTGTTTTTCTGAGGTAGGATATCAGCAGCATGTACAGGTCAGCCCTGAATTCCTTACATTGCCCAAGCCTACTTGAAACTCAGAATCTTTTCTGCTGTAGTTCCCAGAGGCTGAATTACAGCCCTGTTCAACCTTGTCTACCTTGACAAGGAGATTTTGATGGAGCAGTGTCTGTTGATGAATTCCACAAGAATTAGTTAAAACTGACTTAAGCTATGAATTAAAAGGGTAGTCAGCTGAGAGCTTCTTACTGCTACGCTATGCTGATAGCCCAGCCACAGGTCCTAGTGCATATTATAAAGGCCTTTGCTGACTTTATAAATGCTCTAGTCTAGAGCCCTACACTAATCCCTATAAGAATAATCTAGTGTTTTTGGTTTCTCTATACAATAGAAAATTAGCTGCTTCTTTTCTATTTTCTCTTTTTTCTTCTTTCTTTCTTCCTTTTTCTCTTTCTCTTCTTTCCTTCCTTTGTTAATTTCTTCCTTTCTTTCCCTCTTTCCATCCCTTCCTTCCCCTTTCCTCCTTGAAATATGGTCTCACTGTGTGGCTTGGCTGGTCTGGAACTTCCTTCTGTAGACCAAGCTGGCCTCAAACTCACAGAGACCCTCCTAACTCTGCCTCCCACCATGCTTGGCAGTCCTTATTAAGAGTGGAAATCATTACTCAGAAGGAATTATGTAAAACTGATTATACTGGTCTTAAATCAAAATTAAAAAAATGTTTCAAGCTGTGACATAGTAGCACCTGCTTGTAATACCAGCACTTGGGAAGCAGGAGCGCACATGCTAGTACACCTTTAGTTTCAGCACTCAGGAGGCAGAGGCAGGCAGATCTCTCAATTAGAAGTCACCCTCAAAAACTAAGTAAGTAGTTATTAAAGAGTAGAAATGTGTGTGGTGGCTTACAACTGTAATCCCAGAGCAGCAGCTGAGACAGAATTTGAAGCAATTTGGGCAACTTAGTTAGACCCTATGTAAAAATAAACAGTATAAATAAATTTAAATTTATTTAAATCATAGGACTACTTTAAGGCATACTAATTTACTATCATATATTTACATAAAACAATTTGTGGTTTTTAATTATAGTTGCTAATGTGGATTTAAGATTTTTTGCTATAAATTCAAATTTGAAAACTTCCTAGGTAAACATTTTCTTAATAGAAAGAAATTGATTAACTTAACTGGTATCTACTGTTCGCGTGTGTGTGTGTGTGTGTGTGTGTGTGTGTGTGTGTGTGTGTGTGTGTTAGAGAGAGAGAGAGAGAGAGAAATCCATCAGGCAAAGGATGCTGCATAAAATTTATATTAATTCACTAAGAACGTAAGAAAGATTATGAAATTCATCACATGTAAACCATCTTCATATCTAAGCTTATGGAAGTTTGATGAGTAATTTGCTAATGTTTTTATATAGGAGTTTGGATAAAGAGAGGGCAGTGCTACTACAGCGCCGGAAAAGAGAAAATATGTCAGGTATGTAAATAAGACCTGTTCTAAATTCAAATTATTGTGATTTAGAAAATAAGTGGTCTGAATATTTTTATAATTACTTATAAAAACACCTGATTTTTTTTTTAATTTTAAAAATTTAAGAGAAAATCTATGTGTGTACATGAGTGATTTGCCTACATATATGTCTGTGTAGCATGTGTACCTGGTGCCTACAGAAACCAGAAAAAAGGGCATTGGATGCCCTAGAACTTAAGTTATAGACAGTTACGAGCCCCACACATGTGCTGGGAATCGAACCCCACTCCTCTGGAGGAGCACTAGTACTCTTAGCCTCAGAACTCTTTCTCCAGCACCCAATGCCTTGTCAATGTATTTTGACTGTATATCTTCATTTGATTACAGAATATGCATGTTCATATTTTAAGAAATATTATAACCAGAACAAAGTAAATAAAAAGCTTAAATCACCTTTTGTTCTCACATGTAGGTAATCTTTAAAGAAGTAAAGTATGTTGGTTGGAATAATGATCCATTAACTCACCATATAAGATAGCATATTTTTAGTTTTTAAGATAGCATTTTTCAAGTTTTGTATATGCTGCAATTTTTATGTTTAGAATTTGTCTTTTAATTTGTTTTTGCTTAATTAGATAGAGTCTTCTGTGTAGCCCAGGTTGGCCTGAGCTCCCTTGCCTAAGCTGGTCTGATAGGACTTAGTTATGTAGTGCACAATGCAGGCTTGTCTCATAACATGTGATTCTCTTTCTCTCTTTTTTTTGGGGGGTGGGCAGGGTATTCAGGGTTGGGTTTTTGTTGTTGTTGTTTTGGTTTTGTTCTCCTCCCCTACCCTCCAACAGAATTTTTCTTTGTAGTTTGGCTGTTCTGGAATTCTGCTCTGTAGACCAGGGTGGCCCTGAAATCAAAGATCCTCCTGCCTCTGCCTCTAAGTGCTGGGATTAACAGGATACTAGCATGTGCAATCCTTTTGCTTCCCAAGTGCTGGGATTAAAAGCAGATGCCACTATGCCCCAGCTTGCCACATCTTAATTTTGGATTTGAACCTGTACAGCAAGTTTTAAATAATGTTTTTTGTTTTTTTTTTTTAATTCGGCCCTTGGTCTTTGGTGGACATTGTGGGTTGTTTCCAATTGTTTGTTTTTGTGAAAAGTTCCTTTGATTAAACAATGGTGCATAAGTTTGCTTTTGTGCTATGGAATGACAGGCTAAACTTTTCAGTGAATATATAATTTTATAGGTATGACTCCAGAAAATTTGAGTTCCACAAGTTATGTGTACTAGTACCTGTTTCTCCAGACCAGTGAGTGTGTCATCAGATATCCTTTATGATTTAGTGTATGTGAGAAAAGCATTTAGTTTGCATTTTGGTGTATCTTCTCAGTGATGACTGAGGTGAGAAAATGAATTTATTCTTTGGGAACAAGGAAGTAACTCCATTCCTTTGTTGGGTGGACTGTTGCTTTCTTATCCTGCTTAAAATAGACTATTAAAGTGCGCTGACTTTGTTTTTTATTAAAGACGGTGATACCAGTGCAACTGAAAGTGGCGATGAAGTTCCTGTGGAATTATATACTGCGTTTCAGCATACTCCAACTTCAATCACTTTAACTGCTTCCAGAGTTCCCAAGGTTACTGATAAAAGAAGGAAAAAAAGTGGGGAGAAAGAACAAAACTTTTCAAAATGTAAAAAAGTACGTTTTTGCCTTTTTATTTCAGATGAGTAGATAAGAGCTGATAGGAAGCTGAGTAGGCAAGACATGACTACAGGGAGAGCATGGATAGCAGCTAAATGTATGGAAAGATCTAGCACATTTGTATTTTACAGTGTTAAGCAATCTTATTTAAAAATTGCAATGCATTTAAAGACTGGCATGGACTACAGGAGACATTGCTCATTGCTTGGAATCACTGTTCTGACAGATGAATGACAGACACTGTAAATGCTTAAGTGAAGCAGAACAGACTGAGAACAGAAAGAACAGCCTTATATGTAATAATTTACTAGGTAAGGAAGCATATAATGATTATTTATAACTGTTTGTAACTTTATTTAATATTTACTTTTAATTTAAAAGCTTCCTAGTTACCGATTTTCTTATTTTTCTTTTAAATTTTATTTGCTATAGGATCCCAAAGATCTAATGGCAGGAAACAGTTTATAGACTAATATTTCATTAATTTGTTGTTAACAAATTCTCAATGATTGAAGTCATAGTCCTATCATTATAAAGTGAAGACATTTTATCAAGTATTTTTTCTATGTTTTGATATAGAAACATACACTGTTTATTATTTCTGTCATGCAGATATATTCATCATTAGGTTACAGTTGCCAACAGGAACGTAATCTGTAGGGTTGAGTAACTATGCCATGTGTAGCACAGGTGTATGGGTTAGGCCAGATCTCATAAACCTGTGTATGTATACTCTGTAATTATACAATAAGGACAAAAGAACTTAGTAATACAGCTCTAATAATGTTAATTAATGTGAAAATATTTTTCAGAGAGGTAAAAAGACTTTTCATACTGAGTTTATTGTTACTGAAGAATGGAAGTGTATTTAGACAGTTGGCTATTTCTACAATCACCAACAGTTTGTCACCCCATCTCTATTACACTGCTTATTTAAGCCTTTGAAACAGTCTTGCTTCTTGTTTTCTTTTACACTGAGCTGACAGGAGTGTCACTTTTCTCCAGCAAATACAAATACAGCCTGGCAGTGGCCTCGAGCCTTGTTATTTCAGCACTCAGCCCTGTCTCACCGTGCTTTGCTCATCTCTGTAGTGTTCACAAAGAGATGACATGTCTTTCCCTGTATATGTAGTATCTGACCTTTGTTTACAGGACAGTAATTCACTGATTAGTTTACTGACTCTTTTGGGTACTGTGCTTTGTGAGACTATACCTTTGTTATTGTATAAAAGTTACTTAGAAATTTGATCCTGGCATATTTATCTTACACAGTTTGGTTTAATAAAGCATATAGATTGTGTGTTTTCTTTGGGTGAAATGACAAGTGAGTATTCAAAATGAATAAACCTGGGTCTTGAGTGTGTCATTTATCTTAGAATATTGTTGACATTATAAGTAGTACTTCCCTAGACATTGTCATCAGTACTTGACAGCAGTTATAGAGTTAAGAAAATCCAAGAACTGGGCATGAAACGCCTCACTATGTGTTAGTGTTTAATATGGGAGCAGTGTCCAATAAAAATATGTAGCAAAAGAATATAGTTTTACTTAGTACTCAGCCTATTCTTATTTAGTTGTTGAAAATGAATTGAATTCATCATAAATTTTTGAAAAGATGACTTGTTTTAGAATATTTATAAAATCCAAATAAGGTATCATTAGCATTTTAGTAATTCATATTTGATATGAAGTGTTAACACTGACACACATAAAAGGTGCTCACTTACTGCCTTACAAGGAAGAGTTTAGTGACAGCAAAGATTAGTTTTGAATGTCCCCATATTGAAAATCTGAAATAGTTGTTAGAAAGTTTTAGAAATTAGAGCATTCTGGATTTTGAATTGTGATTTTCAAATTACAGTTTAATCTAAAATGTGTCAATAGAAAACAGGCTGAAAGACTTGTAGGCTCAAGTATTTTGGATAAATGATGCTCAACCTGTACCATTTTCCTTTTGCAAAGAGTCAACAGAGAAGTAATTATTCCTAACAAACTGTACTGTCTTGTAATTTAAACCTAATGGTTAAGTAAGCTAATGAAAAGATCTTGCGACATCCCACCTAATTTCAAATCCTCACTCTTTTTGTTGTTTTGTCTCTGAGGCAGAATCTTACTGTGTAGTCTTGTCTGTCCTGGAATTCATGGAAATCCACCTGCCTCTGCCTTATTCCTGAGGTTCTGCCACTATGTGCATCAAATAGCATTTTCCTTTGTGTTTCCTTCTACACCAAACTTGTCTTATCTTTCTTGATAGTGTGTGTGTCTGTGTGTTTGTGTGTGTGTCTGTCTACCTGCCTGACTGTCTCAATAGCATAGACAATACAGCAATACTTAGGCTCTGAAATCTGTAATTATATTTGATAATTAGATTTATTCTCAATAGTGCCATTAAGTTTTCTATTAAAATCTTAGTATATCTTTAATCTTTTTGTTATTTCAAATTAGTCCAAGTTTGTGCTCTCTTGTAGTATAGCAACTCATTTTACCTATATCATTGATACCTGTAGTTTGATTATTATAATATTTATCACATAGAATATTTGGAAGTTTTTATCTTAGCACTATAGTATATATACTTTATTGTTCTAAATAGTTAAAATTACATTTGTAGTAGACGTTTGGTTTAACTCTATTCACTTCATATTTCCCCTTGTTCTAGCTTTATTGTTATAGCCAGATTATTTCACTTTAGCAGAATGCTTTAATGAACAGTTGATTCTTGCTATTTATATCCAAGTTGGAAAAAAAAAAAAAAACCTAATTTAATTCCATGCTTATTTTAGGCCTTTCGTGAAGGATCTAGGAAATCATCAAGGGTTAAGGTAAATAAATTAAGGCATTACTATTAACTAGTGCTAAATCGAAAGCTCTGTAATAGCTGATTGTTTATATTAGTCTTTATATGCTCTGCATTGTTTGGTAATTCATTGCTTTTACAAGAAATAGACCCTTAAAGTTCTAAGTGGATTAATAAATTCATTTTTGACAGTTTATTGATATTGTTACAACATTAACAAAAAGAGGGATGTATATAAATGTAAATATTATAATTAGAATTCCATTTGTCACTGTATTGCGTGTTTCTGATATTACTAAAGTATATTAGTATATGCTACACATTAACCCAAAGGCACATTAAAAATTGTACAGTTGGAATTCTGAGTTCGTCAAGCTTAACAGTGGACTATAAAACAATAATAATCTCTTATTAATACAGACTAGTCATGTGAACCTTGAATTAGTTATCATATATCTTCAAGGTTTTGGATGCTCAAATGCCCACCACAAGCAAGGCTCTTCATCCCTGCTTTCCCCATAAACATGGGTTTTACTTAGAAACAGTTACCTTTATTACATAAAAAAAGTGACTGGGAATATGGAAATTTTGTCAGTCTTAAATAACAACCCTTTTAGCTTGAAAGCATTACAATTCCAGAAATTCTTGAATAAAATTTATAATACCAAAAAGCTATAAAAGAGCTGTATTAAATATATATTATACATGTATATGTATGTATGTATGTATGTATATATATACACACATATATATCAAGTTATTAGTATTTTATTGCAGACACAAAGATAATTTAAAAACTGAATATATTCCTTTAGTATATATGGCTCACAAAATCTTTTCTTTGTCAAATAAATGATTGATAATGAAATATGTATATCCATTCAACATACTCTAATACATTTTTTTGTACTGCTGGTCATTTGAGTTGGGCCTTTTTCATATTAAGCAAGAGTTCTGCCGCTGAGCTCCATCCCCAGTGTCACATAAAATAGCAACTGACATTTTCTCATCAAATAGTTGATTAGCTTATTACAGTGTATTGTTCATTGTAAAAAATAACTGATAGATTATATTTCTATAGTACATTTTAGTAATGTAGTGTTTGGGCACACTGCCAAACCCACTTTTCCCCAGTTCTGGACACTGAACCTCAGTCTTTGTGCATCACTGACCACTGAGTTGTTCTCTTACCCTCTCTTCACTTGTTATTTTTGGGACAGGGTCTCACTATGTTGCCCAAGACTAACTTTGATCTCACTGTGCCTTGAACTTAATCCTTGTATCTCAGCATCCTTAATAGCTGGAGTTTGCAGGTCTGCCCTACCATACAGACTCGGTTTACAAATGGAGAGGTGGCTCAGTACATGCCTATTTATTGAAGTTAAATGAGCAAGTTTGCTGCTCTGCAGTAGATATTGGTAGTATGTAGAATGAGAAATTTCACATGCTGGCTATTTTTTGTTGTTTTAAACATTAGCTGAGATTGATCCAATTTTTTTTTTTTTTTTTTGGTTTTTCGAGACAGGGTTTCTCTGTGTAGTCCTGGATATCCTGGAACTCACTCTGTAGACCAGGCTGGCCTTGAACTCAGAAATCCACCTGCCTCGCTTCCCAAGTGCTGGGATTAAAGGCATGCGCCACCACCGCCCGGCTTGATCCAAATTTTAAGTGTTTAATTTGATGTCCTTAAATTGGCTACCATAGTGACAGTGAAACTTGGAATTTTACTAATTTCAATGCCACTTATGACTTTCCATCTTACATCTTACTTCCCTGGTATATAGTATACAATTTTAATGGGCTAATTTATGACCTTTTAATTTGAGTCAACTTAGACAGGCAGTCACTATAGTCACTTTACATTGTTTTATATAAATTTTATTTGTGTGTGTGTGTATGTGTGTGTGTGTGTGTGCACGTGTGCGCGCGTGTGTGCATGTACCCCTTTGCCTAAGTTCAAATAGTAATTCTATTTTCTTGTGATTTTAGGGCTCAGCACCTGAAATTGATCCTTCATCTGATGGTTCAAATTTTGTATGGGAGACAAAAATCAAAGCATGGATGGATCGTTACGAAGAAGCAAATAATAACCAGTATAGCGAAGGTGTTCAGAGAGAGGCACAAAGACTAGCTCAAAGACTCGGCAGTGGGAATGACAGCAAAGACATGAATAAATCAGAATTGAGTACCAACAATTCACTCTTTAAACCTCCTGTAGAGGTATGTATCACTTGTCAACACCTTATGGAACTGCCTCTGTATTATGTATATCTTTAGTTAGACTGAATAACTGATTTAACTTACACATTTACTGATTCTAGAGCCATATACAGAAGAATAAAAAAATTCTGAAATCTGCCAAAGACTTGCCTCCTGATGCACTTATAATTGAATACAGAGGGAAGTTTATGCTGAGAGAACAATTTGAAGCAAATGGATATTTCTTTAAAAGGTATATTCATTTATTTTCATGTTGGTTTTTGAGAGTTAAAAGTTTGGGTTTTTTTTGTTTTTCTTTTTAGTAGATGTTTTCATTTTATAACCCAGGTTGGCCTGGAACTTTTCATTCTTACTGCTTTGGCCTCCTGAATGCTGCATTTACAGACATGAGTCACCAACCCCAACAAAAGGAGTGTGTGTGTGTGTGTGTGTGTGTGTGCGCGGCGCTGCGCGCGCGCGCACGCACACATATACAAGATGACTATATATATCTGTAGGCATGTTTATTCCATGGCATCTATGTGGAGGTCAGAGGGCAACCTCAGTTATCAGCCCTCACCTTCCACTTGTTGAGACGGACCAACCAAGTGACCAACCCATTGTCTTTGTTGTTCACACCAAGCTAGCTGGCCTTTAAGCCTCCAGGGACTACCTGCCCCTACAACTTGATATAGAAGCACTGGATTCTACCGTGTCCTGCTGTACCTAGTTTTTTAGATTATAAGGATTCTAACTCAAATGAGGGTCCTTAAAATTTCATGGCAAGTTTTTCACCTGCTGAGCCGTCTCCCTAAGTCCATCAGCGAAGTTTTGAATACTGGGCTGAGATGCCTTGTGTGATTCCCTCCTCCTCCCACCCACCCTCACCCTGTGATCATGTCAATATTTTACAGTACAGTATGGTTGACATGCCACTTTTATAGTGTGACAACATGTTAAGATCTATTTCATAGCCTCTTGCTTGTTTATATATTGTTGAATTCTAAAGCAAGCCATGTTGAATAAGTAAAAGCAAGATAGCTTAGCTATATAGGGTGTCGGTCAGGAATTTTCATTGTCCTAAGATTTTCAAGAACCTTGTCCCCCACTACCTAAGTTGTAACATATTTGCTGGAACCGGAAAAGAATTTGGTGGCTAAAACTGAAACCCTCCTTTATTAGACAGGGTTAGATATGTCCTTGTGCTGCCACAACTTGTAACTACACTCTTTTGGTGTTAGGATGGTTTTAGAGGCTTCTTTTGAAGTGTGGGACTCTTATGGAGAATTGATTTGATCTTGTGATCACCATCCTTGTCAGAGGTATAGAAATATCTTGCTACCTTTAGAGAAATAAAAGTCTGTGCTGTATAATACAATAACATTATTAAAACATTCTTAGTTTATTTATAATTTGAGTATTTACTTAAGCCACAAAAGATATATAAGATCTATGCCTCTTATGTAGCATATTTTATCTGAAGTCTAGTATAAATCAGTTTTAAACACACCAAGAAATGGGATTTCAAATGCGTGTAAAGGGAATGGTTTTTCGTTAGTTTTTGTTTTTGTTTTTTTAATCTCTGCCTAAAGGGTGCTGGAGAGATAGCTCAACCGTTAGGAGCACTGGCTGCTCTTGTAAAGGATATGTATTTGACTCCCAGTACCCACATGATGACTTACAACCATCTAGAACTTCAGTTCCAGGGGATCCAAGGCCTTCCTCTGAGTTCTGTGGGTACCAGGCACACAGATAATATGCAGACATGTATAGGCAAAATACCCATACACATAAAATAAAAATAAAAAATTTAAAAACTTACTTAAAAAAATTTCCACCTTAATTGCTCTTGACTTAAGCAACTTGAGGTAGACACAAGTCTTATTTGTTTAAAGTAGTGGATTCTAGAGTCAGACTACCCACATTCAAATGCTTGCTTTATTACTATGTCTTAGAAATTTCTTAATCTGGTTTTTTTCTTTTTTCTTTTTTTTTACTTGCCTCTAAAAGAATAACAGAAAAGTTTTTGTTGTAGTTTGCTTGTCTTGTGACACTGGGGACTGAATTGAGGACCTAGTCCCCGCAAGGCAAGCACTCTAAAACAAAATTACTTTTTCTGGCCCTACTAAAAGCTTGTCGTACTCTGTTTGTAGGCCATACCCTTTTGTTTTATTCTACTCTAAGTTCCATGGGCTAGAAATGTGTGTTGATGCAAGGACTTTTGGGAATGAGGCTCGGTTCATCAGGCGTTCTTGTACACCGAATGCAGAGGTAAGCACATTGACATCTCAGGGGAAAGTCTTCTTGCCTATAAATACCTTTTAACTATTCACGTATTTTATTTTGTCCAGTATTTTTCTGTTGTGGATATTTAAGTGACAATCCTTAATCTTAAAATTACTATCCATAAGCTGTGTGTGGCTATGCACTCACTTCTTTTATCTCTTATGTGCCAGAACTCAGAGTTCTTGGCTGGACTGATCTGCACAATAAACAAGTTCTAGGCCAGCCAATGCTACAGAATGAGACCTAGTCTTTTTTGTTTGGTTGGTTTTTGTACTTTCTGTATCTATAAATCTGTGATAATGCTTATAAGAGGAAATATTGAATTTCTGTTGATATTGGAAGTTCGGTTTGTAGGTCAGTTATGTTATTTTATGAACTTCTGTTACATAGCTAAAACCTAAAGCAGATATATTATTTTTTATGTTTTATTTTTACATTTATTTAGTGTGTGGGAAGGGAGGATGGTACTGGAGACTAAACTAGGACTTCACACATGTTAGGCAAGTATTTTACCACTGAACTACATCCCTAGCCTTCTCTGGTTTATTTTTATGTGTAAATTAGTAGTGCCAAGCTAAAAGAGTATCATGAAACTCAAACCGTGTCAAAGGAACGTATCCTTAAGTGTACCATTAGCACATACTCATCCTCATTCATTTATATATATGAATATATATATATATATATATATATATATATATATATATATATTCATATATATATGAGTACTGTTGGTTCTATTGTGAATGGTAGAGGCAGGCTGTAGGGTAAGTGTTGCCTTCAGGTGATAATTACTGATTTGTAACTCTTGTGATGAATGGTACTTTGCCATGTCATGTTTATAAAATGCTTTTCAGAATATTTTTTAAGCCAGTCATGGTAATCTACTGTCTTTAATCCCAACACTCAGAAGGCAGAGGTAGGTGGATCTCTATGAATTCTAGGCTCAAAACTAAACCAGAACAACAATAATGAATAATTTTCTTAATTGCAAAATAAAGTTGCTCTAAGTAGTTTATAGAAATGTAAAATTATTCATCTTAATTAACAGGTGAGGCATGAAATTGAAGAGGGGACCATACATCTCTACATTTATTCTATACAGAGTATTCCAAAAGGGACTGAAATTACTATTGCCTTTGATTTTGACTATGGGAATTGGTAAGTTCAAGTCTGTAAATGGCTTGTGTTGTTTCAAAGTAGTTACTGTCTTCATAATAATTTAGACACTGTTATGACTTTATCAGAAGTGTTAAGTGTGCTGTTATGAGGTCCCCACCCTTGTCCCTTATTTCCAAACTTCACATGAGTGTTCATACCTTCCAATTATAGCTCAAACTCAGCTCTTCAAAACTGACTTTATTATGTGAGGATTTCCCCACCTTCCTTTCTTCTACTTCAAGTTGCTATTTACTTCAACTTGTTAAACAACTTGTTTGGTCACTTGATTATTAATACGTAATTTTTTTTCCTTAATAACAAAAGACACTGTACCAAATTTTCTTTGCAATGTACTAGAAATGGTTTGTTGTAGATCTTACAGTAAAACTTTAAGAACTATTGCTTTGAAATGTTAGGGGGGGTAAACCCATTAATTTTGAATAAAAAAAAAAAACTATTTTCCAGACTATAATATGAAATACAAATAACACAAATATCCATGTGCTTATTTTCCAAATTATGAAATAAAGCAGGAGATGTCGCTCAGTGGTTAGTGTCCAGTGTTTGTAGAGTCCTGGGTATGATCCCAAGGACTGAGAGAAACAGTCAGGCTGGATGGTACAGGCCTCTTCTAATTGTCTGTTTTGAGGGTAAGGAGGAGGATTCAGGCTAGCCTCAAACTTCTATGATGTCCTTGAACTCTGATCTTTCAGCCTCTGTCTCCTGAATGATGAAGTTACAGATGTGCACCACATGCACAGACTTTTACTCTCCTTGAATTACTTCTGTATTTTGTAGTCTTTTGGCTTATCATTTTAATTAATTTCCTCGTATATTTTACTTTTTACCTTTTTTTTTTTTTTTGTGAGATTTTTTGTTTATGTGTATGGGTTGCTGGAGGCCAGAAGAGGATGTCACAGCTGGAGCTGGGTTGAGAGCCATCCAACTATGGGTGCTAGAAACCAAATTTGGGTCCTCTGAAAGAACAAATGCTCTTAACTGCTAAGCCATCTCTCTTACATACTATACATTTCATGTGACAGACATTATTTCTAAAATTAAGCTTTAAAGTGTGTATTATGGTTTCAGTTAGAGTACAGTCCCTTTACCTTCAATATGCATGCATCTCTATGATTGAGTCAGATTTATATCAACTTGTCCTTTCCTTTTTATTTATGTATGTGTTTATATACATATATGACACATGTGTACTGGTTCCTACAGCTGTCAGAGACGTTGCATCACATGGAGGTGGAGCGATGTTGTGAGGGCCCCTTCTGTAGGGATATAAATTTGGGTTCTCTACAACAGCAGGAAGTGATCTTTAACTACTCAGGAAGCTCTCCAGCCCCCAGGCTTCTTCTTTTGAAAGCATATTAGTAAAAAACATGTATGTTTAACATGTGGTGCCCCTTTTTTTTTTATAGGCTTACCTGCTGCCTTTTCCTCTCCTGCTTTTTTAAAAGACTTTTTAATGCTTCAAAGGGGGGAACATAATGGCTTATGCTCACTGCTTTATGAGATTGTTATCCCATAGAAGTTCACAATACCAACTCTTACTGACCTGTATGACTTGATATCTGGTTTGATTACTCATGATGTAACATTACACCAGTTTCTGCATCTCTCTGTAATTACTTAGCTCAAGACTGACAATAGTTCTCACTTAAAGTTTTGAACTTCTGGTAGTTAACATATGTAATCTGTTTACAGCAGTTCCTAGTTTGGAGCAATTGCTGTGGGAAACTTCAACTTGTTAAACAACTTGCTTGGTCACTTGATTATTAATACATAATTATATTTGCAATAATCCTAAAAGGACACCTCTAGACTCCTGTGAGGTAAACTTTAAGGTCATCTATAAAATCAAGTGTACTAATAATTACCAAGAAGATGAGGAATAGTGTAGTTTTTCAGAGCCTTGTTTAATAATTAAGTTTTCTTCAAGGTATATTTTAAGGAAAACTGATTATTAAAATCATTCCTTGAAGTGCAATACAAACGAGGTAAGATACGCTATCTATCATAGCTAGCATTTTTTAATTGAGGTCAAATTTATAGTCAGCATAACACTTTCAGGCCCAGTAAAGATGGGTTTTTGCCTTAATATGTTATCTTGTATAAGCTATAGAATCATTTTACTTTAAAAGACTGTGTTCAAAACATCAACTTCTCAAGGGTGGTACTACAACTCAGTCGAGCACTTGTCAAGCATATCTGAAGTGCTGGTCTTTGGGTTCAGTCCCCAGTAGCATAAACAACGGAACAACAAAAACAATATCTAATAACTTTGTTTTTATGAGAAAACATTTATTTTGTGATACCAGAAATTTAAATTAGTATGGTGTTAAGGCTTATGAATTTAATGGTGTTACAGACTAAAAGAGATTATATATTAATATTTATCTGGTTATCATTTCAGTAAATACAAGGTGGACTGTGCGTGCCTCAAGGAAAATCCAGAGTGCCCCGTTCTAAAGCGCAGCTCGGAATCCACAGAAAACATCAATAGTGGCTATGAGACGAGAAGAAAAAAAGGAAAAAAAGAGAAAGACATTTCAAAAGAAAAAGATATACAAAATCAGAATATTACTTTGGACTGTGAAGGAACAAACAACAAAATAAAGAGTCCAGAAACAAAACAGAGAAAGCTTTCTCCATTGAGGCTGTCAGTGTCGAACAACCAGGTACCAAACGGACATCCTGCTTCTCACAGTCATTTGAGAGAGGGAGATGTTGTATTTAAACCTTTTTAAGCATAAAATTATTTAACAGTTTATTTTTTCCCAGTGCAGGGGTTGCAACAGGGGCTACCATACAATAGGCGAGTTCTCTGCAAGTGCTCCACCCCCAGTCCTGTCTGCTGCTTCATTACTCAGACATGCCTTCCTACAGTCTGTGCCAAAGGATTAGGAAACCGTCACGCTGACAGATCTTTACCGAAATTGAACATTTTCCTAAGACTAGGTCATTGAAGACATTCTCGATGGCATGTGTTTTGTAGTTGTTTTGAGACAGTGTCTCACTGATTGGCTTGGAACTCCCTATTACTAACCAGGCTAGCCCTGAGTTCAGATCTGTCGCAGCTGCCTCCAGAGTCCATGATTAAAGCTGTGTGCCACTGTGTCTTGTGTCTAGAATTAAACTGAACAAACATTGGAGATTTCATATCAGCAGGTTTGATGAAAATGTGTTTTGGCCACACTACTATAGTTGACAAGAACTCCAAAAAACCAAATTACTCACTAGTATGAATTTGAAAACTCCATTTAGAAATTCAGGTTTTGGTGGGCTTTTTTCACAATTTGGTGGGCTTTGAGTCAAAAGGCACAGTATATAGTTCCCAGTTTATAGTTGGGGACTATAATATTTTCCATAAATAATTAATTTTCATCTTTCAGGAACCAGATTTTATTGATGATATGGAAGAAAAAACTCCTATTAGCAATGAAGTAGAAATGGAATCTGAGGAGCAGATTGCAGAAAGGAAAAGGAAGATGGTAAGTTGGGAATCTTGTGGTTGCTTATGGTACCCTGGGCTGAGGGCAACTGCTCTTCCCACAAGTTAACTACCTTTATGTGAGCATCTGTCCTGCAAGTTAGCAAATTTGGGATTTATGGCATTAAACAGTTTTAACTGGTTTTCCCATTACTGTTTAAACACACTGAACTGGGTTTTTTTTGTTTTGTTTTTGTATTTTTACTGACTTTCATTAGGCATTCAAGAATGTATATGACCTTTAAGAAATAATATTTTTGAAGCTAAGAATTGTTAATAAATTTAATGCCACAATTATTGTTCGGTATGTCTTTTCATTAGCTGAATATATAGTTTCTTTTCATTATTTAAGAGAGAAACAGAACTATTTGCATTACAAATTAAGTCAGGTAAAGTCAGTTATGTAGCAAAACTGGACAATCCACCAGGACCTAGCAGCCTCCATGTCTGTGCTTATGCTGTTACCAGAACAAAAGCTCTGTGCCCCTCGTGATTTATCTGTAAAGGTTTCCTCAGTACAAATGCCAAACAGTAGGTTGTAAAATCAGCTCTAGCAGCAGAGTCTAGTGTCTTATCCTCGTACCTCAGGATCTGCAAGGATGAAGCCATAGGATTGCCATGAGATGAGAAGATGAGTAAACTACAGGTCCCAGGGTAGCTTGGCGACAGAACACTTACAGAGCATGTAAGGGCGTGGTTTGGTCTGCTGTGCCCTACAACCTGGGTGAGCTGCCATGTGGGTGCTGGAAATTGAGCCCAGGTCCTCTGGAAGAGTACTCATTGCTCCAGCCCCTTTGTCTGTCTCTAGACGTGAGGCTATAGTATGTATGTGCTGTGTCATTGTAGGAACTCTTGAGAACCATTTGCCTCTGCCTCTGGATTCTTTTAATGGCCTATTATAGTCACATAGCTCAAACTGGAGCCCATGGTAGTTGAGTCCTGATGGTGTTCACATTTAGGAAATTTGAGACTCAATGAAAGGATAGTCAAGAAGTTATGCGGTCTCTGGGCTTGCCAAACAGCTAACTAGGAGTGTTATCCTTGTTGCATAACTCTTGACAGCTTACTTGGAGGTTCTAGCACGGGAGCACAACTACTCACCTACCCTTGTCAAAGACAATGATGCAATCTACCTTTTTTGTTGTTTGTTTGTTTGTTTTTCAAGACAGGATTTCTCTGTGTAACCCTGGCTGTCCTGGAACTCACTCTGTAGACCAGGCTGGCCTCAAACTCAGAAATCCGCTTGCCTCTGCCTCCCAAGTGCTGGGATTAAAGGTGTGCACCACCACTGCCCTGCCTACCTACCTTTTTAACTGAGTGTGCAGTCTGAGGCCCACACATGGAGCTGGAGTGGCTTGGAAGAGAGGGGGCCATGAGACTAAGCATCCAGTTAAATCTAATCAATCCTGATGATCAGTTTGGTGATAGATATCTAAGTCAAATAGTTTTCACATACTAACATAAACTCCTTAGGAGAATTCATGTCATAACCCCATGTGCTAAGGGGACAGAAATTACATGGTTTTTAGAATAGTAGCAGCTTAGTAATGATTGGACTCAGTGTGGACAACAAGCAAGTAGAAAAATAAACTATGACTATGAACTAAATGAAGCTTCTTCACAGCCCAGCTAATGTCTACCTGTAGCCTTTACGTAGATTATACACAATTCTCACAATTTCCTCAGCCTTCTTCCACATCACAAAGTATTCCATAGATGTCTAATTTGATGTCTGTGAAAACCTATGTAATAGTTAGCCAGGTTAATTCTGTTGGTTCACCTTATCTGCACTTGGATACCTTGTAACTTTTTTTTTTGCTGGTTTTTTCGAGACAGGGTTTCTCTGTCTAGCCCTGGCTGTCCTGGAACTCACTCTGTAGACCAGGCTGGCCTCAAACTCAGAAATCCGCCTGCCTCTGCCTCCCAAGTGCTGGGATTAAAGGCGTGCGCCACCACCGCCTGGCTTCCTTGTAACTTTTTGGGGTATATGATAACCCTCTGACATTCCAGGTTCTTATTTTGTGGAACAAGTACCCTGGTAATACACTATTACTCAAAATCTGTGCTGTTACTGATACATTTAGAAGTGAATGAATTTAGCAAGCCAGTTTAGAATATGCCAAGTTTTGTTTGGTTTTTCGAGACAGGGTTACTCTGTGTAGCCCTGGCTGTCCTAGAACTCACTCTGTAGACTAGGCTAGCCTCGAACTCAGACATTCGCCTGCCTCTGCCTCCCAAGTGCTGGGATTAAAGTCGTGTGCCACCACTGCCCAGCTGCCAAGTTTTAATATTATTAAAGTATAAGAGCAAACTTGTTGTTAGGAAAGCTATGTTGTTATGAAAGTAATCTCATGATAGATGTACAATGGATCTCATTCTCTCATCTTTCTCCTTATTGCACAGTGAAACTGATACTAATAATCTTTCATATCCTTGAGGAAGAACCATTTTTGTTAAAGTGCAAAGCAGAATTAATTAAGTTTATTTTTATAGTCTGCCCAAACCAAATGAGATGGTTATGCTTTAGTTACCTTGTAATAAATATCCAAAACCATCAAATGCTTCCCAGTACACCTCTACATATAGCAGTGATATACTTTATACAGAACATGATTTCTCATTTAACAAAAGTCTGAGTGCTTGCTATGTGGGTAGGATTTACTATGTAAGTACTGGTGAATAGAGAAGGCAGATCTGCTTTCACAGAGAATGGCCATAGGGAATCCTGAGTGTCTAGGAACAGGACTAAAGGCGTGCACCGGACTCTCATTCGATAGAGGAAATGGGATACCATGTAAGCAAGACTTATTACTTTGGAATGATATTCAGTAATAGTCTAAGTGATTTTTTAAAGTTTGTTTTTTTTTTTTTTTTTTTTAGGTTTTTTGTTTGTTTTTTCAAGACAAGTTTTCTCTGTGTAACAGCTGTGGCTGACCTGGAACTCCCTCTGTAGGCCAGGCTGCCCTCACACTCATAACGGATCCCTCTGTACCAGCATCTATCCCTCCTCCTCACCCTGAGTACTGGGGTTAACAGTGTGCACACCATCGCCCAGCTCAGCTGTCAGTGCCGACTGCTGTTTGAAAGGGGTTTGGGGAGATTTTAAAATAAGGAGTCTCGTTTTCAGTAGATGCTCTTTGGTTTCATCTCCTTTATTTTACAGGCAGTTTTGTGTTTCTCAGTTTTTAAAATTGGGAATATTTTATTATTGGAATATTGTCAGCCGTTGGATTGAGTCTGAGGAAAGGGAGACTGGAAGGCTGCAAGAATGCGGCTTCCGCAGCCCACTCTTGAACTCTGGTTACTCCAGCCCAGGAAGACGCTCTTGAGATCCAGGGATCATTTTAAGAAAAGGCACTTGACAGATAGCAAGGTAGACAAGCAAAGCAGGAGGAACATGTACTTCTTCTACAACATGGTGATGTTGACCTGTGAAGCTGTTTATGGTGCCTAGACTTAAGGCTTACCCTCAGTTCCAGTGACTTACAGCCTCATCAGTACAGTCTATTTTCTACAGCAGGGATGGCTTAGTGGGTGAAGGCACAGCTGCCAAGCCGGCTGACTCTGAGTGAGATCTCTAGGACCTGCTTCATGGAAGGCAAGAATTGACTCCAAGTTGTCCTTCACACAGCACTTTGAAATACATACCACTCCTTCTCACAGACATGCACATATATGCACACACACACACACACACAAATTAAAAAACTTAAATTATTAAAAGCACATCTCAAATGGGAAGAAGTCCAAAGCAGATTTTTTTCTTCTGCTTATATGAAATTATAACACTAAGAAATAATGTAGTACCCAGCTGATACCCTGTTCTGAAAGGTATCTGTACACCCCATGAACACCTATGCTCCGGTGCCATTCCCTTCCCCACATCCTGCCTTTTTGTGTTTATAACCTCTGTGTAAATAAGTAAATTACAATGTGATTTAAATAACTAAATAAATAAAAAGAAAGAAAGAATGTTGTAAGATATATCACAAAAACAGTGAACCAGAGAGGTCATATACTGTGGTTAATTCCTAAAACGTCAGCATAACAGTTTATCAAATCCAGCTCTGAATTGGAATCTGTCAGTTTGGGCTCAGGATAAAATCATGGCTTGTATCAAAGTTCTAAACTACAGCTATTACAGCTATTGTGAGGGGTTAATTAGGATGCCCAGTATCTCCTATCTCACTAGCTCCAGTTCCCTATAACGTCACGTTAACATATTTTTCAAATAGATAGGTAAAACGGTTGCCTCTTTACACATTACCATGTATCAAGGAACGCATTAGATATAGTTGTGAATATAAAACCTGTGGGCTGGTGAGAGTGGTTAAGACAACTGGCTGCTCTTCAGAGGTCTTGAGTTCAATTCCCAGCACCCACATGGTGGTTCACAACCATCTATAAGGGAATATGATGCTTTCTTCTGGCTGCAGATGTATATGCATTGAAACACCCATACATTAAAAAAAATTAAAAGTAAAGCCTAGACATAGTGGGTACACGCCTTTAACACTGTTCACAAGGCAGAGGCAGGCAGATCTCAGTTTGTGGACAGTCTAGTCTACATGGTAAGTTCCAGGACAACCAGGACTACATAGACAGACCCTGTCTTTTAATAAGTAAATAAATAAATAGCTGCTAATTTTTAAAGTTCATGTAAACAATCACTTATTCTGAAACATCTATATACTTTGAAACTGGGTTAAAGTTACTAGGAATTTGGTGCTTTCAACTTCATTGCTGTATAATAAACATGTAGAAATGTAAACCGTGCTTTGTTATCAGTAGTTAATTGAAAAGATAAGAATTAGCAGTCAAGAAACTCATAATTTATGCAAAGGTCCTAACTTTGAGTCACCTACATACATGTAAATTTTTGTTCTATAAACAGTATGCAGTGTGCTATTTTTTGGTGGGGGGAAAGACATAACAAGCTAAAGATTATGAAGGAGTGTTTTGTTTAATCAATATGTGGTTACACTGTTTTCAAGGGAGTTTAACCTTTAATTCACTATGTCTAGGTCTTGACATCATAATTGTATCTCTCTGATCTTCAATCTCACATTCGAAAACAAGGAAATAATGAGTTTTTTAAAAATGAATTTCAATAAATATATAGTTATGATTTTTCTCTTACAAATCCCTCTTTTTTGAGTATACTGTCACTGTTTTCAGATACAACAGAAGAGGGCATCAAATCCCATTACAGATGGTTGTGAGTCACCATGTGGTTGCTGGGAATTGAACTCAGGACCTCTGGAAGAGCAGTCAGTGCTCTTAACAGCTGAACCATCTCTGCAGCCCCTGGAAATACTAAATTTTATCAAAGAAATTTGACATAAATTCATTATTGTCTTACAAGTTCCAGGATAATTATAATACAGAAAATCTCTTCCTTGGATATCTAGCTAATGGCTGAGTTATTCACATATAAGATTCTTGGGCATCAGGAGAAATGGCTCTTTGGTTAAGAGTGCTTGCTGCTGACTTTTGCAGAGGACCTGGGTTTATTCCCCAGTACCTACATCCATGGCTCACAACTGCCTGTAACTTGTTTTTTGGAGGGGGTAGGGGAAATCTTATGCCCCTTCTGGCCTCCAAGGGTACTTGCATGCAGTTGGTGCACAGAAACCCATACAGGTGTACACACAAATATACTTAGAAATATAAACATATATTTATATATAAAACAAGCTTGTTTCTTCTGAAAAATATTTTTTCCAAGTTTTAAAAACGTTTTTGAAAAGCAGCAGTCATGGTAATTAAAGTCACTCCTCCAACCAGGTCCAACAGGTGAAGTAGTTTCACAAAAGAAAGACTGACTTTTGTGAAGTCTAGATTTCTAAATGGTACATTTTAGAAAGACACTGATATATAGACACAGCTGGGTTTGTTTGTTTTGTTTGTTTGTTTGTTTTTTTAATGGAGGTCACGTTTTAAAGGGATTAACTAAAGTAAAAGTAGGGACAAAAAATTGGTAATTTGGGTTTAAAATTTCCAGTTCTGGGGGCTGCTCTTCCAGAGGTCTTGAGTTCAGGTCCCAGTAACCACATGGTGGCTCACAACCATCTAATCTACAATGTGATCTGATGCTCTTTTCCGGCCTGCAGGTGTATATGCAGATAGAGCACTCATATTCATATATATATAATACATCTTTTTTAAAAATTCCAGTTTTGATGTGAACAAATAAAAATTTTAATGTTTTGAACTACCCATTCTAGATTTTGAGGAAAGACACAGAATGTGCCCATGAACAAATAATCTTACCTCTGTGGACCTGTTTCCTGTGTGTAAAATAAAAAAAGGGTGAACATTACAAACTCCTTCCAAAGCGATCCCAGCCGAGCTGCATTGACCCCTTTGGTTCCTTACTGAATGTGTTTACTACAAACACAGGAAAGAGTGAGAACAGTTACCTATCAATGCTTAAATCTCTGCCAGGAATTACAGAACTAACGCTGACACTCCAATGTTGCAAAGTATATGGCAGCCAGATCTTGAGTTTCTGATCTTTCTTTCTTTCTTCCCCACATCGATGACAATGAAGGAGGAAAGACAAATGGATCTGAGCCTCAGGACCTGGTTCTTTCATTTGGAGAACTGGACAGTTGATGGACCTCCTCCTGGTTCTGGTTGAGAGCTGAAGCATTTGCCAGGCCCTCTGCTCAAGGCTCTGGGTCTTGTTCTTAATATTCTCTACCCAAGAGTGTCAGTGTAAGGAAGGAAGAGCAGAAGGTAGAGGAATGCCTTAAGAGAATTGTAATGGAGGGCACAAGGGCGAAAGCACAAATGACAGTTAACAGTTTTGGTTTTGGAATGCCTACCATTTTTTCCAAGTACTTTTTAAAAGCCTCATGTTTTCTATTTGAACTCAGTAACAGTCCTTAAGTGTTTTCATATTGTATGCTTTTACACTCCTAAAAAGGTTAAAAGTAATTTGTTAGGGTGACAGAGCTATTTACTCAAAATTTACTGGTAAAACCAAAGACTCCTTAAGTGCATATGAATTTTTTTCCTTTTAACATATTCCTCAGGAATTTTCAGTCTTTTTTTTTTTTAAAGGCAGACTTGTGTATTGTAATCTTTTTGGTTTCATAAAAGATACATTTTATTTTTGTTGTTGGTTTTACTTTTCTTTTCTTTTTTTTTTTTGCTGTGTCATTGTCCTTTCTTGGCATTAACTAAGAATGGCTCACTGAGATGACATGTGGGATTCACACACGCTGAGTGGCTGTAATCTGTTCCCATATTTACCAACAATAGACAATATGCTAATACTATTGCAACAGTTTTTAAAGTCTGTCATGAATATCTGACATTTAGAATTTCTGTTTGCAATAATATTATTTACTTCAAATTTAAATTCCATAGACAAGAGAAGAAAGAAAAATGGAAGCAATTTTGCAAGCTTTTGCTAGACTTGAAAAAAGAGAGAAAAGACGCGAACAAGCTTTGGAAAGGATCAGCACAGCTAAGACGGAAGTTAAGCCCGAATGTAAAGAGTCACAGATGATCACTGATGCTGAAATGGTCCAGGTATTATCACTCAGGGTCACCTTTACTGTCCAAGTTAAATGTCTTAAAGTCTCTACACAGTATAGTTACATCGACAAAAGTGATGACTGTGTGCTCACAGGCTATTGTGTGCACACACATGGAGGTCAGAACACAATTCTGAGAGTCAGTTCTGTCCCTCCTCAGTCACGGGGATTCTGGGCCTCAAACTGGTCTTCAGGCTTGTGTGCAGCAGGTGCTTTGCCCATGAGACCATCTCACTAGCCCAAGAATTTTAAATAATACCCGAATAATAGTCTTTTAAAGCATTTTCATGCCCTATGGGGAATTTAGAATTGAAACAAGATATTTGACTTGCTTTGGAGTAAGAAAGTGTTGATTCTTCAGTGACACTGCTGCATGCCTGCTGACTTTCACTCTGTCCAGCACCTTTGTGGCTGAAGGAGAAAACGAGCTCCTCTAGGCTGGCCTATGGCCTCTGAATGCACACATGAAAACACATACTTTTTGGGTTTTGTTTTGGTTTTTCAAGACGGGGGGGGGTGGTGGTTCTCTGTGTAGCCCTGGTGTCCTGGAACTAACTTTGGACACTAAGCTGTCTTCAAACTCAGAGATCTGCCTCTACCTCCCGAATATTAGGTTCAAAGGAGTGCACCACCACACCAAGCCTAACATACATAAATTTTAAAAAGAATTCTGGAAAGCTAGTTTTTAAAGTAGATAATGCTATATTTCAACATAAACATATCTGTGAACATCAGAAGTCCCACTGTTGTATTTTGAACTAGGAACAAGTAAAAGAAGAAACTTCTATCAAGCCAACTGCTGCCAAAGTGACTAGAACTAAGCAGAGAAAAAGCTTTTCTCGTAGTAGGACTCACATTGGACAGCAGCGTCGGAGACACAGAACCGTCAGCATGTGTTCAGACATACAGCCATCTTCTCCTGACATTGAAGTTATGTCACAACAGAATGATATTGAAAACACTGTACTTGCTATAGAACCAGAAACTGAAACTGCAGTAGCAGAGATAATTACTGAAGCGGAACTTCCAGCACTTACTAAATGTCCCACAAAGTACCCCAAAACAAAGAAGGTATGCGTCCTAACGACAGTAAGCACTGTTTGCAACAAGTGTCTGCTAGCTGAATAATTATCTTAAAAATTCAACCTACACCCTGTAATGATCTAAGAAGCACCATTTTTATACTTGCAGATATTTAACTAAGAATGAGAAGTACCAAATTGTCAAGAACATTAATAGTTTGTATTATGAAGATTAAATATATGAACACCTTTAGTACTGTAATTCATGACTTCTGTAAGGTTGTCTACCTATGTATAAAATACTCATTTCTCTGAAACAGGTTTAACCTACTTCCTCTCTCCCATGCGTAGGGATCTAATCCAGGGCCTTGTGAATGACAGGCAAGCACTCTACCCCAGAGCCACACCCCAGCTCTTCTTCATTGTTTGTACATTTTAACAATTACTTTATGTAGGTAGATTATAAGAATTAAATATGAAAAAATTGTGATTTCATAAGAATAATAAGAGTGTTTTCATTTGTGTGTGTGTGCCAGAGTCCACACGTTGGGGCTGTAGGCGTCAGTTCCCTCTTAGACTATGTGGGACCCAGGGGTAGAAAAGAGGTAATCAGGCTTCACAGCAAAACAGCCTATGCACTAAGCCATCTCACTGTAGCTCCTTGTATTCATGAGGAAGGTCAGGGTTACAGCAGATTATTAATAAAAAAGCATTGGAAACCGTCAAGAGTTGATGAGACAGTTCACAGAAACTTATGAATGTGACCAACTTAAGCCTTTCAGTTTAAAAGTAATAGCATAACCTGAGAGGCTGCTGTTTTTGTCCAAGTAAATGACAACACATAGGGACAAGTGACTTAGGGCCTAAATCTTTTTTTTTTTCCTTACCTAATTTCATACAGTTTCATAGGCAGGCTGCTAAATAATAAAAAGTATGCTTAAAGAATTCTGTGAGCTCAGGTCTATAAGTCAGTGACAGACTCTTAAATTTCTTTGTTAGAGAATTACAGGTTTTGTTTAAAATATCACTATAATGTTTCATCCTGTGTACTATATTCCCTAACTAAGTGGATAACATTTGGAAGGGAAAAAAAAAAATTAAGTTTCTTTTTAAAATGAAAATACTTGAGTTTATAGGGTTTATAAACTATTTTCTCAATTACAAATATCACATTTTATATTTGTTAAATATGAAATATAAATATTTGTTAAAAAATTTTGTGTTATTTACAGCATATTTTATCATTTAGTGCTAAATCATCATGAATTCCTAGAGATGTCATTCTGTTTAATAATACATAGAATAGCTTTCTCCTATAAAGGTACATAGAAGAAATTATGCATACAGGAAAAGGAAGAGGGATACAAAAATGCTTTGAAATTAAGGAATATATCTGCATATGTATGAATGTGCACATTCAATACTTGTTCAAGAATTCACATTTAAGCTAGGAAATTAAAAACCCCAACTGCAAAAAATAATGTTCTTAAGTACCTAGTTTTCATTAAAGGTGAGGAATCATTACTCTTTAGGACCAGGTAGATTTAGGTAACCAGGAGAGAGAGACTAGATGTTGAGGGCCGGGGGTGTGGCTCAGTAGGACAGCACTTGCCTCGCATGTGCAAGGCCCTGAGTACAATCCTAAGCATTTCCAAAAGAACAACAAAGGCTGCACTGTATACATGGTGGATAATAACCTTTCAAAAGGCTAGGGTGTTTAAGAGGTATTTCAAACCTCAAGAATTGTTAGTGTGGACATACTTCTTTTGTCTATTTGCTGACCTCATCTCTAGGCAACTGTGATGGGCACCTTGGCTAAAAAAGCACTGCTTAAGAATATCAGACTTTCCTAACCAAACAGTTTCATGTAAAATATTAAGCAACGTATCTACATTGTTTGTGGTACTTGTTGGTATCTCCTAGATTTTACTATATCAAAAAAAAAAAAAAAAAGAAAAAAGAAAAAAAAAAAAACCAACCTTTTTTTAAAAGTCCCTTTTTTGTTTTTCCTTTGAAACAGTCTGGCTATGTAGTGCTATTGGCCAGGTACTTACTATGTAGCCCAGGCTGGCCTCAAACTTGGTGTCAGTCCTCCTGACTCAACCTTGGATTATAGGCAGTGCACCACCATAACCTGCCAAAAATTAGTGGGGTTTTTTTTGTAATACAATTTTTTACATATAGTCATGTATTTTATCCCTATAAAATATTATATAATAATCCTTAGAATAACAGTAAGAAAATGAAAATACTGATTAGTGGGGTTTCTTTTTCACCACATTACATGAATAATTTTTTGTTAAAGATTTATTATTAATTTGTGTGTGTGTCTGTCTGTGGGTATATATGCACACGAGTGCAGGTACCCATGTAGATCCCCTGGAGCTGGAGTTACAGGCGGTTGTGAGCCACCTGATGGGTGCTGGGAACCGAACTTGGGTCCTCTCTCCAAGAGCAATACATGCTCTTAACCTCTGAGCCATCTCTCCAGCCCCATAATGTGAATAATCTAAATTACCCAACTTATCGTCTTAGACGATGTGCCAATATCTAATTTGATATTAGAATATTCTGTAGTGGAATATGTGCAATTACTATATAGTGATCCAAATGTTTCTGTTCTCTAGCACTTGGTCAATGAATGGTTAAGTGAGAAGAATGAGAAGACAGGAAAACCTTCAGACAGCCTTTCAGAAAGGCCTCTGCGCATAACTACAGATCCAGAGGTGTTAGCTACACAGCTCAATTCTTTGCCAGGTCTCACTTACAGCCCCCATGTATACTCTACTCCTAAGCATTATATTAGATTTACATCACCATTCCTTTCGGAAAAAAAGAGAAGAAAAGAAACTACTGAAAACATTTCTGGCTCATGCAAAAAGGTAAACTTTTCTTTGGATATAAAAATCTAGGAGAAGCCAAATGCAAATCTCAGTCCTTACTACAGCTCCTCACAATGAGATGCTTTTGTGATCAGCTTTGCATTTATAGGCTAAATAAACAGTTGCAAACTGATCCTCAGTTACTTATTTTCTGTTTTATTCAGCGATGGTTGAAGCAAGCCCTGGAGGAAGAAAATTCGACAATTCCACATAGATATCATTCACCTTGTCAGGAAAGATCCAGGAGTCCTACAGTCAATGGCGAAAGTAAAAGTCCACTCCTGCTAAGTGACAGCTGCTCCCTCCCAGGTACTTGCTGTTGACAGTGGGCGGGTATGAGGACTGTGGCAGGCAGGCAGCCAGGGGCAGGTTTGTGAAGAGAAACCTACAACTACAGGCTTTCTCGGTCTGCTCAGCATACCTCTTGCATGAAGGAAGCTGTCAAGCCATAGTTGGAAACAGTGTTTATGTTGGGATTTGGTGTGGGGCCAGCTTCTTAGACAACAGTTACAGTAGCATGAGTACTAATAAGAAGTCTTCTTTATGACTTCTAGGTTTCAAGCAAGATAATATTAACTAGCACTGAACTTTTGGGGGTTTAGAAGGATTTCACGTTAGTAACATTAAAGAAATACATATTCTTTAGTTTGGAGGTGAAAGTAATATTAACTACTGTTTCTGATACCATAGCAAATATCAGCAGTATGATTTCTTATAGATTATTATTTCATCAACAGATTTAACTACACCATTAAAAAAACGAAGACTTTACCAGTTGTTAGATTCTGCTTACTCGGAAAGCTCCACTCCTACTCCTTCACCATATGCTACACCAACTCACACAGATATCACTCCTACGGATCCAGCATTTGCCACTCCCCCACGGATCAAATCAGATGATGAAACTTACAGAAATGGTTATAAACCCATATATTCACCAGTTACCCCAGTGACTCCTGGGACACCAGGAAACACCATGCACTTTGAGGTAAGAAATTTCACTGGGGATAAGAAACTGTTCATTCCTGGGACTTAATGTTTCTTTATCAAACTCTTTTGGTAAAACTCTCCCGGCCATACTCACTAGTGTGATGGGAAACTGAGAGAAAATTGTGATGTATAATTACATAAATTTAAGCATTTGCATTCGTGCCACAGTGAACATTCTTTTTTTGTAGTATATATAGCAACCTAAAGCAAATGTCTTCAAAAAGGCTTAAATCTAAAATCTGTCATCATTTTTTTCATATTAATTCTTCATGTCTACAAAGTATAGTTTGTTGTATTTTAATTACTAATTTTATTACTTTTATGTAGAATATTTCTTCCCAGAAAGTTCTCCAGAAATAAAGAGATGCACTTATAATCAAGAGGTAAGGAATTATCAAAAAAGATGCATTTGCATTTTCTGTAATATTATTTTGCTTAAATTGCTGCTAGATAGTAATTTGTCTCTAAGTGGTATTGTTTGTGTGATTTCCCCCATCCCTACTACCACCACAGGGATATGATCGACCTTCAACCATGCTAACATTGGGGCCTTTTAGAAATTCCAATTTAACTGAGCTGGGCCTGCAAGAAATAAAGACTATTGGTTATACCAGCCCCAGGAGCAGAACTGAGGTTAACAGGCCTTGCCCAGGAGAGAAGGAGTCTGTGTCAGAGCTTCAACTGGGACTCGATGCAGTTGAGCCAGCTGCCTTACAAAAAACCATGGAAACACCAGCCCATGACAGGACTGAGCCCAGCAGCCAACTAGATTCAACCCACTCTGGACGAGGTACAATGTATTCGACCTGGGTAAAGAGTCCTGACAGAACAGGAGTTAACTTCTCAGTAAACTCCAACTTGAGGGACTTAACACCCTCTCATCAGCTGGAGATTGGAGGAGGCTTCCGAATAAGTGAGTCAAAGTGCCTGATGCAGGATGATACTAGAGGCATGTTTATGGAAACAGCTGTCTTTTGTACTTCTGAAGATGGGCTTGTCTCTGGTTTTGGACGGACGGTTAATGACAATTTGATCGACGGGAGTTGCACGCCCCAGAATCCACCACAAAAGAAAAAGGTTATAATTTAACAATTTATAGTCCTTTTAAATAGTGGGTTTTTTACTGTACTCTTAAAGATTATTGGTAGTTACAGCATGTGTTATATAAGGCATTTGTAGCTTAAGTTATGTAAGTTAAGGTTTTCATACATACATTTTTAAGTTTTTGGTAAACAATGTTCCTAAGAAAGTAAAGATCATAATGATATGAAAATTTCTAAGAAATGTAGTCTGAGATAAAAGCCTCAAGATGATTTTTTTCATGAAGCAAGTAACTTTTAAGAATAAACACCTCCACCAAAAAATAGGTAGATAGTACCTATCCTTATTTCTCTTATTTTACATTGAGCAGGCAGCCTTGGAGAGAAGAAATGCCTCTTCACCATCTCATAATTCGTAACAGTATTTAGGCCATGGATGTAAGAGTATTTTCAAAGTATGATACTGCTTGATCAGATTCTATCTTAATATAGAAATATCTAATCTTGAGACAGCTAGAATGCCTTATTTTTAAGAATGGGAGAAACAGCACTTATTTGTTAATAGGCTTAACTGCATATAAGTCAAAGCATTTTAGTGATATGTGCTTTTAATTTTTATAACAGAGTCCAGTTGGCAACTTTGTGGGAAGCAATGTAGTATAGTGGAAAGAGCACGGGCTTTCAAATAAGACCTAGGTTCGAATCCCGGCTCCAACACTCACCAGCTGTGTGACCTGGAGTGAGTGAGTTACTCAATTTCCTCATCTGTAAATGGGGATGATAATATACCTATTTCTTAGGGTTGTTGTGAGGATTAAATGAGATAATGTATATAAATCATCTAAAATACAATGCCTGGCATATATTAGGCATTTAATAATTGTTAATTATTTGTGGAAAATTATTTTATAATTTTTCTAATATAAATGCAGTATCCTTTTTTAAAAAGAATAAATTGATTCTGATACACAAACAAGAATAAAAGATTTACTTTTTCCTTCTTGTTTAAGGTTTCTCTATTAGAATACCGTAAGAGACAACGCGAAGCTAGGAAAAGTGGTTCTAAGCCAGAGAACTTGGCTTTGATTAGTGTATCACCTCACCCAAGTGGGAACCTGAGCAACAGTGGCGATGGCTGTGTCCACGGCAGTGAAAACGGGGAGCAGGCAGAGAACCAGGCTAGCTTGCCTTTACCACCACCAACTGCCTCTTATAATGCCTCTTCTGAAGAAGGCAGCAGTAACTGTCCTGTTAAAGATGCCAATTCCAGTGAGAAGAAAGACCCAGAAGTTCAGTGGTAAGCCCCTTCCACAATGTGCCACTGTGCAAGGAGAAAAAAAAAAGCAAACTGTTAGAGAATTATTCTTCCTGTTTGCTGTTTTGGAATGGTAAACAGTGTGATAGTCACAACCTCAGAAGCCTGTTGCAGTGAAGGTCTCATTTCTTCATCTGAGCCATGTAAATATTCCTTCCTGTAGAACTTGTCCCCGCAGGCAGTGTCCTGTACAGTTTCTTTTCCTCCCCTACCAGTTAACTTTGGATAAAGAAGCAGTTTTCCTGTTTTAGTGAGACCATAGCAAAGCTGCAATTAAGATGGATCTCAGCAGCCATGTGAAAGACCGCTCAGTCCCCAGTACACACTTTACCACTCTGACACGGGCATTTGGATTCTGTTGGAGGGATTTTGCTCCTTTTGGCAACCTAACATGTCCTTAAAAATGTTAAAACTATTTCCAGCTTACCCTTCTTTTCACTAAGAAATTGCCAAAGGTAAATGTTAGTCTGATTTCTTTGAATAAACAGTAATAAAAATTTCAGTTTAGACCGTGGTTAGCAATCTGAGAGGCTGCAAACTCCTTCTTCATCTGAAGGACATTTTGCTCATCAGGAGACAACTAGATGGTGGCAGCGTCTCTGACCTGAGGATGTGTTTTATTTTAAAGGACCGCCTCCACTTCAGTGGAGCAAGTGAGAGAGCGAAGTTACCAGAGAGCGTTACTGCTCAGTGACCACCGCAAAGACAAAGACAGTGGTGGGTACTCTTGCTTCTGCTCTCCCAAGTAGTTCTGCCTGTCTGTGCTCTGCTCCCTGTGAGCGCTAATGCTCTCTCTGGGTCTGCTCTGCTTCATCCATAGGGGGAGAATCACCATGTGTCTCATGTTCACCGAGTCATGTTCAGTCTTCACCTTCATCTCATTCAAATCACATTCCCAGGTGCACGCTCAGAGCCTAGCCCCTCCTTTGAGTGAACTTATGGCAGGTCAGTAAGCAGATGACCTATCATGGCGATTATTTGAAAACACTTTATAGTAAGAAAAAGAACTGTGTACAGCGAGCACTCTGTGTGTCTACAAGAGGCAGTATGTCTTGTAATCTTATATTTACTGGGTTTCTTCTGCCTTATAGACCCTGATCCTGAAGGGACAGAAGCCACAGGTACAAGTGAATGTCCATCCCCTGACACTTCTCAGAGCCCTTCTAAAACAAGCAAGGTAATTACACTGACCTTCCAAGTCTGGCCACTTGTAAAAGCTGATGGTAATATCAGACTGACTTTTTCTCTGCTGCATCAAGTATTAGTTTGTGATTTCTATACTCTTTCTGTTTACTCTTCTGTTGAGCTATGACAGACAACCCTGCCTTAACCTTGCAGTTTTCTAACAACCCTTCCGTAGTCGACATTTCTCATGGAAGTCTGCAAGGGGACCAGCCAAACAGCACTCCTATGCCAAAGCTCAGGTGACACTCCCTTAGAAGAGACAGTGCTCTCCATCCTGGTCCGTGACGAGCTGATGGCTCAGAGGGCTTGCAGAGCATTGTAAAATTGAGTGCCTTTTGAATGTATTCTATGTATTTTAAGGCTGAATGATTTGATGAACAATTTTCGCTTATCTAAAGCAGTTTATCTTTAGTTGGGTAAAGAAATTAGTTATGAAATCAAAATTTGCTAAGTTTTAAGGTTGTCAGAGACTGAAAGACAGTTGTTTGAATGTTTGAAGAAAATGCAAAATGGGAACCATAAATTCCCTTGGGTTATCTTCATCAGAAACTAGAGAATTGAGTTACACGGTGTACTGAGAAAACCCCCCCTCTACTTGTGGTCCTTACACTCCTCTGCCCTCTTATTAAGTCACATATCGGTAAAATTTTCTCATATTTTTTTCCTCATAGCCTGGATCACCAGGGCCAATCAATCCTGCTCAGTCACATGGGAAAATACTCACAAAACCAGATTCCCACTGGGAGGCGACTGCCACTGTATCAGAAGCTGAGAACAGCGGTCACCTGAAACCAGAGCTTCAGCAAAAACAGCTGTCAAGTAACACCCCAGCACTTTCAAAGAACCATCCTCCTCAGGCCCACGTTCGAAATACAAACGATCAACTTCCGCAAAAGCTGCCTTCTGCACCAACAAAGTTGCACTGTCCTCCGTCACCTCACACAGAAAACCCTCCCAAGTCCTCCACGCCTCACACAGCCGCGCAGCATGGTTACCTCTCACCAAAGCCTCCTTCACAGCACTTAGGATCTCCCTTCAGGCCTCACCATTCACAGTCACCTCAAGTTGGAACTCCTCAACGAGAGACTCAGAGAAGTTTTTACCCAGCGGCACAGACT
Source organism: Mastomys natalensis (assembly GCA_021653895.1). NCBI lineage: Eukaryota > Metazoa > Chordata > Mammalia > Rodentia > Muridae > Mastomys > Mastomys natalensis. The sequence goes on along the minus strand of JAJTUV010000363.1, from coordinate 419,102 downwards.
CTTCAAGCTAACACTCAGCAGGCAGCTTCAGGAGCATTATTTACCCAGACACCCTCAGGACAGCCTTCAGCAACATACCAGTTCAACCAACCGAGTCTCAGCAGCACGGCCCCACCCCCTCCCCCCCCTCCGCCTCCTTCATCATACTATCAAAACCAGCAGTCCTCTGCAAACTTTCAGAGTTATAATCAGCTAAAAGGTAGTCTTTCCCAACAGACTGTGTTTACATCTGGACCAAATCAAGCACTTCCTGGCACCTCAAGCCAGCAATCAGTTCCTGGACACCACGTTACTCCAGGGCATTTTCTGCCCTCTCAAAACCCTACCATTCACCATCAAACTGCTGCTGCTGTGGTCCCACCCCCGCCTCCGCCACCACCTGCTCCAGGACCACACCTCATCCAACAGCCAAACTCGCATCAGCAGCACTCTGTAGCACATGTAGTTCATGCTGTCACTCCTGGGTCACACATTCATTCTCAAACTGCTGGACACCATTTACCACCACCCCCTCCTCCTCCTGGTCCTGCCCCACATCACCATCCACCGCCCCATCCTTCCACAGGACTGCAAAGTCTACAAGCACAACACCAGCATGTAGTAAACTCAGCACCCCCACCTCCTCCCCCTCCCCCTCCCCCAGCCAGTGTTCTGGTTGCTGGGCATCATTCAGCATCAGGTCAAGCCTTACACCACCCACCTCATCAAGGACCTCCACTTTTTCCTGCAAGTGCTCACCCAGCTGTGCCGCCGTACCCCTCACAAGCCACACATCACACCACTGTGGGACCGGGACCCCAACACCAGCCTTCCGGAGCAGGGCCACACTGTCCGTTACCAGTTGCAGGTCCTCATCTCCAGCCCCAAGGACCAAACAGTATTCCAACACCTACTGCTTCAGGGTTCTGTCCTCACCCTCACCCTGGCTCTGTGGCCCTGCCACATGGGGTGCAAGGACCTCAGCAGGCATCGCCAGTGCCTGGACAGATTCCACTTCACAGAGCACAGGTGCCACCACCATTTCAGAACAATTACCACGGTTCAGGGTGGCATTAAAATGGACTCCAATAACATTTTATAAAATGTTCTGTAAGATAAACTGTATATTTCATATGTACCTGTTAAAGGTACTTTTTAAAGCTTGTACATGAAACTTTGTATAAAAAAAAAAAAAAAACAAAAAACAAAAACGAAACAAACAAAAAAACAAAACCAAACACCAGTGCTCTTTCATTGTATTTTCCCATTTTTGCTTTTTACAATTCCTTATGAAATGTGCTCCTAAGCCAGTTGTAGGTATCTTTATTTTGTAAGTGAACATTCCAACTGTTTTTCTGACCATAGATCTGATGCTACATGACCTTTAAATTTCATTGTTGCAGTTGAATTCATTTAGTGAATAATTTCTGTATTATTTTATACATATGCATTAAGTATACAGCTAAAGAAAGCACTAAGGATTTTTTTTTTATGGTCAGCAGTTCTTTGAGTGCATCTTAGGTCTGAAAATGCAATACAGGTTTTTATAATTTGGTGTGGACATGGCTCATTTTGTTTTATCAGTTTTTTTGCAAGCAAAATGTAATTTAATGTATAGATAATTTCTAGTGTCTCCTGACAGACTGTAAATACTGCGTTTCTTTTGCGTATATAATTGCTTCCCACCCTCTTCATTTGGTATATAGCATTGTACATATGGCAAGTCTTTTGCAAAAGTGTGATCTCTGTGAAAGTAGTACAGTACATGACCTTTCCTTTTTATTTCAAATATGCTGTCACATTGAAGCACTGGTTGGGCATTTTAATTCATGTTAATAAACCACAATTATGTCAGTTTTACTAAATTGTTCTGTACAACTTCTGAGATTTAGGTCTGCTTAATGATTTTACAAAAGTTACAATTTTCAAATATAATTTGTAAGTAAAAAACCATCCTCCATTTTCTTCAGTAGCTGCTCCCTTGGCTGCACTGCAGGCTACCAGCAGCCAGTCTGGGCGGGGCCACAGTCCTCTCTAACACTTGCCTTTTCTTTAGGAGCATGAGTCACACTATGTGTGACTCATTAAATAGCCACACTGTGTGACTTAGCTAACAATCTAATACAACATTAATCCACATTATTGATTCATTCCATACTGGACAGTTGCATACTGCAGTTTACCACAGTTTGAAAATGAGCAATTTACTTATAACACAGGGAGATTTAATTTGTACAGTTTAGAATGTGACTGAAATACCTCCACTAATAATCAAAACTGATATGAAAATGTAATATTTAATATCTAGCTTTAGAGCTTTATTTTTAAGTTATAGAAAATAGATCTCTTTAAACAAACCAAGGGGGAAAGGTGTTATTCTGAAATATGTCAAATAGAATGAAGAGGGTCTCAGTGAATATTTTATTACTGAAAGAAGGTACATCAGTTGTGACTTTTTTTTTAATTACCAACTTCTGCTGTCTACCTCTCAGGAGTGACCCTATTTAGCACCTTCCAAACACATGACACAGTTGGGCACAGTATAAAAATTTTGTGCATTAGGAAAAACCATAAACTTAAAGTTAAATTTGGTAGTGATTTAAATCATGTTTTATCATTTAATTCCCATCTGAAAATTAACTCCAATGGTAGTCAAGAATACAGCTCGTTTAGGGCTTACAACCAATCATCTTCAAGGTTTTGAAGAACATCAGTTACCTTGCCATCTTTGGCTTACCAATGTTCTCCTTAGGATATTTACTAAAGAAATCTTAGTCTAAAAACTGGATAGGTTCACATTGTCCCTCCTTGACAATTTCAGATAGACCAAAGAAACAGGAATATTCATCCTTAAAAAATCACTTGTCCACTGACTTTCAAAGTAGCCGGCTATATAAGTAATTCATAATGAAAGCTCTGTGCAAACTGAAAGACATCAACTAAATAGAATCTTTAATGAACACAACTCTACAAACTTTTAATTAAGAGAGAGAGGGGGTGTGTGTGTTTGAGGGGTGGGAGGGGGTTAGCATGCCCAGTTAGGCAGATCTCTGAGTCCTTGCCTCATAAAACAAGAAGAAAAGAAAAATAAAATAATCTGAATGTGTTTTCTATTCCAATAAAAGTTTTTACCTGTTATGCATGGTGCAGGGAATAGGGAAAAACAAGATCTTGCCTAAAAAGTGTACTTATTTCAAACTCCCTAATGCCCACTTTTTCTCTGGACAGCTCTGCCAATTTTTAGATTAGCTATTTCTGAATCTGTTAAAAGTCACATATGAGACCCACTGCTTGTAATTTTCTATGGAGATTTCACAGGGTCTTTCCACTAAAAAGACTTAGTTGACTATAATGTTCCAAATTACCAATGGTTCACTTTAAGCTTTTATTCTTTTCTTTCTTCCTAGGTTTTCAATACAGGATCTCACTATAACTATATAGCCTTGGGTGGGCTGGAACTTATGCAGACAAGGCTGGCTTCAAATTCAGAGATCTTCCTGCCTCTGCCTCCCAAGTGCTGAGATTAAAGGAGTGCATCACAACACCCAGCCTTTACATGTATTATCATCATGCTACCAAGAATCTGATATAACCATATGGTACCCAATCACAAAAGTGTATTCTAGAACTCATTGTATATCGTAAACTAGTTAGGGTATTAATAGAAGAACCACCTTAATAATAATATTCTAGCTTCCTTTTCCAACTTGACATTTCTAACTGCATTAGACAAATTTCATTGAAATCGTAAAAGTTCTTCAGAGGTAGGGAAGACATAAACATACTCTGTGGTTCTTACAGGAATGTGTCTATAGAAATCATGACTTAACAGTCACCATCTGTCATAGGCTCTATAAGGAAAACCACAGCCTCATTAGAAAAACTCAGCATGCATAGTTTATGAATGAGTGGCATCTTCTATCTCACTACAGTGTATGATAGAATAATGTTAACCCCTAAGAGGGAAAGACTGGGTAGGAGGAGAAAACCATTGTACTTACAATAAAACACTGATTTAAAAAGGGGGGGGGGACACCCACATTGTAGATAATGAAGCTATAACTAAAGCCTCATTCATAAAATCCATTCTGCCCTAATGCATGTCCCGTGAGTAAATCTGTACCTCCTTTAGCTTTGTTGACACTGTACTGAGAGCAAATGTATATTGATTCTGTCTCTTCAAATACAGGGCAATAACCAAGGCAATGTCTGGAAAAACACCCAAAACACTTTAATTAAAGACAAGTGCAAGCACCCCAAACGAAGGATTATTGTTACAACTCTTGTTAGCTTTTCACAATCTAATTATTGCAAAGGCATATGGATAAATGTTAATGGACAAAGTCAAGAAAAACGAGGCACCTTAATGAATAAAAAGTTTTTAAAAAAAGACATTCAATCCACTGACTTCTAAAAGAGGCTAAATAGACCTCCTATGTTACATTCTAAAATAGTATTGCCTACTAATGGTTTGTATCCTGGATTCTACAGTTAATTTTAAGGAAATGCATAAACTAAAACTGTATACGGTCTGCGAAGGGGAAATGGCCTTCTCATTCGTGGGAATTAACAGAAGGCAAGGGAAGCTGCAGTAGCTGGGGAAGCTGCCTATGGGATGGACAGGATCACCGTTACCTTTAAGCTGGGAGGAGCGTTCTGTCCACTGCATTGCAAACTGTATAAGCCACACCTTGTGTTTTAAACAACACGATCATGCTTTTCCAAAAAGATATTATTTTTTCATTCCACACACTGAACATATTTCTCTTGTCCAATTTACTCTATGTATTTAACTTACAGTGCTGGTAAGGGCAACACTACATGGGATTGGGCCATCACATTTCAAGTGGAAAAGACTTATACTTTAAACATAGTTTTTAAAATATGCAAAATACAAATAGAATTGCTAGATTATAATGTCAAATTTTTAAAGTTTTTCTCCCTCTAAAGTGCCACAGAGGGCATGGCACCTAATCCAGAGCCACCTGGAATGTCATGGAATGAAAAGTTTGCACAACTTCTTGAAGCAGTGGAATCTGCAACATGCAATGTAGGCTACAAAGCACTGAGGACTGGGTAGCTTTTCTGAATGTGAATCCTCGTCCCCTATTTTTGCAAATTAATAGTTACATACACTATAATACAGGAATGATTTCCTTTGCCAGAAGATAAAATTGTACATTTCCTTGCTCTTTCTTGGTTCCAACTGATAATTTCTTAAGATTGTAAATTATATAATACTCAGCTAAAATATGTCTTCATAAATAGTTACAGAACCTGCCAAAACACAGAGGGGAAAGTATTTTTCATTCAAAAAAATTGACATTTAAATGTCACACAACACAAGAAACAATGCTTAGAGACATGTTATTGTTTCCAGAAGAAAATGGCCAGTAAACTACTTAGCTGAAGACAAAGACCGCCCTTCCCCAGGACCACGGTGCACAGGAAGCAAAGTGTCAAACAACAGTACCTCAAAGCAAAACAAAGGTCTGAGGGTGGAGCCAGCTCACTTGTAATCCTGTTAAAGAATGGGAGCCACTGTTTAGGTCCACTGTACTGGGGAAATCTGCTAGCTCAGAGTGCTGTATCTGTAGACTCTGCTAAGAATTCAACCAAGGATGTCGGAGGCATTCGCCAGCTGAGGCTCGTTTTTCTGGAACCATCTCTAACATTGGGATCAGGAAATCTGTAAACTGTGCAGCATCTTCATGGGGCCAGCCATACTTTTCCACAAGTACATCAAAGAGGCTCCAGGGCTTCAGCTTGGTGATGTGCCGCAGTTCTCCTGGAAGAAAGAAGCACACAGTTACAAAAGCTCCAGATTTGCACATCTCAGAATTTACTTGATACAGACAGGCTTTTTTTTTTCCCCACTGAAGCGGGCAATTTTCCTCTCAAAACCTTATGGAAACAACAAAGAAAGCTAGCTTATTCCCCCTGAGCAAGTCTCATTGAAAGGCTAATGACTCAGTCAAGCTAGGTGGATGTAAATGGATTAAGTATAAACAAATCAGCTCTGTGCTTCTTGAGATGAAAAGGTACAGAGAATATTTCTGTTTCCCATGTAAGAGGCACTAGCACTCCAGCTTTGGTGGTGTTCCGTTGTAAGCTTGCTTAGGAAACCTGTATGATGGATACTATCTGAACTTGTGTTACTGTGTTTTACCATGTGAAGAAAACGAGTCTGTGCTTCTACCTCAATGCAAATATAACTTTCTCTGATGGTGCATATGTCCTTTTGAACTGTGCTGTCCACTGTGGTAGGTAGCCACTGGCTCCTAACAGGCACATGGCGAGGGTACTACCTACAGAGCATAGTAACTTTATTTGATCTAAATTTAAAGAACCAGCCTCAAGCAACTACTGGAAACCGAAAACAACTAATTTTAATCTTTACTTGTTTGTTGTAAAACATGACCTCGAGGACAATTTCTTATAAAACCTTAAGTTAAAAAATGTTCTAATGTGTCAGCTGTAGTATAAAAGTATAACCCCCAACGCTAGGAAGCTCTGACATAGCAGAAAAACTAACAATAAGTAGTCTTTTTTTTTTTTTAAAGGCCTTTTTTTTTAAAAAAATTAATTTTAAGTAAAACTGCCAGTGAGGATAACTTTCATTTCTGTGTGTTGGAAAATATTCACAAAGTATCTACAGCTGCCTTTAAAGCAGCCTTCTTGGGCAGCCCTCAGAGTGGACCTGTGACTCTCCTCCATGTCCAGGGACTGCACCATCTGACAGTTCTTTACCAGGCCTGCAGTGGCAGTCAAGCCCTGACTCTACACTGGGTCTCTTCTCTTCACATGCTACAGTAGAACGTACGAAGTGCTGGATGCCCGGCATCAGAGGCCAGACGATGTCACTCAGCTCTGCAAACCAATTTAGAAACCATCCCCCCCTCAACATTACTAACAAATGTAAAAAGAAAAAAAAAAAACAAAAACAAAAAGAAGAAAGAAAGAAAGGAAGGAAGCAAGCTAGCTCAGCAATCCCACCCCCGCAGCCACAGTCCCTTCCTTCCTGCAGTGGCCATTCCTGTCTGTCTTGAGAATTACCACCATGCTATACACAGGATTCCATAAAGAAACTGTTGGAATAGTTCCTGGTTGAAGAAGGTGAGGTAACAAGTGACAACACAGTTAAGCACTGCTTTGAGGCTGGAGATCAGATCAGATAAAGAAACAGACTGGCAATTTCAGCACTGGAAAAGGAAGGCCTTTGAATAAAACAGTTTGTAAAACTTAGGTCCAAAGGCTGCTGAGATGGGTAAACAGGCTTTCCACTCAACAATGTAAGTCCAAAGACCTAAGTCTGATCCTGTAGTGATGGAAGGAGAGAACTGACTCCACAAAGTTGTTCTCTGACTTCCACACATGCACTGTGGAACATGACACCCCACCACACACACCATACATAAAACAGCAAAATAATAAAAATTTAAAACACATTTGAGCGCCGAGCAGTGGTGGCGCATGCCTTTAATCCCAGCACTTGGGAGGCAGAGGCAGGCAGATTTCTGAGTTTGAGGCCAGCCTGGTCTACAGAGTGAGTTCAATGACAGCCAGGGCTATACAGAGAAACCCTGTCTCAAAAAAGAAAAAAAAGAAAAAAAACACACATTTGAGCATTCACTGAAGATATATTCCTCAAACCCCAAAAGTCTAGCTCTGGGAACCTAGTCAAAGGATATGAACCATGGCTTCACACACCCCCCACCCCCACCCCTGCAAGCTCCAAGTCCCCAAGTAAGGTGGAAGGGTGGAATTTAGGGTGGAAGCTAAAAAGCCAAACACTCCAAGAATCATCTGGGGCAATGCTATGTAATAAAAGTCTCAAAGCTATGCTTTACAGATACAAAGACTGACTTAAAAACACCCAAGAACATGGAAAGCAGGTGCATCAAATCCTAGCTCTGCAGGCGGCAAACGCCTCCCGGGTTTTTTCCAGTAGATTAACCATGCTGACAGAGCGACTGCAGACCTCAGCCTGACACTTAAGATAGATTGCCATTCACATGACATTGAGGTAAGTTCTCTGGTAAAAGCAGGAACTTCCTTGACATTTAATTATTCTGTCTTGACATAAATAAGTTTGCAAATGAATACAAAGGCTGGCAAGTCCTGTGTTCCAGAACAGAAGAGCCTAGTGAGGGAACCTACCAGCTTTTCAAGCTAAAATGCTTCAATAAGTACATTCGCCCCTTTGTACACATAGAAACTGGTTCCAGGACTGCACCTTCACCAACAATCCAAAGATACTCAAATATCCAAAATAATCTAGCATAGCATTTGTATATGACCTGTGCATACTGCACATACCACACACCCATATTACTGTACTGTTTTTCCCTGTTCCTTTTTTTTTTTGAGACAGTTCTCACCATGTAGCCCAGACTAGCCTGGAATTCGCAATGTATTTGCTTCCATATCCTCAAGTCTGGGACTACAGGTCTCCAGCACACAGGGCCAACCCCTGGAGACTGTCTGTGCAAGAACCACACAAACAGTTGTCTTCTAAAACAGTACAAGTTTTTATAAATGCATTTGTGTGCTGATGCTGACTAAATTCTTGGATGAGGAACAAGAAAAACTAAAAGATTCACCAAGTCACCTTCTGTGGAAAGGTACACAGTGAGGATCGGGGAGGAGGGACCGGCGAGCTGCACAGCCCAAGTTCTAAAAGCTGAAACCCTGGAGACAGGCATGATACAAAAGGACATTACATAATGGATCTCCTATGATGACTGACATTCAAAGCTAGATGTGCTGAAATTACCTCCAGTCCATGCATAGTTACACGTCCTTGAAATAGAAATGAGATTCATGTTAACTTAAGTCTAATCCTCAAGATGGTTCATCATGTCAATGTAAATATTCCAAAATCTGAGGAAATCAGAAAGTGGAAACTTCTGTCTTAAGAATTTTGGACAGGGTATATTCTACTTGTATGATGGAAATTACTTCAAATTTATAGTAACTGAGTACCAAACTCCTCAAAACTTAAAATCAGAGATAGAAAACTTCAGCAGCTAAGAGCACTCCTTGCTCTTAAAGAGGATCCAGGCTCAGTTCCCAATATCCACCTGGTAGTTAACAATCATCTACAACTCCAATTTCAGGAGATCCGATTCCCTTTTCTGATCTCTACAGGCATCAGGCACATATATGGTGTGCATAAATACATGTAGGCAAACCACTCACAGAAAAATGAATCTTAAACAACAAGAAAAGCCACCTACAACACGCACGCAGACTCTGGTGAGTGCTGTTTTCTGCTGCAGCCCTCTGCTCCTGTGAAGGCACTGTCCTGTGTACTTATCTTGTACTGCCTCAGTGGCTTTTGTCATCAGTCTGTGGCAGGACCGTGTGAGCGAGAGGAGAGTGCTAGAGTAGGCATGCTCAAACTGCTCTGGGCTGTTTTTCTTTTCTCTTTCATTGTTTTGAAGTCAACCTACACTCAAAGCTTCAAGGGAGGGCCATGTTCATCCTTCCAAGAGACTCCCTCAGAGGCTCCCTTATGTTCCTGAAGCTCTGTGAGACCTACAGTTTGTGTGGCTGTAAAACTGAAATGATGTGAAAATCTTGAGTCTTTTAAAATGTGTAGCCCATACATTGAGCAGAACAGGGCTAGCATGAAGTCTGTCAGCTCCTGAGAGCAATCCAATACCAACAGGGCTGCACAGATCTCCCAAAAGCCACAGGATCAGCCAATCCTGGAGGTTAGGCTTAAAACAACCTCAATTTCAGCTCCAATATTTAAATTCAAAATATGGAGTACAAAGTGGGTTAGGATCCCACTTCATTCTGAGGCTAGCTATTGTGTACAAGATCCTGTGGTGGTGTCAGCATGGAGGTACAGTAGTTCTTTAAAACTCACTTCCTATGATCCCACACTCCATCTGCAAGCCCTCCTCACTATCTCACCTCACCTCAGAGGATTAGGGTGCTTGCCCTCACATCAGGAGTCTATATTGTCTCAAGAAACTTCTTTACTGCACTCTGACAGTTTCAGTTGAATTTTATTAAATATTTAAATTTTCTAAATTAATATCTGTCCTATGTATATAAGCAATTTGTTTGCATGCATAATTATGCACCTTATGTGTGCCTTGAGCTCATGGAGACCAGATGAGGGTGTTGAATCCCCTGGAACTTCAATTCCAGTTGTGAGCCACCATGTGGGTGTTAGGGATTAAACAGAGGCCCTCTGACAGAGCACCAAGTGCTCTTCATTGCTGAGTCACCCTTCCAGTCTCTATTACATCTGTGCATGTCTGTTTTACGTATGTGTGTAGAAACACGTGTACCATCACATGGCAGTCAGAAAGCTGTACTGCAGTAGTTCTCCTTTACCTGGCTCCTGGGAGTCAAAGTCAGGCGTCAGGCTTGGTGGCAGGTGTCACCTGCTGACCAATCTTGTAGGCCCTGAATTTAATCAAGTCTTAGGACCTAAGCTGTGTAGCTGTTCTTTGCTGCTTTGTGTGTTCTTCTCTGTTCTACCCTTCACACCCCCATTTTACCCCCCATCACTAGATATAAGAGAGAGAAGGGGAAAGGGGAGAGGGGGAAGAGGGGAGGGGAAGAAGAGGGAAAGAGAGAGATAGATATTGATTTATTGATTCTTGAATCTAATTTCTTTCCTTTTGTTTCTTCTTTGAGCACAAACCACAGTCATCTCCCCTGAATGACCAACAATGACCTCAAATGGGCCTTAGCATTTATGTACCCTCTAAAAATTTCCCACAGTTCCAAATGTCACACAATCTAGAAGCTCTCTGGAGCTGGAAAAACCACACCTGTTCTAGAGCACACAGGGAATCCTGGTCAGCTGCTGTGGAGGGCCCAAAGCTGCCCCACAACCCTTACCTGGGAGAAAATGAAAGCACAGACTCACAGTATTTTTGTGTTTTTAAAGAAACCAAAATTCTACAATTGTCACTACAAAGTCAGATTTACATATGTGTACATAGCCAGATGTATCCCAATGAACTTGATGCCCCATGTGGGAACAAGTTTAGGTAACCTATCCCCTCTCAGGCATCAATGTTTGAAACAATAAATTCAGTAAAACACTGGCTACATATGCTTTGAAGTCCTAAAGCAGGAGTGCTAAAGATGGCTGTAGACACAGGCCTATAAACGGCCAAGAAGAAGCCATGTGAGCATGCCCACAGTGAAAAGCCCTGCAGGACAACAACATCCCCAAAGCATCCATCTAAGCACCTCATCTGCCAACTGTCCTGCAACGTAGATTCTTCCAACTGGGTAAGAAGAGGTGCTACTGCTGCTGCTGGTTCTTGGATGGCATTCAACAGAAATCAACTTAATGGCTTACAGCTCCATGCCAGCTGAAAGTCACAGGGAACCTAAAGGCACAGCTAGGCATGTGACAAGTGCCTGTGATCCAGTACTTGGAAGGTTGGGGCTGGAGGATCAGGAGATCAAGACCCTGCCTCAAAAAGAAAGAATGGGCTGGAGAGATGACTTAGCAGCAGCCAAGAACACTGGCTGCTCTTCCAAAGGATCCAAGTTCAGTTTTTAATATACACATGTCAGCTAAAAAATATCTTTAACTCCAATCCCAGGGTATACAATGCCCTCTTCTGTAGGCACCAAGTATATACCCGTACAGACTGCAGGCAAAACACATAAAATACTGAGTGGGGGCAAGAGGAGAATGGAGGGAGGGAGATTGCAGAGGGAGGCTTAGCAGGTAAAGAGGCTTGCCACAAAGCCTAATGACATGAATTTGGTCCCCAGGAATCACATGGTGTGAAGAGAGAAACAACTCCTTAAAGTGTCCTTTGATGTCCACATATACACCATGGCACCTATGGCCCAGTAAGTAATAAATGTAATTTAGAAAGAAAGATGAGGAGAGGAAGAAAAGAAGGGGAGTTAAAAATAAAATAACCTGGACTGGACTCTACAACCTACTTAAGCTCTATGTGTGTGTGTGTGTGTGTGTGTTTTCATGTGTGCAGAGGACAACTGAGGGTGTTTACTCCTTAGGACCCATTTACCTTCTTTGGAGTCCAATCTCCCATTGGGGCCTGGAGCTCGACATGGCTAGAGGCTGGCTGACTGGAGAGCCCCAGGGTTCCAGGGTTCTGTGCCCACAGCTCCAGGACAACAAGTGCATACACCAATCTAGCCTTTATGGAAGAACTAGGACTGAGCTCAGCCTTCAAGCTTATACAGCACCCACTTCACCAACCACTTTTCCCCCAGGTCCTTGAGCAAACTTTAACGGAGGATGTAAACACAACTGAGTCCAAGCTGGTAAAAGCAGGCTCCCAAGACAACAGCACCTGAGAAGGGTTTTGCTGTCACTGGCAGAATTTCACACAGTCCATGCTAACCTCTAATGTTCAGTGTAGCTGAGGATGACCCTGAGTTCCCCACCTCCCTACTCCCAGTTTTTTTTTTTTTTTTTTTTTTTTTTCGTGAACAAGCACAAGCTGGGATTCGAACTTAGGAGAGACGGCCACTTCGGACTCCAGAGCGCGGTGACTGAAGCGGTGCGCCACTGCTGGCCATCTCCCAGTTTTTTCTGAGGATTCATTTTTTAGAGTGAGGGGAGAGACACACTGTTGGAGGTATGTTTAAGGATTGGTACAACCTGTGAACTACAGAATGACATTAAAGCCAGTCACCCATGAGACAATCTACATAAACCAAAGTACATGGCCACAGGATTTCACAGGCCTATACAATGCCAAGAGCTCAGACACACCCAAGAAAATGACCATGGCCATTTATGAAACTCATGTCTCTTTAAAGACTAAGAACAGAATGAGAAGTCTAGCTTTGTTAGTTTGTCATCTAGGCTGGCCTTGGAGTCTTGATTCCCAGTCTCTCGGGCTCTGAGTACTGGGATTACAGGGTAAGTCATCATATCCAGCTGAATCTGGTTCTTTCTCAAAACTCACTTGAAGTCCTTTCTACAAATATGTGAATATACACAAGGTGCTTGGAGTAGAGTAAGAGGTAGTTGTTTGAGAAAGGATAGCTGGAAGCCTGCTTTTTTATAAAAATTTCACTCTATAGATACCAGAGTTCCTGATGATTTTGTGAGTACCTTCTTCTTCAGGAGAATTCCCCAGCTGAAAAGTCTCCATCTTTTCCACTGCTCAAACATGAATGCACAATTTCTCCTTCTGGGAGAAGATCATGCTGAACATCAGTGTTGCATAAGTACCGTTACCTTTTCTGGTGAAAAACTCCTTGGAATATTTCCCCAACATAGCGTATTTTCGAGGGACTTTCCCCAGCAGTTCAATGATCAATGCTATGTGATCTGCATTGGGAAACATTGCCAGCAAAACAGAAACACACGACAGTTTAATCAGTACACTGCATGCAGACATGGTTACTGCCCGCACAGACAGAAACGGAGTGCGACCCGAACGGCCTTTGTCCAACTGATTCAGAACTCAGAGCTAAGGGTACCCAGCTGTCCCCGGGCACCAAGAAGGGACCAGTGTACAGAGTGAGCACATCACAGCCCAGACTCAGTCTTCAGTCAGCATTTACACCAGCACAGATACTCTGCTCGGCTGCTTTTGGAATTTAGAAGAACTGCTTTGGTCGCATTATCACTGCTGCTGCTGCAGCTGTTCCATTTCTGTCTGCATCGTGGCACATTTCAAAGAGAAGAGGTACTACCTCTGCGATTGAAGAATTCCCGAGAATATTTTCCAGACAGAGCAAAGTGCCTTGGGATACTGCCTAGCAGCTCTATGATGTGGGCTATGTGGTCTATGAGGAGAGAGCAAAGGGGACATGGGAATGGGGAGGGCACAGGAAGGGGGGGGAGAGGGAAAGGGAAATTAGTAAAACTCAGAAATCGATTCAAATCAACAATGTCTGCAGCACATCCATGCAGAGGTCTGTGGGGCTGTCAGGCCTCAGACACCAACTGGAGCACCAACTGAGCACCAAAAGTGGCTGACACCAGCGCACCCCAGGCCACCCCAGCATTGCAAGCAAGAAAGCATGGAGATGGTCAGGTTTACAGTAGGAATTCAAGCCTGAATTCCCTGGTTTTCAACTGAGCTCCCAAACAGGACAGCAAAATGGGCAGCAGAGCTGTGGACAAAGAAACCACAGAGAGGCCCTGGGGCCTCAGGAATCAGTTCTCACCCACCAGCTGGGTTCCTCCCACCAGGAGGCCAGCAAAGCCTTGTCAGGTGGGTACTGCCCAGTCACTGGCACTGAGGGGGCTTCAAACTCAAAAGAAAAGCATATGAATTTGGTGTTTGAAAACCAAAGCATGGCTGTTTCAGTAAAAAATACAAATGGAACTCTCTAGAAGTTCTGGAGGAGCAGACTCACATCAAGGGACTCAGCAGGCAACCGACACTCACCTTCATCTCTGGAGTAGTCTTCCCCAGAATGCGGTTCGAACAAATAGTCTCCGGTGGCCAGCTCAAATGCCTAGGATACAACAGACAACATGCTGAGCACTTCAGAGATGGCTCAAGAGCCAGCAGCTCTGTCTACAGAGGAAGCCTAGATCTGCAGAGGACTACAAGCAAACCAAAGTGCGTCCCAGGACAGTTCAACTCCTAGTTTTCCTTTCTTCCAGAGAAGTTCACAGAAGTTGCAGGGGTATCTTTATGTCTTCTAATGGGAGAGGGAAGCTATGGCTCTCTGTATACTGCAGAAGTAGAACAAAGCTACCGGAGAGCCAGCTGCAGCTCTGGTGGCTGCACACTGCAGCATCTGCCAGAGCACAATAAGGTAGGTTCAGGACTCAAGCAGGCCCGTGTGCGTCCAAGCCACAGACAGTGCGGTGCCTTCCCCACACACGGAGGACCAGGGCCAGCATGTCGCCATTGTTTGTCATCATTTCATTCATCTCTGACCAATCAGAGGAACACGTAGAAACCAGAGACCCTTCCTTTCCACCACATGCAGCAAAGCACACTGCAGGCCCTCCTTGGACAGCGGGAGCACCCTCCATGCTGTCACCCATTCCCCGCCCCTCCCCAGTACTTTAGCATGGAGGAAGCCCACTCAGTTTCACACCCCAAACTTCCTTTGCTCAGCACCCATTCTGTAAGATGTACAAAGACAGCAATCATAAATTTATATGTCTTTTAAAATCTAGTTTACCCCATACTTCATGCTGCCATAGTAAAGCTCTCCCTGCTTGCTGGCATTTGTGACCAGGTGGCCATGCCAACACCACCTCTTGTTCCTGTGGGATGGTTTTTTCCCATTCCTGCTGAAGAGCAGTCACTGAGTGTTGTTCCAACACTAGTCCTCCTCTTTCTTCCTTGTAATGGCCAGGCAGAGTGTGCGCGTGCTCTGTGAGAGGCCCTTACTGGGTAGCAGCTGTCTTTACCTAACAGAGAGCCATATCCATGATTTTAAAGACATGACTGGTGATGATATACTGATTGAGGAGAAAAACAAGATAGCAAAACTGTCATCAGCTGCCTGTGTGATGAGTATAAACTTAGGACCCTATTCTGAAGCAGCCTTGGATCTAACAGGGCACAGCATTGTCATCTCAGTAGAAGACAGCCTGGCAGCCCAGCACCACAGCTGCAACCAGACACCCTAGCTTGGGACTCGCACCCAGCCACCCAAGTAACATCTAATACCCAATTAACACTTAACAATCAAATCTCTCATCATGGAAAGACACATTTGGCTCCAATTCCAAATGGATAAAAATGTTTTGTGTCTGTAAAACGATTCAATAAACTGCAAGCCAGGAGGCAAATCTGGAGGCCCTGACAGGATGAAAGAGAAGCTGGGAGCAATTGGGACTTGGTTCCAAGGACAGGCTGGCTGCACTCTTGTCTCTCTTTAGTTCTTCCTTACATTCCTTCCATTAGAGCTACGTTTCACTGTTCTAGTGAGATCATCAGATACGTGCTCTTCAAAAGATAATTACTTTGAACAGCACTTGGATTTCCAATGTAGTACTTAAAGAAGGCTATGAAATTAATTTTAAAGAAAGAAAGAGGGAGGGGCTGGAGAGATGGCTAAGGGGCTAAGAGCACTGGCTGTTCTTCTAGAGGACCAGGGTTCAGGTTCCAGCACCCACGTAGTAGGTTCACAACCATCTGCAGTTCCAGTTCCAGAAGTTGATAACCATTTTCTAGCCTCCATGGAATCTGCCTGCATGTGGTACACAGACATTCGTGCAGGCAAAGCATCCATACATATAAAATAAAAATAAATCTTTTGTAAAAAAAAAAAAAATAAGAGGAGGGAAACAAAAGAGCGAGAGTCAGTAGCATCAAAGGGCAGGAGAACGCCCTCTGGACAGTGATGGGACTCCTCATCACGACCGACAAGAGGGCAAACACACATGACAATGAAAACACTGGCATTTTGGGGGTGGGGGTGGGGGGGTCACAGAGTATTGTAATGTTAGCAGCTGTGGAAACAGGAAACAGTATTGCCTTCTATTTACTAAGCTGTTCCCTAAGGCAAGTTGTATTATTAATATTCACTATTTGACAACTTTGGAGTCTTCCTTCTGTTCTGGTCTAGCCCCTTTTGGGGGACTTTCCCCTACTGATCAAGCAGGTGCCTCTCTCCCTCTGCCTCACCCAGGTCACGATGTATAGTGCTGAATTCCTGGGGAAGTGTGTCAGAATTCAGTTTGTTTTTTATTCTGATCATGGTCAGGACTCACCATGGAATATAAGAACTCACCCATTTGTACAAAAGCACATGAATACAAAGAGGTAACTTCTCAGCATGCGAGCTTTGTGTCAATCTGCACTGCACATTTACAGTAGAAGACCTCCACAGCTGTGAACTGGCAAATCTGCTGCCCTTCCTCACGCGGTCGTACCTCTCCCACTACAGAGGCCAACTCTTCTCCTGGCAGCAGCTGGGGTCTCATCACCACCCACACCCTCACCTCCAGTGCAGCCTCTGTTAGAGATATGCCAGATGTAAAACTGGATGGGTGATGAATTCTACAATAACAATCCATGACCTTATCCAGGCTGGGCATTATGAGCACAAATTTAACCTCGGGGGTAAAAAGGGTAGGCAAATACGGCTTCTCTATGGCTTGTTCTCTAAATAAAGCAAGTAAGCTCTCAGTCACAACTTTGCAGGCAGGGAACAAAGACTTGTTCCTTTGAAAAATGCCTGTCCATAACCACTTGACTGACTGACAGTGCTAAGCAGTCCTAAGAGCACTGCTGTCACCAGAAGCACTCCTGGAAAGGGGAAGCAAATGAGACAGAGCAACACCTCCCTGGTGTCTTATGCTGTCTGCAGTAAGAACATGGTGAAACGACAAGAGCACAGGGACAAAACCCATAGGAGGTGGGACAGACAGCCTGCTGAGAGCAGGCCAGCAGCACCACCATTGCACACACCTGTGCTGCTGAATTACTTTTCTGGTTTACATCACCAAAATTAAAGTGTAGTATTTCAGAGTTCAAAGAGTTCTCAGAGCCTGATCGATGGCAACCTTGGCACATGGCCTTCTGTATTGCTGAGGATAGATAGAAATTGGCCTTGCCACCACCTGAAATGGAGTAAGTGCACGAATACACACACACACACACACACACACACACACACACACACAGTGGCCATCTGCTCTCCTCTCCTTCTGCCTCCTGTGGTTTTAGCTTCCAGTTCCCTTTACCCTCACATTGAAAAACAAAAGTCTGTCCATACAGTGTTCTGAAAATTCAAAGTGTCCCAGGGACTGTGGCTTCTTTTAGCCACTAAGAACTGGATTTTTGGTTCTCATTGAAAAACGAAAGTTTTTAATAATTTTAAAATTATTTTCTAGAATTATCAGGACAAGAGGTTAGGAACCTACGGTATTTCATATCTAGCTGCATCAATCATCTCAAATATAACTTGAAGCAGGAAAAGCATCTCAGTTTTTTCATACATCCAGCATTACCTGCTTAGCACAATGCTCTTACAGAGGACCCGGGTTCACGGCCTACTAAACAGTCCCAGGGGTCAGATACTCTCTTCTGACCTCCACAGACGCCAGGCATGCACAATGTATACATATACGCAGGCAACACATTCACAAACACACTATAAAAAATTTAAATGCTTAAAATGCTTTTATATTACAACTAACAATCACAAAATACAGAAGACTGAAAACAATTGCTAATTGAGTTGAACAGGTAACCACCAAATTTATTCTGCCTTCTCTCTCCCTTCCCCTCCACTCCTGCCCTTCCCTCCCTAACTCCCACCCCTCCATTACTAGGCCTTGAATAGAAGCCCTTTCATCTAGATATCCAAAGAAAAATTCTATGACAATTAATACAAGATCTGAGGATGCGATTCCATTGGAAAAACAGTTGCCTCATGAATCTCTGAGTTCGCCCTAAAACTACAATAAAATAAAGTAGGATAAATATGGCAGCACCAGAAGTTACATGCGCACATGTCACCTTTTCCATCAAAGAAGAACAAACATCCCACTGAGAAGAACATGCTAACCTGGCTGGGATGCACAGTGAAGACACTGGTTCTGGCTCCTGAGTGCGGGGCTACTTGTGCTTATCAATTCACAGTTCAGAAAAGATGACAAGAAGATGCACAAAGCCTGGTGTAGTGGCCATGCATGTAATCTCAGCACTCAGAAGTCTGTTTTAAGACCAGCTTGGGCTACATTTCAAAAAAGAAATAAAAAGATGTTGGGCTGAAAGATGGCTCAGTTGGTAAAGTGTGTGCATGGAAGCCCATGAGTCTGCTCTCCAGAACTCATGTAAGAAGGCAGGGTACAGCAGTACTCTTGCAAAACCAGCTCTGCAAAGGCAGACATCAAACAAGCCCTGGCGCTCACTCACCAGCATGCCTAACCTAACCAGGAGCTTTCACGAAAACACGTAAGGGTGAGTGTAGGACCGTGAAGAGGTCTTGGGTTTTGGTAGAGCATTGGCTTGGAAATGGCCAGAGACCCTGCAAGGGACGGAATACATTTCCCTATGCTCCCAGAATCCAGGCTCCTAACACGTGGGCTATATCTCCATTAACCCGCACCTTGCAGACACGTTTGGCTCTGAGCAGCTCCTCCCAGAGAGGTTTGTGTCACCATATACCTACAGGTAGAGGGCGTGACTTCAGCCCTGAGAGATTTCCATATTTATGAGTTACCTAAAAGGGAGGGGGGGAGCCAAATTAAGTTATTCCTTCCCAGTCCCTCCTCTTCCCCCTCCTCTATTTAAGCCAGCTCCCCCTGGCTTAGATTGGGCGGTGCACAACCAGATCCAACTACTACACCATGGCAATAAAACTCTTGGAAGCTGTGGACTTTCTCCTATCACTGGGGCCTGCTGGTCACTGAAGCTTCCAGCCCTTGGAACTCCGGACCTTCTCCAGTTATTGAGACCTGCCACGTGGAACCCCACCCCCCACCCCCCAAGGTTTCCACCGCAGTTTTTTCCCCACAGGAGAGCTCTGTCCTTTACATCCATGTGCATATATGTGTAAACGTGCCTGCACACACATGTACACAAGATGCGTTGAGTCTAGAAAGACAAAAACTCAGACTGCCTAAGTCAAAAGGATGTTCCTCCTGCAGCCAGGAAAGCACGACTTACGTTCCTAGAAAAACAGACTCAAATCAAGGAAGCTTGTGTCACCACTACTGTCTGAGGAGTACTGGCACAGCCAGAAAGGAAACCAGGATACTGCATCTGCATTAGATGAAGGCAACTGTGCATGAACAGACAGAACAATCTCTTCTTGGTAGGAAGGAGAACAGAGAGCCTGCACCTGTAGAGGCCACGTGCCAGTGGTGCAAACTTACAAGTACCATCACCCTCTCCTGGGAAAAGGCATCTGATTTTACCCCACGATGTGACAAGGAGCCTGAAACACCTACAAGTTTCCAGAGACTAAAAAGCAATTCCTCTGATGGATCTCATTCCTGGGACAATGGTCTGCCCAGGGCCTGAAGAAGAGACCATGTCTCAGAAGACATGCGTACCAGAGAATTCTAATGCTTAAACATCCATGCACAATTTCTATCTTCTCACCCATTTTAAAGTGGACAATGATCTCTAACAAGACTCCACCCCATCAAGAGCATTAAGGAGAAGCCTTAGTTCTAGAGAAAAAGTAGCAAAGGCCATTCTTACCATGCATGCTGTATCCCAAATGTTGCTGGGTGTACTGTAGCCTGCTCCATCAAAACTCTAATGGACCTTATGACGTGTCCTTAATCCTTGTGAAAATGTTTATTGCATGGAAAGAGAGTTCTGATAAATAATACTTTTTCAAAAAAAAGCATCTATCACAATAAAAATCATAATTAAAATGTAAAAAGAAAATGCTACTTACCACCCAACAAGCATTTCCCAGGTCAGCAATTTTTACTCTAATTTTATCTGCATTCCGAGGATCCAGAGGGTTCACCAACAGGTCAGCTGCCCGAGTTTTTGCTGCCATGAGCAAACAGCAAAAGAGTTAGCACTGGGGACAAGAGGTTTGCATGTGTGAGCACAATGTTTGCCAGGTAGAATGATGGGACAGAATAGAATCCTCCAACTGGGACCACTCCTCCTGGCTTGTATCCAACTCGTTGGTGAAAGCCACAGAAAGATAAGCACAAGTACCAATCACTTCTAAGCAGTTTGCCCGATGCCATCTGTGAGCATAAGCAGCACCTTGAGGCTGACAGCAACCCTATTCCAGCTTCCTCAGCTAGGTGAGCACTCAGACGATCAAGTATCACATGACAACTGATTAGCAAACTAAATTATAGGCAGAGGCTAACCTTTTAATGACTTAGTTTTGAACAAGGGAGATGTCAAATTAGTGTTCTCCTGAGTTGAAGTGGGCCATAAAGACAGGCTTTAGGGCAACTCATTAGTTCAGATGGCTGCCTGTGGGATGACCCTGAGGGAGTCTCCATAGCAGTGCAGGCCTAGGGTTTCCAGCTTGAGGAAAAGCTCTCAGTTAAGCCCTAACTCACTGTGACTACCTCATCTTCACATTCGGCCCTAGCCCGACACCTCAGAGTTTGGGTCACACTGAAGTGGAGCTTACAGATGAAACAGAAAGCCCCGGCTCAGTGTGCAACATGGATGCCCTTGCTGGGATTCTTTTGTTCATGCCAAGTTGCTGCTTATGAGCACTAGGCTCATTCAGGGTGTCCTGAAAATGAGGAGCCACAGTGTTAGTAGATTCCATATAGGAAGTAAGGCCAGATTTGCTAACAGCAGTGCGGACTGCAGGAGGGCTAACAGGACCTAAACCATCTGAGGAATCCTGGGGTGGGCTCCGAAGTCTCCAGTCTGCTGAGTCCACATCTGAACTCTCAGGCTTTCCCTCAGCTTACGGATCAACTTGGGCCAGCCAGTCACATGGAGGTAAAAGAGCATCTGCTTGTACAGTGTCTTCCTTTCTCACCGTGAGCCAGGGTCAGGGTGAGGGGAGGTATGTGATTGTAGAAACACGAAAAAAGCCCATGTGAACACAGATATACTCACACCTGCTATACAATCATTCTAAGTGTGCCTGAAACCAGACTGCCTCCTTAGATTAAGTCACTCCCATGGTGACCTGTCATAGCAACAAATGACCTACTGGCAATCTTTCCCTTCCAGAATAAAAAGCCAGAAACTTGGCCCTGTTTCCACTTGAGCATGAATACAAGTGGCAGGGTTTATTTTACAAAGCACTGGAACACCCTAAAACATAGGCACAAGCAGCCTCTCCATCTAGATGAGGGGCAGAACTAGAGCAGTTAATGACAATGCCTGACCCATTCCTTGGACAAATACTTTCCAAACCCCTTCAATGTGCCACTTTGGTGACGTAAGTCAAGAAAAAGACACACTCCAATTAGGAAAGTCATGTCACGCACTGGTTGACAATATAGGCAGTAAGAGCTGGGTGTGGAGACGCACACCTCTAATCCCAGCACTAGGGAAGCAGAGGAGGCAAATCTGAGTTCGAGGTTGGCCAGGACTATGCAGAGAAACCCTATCTTGAAAAACTAAAAAATATTGTTAAGTACAAAAGCAATTCATGTAACATGTCAGAAAACTAGATATGCCTCAAAGAAAAACAAAACTAAGAAGAGAGATAGCTATGAACACAATATTGAAAATCTGCTTTTCTCTTTTCACATTTATTTATGTGCTGTGGAGGGAGGGGCACAGCAGTTACTTACATGGAGGTCACACAAATCTCTGTGGATTCTGGGGACTGAATCAGGTCATCAGGTTTGGAGGCAAGTGACTTTACCTAATGAGCCATCTTGCCAACCCGAGAAAAATGGCTGGGAAGGCAGCACTGGATGAAAGGGTGAGATGTTCTGGGCAGGAGCTAGGTATTGCACAGAGAGCTATCCACAGTCAAGCATACAACCTGTAACACTTGAGAAAGCCCACCCGCCAGAGCGGTACAGGGCATCTGGCTTGCTGTTGGGAAGCAGGCTGGAGAGCTCAGCATCAAAGGAGGGACACTCAGAGTATCATGCTATGTAGGAAACAGAGCTAGTTACACCATCTGGAGAGTAGGGGGAGGATAACAGCTATGTATAAAAGGATACATATGTAAGGATCAAGACCTAAAACACAAGCTCCACACAGTGGCAGCCTAACAAGGACAGACTGAGAGGACTGTGAGTCCATGAGGGCTCCACATGGACCAAGCAGGCACAATAACAAGACCATTCTGCTCTGCGACATCTTCTGATGTCACAAGACAAGATACATCCACTAGCTGCTCTAGCAGCCAACGACCTAAGACAAATCCCATCTCATCCTTCCAGGTCCACCAAATGACTTCAGAGTCTACATCTTGCCACCTGGCATCTAAGTTCTTCAAACAACATAATTTGCCGCAGCCTGTCTTCTATTGTTCTCAAACTCAAACTCACACCAAAGCTTGCTTCCCAGGGGGTGGTACACTACTCTATTATACCCTGGATCAGGGAAAATAAAAGACAATTTTCAAACTAAAGAGAAGAGTTGAGTAAGGACTGAGTAACAAAATCATTTTTAGTTCATTCCTCTGATAAATGCTTAAATATTAATTTAAATATTTACTTTAAAATTAACTTAATTAAGTATCCTATTACCTATGGCATGCAGTTTCTATATAACACATAAACCATGTTAAAATGTTAATACTAAATACAAGTGGAGGATATATAGGTAGACTTTCAAATTCTTAAAACAGAGGTTTTAATTCATTTCTGTACATCAGTTGACTGTTCTGTTGCCCGTAGGTACATGTACCACTGTGGAGAGAACTGTTGGGACCCATGAAGAGCTGTGAAGAATTAGGAACAAGGGAATTTATCTAATTAGTGTGATTTAAAACTCTAGCAGCTGAGCTGGAGAGATGGCTCAGTGGTTAGGAGCACTGACTGCTCTTACAGAGGTCCTGAGTTCAATTCCCAGAAACCACATGGTGGCTCACAACCATCTGTAATGGGATCTGATGCCTTCTTCTGGTGTGTCTGAAGACAGTGACAGTGTACTCATATACAATAAATAAAATAAAATAAAATAAATAACCTCCAGCAGCAAGCTGGAAGAGTGATTTGGAAGAAGTCAGGAAGGCAGCTAGGAACAATACAGAGATAGTAACAGCAAACTTCTGAAGCAATACAGCCAAACAAGGCCTGTGCTTCAGGGCCAGAGCAAGGAAGGGCCTGTTTTGAGAAAGGGCTGGCAAGGGTGTCCTAGATTGCTTTCAGTTGCTGTAATAAAACACTGACCAAACCAACTTGGAAAAGGAAAGGGGTTACTGGCTAATACTTCCATATCATATACCATAACTGAAGGACATCAGGACAGGGACTCAAGCAGGAATCCGGAGGCAGAAACTGAAGCAAAGACCACAGAGGAATGCTTCTTACTGACATCCTCTCTATGGTTTACCTAACTTTCTTTCTTGTACAGCCCAGAATCACCCAGCCAGGGGTGGTACCACCCACAGTGAGATAGATGAGCCACCTCACCTCAATCCTTAATTAAGCATGTCCACAGCCATGCCTACAGGCCTACTTGATGGAAGCAATTCCTTAACTAAGGTTCCAGCTTGCCAGGGCACCTGCTGTGTCAAGCTGACAAAAGCCACCATCCAGGGCCTATGATGGAAGAGAGCGAGAGTGCAGATGATTCTCAGGAGCGTGCCTACAATGCTGCTCCCCCGCGACAGCTCACACCACGTGCTTCTCAGGATTCACTTGCTGATCAGTCACACAAGGACTGAACCAGCAACGCCACAGAAGGCAGTGGAAACTATGGGCAGGCACAGACCAGTCATAGGAAGAGTTCAGCGAGACAAGAACAAGGTAAGAACAGAAATGAGGGTAACACACACGAAAGATGTGTAACTTCCCAAAAGGACAGCAACAGCAGAGCAAGCACGCACGACAAAGGAAGCGCAGGGCTAATGGGGGACAGTAGGGCCCAAGTGTGAGCTGTTGTCCACTTCTGCCAAGACAAAGCAGGCAAGGCAGCTACACAGCATCCTGCCAATCAACAGACAAGATCACCTTTCTCACAGTGCCCGAGCAGTCTTTACATGAAAACGATGAAGGTTGAATTCAATAATCTTTCTGCACTGGAATTTTAGATTTTGCCTAAGTTAGAAAAGTTCCTCACTCATTACAATTATAAATTCTTTTTTAATGAGTATTTCTTTCTGGGTGCTGGAGAGATGGCTGAGTGGTTGAGAGCACCAGCTAGTCTTCCAGAGGATCTGGGTTCAATTCCCAGGACCCACACAGCAGCCCCAACTGTCAGTAACTTCAGTTCTAGGGCATCTGACACTCTCAGACATGCATACAAAACACCGATACACATAAATTTTTTAAAAAAATAATTGATTTCTTTTCAGGCTTTAACCTGTATCTAGCTATCCCGGCTTCCCAGAATGCTGTGGTAGGTGGAATAAACCCAAGGACTAAGACCCATGAGTTCTCAGCAGGACTGTGCTGAGCTGTGCACAGATCCTGGACTCAGACACGGCAATGGGACACAGCAGCAAGTGTCGCTGTCGGGAGACGGAGACGTTAAACAGCTGGGTGCATGTACCGAAACCTTTCACATATCATTTAGCACGTAGCATTTGCATCAATGGTAACACCACTAGATGTAGCCATTACTTCCCTTTAATAAAAAAAGAAATTGAGACAGATGGAGGTTAAGAAACTGAAGTCCCATGGTTATTAAGTTGGAATTCAGTTTTCTATATTTAAAGCTACTGTCCTAGGGCTGGAGAGATGGCTCGGTAGTTAAGAGCACTGACTGCTCTTCCAGAAAGATGTCCTGAGTTCAATTTCCAGCAACTACATGGTGGCTCACAATCATCTGTAATGGGATCTGATGCCCTCTTCTGGTGTGTCTGAAGACAGTGACAGTGTCCTCACATACATTAAATAAATAAATAATAATAAAAAGCTACTGTCCTAAATTACCACATGAAAAATAATGAAAAGCTGTGGTAAAAATTGCTTTATATGTGAAAATCAGCTGCAACAGAAACAATAAATGCAGAGAAGGTACAAGTCTCTGCCACCTTTCTCCAGAAATGAGCCTCTCTTTTCTTCTGGCCAGACCAAGGGTGAGGCATAAACCAAACACAAGTGAGCGACACCAAGGCTAAGACAGTTTATTCCAGCCAGGAGAGGCTGCAGAGGGTGCTGGCTATTGGTCAGGCTGCCTCAATCACTTGCCCTGTGCTATGTGGGCATAGGAAGGTTACTGAACTTTTTCACTAAGAGCTAGAATGAAAACCAACTATGATATTCAATCTCCCTTAAGTTATTCTACAATTAGCCGTATGGCACTCACACCAGAAATATGGGTTTGAAGATAAGGCCTCAGGTAGACAAGAATCTATGAGCCAATCTATAATCTGTTATTATGCTTTATCAAAAGCAGGGTTCTATAGCTGGGCAGTGGTGGTACATACCTCTAATCTTAGCACTTGGGAGGCCGAGGCAGGCTCTGAGTTCGAGGCCAGCCTGGTCTACAGAGTGAGTTCCAGGATAGCCAGGGCTACACAGAGAAACCCTGTCTCAGAAAACAAAATGAAACAATAATAACAAAATAAAACAAGACCAACTAACAAATAAAACACAAGTTGTCTCTTGGTACAGCTGAAAGCAGCAAAGTGTTCCCTCAAACAGAAAGAAAACCCAAAACTACTACTAGCAGCTAGATGAGGGCTGTGTCTAGAAAACTGTGAGTTTGGTAATGGTGGAAGGCATTTAACTCTCTGATGTCATTCAATAAATATACAGTAAATGAAGAAAGCCCAGGGATAGGATTTCACGGAGTAAGAGAAAGCCTAGAGGACAAGATATAGTCTAGAGCATTGTGCTTGTTCTTGAATATGCAAGCATTAAAATGTAAGGGTTGAAGTGCTCTTGCCCCCCAGTCAACTCTCTTCAGTGTCTGTCCTAGGTGTGACTCTACCCAGAGCAAGCAGAGATGCAAAAGGGCACTTACTTTTTGGCAAGTCCCCAGTACTGGAGGCTGAAACTGTCCTGCTTCTGTCATGGGATGGACTGCTCTCCTCCGGTTCTGTAAGTGGCGATCCCTCTGAAAGCTCAGAACCACAGGCCACAGGTTCTAAGGGCCCAGAAAACAACGATGTGGGAAACTCGGAGGAACTCTTATGTTGTCCGTTTGGCAATTCACCATTAAATTGTTCATAGGAGCTGCTATACGTGTAATCACTCTCTGCATTTGGTTCATCCAAGTTATACTCCTCGGGATTTGCACAGTCATCTTCATCATCCTCTTCATCCTCCAGCGGCTGCTCCAGTGAAAATGGGCCATTTTCAATATGGCCGTTGGCCTTAGGGGACTCCATCCATGTAGGGTCTATGCTTGCAAGTTCCTGTTCAACATCATCTTCGTCCTTCTCAGCGTTTTCCTTCTCTGCATCTTCTTTCTCTTCCTGGTCTTCAACTTGACCTTAAAGAAGACGGAGTTAAGATTGAGTCATGCCTCTCATTGTACAACAGTACTAGTTAGGCCTCCCACCAAGAGATCCTTTTCCTTATATTTTTTTAGTTTTGGTTTTTCAAGACAGGGTTTCTCTGTGTAGCCCTGGCTGTCCTCCAGGACTCTGTAGACCAGGCTGGCCTTTAACTCAGAGATCTGCCTGCCTCTGCCTCCCAAGTGCTGGGAGACAGGCTTGCACATGCACCACCACGCCCGGTTAAGAGCCACTTCTAATGTATCCCAGAACATGTCTATTACTTGTCAAGGCAAGGTGGCTTTCTACATCTTGTTTCTGCTTATTTAATAATGAGCCGTCTAGTCAGGGACAAGTTAGCTCTCTCTGGGGGCTGGGGGAGGGAATTACAAGTAAAACTGGACTTTCACTTCAATCCCTTCTTTTTCTCCTTTTTGTCAAAGAAGCTTACTGTTCCTGATCTTTAAGATTTTCATTTTAGAACTTGGGTCTGGCAAAATGGCTCCCACAAAGAAGGGTGGCGAGATGAAAAGGGCCGTTCTGCCATCAATGAGGTGGTGACCTGAGAATACAGCATCAACATTCACAAGTGCATCCACAGAGTGGGCTTCAAGAAACATGCTCCTTGGGCACTCAAAGAAATTCGGAAACTTGCCATGAAGGACACAGGGACTCCAGATGTGAGCACTGACATGAGGCTCAATAAAGTCATCTGGGCCAAGGGAGTAAGGAATGTTCCGCATCATACCCGAGCACCTCTGTCCAGCAAACGTAATGAGGATGCGGATTCAGCAAACAAGCTGTACACACTGCTAACTTACGTACCTGTTACCACATTCACAATCTACAGTCAATGTGGATGAGAACTAACCTGCTGAATGTCAAATAAAGTTGCAGAACTGCCTCCAGGTTTTGGTTTTCCTTTTTGTTGTCTGCACCATGAGTAGAATTTTTGGATTCTAAGGGGTATTGTTGGAAATTAATCTGAGAACCTCTGTTCTGGGTACACGGGAAACTGGAAGTATGTGAAATATTCTTTTCATAAAAGTCAGGGTATTAGGACTGTGGTTTAGTGGTTTCTTGTTTTCTTTTTTTGTTTTGTTGTTGTTTTTGAGACAGAGTTTCTCTGTGGCGCTGCTTGTTCAGTAGACTAGGCTGGCCTCAAACTTCAAATCCACCTGCTTTCACCCCACTAGTGTTGCAATTAAATGTGTATGCCACCATGCCCGGCCTATTTTGTGGTTTTTAACTACAAAACTAAGGTGTTAGGTCTCATTTTTAGTGCCAGGTGTAAATGTGAGCCTAAGATTATGAAGTTCATTATAACTTAAATGTACTGAATGAATTTATGCTGTATGGGTCGCAGGAACTGAACCTGGGTTGTCAATTCTGGCTTTCCAGCCATCTTTGCCAACCACCCTATCTCATCTCTGGAATGTGCTGTGTGCCCTTAAGATGGCACTTTTAAAAAGTCAGTACAAAAAGAATGATTGTTATTAAAAACCTTGGGAACCAACAACAACAAAACAAACCTTTTTTCATTTTAAATTGTGTGAATGTGTGTGTGAACACATGCATGAACCCCCTTACAGTGGACTGATAAGCATCTGTGAGCAACATGGCCCTGACAGTGCTGGGAACAAAATGTGGCTCCTCTGCAAGATCCATTTCTCCAGCCATTAACCCTTTTATTTTTTTTTTTTTTTTGGCTTTTCGAGACAGGGTTTCTCTGTGTAGCCCGGGCTGTCCTGGAACTCACTCTGTAGACCAGGCTGGCCTCGAACTCAGAAATCCGCCTGCCTCTGCCTCCCAAGTGCTGGGACTAAAGGCGTGCGCCACCACCGCCCGGCTCCATTAACCCTTTCTCCTGCCATTCTAGATCTATGCTGCATTAAAATTGAGCAAAAGTTTAATCACAAAATAAAGGAACTGTGGGACTGCGTAAGGGTATCCTGGTTCTTGGCTGGGCATGGGCCTAGAACCCTGAGACTCCAAGGGAGAAACGGCAGGAGTTCAGTCACGTCCCCAGAACCCAGGGTCCTAAAAAGCAGTCTAATCTCCATGGACCTACATTGTTCAGTCACGAGGCCATTACAGCCCCTCCCAAGTGCACAGGAGGAGGGTGTAACTACAGGCCTCAGGCCCTAGAGATTTACATACTAATGAAGGTCAGAGGGCGGAGCCAATTAAGCATTCCTCCCCAGAACCTCCCCCTTTCTCCCTCCCTATTTAACTCAGGTCTGCCCTGAGTTTGGGGGGGAGGTACATCCAGATCCATCCACCATCCGCCATGACAATAAACCCCAGCCGGGCGGTGGTGGCGCACGCCTTTAGTCCCAGCACTTGGGAGGCAGAGGCAGGCGGATTTCTGAGTTCAAGGCCAGTCTGGTCTACAGAGTGAGTTCCAGAACAGCCGGGCTACACAGAGAAACCCTGTCTCGAAAAACCAAAAAAAATAAATAAATAAACCCTTTTGGAACCAAGGACTTCCTCGTGTCATTGGGGCCTGTCGTCGCAGAAGCTTCCAGCCTTGGAACTCCAAACTTTCTCCTGGATGTGGGACCCGCTTCGTGGAAGCCTCCGGGATTCCTCCACTGCTGCGCCCCGTTTTCCCACAAGGAAATTTGTGATTAACAGTAATATATGAAAATAATTTTCATTAGCATTAACATCCTCCTCCCCCTTTCAAAAACCTCCTTTGAGATGTTACCAGACACCTAGCAGACATTATGAAATACTCACTTATAAAGGGAGTATCAGCTGCTTCCCATAATCTCCAACAGGGAGTTAGAGAACAGCATCTTAGTACCTACGGCATCTGCATCTGCGCTAGATACACTTACGATACTCTGGCTCAGGGGCAAGCCAGGTGTGCAGCTCCTGCACACCCCAGCAGCCCTCCCTCCTGCTCTGAGCAGTACTGACCATTATCCTTGGCTGTCTCTTCCCAGTTGTGTCCTCTAACTCGGCTCTCTTTAGTTTCACCTCTGGTTGGTATTCTCCATCCTGCTCACTGGAAGCTTCTGCAGAGGTGATGTTCTCCTCTAGGATTTTCCTTTCAGCTTCTCGCTCCAATTCTCAATCTCCTGTAGGCGTTTTCTCCAGCAATTCAGCCTGTCTCTTCTGTTTCTTTTTCAGCTTTTTCTTTTTGTTTTTAGATATTTTTCCTATCTACAACATGGTAAGAAAGTATGAGTCAGGTAGGCACATGATGTCATGGGTCAGAAAAGCACTCTTTAAAACACTCTTCAGGAGTTTATGTGTTGGTAACATGGTAAATCCAACTGTGCTTTTCTACAACATACTCAGTAATCCTCACTAACCCAGCCAGAAGAGCCACCTTAGGGGAGGACTGTGTTCATCCTGTTAGTCTTCTCCCTAACTTCTGTGAGAAAAGTCTAGGAGAGCTAAGCATGGTGAAATACCTGGCTTTGAGCAAGAATCTTCTCTTGCAAGCTTTCCTTGTTGCTGCCTGTATCCAGAATCAGTTTTACTCCTTAACAACAAAAACAAACACCTGCCAAGACAGGTGCCAACAGCACTGTGTCTGAGTTTGGCTCTGATACCAAGCTGTGAACAACAGCCAATATACCATGAACTTTCAGAAATAAGCAGATGATATAAAAAAGCAAAAAAGGAAAAGCCACAGTTTTGTCTGCCTCAAGCTACAGCCATAAGTCTCAGCAACAAGTGCCTGCAAAGCTTCATAGACCCATAAACCCAAACCTCGACGTTCAGGGAGAGCTATGAAAGTCATTAGGACTCCCCTGTAACAATTCATCAGACTTGGAGCTTCTCTTCCACGCCAGGCTCAGTGATTCGACAGGATCACAGACTAGATGATGCTCATTCTCATGTAAACAGCTAGCTATGAAAAATTAAAATGATTTTTGGCAAAACAGGATACTTGGAGGCCAAGCAGAAGTCAGTTAAAAAAGATTCTGGAACAATTATATATTTTAAACTTGAACTAAAACCTTGCAATACACCAAACTTGGCCAACAGCAGCCAAGAGAGCCCAGGGGGAGACTGGCTTTGCAGCAGCTTTGACTATTCCCATTCAGGGCAGGAAGTCATGCATTTTCTGATGATACAGAGCATTTACAAAGATGCCCACTTCTAAATTAATGAAGCTTATAATATTTGCTACATAATTTATGAAGCTCAAGAGTGAGCAGTTCCTTTTGACATGCTGAACATACATGTAAATACTTACAGGTTTCTGCTGTGGAGCCGTGCTCACTAAAACAAAATAAAACAAAATGGGTATTCAGAGGAAAACAGACACCTTTAGGATTTGATTTGCAAAATGAAATAATACTGTCTTTTAATAACTATCCAACTTTGAAAAACTTCAACTTCAGAGATTGCTAAAGATAGGAACCTAGAACAGTCTATGCAATTCAGGCACAGGAGAAGCTGTGCACATGAGCCAATTTTTGAAACAGCCTCTCAAAGCACTAAAACTGAGTAAAAAAAAGAAAAGAAATGGTAGATTATAGATCAAGCCATCAGAACTATATACATGGTTTATGCAAAATGATGGCAATCAACACTGACTGAGATGAGAAGATGCACAATTTATGTTTGACAAGATACTAAGATAGCACCCACAAGGAAACTAAATCCACAGCTCACAGACATGCGCAATCTGCTCTAGATTCATCCTAGGCAAGCATCAAAAGCTTCATACTGAGTTGTAGAGCTAATTATGATTAGAAATCATTTTGTCCGGCGGTGATGGCGACGGCACACTCTTGGAGCCTGTCGAGACAGAGAAGCACAGGCATTTCGAGTCTCCCAGTGAATTCCATCAGCTTCACAGAGATGCTCAGCCCTGCTTCTCCTCACCTACCCCAGAGTCCCTGCCAAATACCAAAAAAGCAATCCATAAATGAAAGGACAGTATATTAGTAAGAAAAAAATTTTGTGAAACCTAATCAGAAAAAATCAGAAGACTGCAGGTAGGATATAAGAAACCTGTCGTATTCTCTCCACAGAGACATGGACCACACAGGAGCGTGCTCCTATGTAAGAAAGCAACAGCTAAGAATTCAGATAGTCTTTTAGTACAGGGCAAAGGTAAGGTAAAGCAAAGAGTTAAAAAAAAAAAAATAACTCAAACATTATCTCAAGCAAAAGTCATTTTCAACATTCAAAACTCTGACGTGTGTGCACATATCCAACCCACTGCCTCACTGAACAGCTTTACAAGCTCAGAGCCCCAAGCTCTGAAATGAGGGCTCGGCCCCTCACCTGCAGACCCAGAAGGAGGAGGAGCGCCTGCTTTCTGCCACTCAGTGGCTTCGGCTGCCATTCTTCGCACGTAAGCATCGTCCACACACTCAGGATGTTCTCTGGCTTTATGTCAGTGTGAATGATCTTGCACTTACTGTGTAGATAGTCTAACCCTTGAAGGACCTGGGCAGAGTCAAATACATCAAACAAGGACCCATTAGCACTTTATTTTGTAACTTATTTATTCACAAAATATGTAATCTTTCCATATGTAAAATGGAATACAATTTTATAGGCACAGATAGACATTTACTTTAAAAAAAAAAATGGGATTTCTTCACAGCCAACCAATGTGCATCACTTTAGAATTCAGTTATGCTCACAGACATAATGCCTTTGATAAGAATTTTCTATGAAAATAAATCTAGGGCTTGAGAGCTCTTACAGAGGACTTGGGTTCACATATACCTTACAGTGGTCTCTAAGCCCAGTTCCAGTAAATCCAGTGCCACCTTCTCACCTCTGCAGGCACAAGGTACATACAGTGCACATATCCCACAAAGGCAATCATTCATACATAGAAAATAAAAATGAGTGCATCCTTTAAAATTTCAAATCTACATTATCATGTTTATTGATATGATACCACCTAATTCAGAACATTTGCATCACTCCATAAAGAAATCCCACAGGCATGAGCAATGCTTTCCCATCTCCCTCTAACTCTAACCACTAAGCTATGTCCCTGACTCATATAAGGTGGCTCTGTGTGTTTGGGTAAACATGTCCAATGTTCATGTGAGTGGGACCAGATGTCAAGCGTAGGTGGAGTCCTTGATAGCTCCCTACCCTCCTCCCACTTTTTTTTTAAGTAAAAAATATTGTTGGTTTTTTTTGTTTGTTTGTTTGTTTTTTAACTGACCCTGGAACTCACCAATTTGGTTACAATGGCTGCCCAGAAAGCCTTAGGGAACTTCCTGTCTCTGCCTCACCAGTGCTGGGATTATACATATACATCAGCACACCAGGCCTTTTGTATCTAAAGGCCCAAGTTCTGAGTCCCAGCACCCTGATATATAAAAGGCCAGCCTAGTCCCAAGTGCTTTTTCTAACTGGTATCATGATTGAGGCTCATACTGGGTAGCACACATCAGTTATACTTCCTTTATTGCTGAACATATATCCCCTATATAGACACATGGCACTCTTTAAAGATTTATTCATTCTTATTTTAGTAGGTGTGTGTTTTGCCTGCATGTATCAATGTGGCACCACATATATGACTGGAGTTAAAAATGGTCATAAGAAACCATGTAGGTGCTGGGAAACAAACTCAGGTTCTCTGCAAGAGTATCAAGGACTCTTGACCACTGAGCCCCAGCCTCTAAATAACATTTTCTTTATTCATTTGCCCATTGGAAATCTCAACTGTTTCTACTCCTTGGCTATTGAAAGTAATATTTCCATAACATCCACGTGCAAGCTTTTATGTGGTCATTATGTTCTTGCTTGTGATGGTTACATACTTAGGGAGAAATGCTAGGCTGTATGGCAACAACAGTAAGCCTCCTAATAAAATGCCATATGGTTTACCACATTGGTAGAACCAATGTACAGCACAAACTATGTATAATAGTTCTAATTTCCTTCATGCTCATCCAAACCTATTATCTTTTTTTCAATTTTCTCTAGTCTATTGGGTATGAAGCTGCATTTCATTACTGTTGAACTTGATGCTTTTCACGTTTGTTTTTGTATTTGCTTTTGCTCATTTTTGAGACAGGATCTAAGTATGTTACTACGGCTAGTCTTGAACTTGTGAGTTCAAGGAAATCTTCTACCTTATGTTTATTGTCAATGCTGCAGAAAAGGGAAAATTTTATTTAAATAAAAAGTAGCCTTAGTTTCTTTACAACACTCCAATATTAAAAAAAAAAAAAAAAAAAAAAAAAAGAGCTGGGCTGTGGTTGTGCTCTCCGGGAACAAGAGCACTCCGGAGTTAGAGGCGAAGGCAGGAATTAAGCAGCCTCAGCTACTGAGTCCACAGATATCTTGGGCTATACAAAACCCCAACTTAAAAAAAAAAAAAAATCTGAATAGAATGTTTAGAACAAACTAAAGCTTATTTGGTGCCAGTTGACATGAAGGTAAAGCCCATGCTTTCTGGAATTATCCCACTGAAGAAGAACCTTTAAAATAATTTCCAAAATCAAAGTCTATTTTGAAAATGTTTTCCAAGAATGAGAAACTCCAAACACCTAGTACCACATCATTCAGGCTCCTCGTTTACAAGAGACTATTAGTGTGATGCCGGGCTAAAGACGCAGCTCAGCAATGAAGAACATGTGCCGGTCTGGAAGCCGGCCCAGGGTACGCACACAACACAGTCACCTAGTTCAGTGCAGTTCTGGGGGATCTAGTGCTCTTTTGTGTCTCTCTATGGGCACTGTATGCACATACACATAAAATAAGTAAATAAATCCAAACAAAACAAACAAGAACAAATCTTATTTTTTAAGTACAATACTGGGAAAAGGCTGCAAAAGCAATGTTTCTCTCTATCTTAAATACCTAGCGCAATAGTTCTCAGAGGCCGATGCAACAGTAGTACAAAGTGAAAGGGGCAAAAATCTTAGCAGGAACATCTAAGCAGAGGTAATCAGGATCACCTCTTAACCTGGTTCAAAAGAAGCACTGCAATCCCACAGTGACATCCAAGCTGTTTTATGGAGTTTTAGCTGCACACCAACCCCAGACTATGCACTATTTGAGGTGTTTGATACACAACAATGAACAAAGTTCTCTGTCTTCAAGGTGCATACAGTACTCACAGAGCTGACCCAATTCACGGCAGTAACTGGGGTGTGAGGGAAACTGTTCAAAAACTTCCCCAAATAAATTCCAGGTGCAGTAAGTTCAATCTGATAAGCTATTGATAAGTTGTTAGTAACCGTAAAATGAACAAAAGAAAACATTACAGTAAAAAGAAAGTTGACTTTTTTTAAAAGTAAAAATATTTATTGTTCAATATGTTAGCTTGGCCGGGCGGTGGTGGTGCACGCCTTTAATTCCAGCACTTGGGAGGCAGAGGCAGGTGGATTTCTGAGTTTGAGGCCAGCCTGGTCTACAGAGTGAGTTCCAGGACAGCCAGGGCTACACAGAGAAACCCTGCCTCGGGAAAAAAAAACAAACAAAAACAAAAAAAAAAAACAAAAAAAATGTTAGCTTGGGTTGAATGTGTAGCCAGTGGTAAAGCACTTACCTACTGTCTAAGACCCTGGTACTACAAAAAAAAAAAAAAAAAAAAAAAAACCTGAAAGCCATGATTAAAAAAACATAATCGAAAGAATTCTCAACTAAAGTAAACATACTGAGCTGGGGAGATGGCTTGGTTCACAAGCCTGAGGATCACAATTGGGATCCCTAGAAACCCATGTGCTTGTCAGACAGGCAGAGCAGCCCCTCCTATAACTCAGCTCAAAAAGGCAGATCATGAATTCCCAGAGTAGCCACCTTGGAGAGCTCTAGGTTTATTGGGGAAATCATGACTCAATGAGTATGGTCAAAGAACGACAAGGTGATTTCTGATATCAACTTCAGGCTTCCACATGCTTGTGAACCCATGTGCAAGCACACACACACATTTCATATATACACCTATGCATCCCACACACATATATGAAGGATGGAAAAGGGACCCAACACACTTAAACCATGGATAAAATACTACAGGAGCCATAGCAAGAAAGACAGCATTATCTATTTTCATAAAGAGTAAAAACTGCACTCAAACAATGGTCCTGGCATTTCATAGATCATGCTTCACTGTGTAAACCAAAAGGAGTTTTATATTTGAACAATCCTTACAACTACAATAAATTAAGATGATTCCCATTATAATTTCCATCAAATATTACCTAAAGCAAATATCAGTATCTTGCTTTCTTAAATTTTTTTCTGATCACCTTTTCATGCCTATGTTATCTCTCCACCGTAGCCTTTCAGGTAAAAGCCCTCACTGTATGGTAGGCTTTGCAGGTAGGAACAAGTAAGACTCATATGGAAATGGATTAACATTAGTTTCCACTGGCAAAGATGCAACCTGACAAGGGAGGCATTCTCAGGGGAATCTCTTAAAGTGATGCCCACTTGCACCTTGATGAGGTGACAATGGCTGGAATGAGCACAAGGACCCCACCACTGGGACAGTGTAAGCAAATTAACTGAGAAATGCAAAGCAGACAATGAGCACCAGGGCAGCCCAGCAAGCTGCCTGGGGCAGAACAGCAGAAACGGCAGGGACTGCCTTCCTCCTCCCAGGAGTCACAGTGGCAGTACCAGGGGCTACCAGGGAAGGAAGTACAGTATACACACGGGTAACCAGCTCTCATTTGTCCTCCCCATAATTCCTAGTTACCAAATAGGGCCTGCTAGAGTCAGAAAGATATACAAGGCCTTTCACACCAGTGCAGCCGTGCCAGCAACTCACTCCAGAGATTAGTGCTGCTCTCAGAAAGCTGCTTTTCGCAGTAGGTAGTAGATAGTACATAGGCTCATAACTGCTTTAAGTGCTGAAAATAAGTGACTGCTGAATGTTCTGTCTTCAAGCAGGGCAACCATAATCAGCACCACCCCACCTTCCCAGGCTCAGGGCACGTGAGGAAGGAGAATGGAAGGAACGTGCGGGCTGGAACACAGGAAGGAGGGCTGTGCAACACTGTCTTCTGGACTTCTGACCTCACAACAACTGGAGCTATCTACCTTCACAAGACTCAGTGTGCCCACTCCTCCACAACATCCCAGCATGGACGGAAATAGGTTTGTAAATCCCATCCCAGTAGGCAGCTTTTGGGGAGGTGAAGTAATTTTTCTTCAGGGGCAAAGTCATTGGTAAATTGCCCACTACCCATTAAATCACCCCACACCTATGCACATACAAACAACCCTAATTAAACTCAGTAGGGTTTTTGTTGTTGTTATTGTTGTTTTAAGACATGAGCATAGAAGGGGGATGTGTTGGGAAGAAGGGTTCTAGGGGCACAGGAGTGGGTAAGCAGGGAACAGGAAGTGAATATGATCAAAATACATTATAAGAGTATACATATATAAACTTATCAAGGATTAATTTAAAAGGCAACCAATATAATTGCCTCCTGATGTTTCTACCAATGTACTGGGATCATTAATCATTTGTAATCAGTCAGTAATCATTAAAGAGACATGGCACAGGGCAATGAAAAAAACTACACAACCTTAGGACTTAACCTGTTACTCAAATAGTTACTGTGTTATCAGACAAGGTGCTTAACTTTTTTTTTGTTTGTTTTTTTTTGTTTTTTCGAGACAGGGTTTCTCTGTGTAGTCCTGGCTGTCCTGGAACTCACTCTGTAGACCAGGCTGGCCTCGAACTCAGAAATCTGCCTGCCTCTGCCTCCCAAGTGCTGGGATTAAAGGCGTGAGCCACCAATGCCTGGCATGCTTAACTTTTACAAACTTCCACTTCTCTATTTTTTAGGGGAAGTGGGTATTCAGAGATGTGTGTGTGTGTGTGTGTGTGTGTGGGGTGTGTGTGTGTGTGTGTATGAGATTTAGAGTCAACCTCAGAAGCCATCTGACCCACCTTATGCATTCTGAGACTTAGCTTCTCAGTGAGACTTGGAGCTCACCAATTAAGCTCAGCTAGCTGTTGAGCAGGCCCCAGGGCCTCTGTCTCTCCTGTTACTGGAATTACAGTGGGACGTGCCCATGCTTGGCTCTCTATGTGAATGCTGGGGATCAAACACAGGTCCTCACATTTGCACAGCAAGTACTCTGTCCATCTCTTCAGACCCAGGCTTCTGTTTGAATATTTATCTATAAAAGCTAGACTCATTAAACTGGCATATAGTTAAGAACTGAAAATGATCTAGAAAACAAAAATGAGGCCCAGAACAAGAAGCTCAAGACAAGTAACACCGCTGACCTGAGGCCAGAGGTGCACTGGGTATCACTTCTTAGTCTCTGATACAAAATAATTTAATTATCATTTTTATGGAGCATCTTGGTAGTAATACTTAGACTTCACACTGTTTTCTTTGATTTCATGTTTTTAAACTCTAAATGCTCGAAGAAAACCTTCAGTTGTGACTATGAAAGTTGACCTCATTTTCACAAATAACACTGCTGATCTTAAACAGTAAGTTAAAATGATGACGTGCCCCTAAATAACACAGACAAGGAATCTCAGAAACATTTACACAGGACAGTCGCGATGACTAAAAAATAACCACCAATCAAATCTCACAGCCAAGGTGGACTGCCTGCCACTCCTCACATCATGCTCGCCTCACTGCCCTGTTCAATAGGGCATTTGGTCAAGCTGCTCAGTAAGGCGTCCTTCCGATCACCCACAACAGACCTGCTTCTCCCCACCAGGACTTGCTGGAAATAGGTCTTGTGGCTTTGAGGTGAAAGGAAGATTAAACCCAGAGAACTGTGGAAACTCTTCCAGAGAGCCATCTCTGGTCCTACTCACTCTCCATGAAGCTTCCCCAGAACTGTAAAATGCAATGAGAAACAGAATGGGAATAATTTTCTATACTATGTTCTAATCCTAAGGGCCACTGGGAGACTTTATTATTCTCATACCTGAATATATGACACCAGAAGCTGGGCCTTTGCCTGACTCTTCATTAGTATTAAACTAATGAGGCATGATGGGAACCCCAAGAGGCAGCTAGATGGACTGGGCCATGCAATGGCCCTTAATTTGGAAATTGATTACTTGTGGGAATACTGAGAAACACCAGAGGTCGTTCCTTCCATATGCCCAGAAAACTTCCTACCAGATAATCTCAGTCATCAGTAGAACCAAAAGAACAAATCCTACAAAGTGATTATGAAGGCCACCATGGAGAAGTCTGGGAAATTCCTGTTACAGTGTTGTGCAGCTCAAAGAGAATGAATGGGACTACCATGCTCCATGTGAGGATGGACAGAGCAGGGATGGAAACAAGACTGACTCCTCCAGAAACCAAGACACTTCTAGGAGTCATGAGCCGAGAATCCAACATTTGAAGAGAATTTAAGTTAGCACAGAATCACAACACTGTGCCAAAAAGGATAAAAATCAGAATAGCACAGAATCCACAATTGTAAAATGAGAGCGTCTAGTCTGAGCTTAAAGAGCAGGAGCCCTGAAGCAGTGACAACAGCAAGCCTGGGTGCGTCAGTGTGAAGGGCACTGAGTCAAGACCAGCTGCAGGAGCCCACCCCTCCACAATGCGCTGGGAAGGCCCCTGGTAAGAACTCCACCACTAAATTTTCCCTCTTAGTTCAGTCTCACTCAGCTGCTCAGGCAGGCCTGGAACCTCGATCCTCCTATGTCCGCTGGGATTACAGGTTCATACCACCTCATCTAGAAAAACAAACCTAACTTCCTCTAAATTCGCATTTCACTCCATCCTACAATTAGTTATAATCCAGCACTATGGAGTTCTCTGGCTAAGAAGGGTGTTGTCTGAACAGAGGAGAGAGACAGGGGGAAGGAAGGAGGGAAGGAAGAGATACAGCGTGCGTGCGTGCATGACTTTATGTGGGGTCTAGGGAGCCACATTCAGGCCCTCATGCTTACATAGCAAGCACTTTATCCACTGAGTTATTTCCTGAAACCCTTCAAGTGGCTTTTTCCAACTGTGGGGTATTACGCTAGCATAGACACAAGGACGTATGACAGAACACAAAACAGCAATGAGCGTCTGACACAACATACTCAATGTTAGTTTATATCATGATAATAAAGTTAATGCTAATTTTAAAAATCCAGGGCTTTAATCTATAATTGTTTTTTATAGAATTACAGAAAATTTACCAAAATTGGAGCTTTGCTGTATTTTAAGACTGGCAAGCAGACACCCTGTTACAAAATTTCTAACAGTACAATGAATGAATTAAACAATAAAGTTTTAAAACATATAACACCAACCTCAAACTGAATTATGTAAGATACTGAAACCTACTTTAAAGAGTTGAAGAACTTTCACCTTAGGTGCATCGTTTAACACATACACAGGATGCCACCACAAGTCCCCTTTATTTGAATTTTAGAAAGACATGGTGAAACCAGTCATAGAATAGAACCTATGATTTACAAGGCAAAAGAACAAGAGACAAGACTCTATGACTGAGGCCAGAGAAGCTGTCTGGGCCAAAGTCTGAGAGCAATATACAAAGTACATACAGCCAGAGGCTTGCAGGATGGCCAGGACTGCTAAGAATTGATTAAAGGCTGAGATTCAGGCTGAGAATGCAGCTTGCTAACAGAGCACTTGCTTAGTGTGGACAGTGTCCAGGGTATTATTCTCAGCAATCATCCAAAAGTAGTTATTTCTCTAAATAAAGTGATTGTTATCTAAAATGTTCATCTTCTTCTTCTCTCTCTTTACCCAACCTCTGACCCCGGTCAATACTGAGGACTGAACTCAGGGCCTACCACACATTAAGCACAAAGTCTACCACAGAGCTATACTTAGTCCTAGAAAGTCAATCGTATCATAAAGTCATACAAAAAGCCTCAGGATATCCTACTTAAACACACCTACTTTTCATTTATCTAAGTACTTATTTTGCAGTTTGGAGAATTGGACCCAGAGCCTTTGACATGTTAGATAATTCCTCCACTACTGAGTTGTGTTCAACAAACTCTTCAAAACATATAAGGATCAGGTATATTGTAAAGAATAAGAACATATGTAGTAAGAATTTTGGTTTCTTTTAAAACCCAATTATGGTATGTGAGTAAGTTTTTGTCTTAATCCTAGCTGTGGATATGGGGCTGCTTCAGTTTGTCCACAGCCGTTAACTACAACTGTCTCCTGCTCCCTGAGAGGGTGTAAACTCTAGAGCCCAAAGGCTGAAGGGAGATAGAGATATAAGAACCCAATAAAATAATGAAATACATCAATAAACATGTTTCTGCCTTACTTAAAGAAATACCAGTCAACCACAGAACTTCCTAACATATGAAAGAAGACATAGAGAGAAGAGTGGATTAAAATGATTGACAGTTCCAAGGAAAGCACAGTAAATTTCTGCTTCTGTAATGGATGCTCTACAGACAGTTTCTCATTTTAACCTCCATGCTAAAGCCACAAATTACAAATGACTCCAAATTCGTAAATGAGTAAAACAGAGTTATAAAACAAGACTTAGCAAAAGTAGATGACAAATCTCAGTAAGAGGGAATTCTGCCCCAACCCCAGGAGAAGCAAGAGGATGAGAAGGTACCATCCAAGTCCAACAATCCTTGGGGGTGAAAGGATAGGGAAGAAGTTAACTGCACCATTATGAACAGAGCAGACCGCCTCCGAAAAGTAAAAATAACAAATTATCTAGTCTAAACATCAACTGTGCTGGAACTGAAATGACCTGGCCTGCATTATAAAACCTGTAATCAATTCAAGGACCAAATGTGGGCTGTGGGCATAACACAGAGGAAAGGACAAGCCTTGCGGACTGGAAGAGCATGAGAGACCTTTGTCACAGAGAGAGAATGCTGGCTACGCCTTGAATGCTGTGATAGAAAAAAGAATAGATACAGTTTCCAGCCGCCTAGGACAAAAGAGGAGATCAAAGGTCAAGATATAAAAGATGGCAAAGGGCACTTAGGTCCTTGTCAAGCCTCTCTCTGAACTCCTTACAAAGTTAAACAAGTAACAGAGCATAAACAAAAGTCTCATGAAACTGGCATGTGTTTATAATGGCTTGGGACATCTTTAAATATTCAATATTCAATAAACCAACAGGGAGGGGTGCTAGGTATTAAGTTTTGTGTATGAG
The DNA here is from genome assembly GCA_021653895.1 of Mastomys natalensis. Taxonomy (NCBI): domain Eukaryota; kingdom Metazoa; phylum Chordata; class Mammalia; order Rodentia; family Muridae; genus Mastomys; species Mastomys natalensis. Next base: position 377,150 of record JAJTUV010000363.1, on the reverse strand, counting down.
AGGAAAAATGGGTTGAAGATTTTAAACCCGGAAGAACAGAGACTTAACTTTGACTGGACACAGGCTGAGCACAGTTTCTAACATTTTATCACTTAGGAAAAAAGAAGTGAATCCTGAGCTCCAAAACTGTTCAGGTTTCACTTCTTGCACCTCTGCTTTCATCATCATCATCATCATCATTATATTATTATTATATTTTATGTGTATGAGTATATTTCATGTGTGTGCAAGTCCCAGTGGAGGTCAAAAGAAACCCTGGAGCTGGAGTTATAGGCAGCTCTGAGCCCCTACCCCAGTGTGGGTGCTAGGAACTGAACTAAGATCCTCTGGAAGAGTGTGCAGTGTCTCTTAGCCACCAAGCATCGCTCTAGCTTATTTACTTCCGAATTTAGGGAAAACTACAAAGCTCTATATTCCTGTTTTCAATTCTATGAAATCAAGAAATCTATATTTTATAGAGTTGTTATAAGGCTTCGGAGGATTAAAGTATGCCAAATACTTAGACCTATGCCTGGGTCACAGTAACATTAACAGTAGGATGCTCACCTTCCAAGTAATCTAATGAGGACAGCACCTTACTTAATTATTATTCACACCTTACTGCTAAGAAAATGGTGGCTAACAAAGGCCAACAAGCAAAAATAAAAAAAAAAACAAACAAACACAGAAACAACACTACTCCTACCCTGACAGTCGCCATCCCATAGCTGCTCCCCCACCCCCACAGCCACTCCCACAGCCGCTACCAGCTCCAGAGCTGTCTCATTCTCTACAAAGAATTCATTGAGGCAAGCAGTGTTGAAATCAATGATTTATATAAAGCATTTTCCCACTGTAGAATATGATTCAAGCATCAATGGCTTAACCAGCAGAGCCGCCTTCTTACACAGCTAAGCCTGAATGGCAGTGGTGCTGTCAATCACCTATGGCAGCAATAGACATCTTGGAAAGCACAGATTTAGGAATGAGAGAACTTCTGTGAACTGAATGTAGGCAATTATTTAAGTAAAATATGCAAATCAGGGCTGTGAAGAACAGCTCAGTGGGTAAAGGTGTACAGTAAAAGCATGAGACCTGAGTTCAGCTCCCCAGCACCCAGGGAAAAGGCTGGGCAAGGTGATGCATACCTGTGATCCTAAGGTCACAGATGCGCAGACAGGGGCAGCCCTGGAGCCTGCTGGTCAGCTAATTAAGATGAATCACTGAGCTCCACATTTAATGAAAGAGTGATCTTGTCTCAGAAAATAAGGTAGAGCAAGCAGGCATTCTGGGGCATGCCCTTAATTCCAGAATCAGAAAGCAGAGGCAGGTACATCTCTTGAGTCCCAGGCCAGGAGAAATCACATACTAATACCCTGTCCCAACTCAAAAAAAAGTAAACCCCTTCAAAAAAGGCTTAAAAATAAAAGTGTTTCTCTCAGCAGGAGAGAAAAAAATAGGAGGTGAAAATGTCTAAAATTTATTATTTAAGTATATGAAATTGCATTTAAAAATAAAATAGGAAAATATGATGTTTAACAATCATCAAAGACACCCAGTATCTGGCCTCCAATATACATAAATATACATACACAGGCACATATGATACATGCCTATACAACACATACAAAAATAAAACAAATTACATGTGTTCTTTGTTTTGGCTCCTTTTTGTTGTTATTTGTTTGTTTTGTTTTCTGAGACAGCGTTTCTCTGTGTAGCCCTGGCTGTCCTGGAACTCACTCTGTAGACCAGCTGCCCTCTGAAATCTGTGCCACCACCAAATGGCACAAATTACATGCTTAGCCTTTAATGTTTCATGATTGATCCTAGATAATTACAAGATACTTCATCTGTTTCAATAAGATTATTTTTAAAAAAGCTTTAGACTTGTCACTAAAAGTTGCAAACATGATACGTGACGGCAGAGGAAGTGCATGAATTAACCTGTGCAGTTTCACCATTCCCGTGTATCCTCTTCTACATTAAAGACATTAGTGTTGTTTGTTAAGATGGTGTAAACTACTTTAAAGGGAAACATTACAGAAAAGCCACAAGTCAGAGTTGACAAGTATGTGCCCCAGCCTCATTCCAAGCAGAAATACTCAATCCACTTAAGATGAGACGGGCGCAAATGGCCTTTCCTTTCACTTTGTAGCCCCCTTTTAAAAAGTATTTATTTTATGTGCATGTGTTATGTGCCACAATTTATGTATGTGTACATGTGCAGACTGACCAGGAGGTCAGCAGAGAGTGTTGGATCTTCTGGAACTGGAGAAACACAGTGGCTGTGAGCTGCCACGTGCTGTTTCTTTTAACCACTTGGCATTTCTTCCAACTCCTGAGTTAAGTAACATCTGTAATATGACAAAAGGCACTGCCAATGTGTAACATGGGAGGACAATGTGAGGAGGTGGATACACACAATCTAGGATGCTTTCACTACACACATTAAAATCTACAGATTTTATAAAATGGGTTTAAAAACACAATCATGTACAGTTGCATAAGCACAAACTTTCTGCACTGGTAAAGAAGGTCTTTTCTGAAACCACTATCTCTCAATTAACAAATCTGTGAGATCATTGTGTTTTCTCTTATTATATTCACAGAGAGAGAAAGAGAGAAGACAGACAGACAGACATGCATGTGTGTACAAGGCAAATGTGTACAGGCTGGAGGACAGCTGACAGAAGTATATCCTTCCACTATGAGAGAAAGAGACCTGGGGACTAAACTCTAGTCATCAGGCTTGGAGGCAGGAGAACCCACCACATAGCCCATATCACTAGCCCATAATTCTCTTCCTATTTAAGAATTCTGAGGACTGAGCATGATAATGGCCTTTAGTCTCAGCACTTAGGAGGCAGAGGCAAGTGCATCTCTAAGTATAAAGCCAGCCTTGCCTTCTTCATAAAATGCTTCAGGCAAGTCAGGGCTATACAGTGTGAGACCTTGTGTCAAAAAAACAACAACACACACACAACAACAACACACACACACACAAGTGGGCGGGAGGGGAGATCTTGATTGACTGAGTTTGGACAATGGTTGAGCAAAATTCTTACTAAGTAAGTGTGAGGACGTGAGTCTGAATGCTCACTATCCACACAAGCTGGATATGGAACCTCAGCACTGCCACCGAGAGACCAGGAGATCCCAGAGACTTGCTGAGCAGCCAGTCTGTCCAAAGCAGTAAGCTTCAGGTTCAGTAAAAGATCTCTCAAAAACTGAGGTAAAGAAGTGACTGAGGAAGAAAGCACCCATCATCAGTCTCGCTACCAAAAGTACCAGCGCAGGTAAGCACACACATATGCTGCAGTCGTTTGAATAAGAATGGACCCCATAGGCTCATATATTTGAATGCCTATTCAGCAAATGGTGGAAATGATTGGGAAGGATTAGGATGTGTGGCCTTGTGGAAAGAGGTGGTGGCTTTGAGAACTCTCTCTCTCTCCTCTCCCTCCTCCCACCGTCCTACCTACCTTTCTCTGCCTCATGCTTGTGGATCAGAGGTAAGCTCTCAGCTGCTGCTCCTGCCTGCTGCCACGCTACCCACTATGATAGGCACAGTCTCTCTTCTGGAACCATGAACCCCACAATTAAAGCCTTTATTTTTTTTAAGTGGTGTGGTCCTAATGTTTTGTCACAATAGAAAACTAAGACATGTGTATATATGTACATAACACACACACACAGTTCTTTTGTGGCTGAACCCCTTGGGAGGCCTAATATAAGCTTTGAACCTGGGGACTGAGGAAAGACTCCTAACATTTCATACAAACAAAACTAAGCAACCTCACCAGTAATCCCAGCCTTCCCCATGCTAACCCACAATATTGTAAATTGGGCAGGACAGGCCACAAATACTATGCAGGCTTAATATGCTCAATGGCAAAATCTAACCCTGGTGAGCAATACTAGGTGGAAGCGTCTTCTATCTATACACTTTTATCCTACAAGTATTTATTAGAGTACTTGTCTAAACCTTTATCGAGATAAAGGTTCTCATTTGGTAAGATAATCAAAGTACCAATCTCATGATATTTCCTATGGAATGTATGTCATGTACAATTACCATGTTCCAAATCAAAAAATGTTACCTTCTTTTTCTAGAGCTCCTGTTCTCATGATTCAAAGTAGTTCCCTCTAATATCACCCACAGACAACTGACAATACATACTAAAGACATTAACTATTTGATACCTGTTATTCTTCTATATAGGTAGACTATGTAATAGTTACCACAAACAACTAACTGGTCTATCCATTGAGTCCAAGTGCTTTCTTGTGTGGAGATGAGGATCAGGTCTCAGGATGCAATGCAGCTGTTAGCCACAGTCACCACACTGGAGCCTGGCCCTCAGGCCTGCTCCCCTTTAGCTTATTCTATCTGTGCTACTTCAAACAGCAAAACAAACAAAAACTCCACAAAACAACGTAATAAATTGTTCTTTTTTTAATTAAGTTCCCAAGAACTAAGTGGATGTTTTGAAGTAAATATACTGAATGCAATAATTTCTGGTTATTATTATTATTTATTATCACTATTAATGCATGGATATACATTACTCATCTTTAAAAATGCTGATATGCCAAAAAAGTGTACAGCAGATGTTCACACGCTGCTTTCTTTAGCTTATTAATTCATTCACTATAAACTGAATACACGTTGAAAGGCAACCAAACAGGCTACTAGAGATAGGACTGCTCTCTCTAGGGGTGGGTTTCTTTCTGAAGTCTCACCTGTCGAATGATACTCTTCACACAACGTACTGGGAGGCCTTGATAGTTGGATTTGATGATCCATTTGAGGAGATGGTGACCAAGCACTTCAAAGACCATGCAGACATCTGGGATATGGTTAAGGCACATAGGCAGTTACTAGAAGCAGCTTCATTCTATCACTTGTAAAACACTGCTTTCCTAATAAAATACCATATTAATACCTTCCAGGTGATCACTTGCTGTTTTATCACCTAAATATACAAGATGTGACTTTTTCCACTTAGAACAATCATATACTATACATTATACAATGGGAACAGCAAACCACCTCAGGAAGTACACACCCACCGTTGACAACGTGGAATACGCGCCCTAGCTTCCAAAGGCCAAGCCGTGATTCAGACCTACACTGTGCCAAGCTCTCCTGTCAGCTCTGCTCAGGGAAAGCGGACAGAATGAACCCTCACAGCAGGGCTTTAATCCACAAGGTGGACCAAATAAGAACTTGAAGAGTTTGTATTGCCTGAATAAATGTCTACTTGATTACATACATTATAAAGTAGATTATTGTCAAATATACTAAAGATGTATCAATAACCTTTCTTTTCCATCAGTATTGTACATCTATACATGGTGGCACACCCTGTAACACAGTACTTGGAAGGTACAGACAGAGACTCAGAAGGTTAAGATTATCCTCAGCTACACAGTGAGTTCAAAACCAACCTGGGCTTATATGAGACACTGTCTCAATGAAAATCTATTAATTAATATCTCAGTATACAACTGGTAGATTTGGAGTCAAGATGTAATTAGGAACACATCACTATCATCATTCAAGGCCACACAAGTACCCAAAGGAACTGAAATCAAGATTTCAAACGTGTCAAGAGCTCCAAGCTCACTGTAGCACGGCCATGAACAGCCAGGATACAGAAATGGCCTACTGACTACCACTGGATGGACTGATGGAGAAAATGTGGTACATACACACAGTGGAACAGTATTCAGTGAAAAAAGCAGTAGATTTTTTTTTAAGACAAAAAGCCTAACTTTATTAGAAATGTGGGCTGCTCAAGTTTTTCTTCTCCAGAACCAGAATGCAACCATCAGAAAAGCCCCACCAGACTGTATTTAGTTCAGTTCTGGTGACAGTGGACTGATTAATTAACTTATTTATTTTTTAGGCAAGTCTTTACTATATAGCTCTGGCAAGGTCTTAAATGTAGAGTTGGCTGACCTCAAACTCAAGAGATATGCATGCCTCTACCTCACATGCTGTGGGACTGAAGGCATGGACTCCTTAGTTTTTAAGACAAGGTACTGCACTGACCCTGGAGTTAACCGATTCAATTAGACTAGGCTGTCAGTGGTTTGCTTTTTCTTTTTTAAAATATATTTAGCTCTTTATTTTTTATGATTATTTTATATATATGAGTGTTTTGCCTGCATGTATGTACCTATGAGACATATGTGCTTGGTGTCTACAGACGCAGAAGTTGGCATCAATCTACTACATCTCATGAGTACAGACAGTTGTGCTCAGCAGTGTGAGTGCTGGAAATCAAACTAGTCCTCTGGAAGAGCATCAGTTATCTTAGCTACTGAGCCATTTCAGCCTACTCAGTGATTTAACAGAAGCTCTATGCCAGGTGTGGTGGTGCATGCCTTCAATTGAGGCCAGCCTGTTTACACAGTAAGTTTCAGGACAGCCAGGACTACACGAAGAAATAATATCTTGAAGGAGGAGAGGGAGGAGAGAGGAAGAGGAGGAGGAGGGAAGAGGAGGAGGGGGAGAAGAAGGAAAAGAAGGAGGAGGAGGAGGAGAGGAGGAAGAAGAAGGAAGAAGGAAGAAGAAAGAGGAGAAGAAGAAGGAAGAAAAAGAAGAGAGGAGGAAGAGGAAGAAGAAGAGGAAGAAGAGGAAGAAGAGGAGGAAGAGGAGGAGGGGGAGGAAGAGGAGGAGCTGCGCTAGTCCAATCGCTGACCCTCTACAGTCAGTGGTTCTCAACCTGTGGGTTTCGACCCCTTTCAGGTCCTATATATCAAATATTTATGGCATGATTTATAATAGTAGCAAATTACAGTTATGAAATAGCAACAAAATAATGTTAAGGCTCAGGGTCACCAGAGCATGAGGAAGATTGAGAAGCACTGGAAATAGTCAGCAAATAGACCACATATTAATGAGAGTCACAATGGGATTTCTAAATAGTTCTGAAACTTTCAAACATTTGGTTCATGACTAGAGGCTTCAGTTGGTGTATCACAAAAGGGTTGACTTAATAACATTTACAACAATATCTGGATTTATCTATCACCATGATATGATATTAAAATTAAAATATTAATATATTTTAATGAAAAATTTGTAAACGCTTTTGCTCTGTCAATGACCCTATATACTCCAGGCTGTAAAGACAGTGGTTTATTTAAATCCCAATCTCATTACAAACAAAAAACAAAACAAACAAACAAATAACCCAGAAATTAAACCCTTTAGGTTAGTGGCAGCTATTAGGCCAAAACCTAGGATTTCCAAAATGATCCCAAATCTCCTCAAAGTATTGACACATCCAGACTCTGATAGCTTTTACCATTTTACCTAAACATGTGTGTGTGTGTGTGTGTGTTGTCTGTCTGTGTGTGTGTGTGTGTGTATGTATAAAAGAGATCTAGAAGTTTAACACACAATGAATAGAGCTGCTCTTCCCACACAGAAAAGTTCACAGGGGCATATGCAGTATCAGACTGCGTATCGAATGTCTACTGTTTGGGAGAATGAACTTATTAGATACCAGAAATCAATCATCTTGAAGAATGCATAATGTCAGCAGTTGGACTCAGTATGCTGACAAGTGCTTATTTGGTTGTTTGTTGAGACAAGTGACATTAAGCCAGCTAGCCTCAAGTGCTTGTATAACACTGTGACTCTAACTCTTCAACGATTTAAGACACAGCATACATCAGTGGCTGAATTTCTGGAATAGACCTGTTGCAATAAATTTTTTCTGAAAAACTGATGGAGAGTGCAGTACTGAGTCTCTTTTTGTTATTTTTAAGATCATTGTCATTTATTTTAGAATGATTTAAATCAAATACATTTGGGCACAATAGATATTTGACATGAAAAGCAGTTGTATCAGAACAGTCATCAGAAAAAATAGTAACATTTTACACATAACAACTAGAAAATATTTTTTCTGTCTGATCACTTGAGTTAGAAATCCTGAGAATGTTACTCACCGAACAATTAGAATTTACCTCATAACTGAAGTCTGCTCAGAAAGAACCCTTTTTAAAAATGCTCTGAAGGACAGGCAGTGGTGGCACACACCTTTAATCCCAGCATTCAGAAGACAGAGTCAGATCGATCTCTGAGTTCAAAGCCAGTCTGGTCAACAGAACAAGTTCCAGGACCGCTAGGGCTACACAGAAAAACCTTGTCTCGAAAAAACAAAAAAACAAAAAAAGCTCTGAGGTAGCAATCATCTATGTGGTCGACATGTATTCTCTACATTTTACAAAGGATTTAACAAGCAGATCAAACGCCTTGAGGCCACTGGCTCTGAGGAAGGGGTCAGTCCGGCTTAAGGACCCACTGGACGTCATTCTTATACTTACGCTGAGAGGTTGTTGGGTTTTTTTTTAAAGATGTATTTATTTTATATGAGTACACTATAGCTGTCCTCAAACACACCAGAACAGCATATTGGATCCCTGTTACAGATGGTCGTGAGCTACCATGTGGTTACTGGAAATTGAACTCAGAACCTCTGGAAGAACAGTCAGTGCTCTTCAAGCCTGAGCCATCTCTCCAGCCTGAAGCTGACACATTTATCATATGAGATTTTATATTTTCATACCTTGTCATTAAGGTTTCTGGAGTTAAAAAAAGGTTAATAAATATGACAAAAATGGTGGATCTGCTCCAAAAATAAATAAAAACCTCAATGAAGCAGAACACCTTACCCATTCACAAACACCACCATTCACGAGTCATGGGCTATAACAAAATAGTATTAGAATACTTTTCCTTCTACCATTGCTAAACAACTACAATTACTTTTAATAAATCAATAATACTATAACCAAAATAAAGATTAATCAAGTAAAATAAGCAAGCAGTAACCAGGACAACAAAAAATGAGGACAGTAGTGGGAGAATAAATACCACCTCAATACATTATACCCATGTATGAAAATACAGTAACATCTCATTTTGAATAATTGATAACTACTAACCTCAAAAAAGTAACAGTTAACTACATTCCAAATCAAGCCAGCATTTCTTTTTACATTTCTAAGATACTAATGCATCCAAAAAAGTTTAAAAAAAAAGGGAAGAGAAAAAACCAAAGCCCTATACAGCCAGACCAGGAGAGCTACTTGTTTAATAAACTTTACAGTGACCCTAGAGACCTTATACAGAGGGAAGACTGCAGCAATTAAAAGTTTACAGGCACCTTAAATAACCCTGTATTTTAAAAAGTAACCCCTCACACACATAACTGTGTTGTACTTCGGAGACCACACAGTAAAGGATACGTATGCCATTCATGCCTGAGATCTTGAAGTCATCAATGAGCTGGACTACCATGTCTTTGTTTGGGTCGCTGGGGTCGCTTTCTCGAACCTATACAGAAAAACACACATGCACACACACACACAAGAACAATAGAGTTTGCATATTGACTTTCATTTTTGGTTTTCCCAAACCAAAAGAAATGTTAGTACCCGCCCAAGCTGGCCGGAAGCTCAGCAATCCCCATGCTTCGGCTCCCTGGGTGCTGGGATTCCACGTGTATACCACCATGTCCAAACAGCGGGAGATGCCTCAGCAGTTCAGAACCTGTACTGCGCTTCCAGAGGACTTGAGTTCAATTGCCTTCACCCATGTCTGAGCTGCCTGTGACTATAGCTCTAGAGGAGCCAAAGTCTGTGGACTCCAAAAGCGTACACACACACACACACACACACACACACACACACTTAAAAGTATATAAAAAATGGAACTTTTTTTTACATTATACAATCAACAAGGCAATGTTTTTCAAATCAAAGACTTAGATTTGGCAGGAGAACTGGTCCTGTTCCTCACTGGTTGGCGCAAGGGGGCAACACAGTGGAGCTGACCTTGCTGGTGAAGGTATGCGTGAGTCACACCCACCTCACTGGCTCTGGCCCTTGCAGGCTGCAACACTTGGTGAACTAGCTGGGGCAGACCTCACCCTGGAGGTGTATATGTAGGAGAGAGCTGACAGGCAGACCAGCTCAGCTACCATGGAGGCACAGATCCAGGAATCTGAGCTGACCCACTCCAACATTTACTCCATAGGAACTGGGGCTGAAGCAGTGAAGAAGCCATTCCTCAAGATCCAAAGCTGCAGGATCTCCAGGCACAAGGCATCAAAAGGACATCCTAGTGGTATCCCAGCGAGGATCCTTTATTGATACTATAGTTGAAGCCAGAGGCCTCAAACCAGATCAACAGTCACTGCAATGAGCGTTTGCGTGTAAAAGGGTGCACAGTGAGACACACGATAGCTTCCAAAAGACTTGTGTTTGTTTTGATTTATTTTGTTTTTATTTTTATTTTCTTTTGAGGGAGGAGGTGGCAAGGGTGGAGGATAGATACTGAGGAACTGGAAGATGAGTGGGTCGGGGAGCTAATGGTTTCATCTAATGATGAAATTCACAAGGACTCAATAAAAAGTTTAAAAAAACAACAACTAGATTTAAACTTTAATTTAGTATCACCCAGACAAATGTTCAACCAATCAGAGCAGGAGTTGTACATACTTAATACCTTTACAAAGACTCTACAGGCCCCTTATACAGAGGTAGTATAGTAGTAATTAAAAGTTTATAGGCACCTGAAAAAACACTATTTTTTAAAAGTAAAAGCAAGAAATATGTTATACTGCAGACATCACAAAATAAAGGACATGCATTAGTCATATACTTTTTTATATCACTCATTATTTTGTTGATTACTTACACATTTGAGCAGTTTAATTTCATCCAAGGCTGTCTCTGTATAATGCTGGGCACTTTTTACAACTTTCATTGCAACAAATCTTTTCCCTCTTTAGATAAAAAAAATAAAAAAGCAGTTATTTATATTATCACTGTAAGAGGTGATTTTATAGTGAGATGTAGCCAATTAGTAGCCAACAAATTGAAGCTTTCAGTAAGCTTTCCCTTAAAATATTATTGGGGGGGGGGGGAGGCATTCCACAAAGTTGTTCTCATGCTGTGGCAATTGCACCATTACACACCCACACATACATCACTCATGTACACACATACAGCAATAACATTTAATTAAAAACAGCATTTTCCAAGTTTGGGCAACACATGGATTAGACAATGTCTTTTATGTTTGTTGTTTCAATTCTAATTAACATAGGATAGACAAGGAAACTGTCAGCTAACACAGACACTTAAGGGAAATGGATTCCTTTATAATATTTGTTCATGTATGTTCATGTACACACACACAACTACACATGAATATATGTGCTAAGAAACATGATGCTTCCTGCTTTGGGTCAATGTGACTTTTAAATAATGTTACAGAATATTGAGTTGAAAGACCTATACATTTTCAATTTGTAGCTGATTTTTTTAATGACATGAATTAACTAATAGAAAGTAACACAGCCCTGATGTCAAGCAATTTTTAAAAACTGGCTCACAAACTACAATTAGCATTTTTTAAAAATATAAGCAAAGGCATATGTAAGAACAGGGTGAAGGTGACCAATCTAGTGAGCTGCAGGGTCCTGTGCTAAGCAGTGCCTCACATGCTACCAGGTAGCACGACACTTGGCTCCATCATCTTAAAAGCAGATGTGGTAGTTTGTCTATGCTTGGCCCAGGGAGTGGCACAATCAAGCATGTAGCAATGTTAGGGTGGGTGTGGCCTTGTTGGAGTAGGTGTGGCCTTGTTGGAGGAACTGTGTCACTGCGGAGTTGGCTCTCAGATCCTATGCTCAAGCTCTACCCACTTTGGAAGAGAGAGTCTGCTCCTGGCTGCCTTCAGATTAAGATGTACGACTCTCAGCTCCTGCTCCTGTGCCATGGCTGGCTGCATGCTACCATGCTTCCCACCATGATGATGATGGACTGAACCTCTGAACCTAGGTCAGTCCCAATTAAATGCTATCCTTTATAAAAGTTGCCATGATCGTGTTGTCTCTTCACAGCAGTAAAACCTCAAGACAGCAGATGAATAGCAAGCACAACTCCAGAGCACTTAATGACAAAGAAAGAACACTTACTGCATATCCCAGCACAGCCAGACGGTGGAAAAGTGCCCCCATCCTAACTTCCTAATGACATGATATCGACCATTGAAAAGGTCTCCAATTTTCACTGGATGATAGCCACCTGAAAAAGAAAATGAAATATCTCAGGAACACAGCAATGTATCTTGTCACTCCCTTCCTCAGCCCCTAATGTCCTTAAAGGAAGCACTAAATAACAATCAGATTAAAGATTACTCTTTTAGAAGGAAAAAAAAAATCCTATAAATTCTCATTAGACTGTTTTTTGCTTATTTTAATAAAATTTCAAACAAAACATGTAGAGCTCTGACAATTGACAGTTTGTAATTAAGTCAAGGCATGCAGACCTATGTACATTGAGTTGCCATCTAAATACTGCTTTCTTAAAAAACTCAAAATGTTCTGTGCATACCAGAAAACCAGCTGACTTAGATCTCACCTCTGCATAACTCTGTATACAACGATAGTTTATGTGTAATTGTGTACTGTACATCTTCATTATTCCCCAGCCAGCCCTGTTGCTCTCAATCCTCTTCCTCTAACCTGAAACTCTGCCAGGAAATGCGTTACAACACTCGTCAGAGCAACAGTAGGTACACAGTCAAGGTGCCTCATTGGCATCAGGGTAAACAACAATGAAAACATTTGCCTTATATTGTTCCCTCCCTCCCTCCCTCCCCATCTCCTTTTTTTTTTTATTTTTAAAGACAAGGTCTTACTAAGTAACCCTGGATGGTCAGAACTCATTCTGTAGAGCAGCGTGGCCTCAAACTCAGAGATTCTACCTGCCTCTGGTTTCTAAGTGATAGGATTAAAGGCAGGCCCAGCCATACCCATCTTTGCCTCAAGTGTTAAGTGAACTAGGCTAAATAGTGGTGTTGTGGTACCACTTTTATGACAGATAAGACATGGTCTAGGAGGGCAAGAGGTTGGCCATAGACAACCCTGACATAAACTCATCCACCACCCTAGTCTTAGTACAGAGAAGCACTGAGTACATTAGTTAAAAGTTCTGTGCTACTTAAGTGCACATCACTGCTAACACTGATGTCTCTAGGGATAGCAATGCTATGTTGGCAAACCACCACCACTAGTGCGTGTTTTCATTCAAGTCCTCAGACACCAGAGTGTGCATCTGTGAACAGAGCTCATGCAGGTGACACAGGTTCTGTGTTCTATGGACCCTAGACCTAGGGTCTAGACTCCTGAGAGAACACTGGAAGCTCAAATGTCTTGAAAAACAGACCAATTATAAAAGAGCAGCACAGAAGCACTTTTTTAAAACAAAGAAAAAGACACTAAAAGCATAAAATAGTCAACGTTTTTCTAAAGAGGTAGCATATAATATTTCAGATCTATGTATTCTCAGATCCTAAGTTCTAGATTTCTTTATGAAACAAGGGTCTCTCTGCTGACATTGTTTTTTTTAAACTTCATTCCCTCAAGAGGAAACCCTAACAGGGCACTTCCTCAACACACAATGCAGAGAGACAGGAGTGTCTCCCCTCACAATGGGCCCACAATGAGGAGGCAGTAAAAGAAGATGGATTTGGTGACTACATTTCACCCGTTTCCTGCATGACAGCCAGGCCAGCTCTAACACACTGTCAGCATGATAAAACTCCAAAAAAAAATCCCCTTCCCTCTGCCTAGCAAATAATCACATCTATTTATGTAAGCCAATCAAAAGTTCAAAATCCATGATATAAAACAGCCTGGATTTTCAGTAGTGTCTTTATCTCCTAACTCAAATAATATTAGCTATTATTCCTTTTTAGATAAGATATTTCTCTGCTCTCTGATCATGGCATTTCTTTATGCTGAAAGCTTTCAAAAGACTGAGGAAACATTACAGAATTGTCAATAACATACAAGTTTTAAGAAAGTCAGGGCTAGATCTGGTCAGATGGCTCAGCAGTCAAGAGCACTGGGTGCTCCTGTAGAGGACGCTGGCTCTATTCTCAGCACCTACATGGTTGCTCATAGCTCCAGTAAGTACAGTTCTAGATGATCTGATTCTCTCTTATAGTATCCATGGGCACCAGACACACATATGGTACATAAACATACATGAAGGCAAAACATCCAGACACATAAAATAAAAATAAATACATCTTGACAAGAAAGAAAGGGAGGTGGAGTATCGGGGAAAGAAACTCACTCCATGTAAGGTAACAGGCTCCATGTCGGTGGAGACCCAATACTTCCCCAACACTAAATCAATGAAATAGGACAGTCAGAAAATCAGTAAGGACATGAGGATTGAACATACTATGGATCAACCTTGACTCAGTTGACACTTCAAAAATGCACTCAGTAATATTCTCAACGACATATAGACTATGGGTCAAAAGAGACAATATACTAAGTCATAAAACATTTGAATAAAAACAAAAGAATTCCAGGCACATAAACAACATCCTCAGTGCAGAGTGTGCCTCTCCTTTAAATATAAGCGAAAATCAGGCTTAGTGCCCTGTGTCTTTTTTTTTAAGATTTATTTATTTTTTATTTATATGAGTACACATCACATTACAGATGGTTGTGAGCCACCATGTGGTGGCTGGGAATTGAACTCAGGACCTCTGGCAGAACAGTCAGTGCTCTTAACCACTAACCCATCTCTCCAGTCCCAGTGCCCTGTGTCTTTAATTGCAGCACTTGGAATGCAGAAAGAAGTAGAGCTCAAAACTAGCCCTTAGTCTATACAGTGAATAGTTCAGGCCAGCCAGGACTATACCAATGAGACTCTGTCTCCAGACAGACAGACAAGCAAGCAAGCAAGCAAAATCAAAACTTTTTAGGTTACTGTTGTAACAAAGGAAGAGAGAGGAAAGTCTCATGAAGAAAAGCATGGAGATGGGTTTAAGTGGAGTTTTACATTCAGAAAAAGAGAAGGAGACTGGAGAGTTGGCTCAGTGGTTAAAGGTACTGCCTGCTCTTCCAGAGGACACAGGTTCAATTCCCAATAACCACATGGCAAGCTCACAACTGTCCGTAACTCCAGTTCCAGGAAATCTGACAACCTCACACAGATAAATATGCAGTCAAAACACAAATGTGTATAAAATTAAAAACAAATAAATCGGCCGGGCGGTGGTGGTGCACGCCTTTAATCCCAGCACTTGGGAGGCAGAGGCAGGCAGATTTCTGAGTTCGAGGCCAGCCTGATCTACAGAGTGAGTTCCAGGACAGCCAGGGCTACACAGAGAAACCCTGTCTTGAAGAACCAAAAAAAAAAAAAAAAACCAAACAAACAAAAAACAAAAAAAAAAAAAGGAAAGAAAAGGAGGAAGTCACAGGTCTAGCTGAGAAGACTCTTTCCAATTATACAAGAGTTTGGACCTTGCTTTTTGTGGGAAGAAATTAACAAAGTATATCCTCTACACATTTCTTACATCTAGACAAAGAGTACCTAATTTAAATGTACCTCAAGTAGTATTATCCAATACTACTGCTAAGAAAATTGCAGGACATGTTATTTTATCAGACTGCACATTTTAAATGTACGGTACTTAACACAGAAAATACAGTGAGCTGTGACCTCACAAGATCTGTGAGAGCCATGGTGACCTTCACAAACCTTTAAGATCTCTCAGGCTCTGTCTTTATAAATTAGGTGCAGACTTGAGGCAACACTAAATAAACAACAATTTTTTTCTATATGTCATTGTAATAATTTTGTTATATGTTGACATTTCTATTTTCCTTCTTTTGAAAAAGTAACTCCCTGCCTTTACTTCTCAGATGCTGAGATTACAGGCATGCAGTACAATGCCAGGCTTGAAAAACAATTTTTCTAGAAGCCTCTCATAAATGATATTGTCCATAAAGAAGACACGAGGAGCCAGCCAGCATTTAAGCTTTAGTCTGCACTGACATCCACACCCACCACAACTGTTCCTCATTTCCATGAGGATGCTTTAGGCACAATTTTAATGAACCCAGGGGAGGGGTGTTAATTATTCTAAAAATGCACATTAGTTAACACCAGATCATAAATGGCTAATGGTGGACTTTTAAAGTCCTTGTCTACAGATTTACTTGAGTCTCATTTAAACAAAATAATTTATCCTAAACCAGTCTGTACACTTCCTCAAGTAGACACCACACACTAAAAGGTGGCCTAACAAGATATGCAGCCAACTGCAGACTAACCTAAGAGTGTTTCCATGTAACAGAGCAGCTGGGTCTCAGCCAATCAGAGGCAGACACTGCCCAAAGATGACCATATAAGGCAAATGGCAACTGCAGAAACCAGGTATTTGCTTGTCACTTTCATTCCTTCCTGGTATGAATATGACTTGCCTGTGTGACAGAGTAGGGCATTATGTACCACATTCAGTTTGGAATACTGCCCAGTTCTAAACTTTCTTTTACTGTCCAAATAATCTATGCAAAATTCAACAGTTTTCCAGGCTTTTGGCTGTTGTTTTTTAACACAGTAATTTAGGTTACAAGCTTCTTATATATGTCTACATACAATTAAATGTCAGATTTCGCTGATTGCTCAAGTATGTCAATTCCCTCCAAGTATCAGATTAAACAACTAAAAGAGTTAATACCAACATTTCCCTTTTAGTCTTTTTTTTCCTTTTATTATTTCTTAAATACCAGATAACAATAAATACCATTTCTTGCTTCAGGATTTCTTTGACAGAATAACCTAAAGCACTGCTCCATGACAAACACTGTTATTTACTCTTCCCTTCAACTAAAAAACATCTTCTACAGAAACCAAATATAGTAGGAGGTGCACGGGTGTATGCCTGCATCCGTGCATGCGTTTTTACATTAAGAAAAGTCTTCCCACAATCTAATATATGGTCACACCATCTTTATACTGAAGATTTTTATCTATTCAAGATTAGCCATTGGTAATTTTTATATTTTAATATCTTTGTGGGGATTTTTTAAGACTTATTATTTGTATTTAACTTGCATGAGTGTTTTACATGCATGTATGAGTACCATGTATAAGCCTAGTACTCACAGAGGCCAGAAATAGGCAGGAGATTTTGTGGAATTGGAGTTAGATGGTTGTCAGCAGCTAGGTGGGTACGGAGACTGAGCCCAGTTCTCTACACCATCAACATGACCATGAGCACTGAGCCATCACTTCTGCCCGTCTTTTTTGTTTTTCTTACTTTCATTGTGGGCAACAATGGAACAGCAGCACTAACTGAGATCATTAATTTTACATAATTAAACAGCCTCACATAATTAAGCACTTAATCACCAATTGTTTAATTAAGAACACATGTTTTTAAATATCAACTTGGACACTGGCAAGCTCAAAGACTTTCAGTTCATTTCTTAGTTTATAATTATGTTCTGGAAAAATAAAAGTACAATACATCAAATTATGAACTGGGAAAACATAAGCAACATTAGAATTAAAAAGTCTTAACTGGATGAAAGTCTAGTTCAGAAGCCAGAATCCATATGAAAAATACTGGGATTTTCTTTTTAACGAGTAAAAATATTTTTTAATAACTGAAACTTTTATAATAAAAAGAAATAGAAAAGCATCTTCTTAGCTATTTCAAGCAAAAGTGACATTGCATACATTCAAGACTTTAAAACTGAATTAAAAACTAAATCCCTTCATCCAGTTTAGATCTATTGCTATTTCTAAACTAATTTTACTTGTAAGGTAGAAGAGTAGATCAGAGTATATGGCAACTAACCAATACTGACATGTCTGCTGGTTAATTTCAATTGTCAAGTAGATAGAACCTATGACACCTGGAAAGAAGGAACATCAACTGAAGAGTTGCCTTGACTATGACTACGGAGCACTTTCTTGATTGTTGATTAATATGGCAGAGTCCACCCACTGTGGATGGTGTCCCTACAGGTGGTCCTGGGTTATATAAAGAAGCTGAATGAGCAGGAGCCAAAGAGAACAAGCTAGTAAGCAGCATCCTTTGATGGCTCCTGCCTTTCCTCAGTGATCGACTATTGCTTTGCTCACCGTGTTTACCAAAACAACAGAAAGCAAACTAGAATAATGTTACAATACTCTAAGGTACATTTTCATTTAGTAAGAAAAAGCACACCACCCACACACACACACACACACACACACACACACACACGGAAAATAAAACTGAAAGCAACCTGGAAAGGGGTTTACTTTGCTTATGGATCTTTAGTCACAGTCCACCCAGGAAAGCCAAGGCAGGAACTCAAGGCAGGAACCTGGAAGCAGGAAATGAAGCAGAGGCCATTTAAAAGCCTGCTTGCTCCCTGGCTCGTTCTCAACATCCTTCCAAGCTCCCACAAAACAACCCATTAAGTTCTAAGCACTCAACAGCTTTGCCAGTCCAAAGTTCCAAAGTCTTTCCACAGTCCTCCCCACAACAACACAGCTGGTCTGTCAAAGCAATATCCTATTCCTGGCACCAATTTGTGTCCTACTTTACTTTTCTATTGTGCAATAAACACCATAACCAAAAGCAACGTGAGCAAAGGCTTGAGGTGAAATACAGGTCACAACCCATCACCAAAGAAAGCCAAGTCAAGAATTCAAGCAGGAACCTAAAGAAGAAAGTTGAAGCAAAGTCCATAGAGAAAGGCTATTCACTGGTTTGCTCTCCATGTCTTTCTCAGCCTGCTTTCTTATTCAACCCACATTAGCTATGAAGGGGATGCAATACTCACAGTGGACTGAGCCTCCCACATAAATCATTATTCAGAAACATGGCCCATAAAAGCAGTTTCTCAATTGAGGTTCCCTCTTCCCAAATAACTCTAACTTGTGTCAAGCTGGCATAAAACTATCTATCCAGCACAAGCCCCATTCTTACTCCCTTCCTTATTTTATAATCTAAAATTAGTTAATACTTCCCAATGTAGTTATCATCTATTGGGAGCACAGCACAAACCCTTGTGTCCACAGATCTCTAGAAACATTAATCACACAGGACTGTCCTATCAAAGGAATGGATGTAAAACCTGTTCTTCCATTCAGAGAGCTGGGAATTGGAGGTGATGAAACCTTGTGGTCTGTGTTATATGTGGGCCAGGCCACAGCAAGCTTCCACAACCAGGACCAGAGAGAGGTGGCTCGTAATCTAATGGACCCTTACAGGCAGGAGCTCCCCAAGCCACACATTCAGGACCAGAGATACCTAATAGTCTAAATGACCCTTACATTATCTGATAGCCAGCCCCTCCCCTCCCCCCAAGCTGCCACAACCAGGAACAGACGTTGCCAGTAGCCCAAATGACCTCTATGCTATCTGTATGACTGAGACCAGGCCAGAGTCTTCCTCTGGCCCTAAATCCAGTATAGGTAGTGCATCTCTAGAGCCTATCTTCTTGGAAGAAATGACATGTTCCCTGAGTTGAGTTTCAATGTAATTATGTCTCCTTGTGCACCTAGTACTGTATTACATCAAGAAACTTTTTCCAAATTATACCATGTTCAAATTTGTTGGGAATAAACTGCCTGGCATCACGTTCTGGAAGGTTTGATCCACATGGATGAAGTCAATCTGAACCATTCTTAACTATGGGCAGTTCATTTCCCTGCCTGACACCTACAGAAACACCCTCCGCCCCCGGCCACCACAATCATCAGAAAAGTAATACAAATACCGAGTCTATAATCATGCATCTGGTACCAATACTATTAATAATATGAATATACTTTCTTAGTAGACATTAGATTGCCAAATGATAATAGATGAATTTATTTGTAGTATCTATGTGTAAACTATACATACTTTGGAGTCTGCATCATTCTTTTATTGAATTCTATGCCTATATTCTAACTATTGTCAAAGAAAGCCAAATATAATTAATAGTATCTTTTAGACTACCTAATCTTCTGGAATGCCAAATTTTATCCAAAAAATAAAAAAATAAAACCCCAACTCCATTCTTTATATGAATGGGTTTCTAATGTGTTTGTATGAATGAGCTTGTGATGTGTCTGGTTATGAATGGGCTTGTGATGTGTTTGTAAGCAAGAGTAGCATGAAATAACCATGTTGTTTCTGAGGATAGCTCAGAAGTTCCCAGTTTACATATGCATTTGCCTTTCAACTCAAGAGTTTCCAGGTAAGAAGTCCGATAACTCTGAGGTCATTGTGCTATGAAACAAGGCAATGTACACAAAGAAAATGCAAATATAGATTCCATTGGCAGGCCTGGACTTAAAGCTCAGCAGAAAGAATGGGAGCTTTCAGATAATTCTGTACCCTAGCCAGAGTTACTTCCAGCTGTTAGAGGTTCAAATGAGATCCCAGTGTAAAGGACAGGCAAGCCACTCCAGCTTTGTTCATGTGAAATATCTCACATACACCCATAGACTAAATGCAAGGTCCTCGGCTCATGATTCCAATTCTGAGCGGTGGTGGGAATGTTAGGAACAAGAAGAACCGACTTGCAGGACACTGGGCATGTGCTTTTGAAGGTTAGATGTAGTCCTGTCTCTTCCTTCATACATATTAATTCTTGTTCATTGTTAGGTAAAACAAGCTCCTCCACCTCAGGTTCCCAGAACCACAGTGTTCTACCTCACCAGCCCAGCGTATGAACAGAAACCTATGGAACTAGGAGTCAAAACAATTCTTCTCTTTAAATTGTGTCAAGTATTTTAGTCACAGGTATACAAAGAATCGATATGTTCCTGATACATGAAATCATGAGCCAAACAGAGAGGTGGTTTAAAGCTTCTCCATAGGCACAGTTTGTCACATGATGATAACCAGAACTGTCCTAACTAAACAATGACAAAGGCCACACACAGCTGTCTCACTAATTCAAAGTAAACACATGCCCACAGTCCTTAAAAGTCTAAGTCAGTATTTCTAAAACTCATTAATCTTTTCCTGTAAGCTTTTCAATTATCACACTTCTTCTCCTCTGCCTAAAAAAAAAGCTTAGAAGCCCTACCATAAGGACAACGTTCCCTTGTTCTTACCTGACCACAGTCGCCCCCCATCACTGCCCTGCTAAAGCTCTCTGAAGATCCCCGTGCTTCTGCATAGGCTACTGTCTCCCATAACTGACCCTCATCTCACGAGTCACTAGCTGCCCCCTAAGAAGTGTCCTCTGAAGAAACTGGTCAACCTCAGCCTGGTGGGTGAACATGGCTCTGGCAGGTCTTCCACATTCCCTCTGCCTTGCTAAAAACCATTAGATTACATTCCTAAAGCTAGATAGCAAGGTCTACTCCCTTATTTGGCTGCTTCCTCCTCCAAGGTCCAGCTATTGAAGTATTAAAGTCCAGCAATCAAAAGCTCCCTTTATCTCACCTGATTAACATGCCCTCATCCTAACACCTCATCCTGACATGGGGTTTTCCCTAGCCTTTATAAATCCCTATTTTCTTATTGGGAAACATCTGTCTACTCTCAATCCAAAGGCAGTCCCTTGTCCCCCTCCAGGACAAATGCCCCTCCCCGCCTTGCTCCCTTCCCCATCTCCCTTGTCCTATGTCTCCTGTGCTTGTCTCTTAGTCCCTGCCCTCTGTCCCTCTGAGACAAATAAATCTCCTTTGTGCTGAAAACTTGGTCTTGAAATGTCCTGAGTCAATACTGCTTCCTGGCACTCTCAAAGGATCCATCCTTCCTACACTGAGCCTCACACAAGGCTGATGCTGTTAAATCTTGTCTTTTGGAGAACTCTGCTTTCATTTTCTTTTTCATTTCATTTTATAAGATCATGCAGTCTTAGAAAAAACTTGGTAAGTTACCACTAAAGACAAAAGAAGTGCCACCCTAAAAAGACTTTAAGAGCTAATGAGAGTCAATTCAAACACACAGTAGGCTGGGTAGTGCCATAAACTGAGCTAAGAAAAGCTAACAGAACCAATAAAAGTTTTTTACTAAAAAGGAAAAGGGCTCTTAGAATTAGACAAGTCACAAGAGAAATTATAACAGGAGAAGAGAAAGTAAAGGATAATCAAGTTATACTTACTGATAGGATGTATGTTAAAAAAGCCACTTGCAAACAGGACAGCAGGGCCTTAAGAAGTTCAATATGGAATTACATGGTATAGAAGTTCTATATATATCTATCTCAAGAACAATGAAAAAAATGTCCTGTTATTCATAAATATTCATAGCCAAGCATGAAAACAACTGTACTGTGTACAAATGGATGGGGCGAACACGTCAAAGGTGGGACACAGGCAACAGAGGGCTGCTCATTACAAACTAACGAACGAGTGATGAGTGGCACAACATGAGTGAAACTACAACAGCAAACTCAGTTAACAGCAGCTAGACTCAATGGGATACACATTATAAAAACCTCACTGCATCAAGTTTCCAGAATGCAGAAACGCAGAGAGACAGAAAGAAATCGGTGGTTGATAGGGTCCGAGGAGATGGCGGGGGGGACTGGTAGCTGGCAATGAATGTTTCTGTTAAGAGGTCCTGAAAAGGATCTACAAACAATGGCAATAGTTGTATATTTCCAAGCATATAGTTAAAACCACTGAAATGTTCCCTTTAAAAACAGGAAGTTATATATATATATTACAGCTCAAGAAAGTCTATAAAATTTAAAAAAAAAAAAAAAAGCAAGTTTGTTGTTCTTTGAGACAAGGCCTCATATAACCCATTCTGGCCTTCAATTTGCTATATGCAGCTGAGGACGACCTTGAACTCCTGACCCTCCCACCCTTGACTTCCCCTTGTTTCCCACTGGCTACCATACCTGGCTCAACAAAGTATCAACTGCAGCCTACTCATCAGCAAGGAGAATCCCAAAAGGTGTGTGCACTGAAAACAAGAGACCCCCAACAGACCCTGTCTCAAGCCAGGGGAGAGGGAGGATGACACCCAAGGGCCTCCACACAGGCAGGGATGGGGAGGATGGGTTTTTAAAAAGAAGAAAAATAACACCATACTGTATTCCATTTTCTCATTGCCCAAGGGAAAAATAAAAGAGAAACAAATGACTCCTGAAATTACATTATTACCAGCTCTGTTTATGAATGCTTTTAAAATACTACCGGAAGCCCCCAAACGAGAATCAAATATTCTAGTACTTCTGGAAAATTGGTAGATCTCCCTGAGAAATGAAGTAAGAACTGATTTGCAAAATTGATCAGTCAGTTATGTTCCAGTGAGTCCAGCAATGGAGGAAGGGAGAGACAGGAGGAAGGAACATGGATGACTAAATCCTAAGTGACCCACTACTCTGGGCTATAAAAAAACATTAGGCAACAGCTGGAAGGCCTGTAAGATGGTGGCTGAGGGTGGCTCAGGTGCACAGCCAACTGAGGAGAGCAGGGAGGCATGTGTGCTGTTCGTCACTACTATGTCTTACCCTGATACAGGCCCTGGCAGGAGTTGGGGGCAGGAAGGTTACATCAGACAGCATAGGCTCACCTCAGCTCAGTCCCCTTCTGGGGACTATAGGAGATCAGAGGTGGAAACAAGAGCCACTGACATTCAGAATGACTGAGGGAAAGAGCAGTAAAAATAAAATGATTGATTGATTGATTGATGATGATAGATAGATAGAAGACAGACAGACAGATAGATTAGATAGAAAGAAAAAGACCATCACGATGCTCATATTTTGCTGTTGGCATCTGCACTGTTGTGCATATACTACACAAAAAGTATTTTAAAATAATAAAGATGGGCTAGGTATTGTCAAAGAGTTTCCTCCTTATTCTTTTCCTATGTGTGTGGTATACATGCAGGTGTGTCCACATAAAGGAGTGCTTCTATCCCGTGCAAAGGGGCTATGTGCATACCTGCACATGAGTGCGCATGTGGTTGCCTCAAGTTGATGTTAAGAATCTTTCTTGATTACTCCTCTCACTTTATTTGAGTTTCTCGGTAAAAAACAAAGAGCACTGATACACCTGGTGTCATTAATTAACTTGCTTTGGGGACTCCCAGTCTAAAATTTTTGAAGCAAAAATTACAGAAAGGCAAGCATGTCTGCTTGGTATTCCAGTGGGTTCTAGGGATCTAAACTCTCCTCTTGCCTATATGACAACCCGCGCTAAATACTAAACCATCTCCCCAGGCTCACCAACAGTTTTTTTAGTTGATGCAAAATTCACATATTACTATAATGAAAGCCAAATTTTTTTCTATGCACAATGTTATCTGGCAAATACACGTTTCCTTTTTACCACCAATGGGCCAGTATCTCTAGAGTATTCATGAAGAAATGCAGTGAGAATTCTGAACAGAACTCAAGAGCATCTGCTGCTGTTAAGATTGTGGGCAGCACTAAGGTTTAGAATATCAAAGAGGGAATTGGAGAATTATAGTCTACAAAACAGTTGAGACTACACGATACCATTTAATAGAGAAACTACCATTCTCTAGGACAGTGTTTTCAATCTCAGCATTGTTAGGACCTTAGTCATTCTCATAACAGGAACTAAACTAAACATACACTTCAACAACATCCTAGGCCTCTACCAATCGATGCTGATGGAGCAGTCTCACCTATAAAAAACAGTAACAGCAAAAATCTCCAGACACCACAAACGGAAAACTCCCCTCCTCATCAAGAACCACAGACACAGGACAGACTTCTAGATAAATATCACAGAAATTCTGCTCTTAAAGGTAAAAATCCACACTACAGTCAAGTGAACTGTGTGCTCTGGGGAAAAGGAAGGATTTAAGTATAAGGTCAGTCAGACTTAGAAGAACCACATTAAAGTACAGAGGATCAAAATCCAGCCAGTTTATACTTTTAACAGAGGCAAAGCAGACACAGAGGGGGAAAGTATCTGTGTTCAGAAAGAAAATCTGAATTTATAAATTAGTGTTTATAACATGCTTTTAAGATAACACTCAAATTTCTAGAGATGCAATCTCTGTATTCCACTCATGTGAAAGGTTGCAGCATTAGGAAGGTTGAGAACCACTGTTCTGGATAGTAACTCACATACCCAGAGTGCAGAGTGGAACGAGGGACCATCACTTAGATGCAGCATTGGAATTTCTTAAGCAGAATACCTGGGCTGGAGAGATGGCTCAGTGGGTAACAGCTCTTGCTATGAAAACATAAGGAATTTGAGTACAGTTCCCCAGCAACCACATAAAGGAAAGGTACAGCTGTATGCATCTACTATTCCAAGGGAGATCAGAGGATGAGGCTGGTTGGCCAATCAGTCAAGTCAAAAAGAGTGAGCTCCTCCAAGGTCAGTGAGTCTCAAAGAATAAGGCAGAGTGGCAGAGCAGGACTCAACATCTTTCTCTGGCCTCCATGCATGTGCACAGGGGCACACACAGATGATCATAGCTGTATGTACACATAGGTACATACGTACACACACACAGAGAGAGAGAGAGAGAGAGAGAGAGAGAGAGAGAGAGAGAGAGAGAGAGAAAGAGGGGTAGAGAGAGAGAGAGAAAGAGAGAGAGAAGAGAGAGAGAGAGAGAGAGAGAGAGAGAGAATATACTACTATATTACTATATACACATTAGGTGGGCAAACTACAACCTTCAATGTACTTGGCTAAAGACCTGCAAGACTCCCAAGGAGTGTGTGGTATGGACTACTGACCCCTCCATGACACAGGCATTTATGCAGAGACTCATGAGGCAAGTAATGTATTATGTAAGACCCTCTGAAAGTGTTTGTTCACAGGCTACACCATATCCAACTTATGTGCTTTGGTTTAGAAGTAGAAACTGAATAAACCACATAGCCTATTGCTACAATTGATCCCCAGACAACTGCCCAAAGATGACATACAAAGGAAGACAACCAGTGCTGACAGCTGTTTAGACTAAGAAAATCCTCCTCCATAAGACAGAAGGGTGTGATCTAAGGGAACCAGTTATCAACAGGGAAAGCAGAAAAATACAGTGCCACATACTTCATTTTTATCTCATTTTTACCCCTGTAAAATCTTAATATGCAAAATACTATATATTACACAGGGGATGATATTTTTATATTATAGATGAAAAGACTACTTTGATAAGTAAAGGTACTTATCAAAGGATACAGACTCAAAAAGCAAGAGTCATGGTCTAAACCCAGGTCTCTCAGATACCAGTCTATAATGCTCCTGGACAGTCATAGTTGGGCAAGCTGGCTAGAGAGGCAGGACACGGTAAGTTGCACTTTAAAGAGAATGTCAAGGCAAACACAGTGATGAAAATGCTTTAGCAATGGCAGAATTTAATTACTGGTCTTTATGCTAAAATGGACAGTTCATGATTTGTAATTAGACCTGTAAACTCGAGGCAATAAAAAGCCTCATCAGATACAATTTAGTAGGATCATGTATAACTGGGACCAGCAAGGCCCCAAAGGCACAAAGATATCATGGAGTGACAGGCTCTAGATTAAGCTGACTAATGTCAAAAGCCTGCTCCTTCTTTGGTGAACATTTCTTCTGCAAAGAGAAAGGGTATCTTTTGCTATTCATGATGTTTTTTATTTTATTTTACTCTGGGAGAATTGAAAAGTGGCTTGTAAGACAATTCTCTAGGAATCGAGGCAATATACACAAGACAAACATATGGAACACAAGACACCTTGGCCTGAGTGAAATAGAATTCTTAGTGGAGAAAAAAAGCCCTTTCTTAACAACCCAGTCCAAAGCTAATGGGCAGGGCCAGGCAAGAAGGGACAGGTAGGAAGGAAAGGGAGAGACAGCAGATAAAGCAGTGCCTGCTGCCTATGAATTGGCACACAGAGAAGATAGCTAAATAAACAGAACACAAAGATGAGAACCTGGTCTACAATGACAAAGATTACAAAAAAGAAAAAGAGAAAACTAGGCTATGTCTTCTGATACTGCAGTAGAATTAGAGCTATCAGATTAAGCAAGATCTGGTGTTAAGGTATAAATATTAGCATTTGGGTAATTACTTCATTAGTGGGAATAGTTACCATTATTGCTTTCAAAACTGTGGCAGAGCTAAAAAGAAACACACAGCTTTCATGTTTACTTCTATCAGATTAGGTCCATTATACAAGCACAAATGTATAGGAAAGAATGTGGTGGTCATGGTGCTCCCTTCAGACAGTCTCAGTCCACTCTGAGGATTCTGTTACAGTTCAAGCTTCCATGAATCTCAAGGGCCAGGGACTGAAGGCTTCATTACCAGCCCACAGTGCCACTGTGAAGTAGCAGAACCTTTGAAAGGTGGAACCCAACCAAGAGTCAGGTTATTGTAGGGCTCTACCCTCTGCCTTTTCTTTTTGGCCACTTTCTAGACATACACTGACACAATACAGGGGGGAAGCAGGCACAGACTAGAACCTAAAACAAGGAATTAAAACAAACCTTTTCTTCCCTTTGAATATCTCAAGTAATTCTGTGACACAACAGAAATCTGACTAACAGAGAGTCCTTGAATATAGTTCTATCAGTAATTTGAGACAAACTGTTAGGGTCCATATAAAATTTCAGAGACATCTGACATATGCAATGCTAATTAAAGGCACAAGTTACTCATTTTTACAGGAATGAGCAAGAGTGTCGGCATGAGAGTAAGGATGAGCGAGGAAGTGTAACAGGATGTCAGCTTGAGCACACAACTGTGAGTGTGCACACACAAGCAAAAGGTGTCATCATCTATAATGAGCCTTATTGAGACTGATGTTCATATCCTTAGAATGTTTAGAGTTCCACAAATGTTACCTAGACTCAGCCCTAAATGGATGATTCTTCATGCTCTGCCCTCTATTTGGGAATGGTATGTCCCCAAGGTTGGTTCAGAGGTCTGAAGAAATATGAGAATTGGCTTCATCTCCTGACCCACACAGTGAACGACACACAGCGTTTATTCCAGCAGAATAGAACTTAACTCACTGAAGAGAAGGGCTCCTAAGTAATGACCCCCACAGTTCAACAGCAAGGTCATAAGACAGCAGAAGTTCATAGTTCCCCACAACTGCAAGGCCATAAGACAGCAGTGCATAGCTCCCCACAACTGCAAGGTCATAAGACAGCAGTGCATAGCTCCCCACAAGTGCAAGGCATAAGACAGCAGAAGTTCATAGCTCTCCACAACTGCAAGGCCATAAGACAGCAGTGCATAGCTCCCCACAACTGCAAGGTCATAAGACAGCAGTGCATAGCTCCCCACAACTGCAAGGCCATAAGACAGCAGAAGTTCATAGCTCCCCACAACTGCAAGGCCATAAGACAGCAGAAGTTCATAGCTCTCCACAACTGCAAGGCCATAAGACAGCAATGACAACTGCATTTTCAAAACCAAAAAATACAGACACATAGGGAGAATGATGAGCTCCTCCTTCTGTCTTTTCTAAACTGCATCTTTATCTTTTATTAGCTGACATAGATTCTGATGTCATAATTGGGACAGATGCTGAAAAGATCCACTCTCTTTTTTAATGAAAATAGTGACTCTAGGGGCAGAAGAGATGGCTCAGTGGTTAAGACCACTGGCTGCACTTCTAGAGGACCTGCATTCAATTCTCAGCACCCACATGGTGACTTCTAACATCTTCTAAGTCCAGTTCCAGGAGATCGGATGCCTCCTTATGACCGCTGATGGTACCAGGTAAGCATGTGGGGCTCATGCATAGATAATTGGGCAAAACATGCAGACACATATTTTTAAATCTTAAAAAAAAAAGAAAAAATGTTAATTCTATGGGTAAAGACCTGTCCCTATGAAAGAATAAGATTACAAAGCTTAGTTCTTTTACTTTTAAAACAGAATAACCCAGCCTTGTTCTCAGCAAACTATTGGTTGTAACAGCACAAATGACTGTTTCCACTAGATAATGAAAAATTGCTAAGGCACTAGAGACTCACAAAGGGCATAAAGACTCACTAAGGGCTGATAGTTTGTTCAGGTATGCATCTTCTGTCATACTCTATGTTAAACAGAATCTGAAATACATGCTTAAAATCTACAGTAAGAAAACTATTTACCAACAACATAGCAGCTGAGATCTGCAGGGAATAAGAATCTAAGTGAGCAAGACAAGTAGTTGAGACAGCCAAAGCATTGCTGCAACTTCCTTTTCCTGGAGACCTTCAGGCTCCAGGCTACACAAAGGACAACCAATATGTACCCCTGGTGTTCTCCATACTCATCATACACCATGCTAGCCACTCAGGACGGTACACTTTCTGTCTTAAGATCAATACAAGACCATTCTAATCAGCCAGGCAGTGGTGGCACACGCTCACCTATAACCCAAACACCTGGGAGGCAGAGGCAGGTGGATCTTTGAGTTCAAGGCCAGACTAGCATACAAAGTGAGTTCCAGGGCAGCCTGAGCTACACAGAGAAACCCTGCCTTTAAAAAAAAAAAAAAAGGCTGTCTTTCTAGGGAAAAGTAGTGGTTTTGTTGGAAGAGGAGAAGGGAGAAATAGCTAGGATTAATTGCATAGCCATAACCTATTGGTAGAAATCTGTATAATTGTTATTAAGCTGAAGTTATAATTTCTTAAATGGTACAAAATTTACTTTGATTTCAAATTTAAGGTTTTCATTGGTACGAGTTTCTTACTGATATAGAAGTGAAATTAATATTGTTACTCTCATAGGCATTGTGCCTATATGACACATTTAGGAATACAAGGCTTAGACCCAGTCCTTCTTTAACTTTTTTTTCCCTTTGGTTTCTCGAGATAGGGTTTCTCTGTGTAGCTCTGGCTATCCTGGAACTTACTCTGTAGACCAGGCTGGTCTCGAACTCAGAAATCCACCTGTCTCTGCCTCCCAAGTGCTGGGATTCAAGGCGTGCGCCACCACTGCCTGGCTCTTCTTTAACTTTTTTAACTGATTTGAGATGGTTAGCCTGTGAATTAAGGGCCTACACCAAATTCATGGCTCTGAGTTTATTGTTAGGATGTTTTCTAGATTTTATTTAGAATTAGCTGAGAGGAGTTAACAGACAACAGTCCAGGTTGCCTTACATGGATTAGTTGGCTTTCAAAACATCAGAAGTCCACAGAATTGACGTTACAAACATTTCTGTATTAAGGTTCATTTTGATTAGAGACCTGTCTGCTCCTGACAGCTTCCTGTCTTAGATTCTAAGAAGAAATTGAGCATCTTTGGAGTTACTCCAGTTGTGGTGAGACAGCCACTAGGCAAGAATTGCCTCTTTTCATCTACAGACAAATTACTGTCCTGAAAAGAAAATAGTTGACTTGCGGAATAGTCAACTGATTATATCTGCCAAGACAGAATAATCAGCCCTTAATAATTCTGCATCACTAGATCTGTCAGATGATCCTGGGCCAGAAGGCTGAAGATTGGATGCTCCAACGTTTTGTAGTATAGGGACTGTCCAGGTGTTCAGCAGTCTATAAATTGGCTAAGTTTTAGAAGCTATGCTTTGTGCTTCCCATTATTTCAGTTAATTCAGTCATTTTGGATTTTTGACGGGGTTGAAGACTTATAGTCTCATAGCCAATCCTGGCTATTTACTTAAGAGGATGGTTTTCAGCTGACATTCATTCTAAAGCCAAGAAAAAAGCTAGGTTCAGAACTAAGTCTTTTAGTTAGGAGAGATGACAGAGGTTCTGGTTAGTCAACAAAATGATGGACTGGGTATTAGGTCTATCTTGTACTTTACTGATACAAATTGGTATAGTTATGCTCTAATTGTATTTTGAGAGAAAAGTTTTATCTTAACAGGAAGGGTGATATGTAGGAGGAGCTAAGGTGGGAGGAGTAAGGAGAGGAAGAGGAGGAGCTAGGAGAAAAGAGAGGAGAAGAGAGAGAGAGAGAGAGAGAGAGAGAGAGAGAGAGAGAGAAAGGGGGAAGTGGGGTGGGGAACATGGAGGTGGATGTTCGAGTGTCTCTGCCAGTCAAAGATAGTTGGTATATCTAGATTGGGTATTGGGTTACACTTCTGATTGTATGGACATCTTGTTCTTGAGCATTATCAAACTTATAAAGCCTTTGATTAACATTTTAAAAAAAAGTTACTAATAAAAAAAAAAAAGAAGAAGCAGGAGGAGGGGGTGGTGGGATAGGGGGTTCCTGGGAGGATGGGAAAAGGGGATCACATCTGAAATGTAAATAAAATATCCAATAAAAAACAAAACAAAACAAAAAGAATAATCTACTTCAATAGTTTCTGTGTCTTCTGTAGAATCATAAAAACAAAACCTGCCATGCTATACAGCAGCAGAACCAACTCATAGAACGTCTTTTTCATTAAGTACAATGCCATGAAAGTCTCTCTTTGTAAATAAATGTGCATGCTTTCTTTCCACAAAAATGAGTACTATTTATGTAATGCTATACAGGGAAGGGAATGTCTCCCTTTTAGCCACATACAAGTTATAACTAGCTTCTGTCAGGAGCCTAGTGCCTCCTCCCTCCCATGCTCTTCTTGGATGACCTTCATCTGTAATATGAGGGATTCAGTGTGTCTGAGCATGCCTACTGTGTATGCATGCACACACTTTCCTCCTCTTACAGTTCTGCAAGACCTTCTACACTTTTTGGCATCATTGTGTAGTCAACTTAAGAGGTAATTTAATAAACACCAGTGACGCCATGCCCATGCCACAGGAAAGCAAGGCCACCTGCTGGCCCCAAATGTCACCTTTGCAGTAATCTGCAGGTCCTCCTGCTCCTCATCATCAGACCCGAGAAGCTCTTCCTCTGGTTACTGCAGGCGCGGGCTCTGGCAGTGGTGGTGGTGGTGGCGGCGGTGGAGGAGGAGGAACTAAAGGAGCTTTCTGTTGAGGCTCCGGCCTGAAATAGCAAGCAAAAAAATCTATTTACCAGAAGCAAATCATGCATTATGGGCAATTCTGAGTTTTTTGGTTTAAGGAAAAATAGAACTTGTTGGACATTAAGATATGTAGTTAAAGTCACATCACTTGTTTTAGTTAAATTCAAACAATGCCTATCACACAGGCAGGAAGGGTGGCAGCCTTTCTGTTCATTAATGAACAGAAAGTGTGTTTTACAAGCATCTACTTATTCAGGAGTTCAACAATTTTTAAGGCTTGACAATACTATAAAATTTTATTGTAGTGAAAAAGTACCCTACTCCAGAATACACAACTCTGTAAGTTATAACAAGGTCAGCTATAACAGGAAAAATGCTAGCTTGTCCTGAGATGATATGTAAAACCAGGGCCAGAGAAACTGCCCCAAGTACTGATCCATTCATTCATTCATTTGGAAGGGGAAATACAACCTCTTGGCTGAATCTGAGAGCCCCACCAGACTTTAAAACATTGTTCTTAGCATGAGTTTACTATAGCTAGTGAATGTGACTTAACACCAAAACAAACTGCCACAAGTAATAAAGGAAGGTAGGAAGAGTGGGAATGAGGAGAAATTCCAACGTTATTAGAAAGCAGCAGAGTTGCAGATAACACGGAAAGAAGAGGGCAAACACAACCAAGCAATGGTGCCATTAGCAGCACAACTAAACAACACTTAAGTAAATCATAGCTTGCACTTCCTTCCTCTTACTAGAGTGCAGGACCAGTGAGGGTTCCAGCTGTCATCCAGGGATGACAGACACTAGGATCACAGTGGAATACTGAAAGGGATAATCAGCACAGGCCTCACTGCCACAAGAAGGCCCGAACTCCAGTAAGGACTTGGAGAAGAGCAACATTTCCCTGGATGCTTTAGAGACTGCTCAGAAATAAGGGAAGCAGGGAAGCAGAGAAGCAGAGACATGTCACAACTTCTCCATGTCCCCTGCCCGTTCCCCTGCCTGAGGGAAGAGTGACAGGTGGGTCAGAAAGGGGAGCGTCACACATTTTCCCAGAACAGAACCAGGGCACTCAGTGAACGTATGTAGGCCCAGATATGACCATGCTGAAGGAATTTTGTGTCACTAACAAGTTGAATACACTTAAAGAAAGGGAACAGTTGTCAGAAACAGGTTTGAACACGAATAGTCAGACTTTCCTCAAGCTGAGAATACAGAATATCCAGACCAGCTGGGCAGTCTCTTTAAGCCAATTAAGGAAAGACCTAAGAGCAAGGGGAGACAGTGAGAGCAGGTGGAAGGCAAAGCAGAAGGCAGAGACATCAAGAGAAAGCCAGAAGAATTC
This sequence comes from Mastomys natalensis, assembly GCA_021653895.1. Classification (NCBI taxonomy): domain Eukaryota; kingdom Metazoa; phylum Chordata; class Mammalia; order Rodentia; family Muridae; genus Mastomys; species Mastomys natalensis. Next base: position 344,174 of record JAJTUV010000363.1, on the reverse strand, counting down.
AGAGGCAGGGCGGGAAGACAAGAGAACTGAGAGGAGAGAGGCAGAGAGGCAGAGAGGCAGAGAGGCACAGGCAGGTGAATCTCTAAGTTTGCGGCCAGCCAGGTGTATATAGATGAGTTCCAGGACATCCAGGGCTATGTAGAGAGAGACCCTGTCTCAAAGAATTAAAAAAAAAAATAAAAAAAAATCCATTCTATAGAAGAAATATTAGAAACACATAAAAAACAGAGTAGGGAGGAACTATAAACATTTTCAGTAAGAGTCTCAGGACAAAGGGTTTAAGACAGAAATCTTCTGAACAAACGGTGCACTGGGGTAGAGTGCTGAGACACCACGTGTGGCTACTGCTTGCTGCTCCTCCAGAGGACCAGAGCTCAACTCCAAGCGTCTATGTTGGCCTGCTCACAACTATGTTTAACTCAGCTCCAGGGGCTCCAACAGCCTCTTCTAACTGCTGCCAGCACCCAGGCACATGACATACATTCATACAGATGTAACATATAAATACAAATAAATTCTTTTTTAGAAGAAAGCTCAATGTCTGTCACACATATGTAGATATTATTCTAACATGGATCAAAGACTTAACCGAAAGATCTAGAACTATTAAACTATCAGGAAAGAAACACGGGGGTGATCATCATGATCTCGAGCTGCTTCTCATCATGACACTGCTTCTTATACAAAATACCAAAAATAATCAATACAAGAAAAAAGACAAAGCACACTTCATTATAATGAAAATCTTGTAAACAGACAAAATGGCTCAGAGGGTAAAGGTAACTCATGACCTGAGTTCAAATCCAGGAACTCATATGATGGAAGAAGAGAATGGGCATTCTCAAGTTGTCCTCTGACCTCAAATATACAGTGGCATGCCCTCCCACCTCCAATAAATAAACGTAATAAACTTTTAAAACTAACTATCTCTCTTTCTCCCCCTCCTCCATATGTGTACGTACGTGCACATACACACACACATATACACACACACTCATATACACAGAGACTCATATACACACACTCTTATATACACACACACTCATATACAGAGATTTCATATACACACACTCTTATATACACACACACTCATATACACACACACTCATATACACACACACTCATATACACAGAGACTCATACACACACCTCATATACACACACACTCATATACACACACTCATATACATACACACTCATATACACACACACATCATATACATACAGACTCATATACACACTCCTCATATACACACACACACCATATGCACACACACTCATATACACACACATTCATATACACACAACTCATATACACACACAACTCATATACACACACACTCATATACACACACTCTCATATACACACACACTCATATACACACACACTCATTACACACACTCATTACACACAACTCATATAACACACTCTATATACACACACACTCATATACACACACATCATATACACACACTTCATACACACACACTCATATACACACACTCTCATATACACACAGACTCATATACACACTCTATATACACACACACTCATATACACACACACTCATATACACACACACTCATATACACACACACTCATATACACACAACTCATATACACACACACTCATATACACACACATTCATACACACACATCATACACCACACCTCATCATATACACACACTCATATACACACACACTCATATACACACACCTCATTAACACACTCTATACACACACTCATATACACACACTCATATACAACACTCTCATAACACAACTATAACACACACTCATAACACACACCTATATACACAACTCATATACACACAACTCATATACACACACACTCATATACACACACATTCATTACACACACACACTCATATACACACACACTCATATACACACACACTCTATATACACACACACTCATATACACACACACTCATATACACACACTCTCATATACACACAGACTCATATACACACACTCTTATATACACACACACTCATATACACACACAACTCTATATACACACAGACTCATATACACACACTCTATATACACACACACTCTATATACACACACACTCATATACACACACACTCATATACACACACATTCATACACACACAACTCATATACACACACACTCATATACACACACTCTCATATACACACAGACTCATAACACACACCTCTATATACACACACACTCATATACACACACACTTCATATACACACACACTCTCATTACACACACATCATATACACACACTCTCATATACACACACACTCTTATACACACACTCTATAAACACACAACTCATATACACACACTCTTATATACACACACACTCATATACACACACACTCATATACACACACTCTCATATACACACAGACTCATATACCACTCTTATATACACACACACTCATATACACACACTCATATACACACACTCATATACACACACACTCATATACACAGAGGCTAGAGCTCAATCTTGAGTATCATCCCTAGGCTGGCAAGTCAATGAGTCCCAGAGATCCTCCTGTCTGCTCCTCAATACTGCTAGGATTTTGAGCACCGCCATCATGCTTGGCTTTCAAAAGAAAAGCTTTCATCCCCCCTCCCAAAAAAAGCAAGCAAACAACCAACAACAACAACAACAACAACAAAAACCGAGTAGGGGTGGTGCACAGCTTTAATCCCAGCACAGGCAGGTGGATCTCTGAGTTTCAAGACCAGCCTGGTCTACAGAGCAAGTTCCAGGACAGCCAGGGCTACACAGAGAAACCTTATCTCAAATAAATAAATAAATAAATAAATAAATAAATAAATAAATTTTAAAAACCACCATCAAGGAAGCAAAGAGTTTATTCAATGGAAAAAAATATTTCAAAATTATATACTATAAACAGACAAAAGGAAGTTACTGTATCCTGGAATATAAGAAACTAAAATGTAGTTCAATGTAAGACACTTGTTCATCATTAACAGAGCTCTAAGTTCAATCACAAATACCAAAAGAATAGAGGATTAGGATGGGTATTCCTAAAGAATATATAAAAATAGTCAAAACACAAAAGATTGTCAGTTATATCAATTTTGGCTATTTTAATTAACTTGACATAATCTAGAATCACATGGAAAGAGTGTCTGGATAAGGATCTGTCTACATCAAGCTGGACTGTGGGCACTCAGGGAAAGGAGTATCTTGATTATGTTAACTCTGAAGAATAGGTGGGTGGCACCATTCCCTAGGTAAGAGATCCTGAACTCGTAAGTAAACAGAGAGAGCTGAACACTAACAGGCATGCATGCCTTTATCTCTCTCTGATGCTGACTGTGTATGTGACATCATCAGTTGCTTCAGTTTCGGCCTTCGTTTCCCTGCAATGATGGACCATAACATGGAATTATGATCTAAAATAAACCCTTTCTCCCTAAGTTGCTTTATGTCAGGGATTTTTATCATAGCAACAGAAATGAAAATAGAACAGGCGTTCAGGAAAGGGAAATCAAAATTGCAATGAATTGCCTCCCACACCAAGGCAGCTATAATTAAAATATCCAACATTAACAAATGTTAGGGAGGATGGAAACATGGGCCCCTCATATACTGCTAGTGAAAATATAGCACAGCTATTTTATACAACATTCTGGAAACCCCTTTAAAATTAAAGGGAAGGGACTTGGAGAGAATGGCTCCTCAGTTAAGAGAACTGGCTGCTCTTTCAGAGAACCCAGGTTCAATTCCCAGCACCCAGATGGCAGCTCATGACTGTTTGCAACTTCAGCTCCAGAGGATCTAATGGCTCGTTCTGGCTTCTATGGGCACTGAACACTGGTGTGCAAACATAAAAACAATAGACAAAATGTTTAAAAATTATTTTTTTACAGAGCAAATGGAACAAATGAGAAGGCTAAGTGGGTAAAGGACTCACTACAACCCAATGACCTGGGCTTGACCCTGAGACCCCTTACAATGGAAGGAGAGAACTCCTACAGGATTTCTCTTACCCTCCACATACACAACAGGACCACCTCCAATCAATATATAAACCAATCAATCAATGTAATTTTTAAAAAGGTTAGAGATCATTAACATATGATTCAGCAAGTCTGCTCCTAGGTATATACAGAAATGAAATATCTCCACATAGAATCTTGTCCAGAGTGTTCGCAGTAGTACTACTATCATAGTAAACAACATGTAGAAGGAATCCAAATGTCTATGACTGTCAAACAGATAACATGTTCGTATAGACTTACAATGAAATATTATTCCAAATAGTAAGAAACATGGCCATTTACTGCACAACAGTTAGCAAAAGACACCAGTCACTAAGACCATAGGGTCTATGATTTCACCTTGAAACAGATATCCAAAATAAACAAACAAAATAAAATTGCTGGGGAAAGGGGGTAAGACCAAGCTGTATATGTTAGATGCCAATTTCAAGCTAATGGTAATGTTAGGTTAGAAAATATCCAGCTGAATTCTATTTAGAGATAGAATCAGTAAATGATACATATACTTGCTCCAAAATAGCTTGTTTAGAATGTTAATACTAGGTAAAGCAAAAAGCTAGGCAAGAAAAAGAATAATTTCATTTATTCCTCTCCAATGAAAATGTAACTTCTTCTTTTTATTTATTTATTTAATATATGTAAGTACACAGTCATTCTCTTCAGACACACCAGAAGAGGCATCAGGTTTCATTACAGATAGTTGTGAGCCACCATGTGGTTGCTGGGATTGAACTCAGGACCTTTGGAAGAGCAGTTCGTGCTCTTAACCACTGAGCCATCTCTCCAGCCTGGAAATGTAACTTTTAAGTTTCTTATAAATCAACATATATGGAACTGTTGTGGCAAGCAAAAGGTAGCATGAGCCCCAGTGGCTCTCAGCATGTGAGACCTTGCTCCTCTGGGAGTGAGTAGAGTTGTGAATATGATGTGACAAAGCTCTATGGCCAAGGAAACGTGACTTGACTGAACAACTCAGAAGTAAGCAACCAGTGTTTTCTTTATTTGGTCACAGAGAGTAGAGATACAGTCAAGCGGCCTGGAAGAAAGCAAATGGCCATCTGTGAACAGACACTAGGGCCACAAAACAGATAGGTGACTGCCGCGGTGTTTGTGAGTAACAGCAGGGCAAAAAAGACCTTCATCTACAAACTAAAGAAATAAGCTCTCCAACTCTGAAGTCGCAGGAGGTCCTGAGGCACGTGAGAACTGCAGACTCAACCGACACCTTCATGGTTCTCCAAGAACACAGCCAAGTGCACCCTCCTCTCCAGTATACAAAAACTAAGTCAGTGAATGAACGTGGTTGGAAGAAATTGTGTGTTGTTATCTGCTACTGCAGCAAATGTTCCTTAAAATGAAAATGTACCACAGCAGCTCATGTACAAATGAGAAGACCCCATGGGGTCCATTGAACATATGAAAGGGCAAAAGGGCCTCAACTGGCTAGACAGGAACAACGAGTTAGTTCTCTTTCAGACACTGGCAGGTTTAAGTCTGAACAGGAAAACAACAGTTGGTTTCATATTTAGAAAATACTAGCCTCTCTACTGCCTAAGAACATTGGTTCCTAGCAGGTAGACAATGAAGATGTCAGGAAATCAGACTTGCTTCCCAGCTCATCTAGATTTTAGCCCAAAAAGGCGGTTGTTTAGGAGCTAGAGAAACGATTCTGTAATTAAGAACATTGGCTGTTCTTTAAGAGGACCCAGGTTCAATTCCAGAGCCTAGACAGTAGCTCAGAACAGCTAAGGGATATACGCCCTCTGCTGGCCTCCAAGGACACTGCACACATACACACACATCCAGGCAGAACATCCATAGACATAAAACAGTAATTTCTGGGCAATGGTGGCTCACGCCTTTAATCCCAGCACTCAGGAGGTAGAGGCAGGCGTATCTCCATGTTGAAGGCCAGTCTAGTCTACAGAGCAAGTTCCAGGACAGCCAGGGCTATAATGAGAAACTCAAAAAACCAAAGGGTGGGGGTTTGTGTTGGGAGAGAAGGAAGGTGCTGTAACTGTAAATGACTACTTCATGCTGTTTAGGAAACAATGCAGTATCTGCCACTTTTAACAGAGTTTCTGCAAACTCTCATAAAGACACCTGTAATTTCTAGTAAAATTACTTCAATAAATTTAAAATATAACTTATTTTCTGTACTCTGAGATAATTCAAAATGCACACAGGAAATAAATGACATCCTAGAAAGCTGTAGACAATGTGTAGCCAGCAAATACATTAATTGACTAAATTAAGGATGAAGTTCAGTGGTCACTCCTTCACCATCTCAGGTCCTCAAGAGTCACACGCTCCCTGGTGGCAGTATAACATGGGCAAACAGAACATTTTTATTATCAAATTCTGGGATCTCTTGATATATTCAATAATATGATTAAGCTATAAAGAGTTACAATACTTTTCTCGACAGTTTGTTTTAAATAACTGGAAGTTTTAAAATAGATAATAAAGTGGTAAATAACAGGACAACCAGGATAGACAATTCCAGTACCTAAAGACCTTTTGCCTTAGCATGTCTCCTTATTGAAATTTATTCTAGTGATCAACAGTAATACTGGAGCATCACAATGTCAATCAACAGAAGAACACCATTATGATAATATGTAGCCACACACACGAAAGAAAAAACTGACTGAAGGGATTAAGTAAATGAGTCAGGCATGGTAGATCCTATCATAACAGTAATGAAGAGGCTGAGGCAGGAGGACTGCTGTAAGCTGGAGGCAAAACAAAAAATAATGAAGCTCTGACTCAAGAAAAGGAGGAGGGGGAGGGAGGAAGAGGAAGAAGAGGGAGGAAGAGGAGGAGGAGGAGAAAGGAAGAAGAGGAGGGAGGAGGAGGAGGAGAGAGGAGGAGGAAGAGGGAGGAGGAGGAGGGAAGAAGAAGAGGAGGAGGAGGAAAAGAAAGAACCAGTTGGGGGGGGGGCATGCCTTTAATCCCAGCATCCACAAGTAGATCTCTGAGTTCGAGGCCAGCATGATCTACATGGTGAGTTCCAGGGCAGTTTGAAACCCCGTCTCAAACAAACAAATAAGCAAACAAAGATTTGGACAAATAATAATATTAAGATAAAAATTTCATTTACAATAACATTAAAACAAAAATATTTAGAAATAAACTTAAAAGTTCAAAGCATACTATGAAAACATTGCTGGAAAAAAATTACAGAAGACCTAAATAAATAGAAGGCCACCTCATTTCTGATTGGAGAACTAACTAATACTGTTAAGCAGACAGCATGACCCAACTAATCTATGAATTCAATGTAATCTCTATGAAAATCCCAGCTGCCTCCTTTGCAGAAGTCAAGGCTCTGTGCTAGGCTTCGTGTGGAAGCACACATCCCCACAAAAGCTGGGAAAGCAAAAGCCTGATCACTCATACTTTCCAATTTCAATGCTTAGAGCAAAGCAACAAGGATCAGCACACAACGTGTCACTGCAGGAATGGATATATGGAGTGGTGCTTTGACTGGAGACTCAGAAGTAAAGTCTTACTGTAAGTTGATTGTTAACAAGGTGCCAAGACCATTCATACAGGAAAAGAACAGTCTGTTTCACAAATGGAGATAGGACAACTGAGTATACACATGAAAGAAAAAAGCTGGGTTCCAATTCTTTCATTAGACACAAATACGAACTCAGAACACAGTCCTAAAGCTGTTAGCTTAACTACGAAACTCCTAGGGAAAATGGTTTCCACTATTAGCAGTGATAAAAGTAAAACTTAAGCCACAATAAAAAAAAGCGTTACACACCCACAAGAACAGAAATAATAATGAAGACAGGAAGCGTGTTGTGGAGGGGAAGCATGACCAGGAGCTGTCTAGCAGTTTCCCAAAAGGCTAGACTGCTCCCATATGCCTCAGGAGCTGTAACAGACCCAACAACCTCCAAAAGGCAAAGTTCATATCCACATAAAAGCTGCACACGACTGCTCACAGGAATAGCCCGTCCCATTCTGGTGCTGAGCATGAGACCTATGGCCTCACACAGGAAAAGCACTTGCATTCTCTACCACTGCACGACAAGCCTAGCCCGATTATTCATCATGGCCAGAAGAGCAAACAACCCAAATGTCAATAACCATGACAAACAGCCACACTAAATACAGTGATGGTAAGCATATTAAATGGGCTTGACAATAAGAGGTGCTGATAGATGCTACATTAATGTCACACGAACCCCAAGAGTGTTGTCCTAAAAAATGAACAGGATAGAGGGAGTTATATGTCAATATGGAGTGTCTTCCCCAGGGGAGAGGAGGAATCTCAGATTTCTCACAAAGAAAAGTCATATAACTTCACTCAGATATAAAATGCCTAGAATAAATAAATCCACAGAGACAGAGGTAGATCAGTCACTGCTGAAGGCTGAGACAGTGGGGAAACGTGATTTATCCAACTCTACGGTGTGTCTTTGGGGTTGATGAAAATGGTGTTGGTAGTTGATAGCAAAACTAAGTATCCTGAAAAAACGCCAATGGCCTGCATTGTTTTACATGTGGAGAACTCAATGAAAACCATCGTAATGCAGCCAATACAAGAGTAAGGGGTACCTGCACACCTAATATTAATAAATGAGTAGGAACAGCACCAGACACTGCATGTTACTTGCTTACATAAGTGTGTGACAGAGTGGCACACAGATAACACATGGATAGAGGGCAAGCAGCAACAGCACTGGATCTTGCCAACAAAGAGTTAACATCTCAAGAATTTCCTATATGTGGGACCTTGAAAGGATGACTTGGTTTCTGGTAGAGCACTGGCTAGAAATGGTAGGAGACCCTGCAAGGGATGGAATACATTTTGCCATGCTCCCAGATTCCAGACTCCTGACACTCGGCCAAAGACCTCCATTGACCCGCATCTTTCAGTCACAGAGGGCAATGCAGCCCCCTCCCAAAGAGGTTTATGCCCCTCCTCAGGTAGAGGGCATGACTACAGGCTTCAGCCTCAAGAGATTTCCATATTAATGAGATACCTAAAGGCCAGAGGGCGTAGCATTCCTTCTTAGACCCTCCTCCCTGCCCCTCCCTATTTAACTCAGGTCTGCCCTGAGTTGGGGGGAAGGGTGTTACAGTCAGATCCACCTACTTCCCGCCATGACAATAAATCTTGTAAAACCATGGACTTCCTTGTGTCTTTTGGGACCCTCCGTGGGAAACCATGGAGAAGGCCTTTAATGAATGAGCCACTGTTGCCACTGCTGCAGCTGCCTAATCTCCCATCAAGGACTTCCCTGCTTTCCAGCCACAGGGACTGGCAATTTAAGCAAGCTAGCCGGCCTCCGAGTCAGCCAAGCGAGTACAGTAACCAAAGAGTCTCTTTCCAGCAGGGCACTGTCGGGCCTTTCTCTGCCCTCCTTGTTCCTCTCGGCTGCCGGCCAGCCCCCACGCCCCTAGTCTCTGTTCTTCCGTGGCCTCAGCAGCGTCTGGGAGCCAAAGAATCGAGACCACCAGCCTCCAGTTACACTCAAGAGCCCTGCCCCCTGCAGAACTTCAGACTGAGCTCTCCCATGCCAGGAGAGGCCTCGCAGCACCCACCCGCCTCCCCGCCCAGGAGTGAACTCAGTCAAATTCCCACAGGCTTTGCCTCTCTGATCCATGGCAAACATGCAGGAACCACAACTCCGCCCAACAGAGCTCACACCCGCCCATGCTCGGGCACATCAGCCCCGATACCTATACTCCTTTCACACTTTTTCAATTTCCCATGTATGCCAACAGGAATAACTCATTAGTTTATACAGAAAGAAAGAAATTCAAGGAGAAGGCTAGGTGGCTCAATCAACAAGCATGAGGAGCTGAGTATGGTTGTCCAGCACTGGTAGGAAGGGTCAGGCAGAGCAGTGCTCTCTTGTGCTCTTGGTGTAGAAAGACAGGGGTATATCTCAGGAGCTCTCAGGCCAGCTGGTCTTTCCAAGTAAGGGAACTCCAGATTCAGTGAGAAATGCTGTTTCAAAAAAATAAGGTGGAGACAAGCATAAGTGTCTGAGTTGGCATCCCTGGATGCCAGACAACAGACAGGCAGAAACACATATGCTGCCTATGGAACTCCAGTGCTGGGAGCAAGAGCCAGCAGGAGCCCAAGAGCTTGCTGGCAAGCCAAATGATACAGAAAGCTTCAGATTCCATTAGACCCTGTTTCAAAAACGTAAGGTGGAGACAGCAAGATGTCTGTGTTGATAAAAAGCACTTCTTGCAGAGCCTGATGACCTGAGTTACATCACACAGGAGAGAACCAAGTCCTTTAAAGTGTCAGACCACTGCATGAAAATACATACACACATTCTCTCCCCTCCCAATGAATGAATGAATGAATGATGATTTTTTTAATGTGGTAGAGAAAGAATTGAGGAGAACATCCTAACAACTGCCTCTGGATTCCACAAATGCTCTCAAAGATGACTATATACACACAGACAGACACACACACCTCACACAAGAGCAAACCAAACAAAAAGTACTCATAAAGTAGACAATGATAAAAGAAGACATTTAAAATCAACCTCTACCTTTGTGTAAACATTTGAAACAGCTATACCTTCAGATCCTCACATAAATTCAACTTTTAGATCAAGTGTAGGTTTGAAGATTATACTTCAATTAGTATTAACATTAAGCAAAGATAAATTATCAGGCTGGCAAGCCAAGCGCGATTAAGATTGTGCACAGAGCCTAAGATAGAAGTGCATTGCTTTGGATAATGCATATTCCATGATGGATAAGGAAGCATTCTTGTCAGAACAACCTAAGACAGGCTCAGTCTTGTTTATGAAAAAAAATAGGGGAGAGTGGAGAGCCTTTGGGGCTGCTTGGCAAGAATCTGACATGAGCCAAGGACAAGGAAATGGGCTGCTTGGCAGGAATATGCATTAGCTAAGGACTAGGAAGTAGGCTTCAGGAAGGAATCTGACATTAAGTTAGTGCAAAGAAGTAATTTCAGATAGGAATCTAAATTTTAGGCTAGAACAAGGAAGTAGGCTTCAGACATGAAAATGACTTTGGGCTAGGACAGAAAGTAGGCTCAGATATTTTGGTCATCCTGATAAGCCCTTAGAAATAGTGATCACGGGACTGTTCACATAATTGGGTTTAATGCCTTGCTTGTTCTTTGACTATTTGTGTCTACTGTCATGCTTGTTCCTTGATTATTTGCATCTATTGTATTGTTAGACCCTCAACCTAGAACTGACCTTAATTACATGCATGTAATTAAAATGGTATAAAAGCAAAAAGAGGAGGGGGATCAGATGGGTGGGTTCTAGGGAGGGAAAATGGAAAAAGGGGATGACATTTAAAATGTAAATAAATAAAATATCCAATAAAAAAGAAAAACAAAAACATTAAGCAAAGAAAAGAATATAAACTCTGACCTTCAAGTAAGCATTACTATTCCAACTGGAGATGGTGAGCACATAAGAAGCAACAGGAAACCATTTTCTAAGGAAGCACCTCCATTCAAATGGGAAAGGGTGAGCAGGCTGAGATTCCAGTCACTATGTAGTTCAAGTCAACCAGGAGTGACTCAAGAACCACAGAATCAACTCTCTCCCACCAGCAGCCAACAAAACATATTCAGAATACAATCTGTAGTTCTCTGAGTTAGAGAATCAGGAGGAACTTCCCCTGAAATCCCAAATATCTTCCCTTGGACAGTATTACTGTTTAAATTTACAGCTAACTGTTCAGTCTTGAAATCCTCAAATCAAGAAATTAATTTAAGGTGCTAAGTGTTGGTGACAATCCCAGGAACCAAGTAAAATCAAAGCCACTTAGGAGAAATATACCACCACATGGGACAAATAGGCAGTCCAGATTTAACAGTAAGCAAAAAAAGTAAATAAATAATATGAGCAGACAAAATCAGATATCAGATACCAGCATTATAAAACATGACTACAAAAAAGTATAGTCGTTTCCCAAAATCCATGGATATCAAACTCCGCAGACGCTCAACTCTCTTAGGTTAAGTGCTACATTGCTGCATGTAATCTGTGCATATGTTTTAAGCTATCTCTAGGTAACTCATATATAAATGATATAATAAAATATAAATGCTATGCAAGTAGTAGTTATGCCACACTGCTAGCAAGTGATCAGAAGAGATACAGTTTGTCTCCTATCCCAACAATTTCAATCCAAAATTGGTTAAATCAGCAATTATGAAATCCACAGATAAAGATGGTCCATAATTTTCATAAAAATAAAGTATAAAGAATGAACTGCTGACGACAATGTCTGTTAAATATGAATTATCTTGACAACAAACCTGATTAGAAAGTGACTCTGAAGTCACTGTCTAGGAGCAACACTGAATCAGAAAATAAAAATACGAAAGAAAAACTGAAGCCAGCATGGAGGTTGGGGAGAACAGCTGTCATCCTAGCAGTTGGCCAAGAAAGCACAAAGACCCATGCATTCAAGGCTGAACTGAGCTACATAGTGAACTATGTGTCCTGCAAACAAAGAAATGGGAAGGACTGAGGCCTGGAGGAGAGGCCCAACTTCTGCTGACCTTCTGGAAGCTTTAGAAGACAGAAATTAGAGGCCACGATGAGAAGTAATGACAGCTGACAAGTGTTCAGAAGTAAAGAACATTCTTTCTCAGATTCAGAAATCACAAACAGGCTTCGATGTCCAAGTCCTCAAAGTAGCAACAGAAACGATGACACAGGGAAAGCGTTTGCCTACCTAGCATGCTTACTGAACATCTGAATGACATTTATATACATAATGAAAATGTATCTTCAGAAAGATTAAAAAACTAAATTTATCATCCACAGACCCTCTTCTAAAGGAATTAATATAAAACAGATTTTAGGAAAACAAGAAATGACCATGTCACAAGGTCTAAAGTCCAAGAAAGTATATAACACCCAGCAGACTAGAAAATGGTAATCATGTTTGAATATGTGGAACGTGTAACTTCAGGCTGGCAGTAAACACACTATTTATAACAATGGTATTTTACAAACCAAACACTTGCTGGGCAGGTGGTGACTGCCTTTATCCTAGAGCTCAGGAGGCAGAGGCAGGTGCAGCTCTGTGATTTTAAGGCCACCTTATCTACCTAGCAAGTTCCAGGCTAACCAGGGCTATATAGTGAGACCTCCCCGCACCCTCTCTCTCTCTGTCTCACACACACACAGGGCAGGAGAAGAGGGAAAAAAGGGGGACAGAGACAGAGAGAGGAGAGAGCCAGAGAAGGGAGCCCTGTAGCACAGTACTATCCTAGTGTTTCACAGATTCAATCTACATACACAGCAACTGTGATGCAGCACAATTATTCACCCCATTTTCTATCTGAGAAATAGTGAGATTGAGGACACTCATAAGTGAAAAGGAAGGGACTGAGCTTGCCTTAGGAAATAGCTCACCGGGAACACAGCAGTATTTCTAGACTAGCCAACCCTGGGACAGAACAGTAAGCGGCAGGTTGCTGGCGCTGAGACAGGAGGATCAGGAAACATGCAGGAAGTAGAACCAATGGGATAGTGAGAGGAGCCACTGCAGTCTACACACTCTTAGGACTTAGATTCTACCACACAGCATAACCGAGTCTGAGGGCAGCCCTGGAATCTACACTGCGGGAGATTCCGATGCAGGAGCTTCTGGAGCCAAAGTAAACCGTATTAACAGAAACAGGCAGCCTCCACAGTCAGTGAGTACAAGGTCCTCCTTCCAATTGACCTTGTTTGTTTGTCTTTTTAACTTTAATATATTTTTAAAAAGATAACACAATGAAGGCTCAACAATTGAATGTACTTACTGCTTTTCCAGGGGACCCAAGTTTGGTTCTCGGGAACTCACAAAGCAGGTGACAACTGTCTATAAAACCAGTTCCAGAGGATCTAATGCTATCTTCTGGCCTCTGCAGGTGCCAAGCATGCATGTAGTACATATACTCACATGCAGGCAAAAAAAATCCTAATCCTAACACAAAAATAAAAATAAATTGCTACAAAAGGGATAAATTGCATCTGGATAATGAAACCCTAATCATTATAATGCAGCAATAATGAACAAGAGCATGACCTCAAAAGCCAAAGAAGCAAAGCCCAAAAACCTACATAGCATACGATTTCCATTTTGAAGAATAAAGTTTCGGCAACAGACCGCACACACAAGAAGTTGCTAGGAACCAAGAAGTCAGAGAGATCACTGACCACAAAATGTTTGCTCATGATTGTGAATAACACTGGTTATTGAATTATATACCTAAAAATACTAACCTTGTTATTTTTATGTAACCAGCAGGCCCACATTGCCATCAGTAGTTGTTTTCTGTGAGCTGCTGAGAACACATTTTCATCTCATTCCAACTAATTTAATTTAGCACAAATAAGGAGGAGGAGGAGAAAAAGGAGGAACATTTAAGCTAGTCACAGTAATTAACATTTACATGTGGAAAACTCAGACTGACTTTCACACTAATTTTAGAGCATTTACTACCTTGAAAGAATAATAACTAACAGTTGAAGACAACAAAACAACCTGTCCGTGGACATGGCCACATACTCCAGGGCGAGTAAAAGGGTGATCTATAAAGTGTGCCCCAGCCTGGCCAGGGAGATATAACAAGACCCTTTTACTTACACACACACACACACACACACACACACACACACACACTCTGCACATACACGCTCGTACAAACAAGCAAAGGGAGACTTGCCTTAGGTGGAACAGGAGTTGAAAACATAAGGCAGTGCTGAGAACGGTGCCCACGAAACCAAACCCCGTAAATCTCTCTCTTACATCAGAGTACAGACATTCTGTGTGAGCATCAGTGTGCCTGACAACCGAAGGATCCCCGACGAGTGTCCAAACCATGTACTTGACAGGACAAGAACTAAAGACCTCCTTTCTAAGCATTCCATCAGAACATGTCAAATGAACTCCTGACACACGACGTCAGAACTGTACTGTTCTCTCCTATAGTGTCATAGATCCTAGTATTCTCTCCTCTATTCCAAATTCTACTTGATTACCACAGTATGGAAAGACTCTTCATTTATTTGTTCAAAAATATTTACATAGCTCAAGCTATACTGCTGAACTGAGTAACTCTTCTATCATTCAAGCAAGAAGTGAACATGTTAGCTGTAACCAATCTATAAATACTAAAATAAAACAAAGCAGAAAGTATTTAATAAATTCTTTTAAAGTTTTTTTTTTTTTTCATTCTTAATCGGAGCAGGGGTGGCTGGGGTAGCACAATTCTGAGGATTGCCAAAGAGGCCAGAAACATCTGTTCAGCTGAATCTAGAGTCACAGGTGGTGTTAAGCTACCTGACACGATGGTCTTTAACTGCTCAGCCATCTCTCCAGCCCCATGCACTCCTTAATTATCATACAACCCCATTATCCAGTTACTAGAGCTTGTTATAAGGTCTATGTTAACAAAACACGGTACGAAGGAGAAAGTTCACTTGCTTGTTAAGAAAGAATATAGAATTCAAAGAACACAAGAAAGAAGAAGGTGTCATCAGCCTAGCTAAGACAACTTCTTCTCGGGAGGCATACTGTGTGAGCACATATGGCAGTAGAAGCTCTGTACACTTTTACTGCTGATACACTACACACCACAGCAAAACTGCTAGAAAGCTCAGGGTCAGATTTTGACATCCAAATAATGAATCTCAAATTCACCTGGGTAGGAAATAAAATGCAGCACAACATTAAATTCACTTCGAAAGCTGTTCACAACAGGCCTAATTAGAACTGTCCACCGGGATCTGAGTTTTTACAAAACAAAACCAGGGAGAGTGTGACTCAGTATATCTGGAATGTGGTGTGGGCACTTGTCACTAGGAGACACAGCCAGCCTTGTTGGAAATCACCATGAGTCATAGCCTAAGGGCATGGAGGCCAACACCTGTGAAGCAAAGGATCTCCATGAGTTTGAAGGCAGCCTGGCCTTCATAGCAAGTTCCAGTACAGTCACAGCTACACAGTGAGATACTGTCTCAAAAAAAAAAAAAGTCATAATCATCTCTAACAGGAGCTACCGACAATTCATCAAAGCATGCTTAAGATGCATAAGATACAAGCAAAAATAAAACGCTGGCAAGAAAAGGGAGATAGAAACATGACAGATCTAAGGATTTCTGAAACAGGACTTTCTATCCTTATCAATATATATTTCTTTAAAAGTTATTAAGATAATTCCCAAAGGCAAGGACCTACTGAATCATGCTTATGTAATGCAGCCTTGAGAGGGAGGCACAATGGGCAGAGCACGAAGCCCCAACCATTCCTCCACACTGTTCTTTATGCATCTTCTCATCGGAGCCTTTGAAATAGTACTTACAATAAACTGGTAAATGTAAACACTGCACTGAGTTTCCAGAGTCTTCTATCAACTCAACCAAATTATAGCAACTGCAACGGTAATCAGAGCACGGTGAGACCGCCAAGCAACTGCACTGCCACCCGAAGGCAGAGAAACAAGCCTGGAACCAAGCACCTCAAGCTGCAGGCAGGTTATTGGATGCTAGGCAGATAGTGACAGAACTGATTGGATCAGAGTACAGGCAGCTGGTATCCAGAGACAGGTGTGTCTGCTTACAGGCAAAAGACAGCCATACACATGGTTTCAGAAAATAGGAGTATAGACCTGGGTTTGGTTTTTCTTATCTCTCTTCAATTCACTACTCCACATTATTCTTTAAAAGTTTCTCACCATTGCTTATATGCTTTAAGAGAGTTTCTGATATAAATGCCAAGAGTAAATTGACAGTAACGTATTTCAGAAAGACATCTATGGGTCACAAGGCCTTTTGGAAGGCTTGGGCTGACCAACATGGTTGCCATTCCAGCCGAGATCCAGTGCTTTGACTTGGTCCACCTCAGCACCCATCCCACCTAACAAACTGCTGGAGCCAGTGAAGAGCTGGTCCTGCTGCTCACTGCAGTCTGAGCCGCTTGTCCTGCTGGGAGATGGAGAGCGCAGGGCAGTGGTGCTGCCTGCAGGCTACAAGCAGGAAGGTAGAGCCCGGGACACTGAGGATGCGGAGGAGTGTAGCAGCCTGGAACAGCAAGGAACTTGCAAGATCACCTTGACTCTGGGCAACAGCAGCGTATCTGAGACAAGTCTCAGCAATGGGCCAGTATTTATGAATGTCAGAAACCAGAAACCTTTGAACCAGACCAACAACTCATTGCAATGAGTATTTGTATCTAAAGCTGTTTGGGAAAAAAATATTGTGTGACACACTGCAGTTTCTGATGCCACCACAATGAACAACCAAGTATGTGACAGAGAGAATGAGAAGACAGAGGACAGGAGCGCATGCACTGTGGAGAGACAGAACTGAAACCTGACAGAGGTGATAGGTGTGTGAGAAGGCTTCAGTTGATGGAGACCATGCCATTGTCCAGAAGGCTGCACAGAGTAGCGTACAGCAGCCTGGAGCTTGTGCAGATTCAGCCTGTCTGAGATGCACAACGGTTCATTTTCTCCAGTGGACCTCCTCAAAAGATCTCCATGATTCAAGCTAACCACAGAGGCCGTGTTGGTATGTGGGGTCCCTGCTGCTGCCCCAGGCTGTGCTGAAGCCCAAGGTTCATGTGGATGTCCAGGGCTTGAATCCCTGTCAACATTTTAGTCTCATGCTCCAACAGAGGCAAGACAGGCGATCACAGAGACATTTGAAGTCAGCAGTCTGTTCTGCCAATGGAGTCCATGTGGATTTCTGTGGTCTACATTCCTGCAGAAGGTCTGTTGTCTGTGATGTCACTGAAGGCCATGTGGTGATTTATTTCACCACCTGAAGCCATGCTGATGTCCATGGGTAGGACTGCTGCTGAGGACCATATTGCTATCAATGACCCATGACCGATGACCATGTTGATGCCCATGGACTGTGTTGCTGCCAAATGTAGAGGAGTGGTTCTCATATTTTGATTTGATCAGAAATCTGAAAGTACTGTCGCTGAAAGTCTTTATATCCAATTGGTTCTTGACCAATCAATAAAGATGCCAGTGACCAATGGCTGGGCAGGGAAAAAGAGGCTGGACTTCCAGGTTCCTGCAGGCTAGGAGAGGAGGAGAAGGAGGAGGAGGAGGAAGAAGAGGTGGAGGAGGAGGGGGGACGGGAAGGGAAGGGAGGGGAAAAGGAGGCGGGAAGAGGGAGAGGATGAGGGAGAGGGGAGGATGAGGGAGGGGGAGGAGGAGGGGGGAGGGGGAGAAGGAAGAGGAGGAAGGGAGTCAAGATACTTGTGGGAGAGAGTTGGAACAGACTTGGAGCTCCAGGGGAGATCTTCCAAAATGTAGGTGGAAAGAGGAAGCAGCCGACGGAAGGGCAAAACCAATGGGCTTCACGGAAGGTAACCATGCAACTAGGCTGAGGAAAGATTTAGATGTGTTGAGCTAGGAGTAAGAGCATGCTAGCCACAGGAGGCTTAGAAGAGCCCAGCCATTGAGCTAGTAAGGCATGTTAAAAATGAACTTTTCCGTAACTCAAAGCAGTGTGGCAAAAACACCCGCTACAGCCAAAGGCCATGATGGTGTCTATGATGTGTGCTGCTGCAGAGGGCCATATTGATGTCCATGGTCTGTACTGCCATCAGAGACCGTGCCAGGTCCATGGCATATGCTGACGCAGTGGGCCATGTGGATGATTGTGGTCCATGCTATTGCCAGAAACCCTGTGAAAGTCAATGATCCTTGTTCTCACTGATTGTGAAGGGCAAGGAAGGTACTTTTGCAGTGGTATCAATCATTGCAGATTCACGGTTGAGAGAGACATAGAAGGCTTCTGTGACAACCCCTATCCCTACCCCCACCTCAACCCACTCCCGAGAAAAGTAACAGCCCAGACAGAAAGCTATTAGCCAGACCTCTTTAAATGTTGGATAAGGATGCTGGAGTGTCTGTAGCTCTCCACAGTTGATGGCTTTTCAAAGGGGTGCAGGTGGGAAGGACTCAGTTTTCTTTAAGGGGCTGGCTACTGGGAGTTTGACCATGTCCAGTGAGTCTATGGACAACACAAATTGGACTGTGTTTTGGGGTCTTTTTCTTTTTGGGGGAGGTGGTGGGGGATGGGATCATAAAGGTAGGAGACACACCTGGGAGGAGTGTGAGTGAGTGTGATTGGAGTGCATTATGTGAAATTCCCAAATGATCAATTAAAATATGTGGGGAGAAAAAGACATTTATGACAAGACTGACTGTTTTGTTTCATTCTGAACAAAGTGACATGGCCCCTGAATTCAAGGCACATTGTGTACAACTATACTGGAAATAAGTTTATAATTTTTTCTGGTAGGTAAAGCCAGTTAAACTCTAGTATTTGCTGTAGGCCAGATACTATTTACATTCACACATATTAAAATATCAAACTAATTACTTAAAAGATGCAAGTAACCCAGAAGAATCTCTCATTAATGAGATAGTAACTAAAAAAAAAAAAGTGAAAAATAAACTAACCCTGGCTACCATGACAGCCCAGCCTGCCGTGGGCCCTGGGCACCTGCTCAACCTGCCTACCTCCTTCCTCCATCCAGAAAATCCATGTTGAAACCACATGATCTCACAACCAGACCCACTTCCCCAGGCTGGGGTCACTAAGAAATAATTTTAGAAAGACATACCTCTTCAGCTTTGAAAGGAAGGAGAAGGAAGGAAGGAAGGAAGGAAGGAAGGAAGGAAGGAAGGAAGGAAGGAAGGAAGGACAAGCTTCAACTACAAGGTATGTTCTTCCACCTCTTGTCTTAAGCATCAACAAAAGTGAAAAATGAAAAGGCCCCAGAGACTTCCTAACATGCTACAGAAAGACACAAAATTGTTTTTATAACCCAGACAGTTAAAAGAACAAACACAGGGAGGGGCTTCCTTGTCAGTTTGTTCCTGGTGTGCATTTCTGGCTAAATTTCCAACCCCCCATGCTAACACTGCCACACCCTCTTTACACACACTGTAAGCTTCTCCACGGCACTATCTGTTAAGCTACAGTCAGCAGCCCATGGAATCATACTAGATCATGGAATCACACTAGATCACAGACTTTCTTTTTAATGAAATAAAGCAGAAAATGCCTAATTGAATTTCACATTGTACAAGTACACAGATGAGTGTGTGCCATGCTCACAGCGATAGCAAGGATACAGAAAAACATAAATCGCCAAAGGAGCGGGTTATGCTCACTATCAGCTCTGCAAAAGGAGGTGCACACTGCCTACCTGGAACATCACTAAGTGCAGGAAGAACTCTAGTTTTATTAACACTGAGCAGACAGCAATTTTCACAGTCACTACTAATTTTTAGATCATATTATTAAGTTATTGTGTTGAACTTAGATATTTTTGAAAGAAAGTGAAATAGGTATTTTTGAAAAGAAATGACATTTGTATAGTACCTCCCCCTCCCTTCCTTGCCCTTCTCCCCTTCGAGTGCGCGTGCAAACAACAACACACACACACCACACACACACACACACACACACACGCCCGTACATGAGACTTTATGCTCTCGTAATAAATAGCAGCATAAGCAGTTTTCTATTGGGGTTTTTGTTGTGCTTGTTTTTGTTTATGTTTATGTGGTGTTGGGAATTAAACTCACACGCTTATACATGCTAGGTAAGTTCTCTACCATGGAGATACATCCCTAGCCCCTCTCTCTAAAGCCTCTTCCATGCTAATTTGGATGTTGCTCAGACTCCCTATTTTTCTCATTAAAAGCAGATTAGAAATGATAGAAGGAGGGATAAGGAATCCAGTCCAGTGGTTGAGTTCCTACCTAGCACTGCTACATGACAGCCTGCCAGTCAGTGTGTCCACTGGTCAAACAATGGTAGGACTATTATGGGAATAACCAACCACTGTCTGGTTGGATTGAAGCCCACTCCATAGGACGAAACTCATGCCTCGCACTATAAACCTGGTCCAAAGACCATAGGTGAGGAGCTCTGGACTCTGATGAAGAAGCTACTGCTGTTGTTGTGCTAAATAGACACAGTCTACCAGCAGCCACTGTTCTTACAACATGTATGTTCATGTCCACACATTAGTGCTGCAGTTGGCAGCCAAGAGCTAGGGACCACTTAAGAGTGCTCAGTCCTACAAGGACATTTATATCATCCCCTCTGAGACTCAAAACAATATCATGGAAGAAAAGGAGGAAACAATGCATGAGTCAGAGAATGGTATGGAGTGTTTAAAGCACTGTATTCCAGGTATGATGTGCTCACTGTGCTCACAGAATTAACAACAGGTGTAAATTACCTCAACAAAATTGGGCCTATCAACATTTTGCTGCAGAGAGGGGAGGGGCTTGTCAGACATCTAACAGTTGCTAGGGGAGACAGAGACATTGTCTTCAGTGGTGCAGCCTCTGCTAAGTTTCATATGCTCCTGTAAGCAACCTAATTTAATTAGGAAACATGGACAGAAAGAAGGGAGAATGTGGCCACAGAGGTAGAAGCAGGACTGGTTGGCAAGAAGAGAACAGCAGGAGTGGGAGGTTAATGAGGAAGTAACTGGGTGAGTGTGATTAAAACCCATGAGAACAGAATAATGAAATCCACTAATGCAATCTTAAACAGAAACGTATCAACCTTCACTAAAGGGCTCACGAAGGGACACCGTGCGCTCATCAGATGAATAGACGATGAACCCAGAGATACATAAAACAATGACAACAATCTGTTTTTAACTTTGGATCCAAATTCCACACACAGGGTCATGTCATTTTCACCTCGAATCATTCCAGGTAACATTACAATCCCTGGTCTCTGCTGTAGTCACAGACATTATCACTCAGAAGCAGCAAGCTCTCCATTACTTTCTACAGTGGAGCTGGAGCTCAAATGGCAATGGAAACCCGCACAATTGGAAACCAGGTCCCAGCAAGTTGTTCTGAGCAAGAGAAGCTCAGAGCAATAAACAACTGTACAAAACTCTGAAGAGAAACTTGATTTCAAAAACAAAACAAAAAAAATTAAAATTACACTGATTGATTAATTAAAATTGATTGATTAAAATTAAATGATTGATAAATTAATCATTTATCAAACACACAGGCTTAATCCGTGCACAACCAAGGTAACTCTTCCTCCCTCACCCCACTACTCCCTAAAGATAGAGAGGAAGCCCATGGGAGGATGAATCTGGAATCCGTTTACATAAGCACAGAACAGGGGTAAATCCTGATTAGGTTAAGTCAGTGCTCTGCACTAAGGCTAAGAGCTGAATAGCTGCAACATGTACCAAAGCCAAAAGATCCTGATGCACAGTCATGTCACAGTCAGAACTGAGGCTCTGTGCTCAGTACTGATGCACAGTCATGTCACAGTCAGAACTGAGGCACTGTGCTCGGGTACTGATGCACAGTCATGTCACAGTCAGAACTGAGGCACTGTGCTCGGGTACTGATGCACAGTCATGTCACAGTCAGAACTGAAGCTCTGTGCTCAGGTACTGATGCACAGTCATGTCACAGTCAGAACTGAGGCACTGTGCTCAGGTACTGATGCACAGTCATGTCACAGTCAGAACTGAGGCACTGTGCTCAAGTACTGATGCACAGTCATGTCACAGTCAGAACTGAAACTCTGTGCTCAGGTACTGATGCACAGTCATGTCACATCAACTGAGGCACTGTGCTCAGTACTGAGCACAGTCATGTACAGTAAACTGAGGCACTGTGCTCAGGTACTGATGCATAGTCATGTCACAGTCAGAACTGAAGCTCTGTGCTCGGGTACTGATGCACAGTCATGTCACAGTCAGAACTGAGGCACTGTGCTCGGTACTGATGCACAGTCATGTCACAGTCAGAACTGAAGCTCTGTGCTCAGGTACTGATGCACAGTCATGTCACAGTCAGAACTGAGCACTGTGCTCAGGTACTGATGCACAGTCATGTCACAGTCAGAACTGAAGCTCTGTGCTCAGGTACTGATGCACAGTCATGTCACAGTCAGAACTGAGGCACTGTGCTCAGGTACTGATGCACAGTCATGTCACAGTCAGAACTGAGGCACTGTGCTCAGGTACTGATGCACAGTCATGTCACAGTCAGAACTGAGGCTCTGTGCTCGGGTACTGATGCACAGTCATGTCACAGTCAGAACTGAGGCACTGTGCTCAGGTACTGATGCACAGTCATGTCACAGTCAGAACTGAAGCTCTGTGCTCAGGTACTGATGCACAGTCATGTCACAGTCAGAACTGAGGCACTGTGCTCAGGTACTGATGCACAGTCATGTCACAGTCAGAACTGAGGCACTGTGCTCAGGTACTGATGCACAGTCATGTCACAGTCAGAACTGAGGCACTGTGCTCAGGTACTGATGCACAGTCATGTCAAGTCAGAACTGAGGCACTGTGCTCAGGTACTGACAAAAGGCGACAGTAGAAGTAGAAACAAAGTGAAAGTCATGGTCTGGAGACAAAGTCAGAAGCCAAGGCAGAACTGTACAGTAGATTTTACTATATATATCAAGTTGTACTGACAAAAAAGAGTGCTTCCTGATCCAAGGTGTGCACTATGTAGAATGTAGCCATGGTGAGGAAGAAAGGCTATGAGGGCTAGGAACCATCTTGCAGCCTTAAAACACTAACACAGAGCCAGGGGTAAGGTTATATAGGCCTAGAATCCCAAGAGCAGAGGTAGAGGCATTGCTGGGAGCTTGAGGGCAATCTGGTTCCACAGTGAGCTCAGGCCAGCCTGTCTACAAAGTAACATCAAAAACAAATGAATACTGCATGCACGCACCCCACAAAGGTGTATCTAGGGCATGATGTTGTCCATTCTGAGCAAATGAGGAAGGATTATCTGAGGATAGGAGGAAAGGTACAAACAAGAATGGAAATGAAAATAGATCAAGGGATGTGTTGGACTCTAGAAGAGGTAGAGCCTGGAACACTTTGGGTAAGGAGAGCAGTTATAAGAGCAAAGATCTTGTAAACAGTCTTACAAAACATAGCCTAGCTAATAGCATGATATATCCAAAATACAAGTTTAGTTGCAAAGATGGTAAAGACTGTTGGAAAGAAATCACCACTGCTGGCTCCAGAGACAGAATAACAGCGTAAACCTCAATAAGCAACACAGAATGGTGAAGCCATCTGCATGCCTTAGCAAGATGCAAGAGATTCCAAAAAGATCTACATAGAGTGCATTTCCTTCTGTTGGCTCACCTTTATCTGTCCCAATTCTTAAGAGCCATAAACACAAAGGTACACTGACAGACATTAATAGGCATGAAAATTGCTAGAAATAATTGGGTAATATATATCAAATACTAAAAATGAACATTTTATAATTCTTTTTTAGAAAAAAATGGGGGAGGAGACAAATCTAAGTGTTTTTCAGTTTTAAAAAAATGTATGTAGCTCCTGAAGCGATGCTGATTAATGTTTGCTATGCAGGCATTGTGACGTAATTAATCCCCCAGAAGCCATGTAAAATACTGAGGTACAAGAGCATGCACGTGCAATCCCATCTCTAGAGAGATGAAAACAGTAGGTAGGCTTCCTGGAGCTATCTGGACAGTGCAGCAGAAGGGCTAGCTCCAGGTTCTGTAAGAAACATGGGGTAGAGGGCTGAGGAAATTGCTTATCAATTAAGATGACCCAGGGCTCAGTTCCTAGCACTGCACTGGGTAGTTCACAATCACCTATAATTCCAGGTTTCTGGTACCTGACACCTCTGGCCTCTGCAGACACCTGCATTAAACATGCATATAACCACACAGAGACACGAACACAATTAAAAATAATAAAATAGAGATAGCCCAAAGGGAAAGAATGCTTGCTGCTCTTTTAGGGGACTTGAGTTAGTTTTCAGCATCGACATCAGGGCCACAACTACCTGTACCTCGAGTTGCAGACAATCCAGCATCCTCTCTGGCCTCTGCATACACATATTTATATGAATAAGGTATTTAAAATAATAATACATATATAAATATGGTGGAGGGCAGGGCATTTGAGGAAGATAATCAACATTGACCTCAGGTGTGTCACAGACACACACACAACACACACACACACACACACACACACACACACACAGATGAGTAAAGAAACAAACTACCCAGGTGGGGTGTAGCTCAGTAGCAGAAACCTTGGGTGATATCCCCATTAGGGCACAAGGAGTCTACAACAATCACAGCATGGCGGACATGGCTGGCAGCTCTAACTATGTCAAGACCAGGGCAGCAGGATCTCTTGAGATGGGCAACACTGCAAAGCACTAGCTCCAAAAAGAAAAGGGAAATGTAAGAGTTATCACGAATGATTGTTTACAGCAGGAAACATGCTGTAAGGCCCTACACATAACAATTCATAATTCATTATGAATGAATTTTATTTTTAATTTAAAGACAGAATGTGCAGCTTACTAGTCTTAACTCACAACACTCTTGCTGAGCCTGTGACACCATTATCTAGAAGGTAAAGCAGTGATCTCAACCTGTGGGTCACAACACCTTTTGCAAACATTTATCTCCAAAAATATTTACATTACGACTCATAATAATAGCAAAATTACAATTATGAAATAGCAACAAAAATAACTTTATGATTGGGGGTCGCTACAACATCAGAAAGGCTGAGACCCACTTAGGTTAGGGAGCTTGCTGCCATGTTTAAAGATCTCCATTTAATATAGTGAAATCACAATGTAGAAAGGATAAATGTAACTCCCGTATGCTGTTCTTTGACCTCTACGGGCATATCATGGCTTGTACAGCCCCTGCCACACCCTCATCCACATAAATGAATGAATAAATATACAAATAAATAAAAAGTAATTTTACTCATGAATGAATGGTTTTCTTGACATAGTGTCTCGTGTGGCCTGTACTGGCTTTGAAATCCTTACCTTCTTGCCTATATCTCTCAAATGCTGGAATTAATAAACATGCATCATAATAATCAGCTTTAAATTTGATTTTTAAGACAAAGTTTGCAAAAAGTATATAGTATAACATTAAAATAGAAATAAAATTTTTACCTAGAGGACTATATCCAAACATTGTTAATCCCAGTAGAAAGGCAACAGAAGGAAGAGTACCAAGCTGAGTATGCGGGCTCCCATGCCTTAGCACCTCAGGAGGCAGAGGTGGGATCAGGTGTTTAAGACTACATATGCTGTAGTACATGAGATTCCCATTTCAACAATGGAAAAAAAGAAACCTAAATGTGATATGAAATGTTCATTCATAAAATGAGATACTTTTAAGTATCTCCATTTTGAAAACTCTGTTTACTGGAAACACAAATTAAGATCTTTCACTACAAGCAAGCATGAAAAAATAGAATGCAGCATACTTCCAAGGACTTCATTGTAATGACAAATAGTGGTTGACTAACGAGAGAAAAAGCTGCTGACAACACAGCAGCACACTAACAACTACAACATGACATCATTGCAAGCATCC
This sequence comes from Mastomys natalensis, assembly GCA_021653895.1. Lineage (NCBI taxonomy): Eukaryota > Metazoa > Chordata > Mammalia > Rodentia > Muridae > Mastomys > Mastomys natalensis. Next base: position 317,706 of record JAJTUV010000363.1, on the reverse strand, counting down.
AGCAAGCCAGCCAGATATTCTTCACAACCGAACCTACATGTGAGACAACATAGCCAAGTTTCTCTATGGCCATAGAACAAAGCCCTTTTCTATAAATGGAAAATAAAGCATACATATTTTTGGAAAATACATCAGAAAAAGTATTTGAGTTATTCTTTGTTCACTGCAGAAACTAGCCCACAGCAGCACCAACAGTAAATCTGCAATTATTCTTACATCAAAATAAAGATGAATTGAATTTTCAATTCTACACAAATTTTGTGTGTGTGTGTGTGTGTGTGTTGCTAGGAATAAAGCCTGGAGCCTAAAGTGTGCTGAGTATGCGCTCTACCACAGAGCTATACCCCTAGCCTCTAGGAAGATACAGTCCCCGTGACTGCCACTGTCTCAAAATGCTAAGCAGGATGTTAACACCTGGGTTCAGGGACCATCCCTCCTGCCTCAGTTTCCTGAATAACTGGGACTACAGGGTTGCCCTGCATCACCCAGTTTTATTCCTTATTTTAAACAGATTCATGGGCTGTATCATTAAACGATAAAGTGATTATAATTGGGTGATACTGCATTTCAGTATTTCAATTATAGTAATAGAAAAATAGGCAAGAAAAAATGCTGCAAAGATTTATTGATAGTTTTTATAATGGATAGAATTGGGGCTGTCTGTGCATGTACACGTGCGTGCATGTGTGTGTGTGTGTTTGTGTGTGTGTGTGTGCACACGCATGCAAGTGAGCATGTATACAATTGCATGTGTGTGTTTCACAGTAGATAAAATATTTGCCATGCATGCCCAGCACCCATACAAAAGCCATGAAGGAGATCATGGCACTTTGTCTGTAATTCCCAGCACTTTGGAGGGCAAACTTGCTAGTTAAGTTTGCCTACTTAACAGTAGGAAACAGGTAGTTTGACTAACTACCTGAATCCATGAACTCCAAGACCATGGGAATTCCACAGTAAATACAATAAAGAGTGACTGAGGGAAACAGGTCAACCTATGGCCTCCACATGTACAGGAATATGAACATACACAAAGTACATACACACATGGATTTTAACACATTTATAGTGACATCTCATTTATGAATGTTACTTTTAGTAGATCTCTAGATGATTAAAGTTCTATATTATTTCATAAGTATTTACAAGGTCTCTGTGGTAGTCTAAACACTAAAGATAAAACGTGTAACAGTATTTTCTGATACTAAATGCCACTTCACTCAATCCTTAAAATAATCCTATAAACACCACCAGTTTCTTCAAACAGAGAGAGATTAACAGAGGCAGCAATAGTAAATCTGCAATTATTCTTGTTTCAAAAGAAAGATGAATTGAATTTTCATTTCTTACACAACTTTGTGTGTGTTGCCAGGAGTCAAGCCTGGAGTCTACAGTGTGACGAGTATGCGCTCGACTGTGGAGCTCTACCTGTCTCTGGGAAGAGATAGAGTAACTTGGCCAAGATGCAAAATAAAATAGTTGATAAGCTATCCTTTTAAAGCAAGATGGTCTACAAAGTTCATGTTCTTACTTACTTACCCATGCTGCAGCCTGCTTTAAAGAATAACTTACATATTGATAGAAAAGGTAAAGTACAAACAACCAAAGACATCTAGGTACACTAACTGCTTCTGAAGGTAAGGGACAGAGGCATCAGAAATACAGAAATGGTTAACAGCTTCTAAGAATCCTGCCAGGCATGTCCAACCCATGGCCTAACAGATGCATAAGCTCTAAGTAGCCATGAACAAAGTGTAAAGCTATTTGTAATTTTTGTTAGTTTGATAACTTGATTGTGTGGTTGTCAAGCATTAACTCTGTAGATGACAATGTGTAATCTTCTCAATGCCAAACGATTACATTTACCTGATAGACAAAAGGTGACAGACTATTCTCAGCAGACAGAACAACTATGGTTTTTGGAAACGACAAATATCTAACAACTTACCCTAAAATCTTCCTGATTTTTAAGACTAAAAATTAAGTCAATGTTTGTGATAAGTAAATTTTAAGTATATCTAAGTCAGGCCTTATGATTTCAGATGATTTTATTTCACAGTGAAAAAGCAAAGTTCATTTCCCATGCTTGTAGTCACTAAAACACAGTCCTTCTTGAGGATTAGATTTTATTACTTAGAAATTTTAGGCAGGAAAAATACATCACAAAAGTATAGGGTTTTAACATACCACTCTAAAACCAACATGGAGAAGGCCGAGAAGGTTTTAGAGTACCACAAATAAAGCCAACATGCACATTTCAAGTATTCACATGTACCTTTTATATATAACTTTGGTGACGGTGCATCTTCTAATCTGTGGTGTATCACACATAGCTAAACTGATAATGACTTTACTTTCTGCCATAGAGACCAGGGTGTGAACCCTAATTTACATACTGCTAATCAGTGAAACACACCATCCCTCCTTCTGGGCAAAGGGGCTGTGAAAGGATCCGATTCTGAATGTGGGAATGGACCTCAGGCGATGTACTCACCATCACACGGGGGCCAATGACAGGCCTATGATGAGCGTTGAAACCCAGAACTTCTGCCACTTAAAGCAAACATCTTTCCAAAAGACAATGCTGCTTGTAACGATTCCCTGTGTTCCCCAAACACAAGTAATGAAAGGAAAAGGAAGCCAGTGCACGTCAACACAAGCAACATAAATGAATCTAAGCAAGCAAGATTAATCAAGACTTTAATTAAGAAATGCAGGCCTTTAATCCCATCTCTACAATATCCACGTAAAATCAGGGTAGTAGTTTATGAACACTGGTTCATTTTAGTACTTCAAGACTCAGAATATGACATAATGTCTTCAAAGAGACAGACACTGATATGATGATAACATGAATGAGGTTTGTACCACCACAGACACCGGACCGGAAGCGGAAGAGTGGTCAGACAGCGTGCGGGTATGATCACGCTCCCAGAGACAATCAGAACGGTAAGTGTCCCCGAAACATTGAACACAAGGGGCACTGCTGGTGTCACGGTGCAGCAGCATCACTGCTGATCCAATCGGAATTGGAAAGGTGTAATTTCTGAAATGCAATTCTTTAGGTTGCCAAATGATTTCTTTAGTTTTAAAAAGTAAAATGGAAAGTCTACTATATATTATTTGTCATAACACCCTGCATGTTCCCACTCTCTGCTGCAAAGTCTGCTAATAAAGACTCATTAAAGTAGGTGCTCTACCCTGCACATTCAGAAAAGCACACTTGCACCTTCCTTGGCTCAATTAAACCTTCTACCTCCTGGGAGAAGAATGTGCATCTTGTTCATCCAACTGTCCTGACGAACACGCTCAGGCAGAAACAGTCTAAGCTAATCATCCTTCTGGGCTTGATTTCCATATCTGAAGGAAACGCTACATCTTAAATCTCGCTTCAACTTCTGTCTGGGGTGGGAGAACTTAAAGAAGGTCAAAAGCTTTTACTGTGATGGCTACACACATTCAGGGATCAGATGACAACATGAAGTTTTGAGGACCACAAACAGTCAGTCAATATTAAAGTCAGAAGTAAATATTCTATGTACTTATCCTTTTATGGCTCAATGATAAAGTAATTATTTTTATTTAGAGGCAATGTGGAAAGGTTCTAACACATATTCGAGCATTTAAAACCAAGAAAGTATAGAAATCATGTGAGGTACCATACATGTCATCCTGGTCTATAATATTCTCTACTTATTAATCCTGCACAGTAATTACAAAAGATAAAAAAGAAGAGGGTAGAGGAACAAAGACATAAAACACAAATAAACAACAGTATTCTGCAAGCCTAAACACAAACATAATTGTCTGTGGTGACAATAAGTACAGGATAAACTAAAAATTTTGAAAATCATTTGACTACAAAATGAAAATACTTTTGGGCAACAAGAAAGATTACTACTTTCAAACACCAGTTTCTGTCAGAGCTGAAGAGATGCCCAGCAGTTAAGAGAACCAGCTGTTCTTCCAGAAGACTTGGGTTTGATTCCTAGCACCCACATGATGGCTCACAACATCTCTAACTCTAGTCCCAATGCCCACTTCTGGCCTCTGTGGGCACTACATGCATATGGAACACACATACATAGAGGCAAAACATCCATTTACACAAAATACAAATTAGGTAAAAAGTAAAATAATTTCAAAAAGCAATCATTTACCAACTATCTACTGAGCTTAAGCTGCCACTTCAGGTGTGATCTGAGTATACCGTCATCATCTATTTGTTTGCTTTCTGATCATGTTCAAAAATAATGTGTGCCAAATCAGGAAAAAAGACGTAAAGAAAAAAAATAAATAACTGCTTGCTTAGAGAACAGAAATGGTATCAAAATCAAAAGTGAGTTAACTTTTTACAAAAGGATTGCACAGTAAAAAGGGATGTAAACTTTTTTTTTTTTACTTTTTACTTCTAAAGAATTCTAATGCTGATACCAAAACTAGCCAGTGACATATTGTGATATATAACAAGACTGTGCTAAATTTAAGATGTTCCTTCTCTGATGCCTTCACCAGTTCCCAGTCTACTTATTCAGTAGCTTCTTACCCTAGATACTGTATATACACCATTTTACCTAAGTACCGCAGTGACTCAGCTACTGTGCATTAACACATCTCCTAAACTCCAACTCAGAGGTTACCTAATTGCCTAAGGTAAACAATGCAATTCAGTAGCCAAGCTCAGCTGAAAATACAGTTTGGCTTCACATTTGATGATGACCATTTTGAGTTGCCTGTACCACCCAACACTCGCTTTATATACATCACCTCTAAGGATGCACCTAGTCCTGAGTGACACAGATGTCAGCATTTCCATTTTCATGATCAGAGACTGAGACTTGCAGAGGTCACGGAACTTGCAGGACTGGCCTCTAAAGGGCATGACTCAAAGCCAATTTGGTCTCTACAATCTATCACGCTCTTTTCAGTGCTAATGGTCACCTCTCCCTTTACAAGAAAAAAAAAAAAATGATTCTGTGTATGCAGGAAGACCAGGTCATACCTGATTGTTTTTATTGGGATAAAAACTTGGGGCTGGAGACAACACAGAGAGCACTTGCTATTTTTGCAGAGGACCCAGGTTGGATTCCCAGCAACCACAGAGTGGTTCACCACCCTCTGTAACTCCAGTTCCAGGGGATCCAATGCCCACTTCTGACCTTCGTGGACATCAAGCAGATCTGTGGTGAACATATAAAACACTAACAAAATGAGAAAAATTCTGATTTAAAAAAAAAGAGTAGCTATAATTAAAGTTTCACTTTCTCAAGAAAAATGACAATTTCTCAGGGTTTTGCTTTAAGTTCTGGTTAGACTTAATTGCCAACTTGGCACAGCCTAGAGTCATCTGAGAGGAGAGGGTTCAATTGAGAAATCAGCTAGATCAGATCAGTTTGTGGCCATGCCTGTGAGGTTTTATCTTAATAATTGATAAGGCCCAACCCACTGAAGGTGATACAATTCCTCAGGCAGAGGTGGTCCTGGACTTTTATTAAAAACACATTAGAGGCCAGGCATGGTAGTATATGCCTTTAATCCCAGCCCAAAAGAGACAGAGGCAGGTGGATCTCTGTGAGTTAGGGGCCAGGAAGAGGAACAGAGTAAAACAGCCTTTTAAAACAAAAATAAATATGTTTTGTTAAAGCTAGTTAGACACAGGCTAGAGTAAGCAAAGTGGCATCCTCTGTGGTCCCTGCCCTGAGGTCCTCCCTTGACTTCCCTAAATGATGGGCTGTGACCTACAAGCAGAAGCCTTCCTCCCCCAAGTCACTTTGTGTTGTCACATTGCTTTGTCACAGCAACAGAGAAGCAAACTAGACTACTAACCACTGCTCTCAAGCAGATGATCAAAAACAGGGAAGGAGAGTAAGCCTGCCTAGGAAAGGTCACTAAGTCCAGTATTACAGCCTGTCATAATCTGCCTATAACATAAGCCAGGGATGAGGTCCAGCTCTGTGCAAGTCTTAGTCATCCACTGTGTCCTTTGTGTTCTTATCGCTGATCACATTTATAGATGGGTTCTATCTCACCCACAAAATGAACCATCTCAAATAATATCTGCATAAGCATCCCCTCTTTCTGTCTCTGGTTCTTTATGAGAAAGAGGTTAGTGTTACAGGTAAGATAAGCCCCACAGTAAGAGAAGCAAATAGCTATTACTGGATTCTACTGTTCATACAAAGACCCATGTGCTGGAACACAGGCCAACACACACAAAGTCCAATCTGAAAGAAAAAAAACGACATACAGTCTGTGCTTTGATAAACTAAAATGAACCATCCATTTTTAGCTCATGCCCACTCAAGAGAACCCCGGGCTAACCCACAGCAGCCAGCTGTCTGAGGCTAGGGGGAGTCCTGAAGCAAGTCAGTCTCCAGTCTTCAAACGTGAGTGACCTCGGGCTTGGCTCCAGCTACAGGCCGAATGTGAAAGCAGGAAACCATGGAAACGAAGGAAGCTTGCCAAGGAAGCAGCCCTTGGAAGGAAGGTATGGCTGAAAAACATGACAATCTTTATATTCCAATCTTAATTTAAGACTACCTAGTGGTATTTACAACTGAAGAGACAGAAAGAGGTCCAAATGTGGCCACTCTAAAATTAAAAGCCTAAAGTAATGTACCAAGAGCTTTAAATGATTGGGCTATGAGCAAGACTAATAAAATACATTTGAAAAAATAAAAAGTTTAAACCAGCTATAAAGGCTCTTGTATCTCTAAATTAGCAAATATCTGCGGTTAGGTGAATGAACTGTTGCAAGAATGTCATCAGTGTAACGCAGAGAGCCCAGCTACTAGCTACTGACATGGTAATCATGGAAAGTCACTTTGGGGTCACAGGCAACTCAATATTAAGTGGATCTAAAATGGGAAAAGTCAGAAGGAAGACACTAGAACAAAAGTGCCTATGGGGTCACTGGCCACACACAGCAGCTGCTGGGAGGATTTCCTAAGCACCCTTTCCTACCCAGACAAAATGGCGAACACTGGGAGACTGGGGAACATCACTATGAAAAGAAAAAATTCATCAAGTAGTTCAGAAGACAGTAAAATATTAACAAATACTTCAGACTAAAAAACAAAGTATTAGCATTTGTTTTCTTTATGAATACTTTCTTACGAAGTAGACAAATTCATCAGACAAATTAAAAAATCTTTATTTAAATAAATTTGCATCTACTACAATGGTCAGAGATATGCTACATACCAAGGACACAAAGGTAAGACACATTTCAATCTTTCACTGACTAGAAGCTGGCAATGTTTCTCAAGACAGAAGCAAAAAGATTATACTGGCACAGAGAAGGAGCCTCTGCAACAGGAGGGCGCTCTGCTCATTGGGACGGGCAGATATCGAAAGGTATGCTAAAAGGGGGGTGATGGGGAGACCAGACAGAGTACATAAGGAATTCAGATGAGAAGCCACAGACTATGGAAGATATCAAGGTGCCTTCATGAGTCTCCTTCAGAAATAAAGCCTGAAGGGAAAGCAGACATCAGCACAAGAGACCAAGAGGCTAGGGACCAGCGGGAATCTGAGAGCAGCATCTGTGGGCAGTACTGGGGATGCTGAACAGAAGCAGTGCAGCACAGACAGACTGAGGCAGAAGACTGGTGCAGCCTTTACAAAATACTATCTGCTGACCAACCAGAGGTGGGCCATGAAACAAAACAAAGAGTACATAGCCAGATGCCGTGGCCTTCACCTTTAATGTCAACATTGGGAGACAGCAGCAAGATGTCTTTGTGAGTTCACGGACTACACAAAGAGACTGTTTCAGATAGATAGATAGATGATTGTAGACAGACAGACAGACAGACACCAGTTTTTTTTTTTTTTTTTAAAGGGGAAAAGAAGAGATGACGTAAATCTGAAACTTCTGATTCTAGACCTCTTTTTTTTTTTTTTAAACTAACATGAGATAGGTCAGAGTTTTATAAGCCAGGGATCATCTCAAGGTCATCCAAAAGTGGAGAAGGGACATAGATGTGAGGCTGGCAAAAATAAGTTAACAGTCAAGAAGCCTGCTAGGAAGGTGTCTATTGCTCCAGCAGTTACTGCCAAATACAAAGTAAAGGTCAGCAAAACTCCTGTTTGCTGCTAAGCTAAAATGAAACAACTTCCTGCTATCCTTACGCAGCCCTCAGGAAGGCTTCTGCTGCCTTCTGCTCTCTCTAGAAGGCACTTACAATGTCCACTTATGCCACAGCCACAAGTTACACCAAGCAACTGTTTTCACTCGACACAGAGACCCTAAGGGCAGCCACGAAGCCAAAGAATTATTTATTCCTTTCCCATCCTCCTGCAACTTTTACCAGACAGAAGAGTGAATGCGGAGCACACTGGCATAGAACTGTCTGTCACTTGTCAGGAGGGATTACTGAGCTTGGTTTAGCTCCATTCTAAGTCTGAGCTCTCAAAAGACAGTAGGGGTCTAAGTAGAAGCTAGACATAGACACCTGCAGCTCAGCTGGAGATCTGCAGATAGGAATGCAGCAACACTGTGCAGATGGTGCTTAATAGCTCTCAACAGATGAGGTCAGTACCAGAGAGTACAGAGAAGGAGAGCAAGGGACCCCTACGCAGGATCAACATTTAGGAAATGCTAGTGTGACATACAAACTGAGAGGTACTATGTCCTGCTTTTCTATTGCTGAGAAGAGACACCATGGTTCGGGGTTCACAATTAATTAATTAATAACAGCTAATTTGGGGGTTCACAGTTCCAGAAGGCTAGAGTCTGGTTTTCATGGTAAGAGGCACGGCAGCAGGCTGGCATGGTACTGAAGCAATAGCTGACCCATACAACTGATTCACAAATACAAGGCACACATAGAGCTAACTGGAAATGGCAAGGGCTCAAGAAACCTCAAAAGCCCGCCCCAGTGACACACCTCCTCCAACAAGGTCTCACCACCTCATCCTTCCCAAACGGGAACCACATGCCTGAGCCGTTATTGGGGAGAGAGAGGTGCTCTCATTCAAACCATCACATCCTGCTTTAATTCTTATTTTTTATTTTTTGATTGGGGAAGAATGTGTGTATGTGTGTGTGCATGTGCATGCATGTGTGTGCACCATGGCATGTGAAGGTCAGAGGACAATTCTGTGGTCCTCTCGTTCTGCTTTTAAGTAGACTGCAAGGATTAAACTCAGGCTGCCAGGTTGTGTGGCAAGTGCCTGCTTTTAGTTCTTCATCTTTTCTCCCAAACTCCTCACTAACCAAATGCAGAAACATAGGTTATCTATCTATCTATCTATCTATCTATCTATCTATCTATCTATCTAATATTATATAATATTCAGAATTCAGTATTCAGAAGCACCAGATATTGTGAATACTGAAGACAATTAACTATACATTTTACCACCAACTTCAATATATATTTCCAATTAGTGGCAATATTTTTTCATTTGTCCATTCTGTCAAGAAAAGCAGGATTTCACTTATGAGACTTCCTAGATAAAGGAAGCAAGGCCTTTTCTATGGGAGATTTGAGTTCATGCACCTTCAAGAGTCAAGTGGGTGAGACAACATCAGCAGAAGAGATGGGGCCTGTGCTCTCTTGGCATGTTCTGATGCCTCTCAGGTCATTTGTTCAGTATTGCGTAGGAAGCAGGGGACTCTGCTACAGGCATGAAGTAGGAAGGAAGACCATACTCCAGGTCGGATAACTCCTGAACATACTTTTCATATAGCAATTGAACACTGATAATACAAAACTCCAAATCCAAAACATCCAAAAATCTGAAATCTTTTACAGGCTGACAAGTAGAAAATCTTACACTGTGAAACTGTTTCGTGTAGGAAATTGTATTAATTACTTTTAACAGGTTGTATAAAATGTACATGAAACAAAATGAACTTCATATCTGGGTCCCATGCCGAAAATACCTGTGTATATGCAAATATTCCAACCCAAAAAAAAATCTAGTTGTAAGATTGCAAAAAACCGATATTCAAATTGAAGGTAACGTTTCCAAGGTCGTTTCTTCTGTGATCTAGTATTTCTCTATAGACAAATGTTTTCTTTACAGACAAAATGGTAAAGAATTGTGTGTTGTAAAATATGGGTGGGATCTTTGTTATTTGTATGATCTACATGTACATGAATGTATGCATTTGTAATATGAGAGCTAGTGAGCAGGCACGGGCATGTCACAAGGTGTGCATGAAAGCCAGAGTCCAACTTTGGGTATCAGTCCCTGCCTTCCACTCTGTTAAAAGCAGTCTCTTTGTACGTCACTACTGCATAGGGCAGGCTAGCTGAACTTTGAGTCAAGGGTTGTCCTGTCTTGTATCATTTCCATGTAGGGATGGATGGACGGGATCACATATACACACTGGGAGTTCAAACATTTGCATCGCAAGATTTTTATCCACTGAGGTACCTCCCTGCCCACATGTTAAACTGGTCAGCTTAGTGACTCGTGAGGTGTTTCCAAGTCTCATAATTTCTCTGGAAGACAAGCACAAGACAACACTGAAGACTAAGAGCACGGTGGAAAGGGCTTATTTTGACTTTAACAAGAGAGAAAAAAGAAAGACCAAGAAAAACCATTAATTACTCCATTGTTAGAACCTTGAGATTTACTATTGTCACAATAGTTAAAGTTGAACCTTGAGTTTTCAGAGTAGTAGGGAAAAGTTGGAAACTGACTTCTCAGAACTGGGAAGGGGAAACTTGTACATGGAGAAGGGACCCCAAGAGAAGGAAGATAAGGGACAGAGGGTAATGAGAGAGAAAAAGGGAGAGAGGAAGTCAGGAGGCGAGGGAGTCAGAGAGAGTAAGGGAAGAGGGAGAAGAGAGGACCGGCTCCAGTCAGCTTGGGCAGCTGTGGATTGGAAGCAGGACAGCACTGTCACCCAGGCACCTTCATGCATTTGGCAATCACCCACACAAGTGTTGGTTTCTCAGTGTGACAGAAATGCATGTCTTATACATTAAATACAGGGTAGCTAATCAACTAGATCCAATACATGTAACAGAAACCTTTTAAAAAATCTGAATTTGAAAAGAAAAATTAAAAAAAAAAAAAAAAAAAACAAACCCTGAATTTGGAGTTAAAGAGATAGCCCAGTGATTAAGAGCCCTTGCTGCTCTTCCAGAGGAACTGGGTTTGACTGACTGGCAGCACCAAACAATGCTCACAACTGTCTCTAACTCCTGTCCCATAGGATCTAATGCCCTCTTCTGGACAATTACCAGGCATTCAAATGACATACAAACAGACATGCAAATGAAACTTTCATGCATATGAAGTAAAATAATAAAAATTATTTCTTAAATTGACTCCAGTTATTTAATACTGTCTTACTATGTACCCTGGCTGCCCTGGCAAACAATGAAGGCCAGGCTGGCCTTGAACCTTGCTGAGATTCACTTGCTTCTATCTGCCGAGTGCTGAGATTGAAAGCCTATATGTCATTTCAGAGTGAGTAGGCTGTATTTACATATTTAGGAACAGTGTGTGTGTGTGTGTGTGTGTGTGTTGTGTGTGTGTGTGTGTGTAGAGGGCAGGAGGAAGGAAATAATGTAATTTTAATTCCAAGAATTAAAAAAAAATTAATTTGTGTGCCACCACACCCAGAATGCATTTATGCCATGGGCTAAATCCACGCTCACAAGAGCTGAGACAGGGGAATGGGAGCAGAGATCCTCTGGGCAACATCTCATTCTGACATCATCAAAGACTAGTTATACTAACTGCTACTGGTTTTAAAGTATACAAGGTTGGAAAATATGTTGGTGACAGACTATTTTGATGCTTAAGGCTCTCGAAGAGGTCCAAAGCATCAATTTGTATGCATACAAAACTGCTCAACATGTATCATGTTCTGACATACATGATTAAAAATAAATAAGAAGAGATGTGTGGAAAAGATGGGCTATCAGAATCAGACAAAACAGGGTTGGAGATGCACACCTGGAAGCCCAGCACACAGAGCGAAGCTGTTTGGGGGTGGGAGGTCGCCTTTAAAACAGTAAATAAATGGTCACGACTTCCTGCTTCCCTGGATTTACTGAGGTCCCAAGTCAGTCCTTGTAGACACTTCACACGGGGGTCTTAACTCACAAGTTACATACAAATTGTTAGGTCAACAGGAAGCTCCAAGTTCAAAACTCTAAAAGGAGCCAGGTGTGACAATGGACTCCTGTAATCCAGAGACTCAGCAGGCAAAAGGCAGGAGACCCATAGTTAAAAGTAAATCTGGACTTAAAACATTAATTAATTGCCGGGCAGTGGTGGCTCACGCCTTTAATCCCAGCACTTGGGAGGCAGAGGCAGGCCTGGTCTACAGCGTGAGGTCCAGGACAGCCAGGGCTACACAGAGAAACCTTGTCTCGAAAAACCAAAAAAAAAAAAAAAAAAAATTAATTAATTAAAATTTAAGCTTTAAAAGAGCCAAATAAAACAAATTATGGCCAGCCTGGATTTCATGTTGAGTTCCAGGACAACCAGAGCTACATAATGAGAACCTATCTCAACTCCACCACCACCACCACAAAAAAAAATGAATGAATAAAAATAAAAATCATGCATGGATAGACAGTGGCCAGGTATGGTATCATGTACCTACACTCAGGATACAATGGCACATGCCTTTTATCCCAGAACTCAGGAGGCATAGGCAGGCAGGTCTCTGAGCTCTGGGTCAACCAGGGCCACATAGTGACCCCCTATTTAGTGAAAACTTCAAGAATATAAGTAAATAAATAAAAAACTAATTTGTTGGGTTGTTTTTTTTAAGGAAAGACAAGGGCACCTGAAGCTGAGTGGGTGTGGGGGTAGAGGAGGACCTGGGAGGAGGAGGGAAGGGATTTATATAACCAAAATATACTACATGGCATTCTCAAAGATTAATAAGAATATTATTTAAAAGCATTAATTTGCCAAACTATCATGATATACTGATCTAAAGTCTTTTCTATATGCCAATATAACATGAGCACCTTATCTGAAAACTGAGGATGTCAGTTTTATGGAAGGCTCGTATCTCAACATCCCTGGAGCCAAAAGCTCTTAAGAGATTTTTACAAGGAGAATGAAACAAGGAAGAAAAGAATCATTTCAAACAAATACAATTTGTTCATTTGTGTACCCTGCAATAAATGCCTGAGCCTACTGTGAACAGGAAGTGGGAGTGTCAACGTGACACGGCAGTAGGAGACAGGCTCTTCCTTACACTGCAGAGCCCAGGCCAGGGAAGGCCGCACCTGATGCTCACTCTACCGAAGGAGCTTCTTAGGGAACTCTCACTTCATCATAAAGACTGCCCAGCCAGCAGGGGAAAGGCAGGCTTCTTTTCCTGCTTACTGGAAATGGTCAGGCTAAAGAAACGTCTCTCTCCTCAATCCAGGTTTATTTCCCTCACTGCACCTGTAAGGCTTCCCATCAGGAAGAGCTAAACCTGAACGCTAATTATATCATTCTGCCCCAGGAAACAAACGCTCACTCTAGGTCCAAGGAACACTGCACTGGACAGGTGGTTTATCCAGCTAAGCTATGATTCCAAACTCTGGTTAAACTTCACCACAAAAGCAAAAACAAAAACCAAACAAACAAAACCACCACCACCAAAAACCAAACAAACAATGAGGGGGACAAGAACTAACATCTTACTTAATGATTTTTTTTTTTTTTTTTTTTTTGGATACAGGGTTTGTCTCTGAACTCACTCTGTAGACCAGGCTGATCTCGAACTCAGAAATTCACCTGCCTCTGCCTCCCAAGAGTTGAGATTAAAGGCGTGCGCCACCACTGCCCGTCTCAATTTTACCATTTTTTAACAAAAGTAGTAGTTAAAACTGTGTAGCAAGAATAAATTTGAGTTACTTTCTCTTCATTGTGTGGTTACATGGATAGTATAAACTATAATCTATAAGTCTTTATCTCAGTTATCAACTTTACAGTTAAGATCTGTATCATTTTATCTTTCCCAACAAAATCTAATGTTAAGAAATTCAACACATTCTGTTTTCAGCTGGCAAAACCACAGAAGAAAAGCTGCATCCTGAGGAGTTCCGTGTGGGACGCTAACATTCTCCCTAAAGGAACCCTCTCCTAAGAAACCTCAAAAAGTCATCAAAAACCAAATAATGGTGAATAATTTTCCTGTAAGTTACTAAGTTGACTTACAATAAGGAAATTTACTCTCACCTATACAGTATAATACTGTCAGGACAGAGCAGATGAGCTAGACAAATGACAGGGTGAAGCTTAAGGAAGAAATCAGTCAAGGGAACAGCCAGTCTTTCCTAAATAAAAAATACAAAAAAAGAGAGTTAAGCTAAGCCAGCTGTGTACTTGTGTAACGCTAAGCCAGCTGTGGTGGTATACATGTGCAATCTCAAAACCCTTGAGGCTGAAGTGGTAAGATCCTCAGTTTAAGACAGCTTGGGCTACAACATAAACTTAAGTCCAGCCTGGACTCCATGGAGAGAGGAAGTGGAGAAAGAAGGACAGATGGGAGAAGAGAGCAAGAGGTCTCCCCTCCCCCATGCCAACCATCTGTGTTGAACGCCTTGCCATCTGTCTGAAATTCAAAGTGTGGATATACCTTCTTGAAATGTTTCATAAACTTAAGCTTCATTAGCACAAACAGAATACCTGTGTTTTTCTCATTGATTAGGTATTCCATTTGATAGCTAACAACTAATCAAGGGCACAGTAAGGAAACCTCAAATAGTTCATAAATGTATGACTCAATACAAGAGTCTACAAGTCTTTTACTGAAGTCGATTATACTGACTACACTTTATGTACAGAGAGTCTTTCTAGAGCAAAGAGACACATGGCAGAGAGTCTGTCTACACCATTTACTGTATTCATTAATGTTGCTATTCAACCCAAAACCAAAGTTCTAGAAATCTCCAATGAGGGTGTGCAGGATCCTGCTGTGCACTGCCAGAGACAATGAACAGCACTCTTCTGAAGGACAACTTTGTATTACAAACAAGCACTGCAATAATTCCACTCCTAAGCCAACACTCAAAAAACAAAGCGATGAGAGAACATTCACTCAGACAGACTCAGTAGAACACAGCCTTTCAAAAATCACACTACATAGGGCTACAGAGAAGGGCACTTTCTGCTCTCCCAGAGGACCCATTTGTTCCTTGCACCCACATCAGACAGCTCACAACTGTCTGAAAATCCAGCTTTAGGAGCTTCTACATCCTCTCTGGCCTCTGCAGGTATCCACACACACAAGAAATACACACACAAACACAAAATTTAAAGATAAATACTTTTAAGATGGAATTTCCTTTTTAATATTTATTTATTTTATTTTCTAATCGTGTGAGTGTGAGTATGTGTTGTGTGTGTGTGTGTGTGTGTGTGTGTGTGTGGTTCGTGTGAGTGACTGCAGGTACCAAGGGAAGCCAGAGGTCCCCTGAAGACATGAGTGAGGGGAATCAGACTCAGATCCTCTTCAAGCACAACATATGCTGTTAATCACTGAAGCATCTGCTTCAAAGAAATAATAAATCTTTTAAATTAAATAATATCATAAAAACTAGACTACTGAATATTCTTTATGAATACAAGAAAAATGCATGAAGATAGGAAATAAACTCCAAATGTCACTATGATACTGTTTTGCTTTTGGCAACAGAGCTACAGCTAAAGCACACATGTGATTTTATGGATCTAACTGACAGGGGAGCCCCAGGATCTTAGAATACAGCTCTCAGAAGTGATTGCTAGGGCCAGCATGCCTGAAATGTTACAAAACTCTGGAAATCTACCCTTGGAATGAAAATAACTTAGCCACACAGCTTTAATCCCAGAACTTGGGAAGCAAAGGCTATTCTGGTCTACAAAGTGAGTTCCAGGACAGCCAGGGCTATACAGAGAAACCCTCTCTCAAAAAGAGAAAAAGGAAAATGACTTGACCTGCATGCCTTCTACCCAATGATGATGCTTAGTGCTCATAGAACTTTGAAATCTGTTTAAGTGGGTCTGCACAGCTGGATCACTGTGTGTATGGGGGGGGGGGGGAAGTTTACCATGATCTGCACTTATTCAATGCTCTCTGTGTTAAGAGATAAAAATCCAAAAAATAAGAAAAAATAAAAGTAAAAAGGTTGGCTGCTGGTCAGTGATAGTATAACTTTTAATCCCAGCACTTGGGAGGAGAGGCAGGAGAATTTCTGTGAGTTCTAGGCCAGCCTGGTCTACAGAGCTAGTTCTAGGATAGCTGAGTCTATAAAAAGAAATCCTGTTTCAAAAAAGTAAAATAAATACATACTATATACACACTTACAAACACGCATACACATGCATACCACACACACACACACACACTTACATGGGGGTGGGGGGAGACAGAAAGAAAGAGAGAGAGAGAGAGAGAGAGAGAGAGAGAGAGAGAGAGAGGGAGAGAGGGAGAGAGGGAGAGAAAGAGAGAGAATAAAAGAGCAGAAGAGCTGGAGAACATTAATATAAATGTAAAAAATGTAACAATAAACTACATGAGACAAAAACCTAAGATTGACTTGATAAAGCTATCAATATAAATTAGTGACTATAATTTAATCTATGCCTGTGGCAAAGAATAAATTATATCAAAAGTCTTCCCACAAAGTTCTTAATTTATAAACTGCAAATTCTACACATACAATCATAGGTTGAGTCTAAAAGCACAGGTGCTCACAGCCCAAGTCACAGGTCACCTGTATCCTAAGAACCATGGGATGAAGGGTGAGGGTTTAGAGCAGAAATCTCTCAAACAGATGTGGGGTTGAAACGGTTTCACAGTTACACGGAACAACCTTCCTAACATCAGAAATCAGACAAAATCAAAGTTTAGACTAATAACAAATATAATAGTGTAGGAAGTAAAACATATAATTACCAACAGAAGGGCAGCTCAGATAAATGCCTACATTTTTTTTTTGACCAGAAATTACATGGCAAGACTACACTTTAATGCTGGCTCAAGATTATTTTAAAAGCAAGTACAACTTAAAAAGTTAACAGTTTAAAAGATACAAATATGCCACAAGACTGACTCATCTCCCCAGGTCCCCAAAGCAGGCTCTTCCTTACATGATTTACAAGGTAAGCTTCTAAGAGGATTTACCTAAGTAATGATTTTGCTATGGAAAACAAACCTGAAAGCTAATGTTAACATGCATGCCCTCTAGGTCCTCTTAAAGATGGTAATCAGTGGGAAACCGTGCCTAGGAAGACGGCCGGTGACTCTGGCTACAGTCTCATGCTCTTCTCCATTAGAATACCTATCCTCAACAACACCTCCCCCAGCTGCTTACAAACCTACAATCAATAAAAATGTACAGAGGTTCACTTACCAAATGCATGCACACAAATGCTCAGATCAACACTACTCGTAACCCAATAGCAACAAACAAGAAATAGCCCCTAACATCCATCAACAGGTGAAATGGATAAATGGAGACCCAAGATACAAATAATGGACTACAGAGACCAGATACAGGAAGCACGTGAGTAGCACTGGAAAAGACGAGGAAAAGGGCACACACAGGGTGTGGTGAGGAGGGGAGTATCTCACGTCTCTTTTCTTAATTCACCAAAGAATGCTGCTGGGAGCCATGGGTGGGCAAGGGAGGGAAGTTGTGATGGCATCCATCTGCACTGATCAGACCTTGGTGCATATCCTAGAGCAAACAAGGGGCACTGCTCTGCGCCCTTGCATCAAATTCCCCTCCTCACTATTTGTCAAGGCTTCTTTGTGTGCTCGAAAGTAAGAAAGAAAATTAAAAGACACACGTACACGAGCACAAGTTGTACACATGACATGCCCTTGTACAGAGGGAGGACAGCATGCCATCCTGTCACTTGTCAGCAAGACTGCTTATTCAGCACTGGTACAACCCAGGCCACAGCATAATGTTCATGACAACACAGGCCATGGCGTATTGTTCATGACTTCTCTCTCTTCCTTACTTCTCCATTCATGACAAAGGTTAACTAGCAACTGTGGATTCAGTATTTATTTGCTGACTACTAGGATGCTACAAAGACCCTCTTTACAGCATTAAAATTGTCACATCAAAATACAAAGAGCTTGTCCTTTTAAGTCTTGCCCTGAGAAAACATAAATCCCATTAGAGTACTCAGTGCCTAATGGCTCATTCTGCTCTCCCACCCTCATCCTATTGAGAAGTAGTATGTGCTTTGATTCCCAGCACCAACAACCACGCCACCATCAGGAGAAATGATGTCTCGGTTGTTTGCTGAGTAAACTGCTATCATTTTCCTAGCCATGATTACTATTCCTCTCTTCACCGCATGTTCCATACCACAACCTCCGGAAGTGCTACAGCTAGAACAAAGCAAAAGAGGTGAAAAGATGAAAAGATAAGTTTTGCCATTAACTATTCCGTTTGCTTTATTACACTAAATGAGAGTAAACCAAAAACCATGTCTAACAGCATTACAATGCTAACAAATCAACGCGCTCACTCATTCAGCAAGAACTCAATTCTACAAAAGACATATTTGTGGTGGGATTTATTCCTGGACCCTCCAGAGGACTCTTATCAGGCCACAGGACACATCACTTGTTTTTAATTTATCATTCATTCAGTAACATTCTCTGTTGTTAATCTTTAAAGAGGTAAGCTGAAATTTTTTTTCTCTCTTCAAAATAAAACATGTGAAACTAAGCTGGAGCTGAGCTGAGCTGCCTTAATCCTGCCTGTGAGCAGCCTTCCTACATGGAGCACATGGACTGCACAGGTCTTCTACTGAGGTACTTCTTATAGGTCGCCACGATTTCTTCTGAGCTAAACGACTAACTTCACAACTATTTTCAAGAGCTATTGTGATTGGTTAGTAGAGACTCAATTATAATTTTACTTTGCACTAGTTTTATTTTCAAGGAAGAAGTCCTCAAAAATTAAGTTAATGTTTTATAATGATTTTCCAATTTTAGAAAAAGTATATGAACAAAAAGGATCCAGCCATTAAGACTAGCTTTCACAAGACAGCTTTTTCCACACAATAGGTTAAAGTGTTAGGTGAAAGGTTTACTGAAGCTATCCCAGCACAGGCTCCACACTTACTCCACTCTGCATTCAGAAGCACTGCCCCTGCCAAGAGCGCTCTCAGGAGACCCCTCTACACTACAGGGACAGGGTACAGGAATGATGCCTTCTGGTGCCACCCAGCTTCTCCCTCTGTGGAAAAAGAAACCAGGCTGCTTTCCCAACCTACTGATAGGCATCTGAAGACTTGCTGCAACCTAAGAAAATCTCAAAGATCTTAGGCTACTATGCATAAAACTGTAACTCATTTAATTTTCTCCTTTTTAAAGCCATGTCATTTCTTAAGAGATCAAATAAAGTATTTTAGAAATATAATAACTGCTTAACAGTCATTGACAATGTGACAAACGCTATCATGATATTATAAGGTATTATATCCACATCCTAGGCAAGACACAGATATTAGATAATGAACTTTTTACACATGAGATTTTTCTTTTGCAGATTTTTTTAAATTAGCAATTCTCAACCTGTCAGTTACTAGCTTTTTTCACAGGATCACCCAAGACCATCAGAAAACACAAATATTTATATTATAATTCTTAACAGCAAAATTACAGTTATAAAGTAGTAACAAAAATGTTATGGTTGGGGTCACCACAACATGAGGAACTGTATTGAAGGGGCACAGCATTAGAATTGAGAACCACTCTTTTAAATAAATTTAAAAATCAAATAATACAGCTTTTAATGAAATGGAGAGGAAAGGGGCATTTTGTTTTAATATAGTTAAATTAATTAAACAGCTATTATGCTTACAAAGTTTTGAATTGATGCATAAATCATACTCACCACCTAAGTGAGACTATCACATCTGCTTAATAGAACTCTGAAACCAGTAAGGCGAGCTCCAGCACACTGTGCACAAAGTCACCCGCATCAGCAATTGGTCTCTAAGCTTTGTAATTATGACAACAGGTACTCTCTTCTCTTTCAAATAACCACAGGAGCCTAAGTAAGTAAAGTCATGAAAATACTATAGAGTAGGTTTTCCTAGAATTTGAAAAATTGAGGAAGAAAAAAAATAACTTGTTTTTAAGAGATATTCATCTTCTGTGTTCACCCCTCAGTATACCAATAAAGAACTCACACTACCCCAGATGTATGCATTATTATTGTGGTCATCTCATTAAGTACATTGCTAGTACAAAACTCTAACACTGCAGCTGATGCTTGGACAGCTCACAGTGTGCGTCCCTATGTTTACTGTTCCATCAGCACCAGGTTTTAGACAGGATATTTCCAAGGCTGAAGAGTCCTTTTGTAGCTCAACAAACAGAACAACTGAAATCAGGTGGCTAGCCACAAACCAGAAGTTACAAGGGTCAAGAAAAATAAGCACAAAACTTCTTACTTTTTATTTTCAGTCTCTACAGAATGTAGTTTTATCTTCATTTGTAACCAAAGTTGTAACCAGAAGATTTTACCTAATAATACACTAAAAAGTCACTATCGTATCTTTGCCTTCAGAGTGTGTCCTCCTGAAAGTAGCACACACTTTGCCATGGAGGATCAGCTAGTTTCTGGTTTGGTTTTAGCAATATTTTTCCTGTATTATTTCTTTACCACCAAGCAATTTTCCACATTATTTTCCTAAATTTTCAATCTGTGAACAACAATGTCCTAAAAATTAGCTCCAGAAAAGATAAATCAACATGCCTTAAATACAGTTGTCTACATTAATATAAATTGATAGGATAAGCAAAAGAAAAGGTAATCACCAACTGTTTGCCTAAGAACCTCAATTTTAAACATTTTGAATACATATTGTATACTCAAAATTCAATAAACAGAAGTGAACACAGAATTTACTTATCAAAATAGGGATCTTCAGTCTCATTTTTTACAGGAGATAAAAATATCTTAATTTTGCTTGTAAGGCAAAACAGTAATTTTCATGAACCATCTCCTTACAGGTATAATCATATGACAGACAGATAAAATAATTGCTTTAAGAATACTTGTGAGTCATTTTGTCCTTCCCTGCAGGCATGAACCATTACTGCATGCAGTGGCTGTCCCACTGCCTAGCAGAGACTTGAAGAAACATCACATCTCTTTTTCAGAATGTGACTAATCTGTGGGTTTGCAATTCCTAAGCTATGTACAAATGGCACTCCCTTTGTTCATTAAAAAATATATATATATACTTATCTCAGGAAAAAAAACAACTACGTTTAAGCTAGAATATTTACAGATAACCTTGGAAGTTCTATATACCAGTAACCTCAAAATATAGGAACAAAAATTTCATAATAAATCATTTAAAAAGAAAGATTTTTTTTTTTTTTTGGTTAAATTATTTTTTAAGCTCTCAGCAGCTGCCACACTTGAGCCAGCGGTCTGCTGTGTTATGGTGCGCATGCTGCAGCTGATTAGACTGACTGTTTTTCTAAAAAAATCAATTTCCTTTCGCAAAGCAGAACTGCTTGCCCAAATATACATCTTCAGCACAGCACAACGCCAGCATGCAGTACAATACATTACATAGCAAACTTGACAAGGAAAAGGATCAGTCCTGTTTGTTTCTTAGCAATGCTACACCATTAATTGTTCATGCAAGAGATGGGCTGTACCTTTCTGAAGAGGACGACTTCTCAGAGTTAACTGACATCAGCAGCTCAGTCTTCTGCTTGATTTCTGGAAAAATCAGAAAATATTCACAACCAAGATTGCCCGCCCTTGCTTACAAGCCTTATATCAAGAGATTTTTCTTCCCTAATCCCTTTTGTTCAGAATGAGGCCACAAGATTCGCAGCACTTCTGTTAGGACTCGGATTCAATGGTGCTATAAAGGGAAACCGCTCCAGAGGCACCAGGCCCTGCTAAACTATGCACATGACTGTTTATGAAAGCAGGAAGTACCACTGCTTTTAAGCAGAGGGGTGTCCTTTTTTTTTTAAGGTAGAACTACTTGGGTTTTATTAAAAGGTTTCAAATTGAACAAGTTATGAAGCAAACATGAAATGCTAGCATCTAAACTCAATATACTAAATAATTTGAGAAGCCTAAATTATAATGTTACTTTCTGCAATGAACAGATCTGCAACCCCTGGCTGCTTCTATTTGATTAGCCCCAAAAAATATGGCTCAGTGAATCATTTCTGTCATTTAAGAATGAAATATTAAACCAAAACCCCAATTCAATGATTAAAATGTTATAATTTCATGATTGTTTTTAATTAAATTTAACATCCAGCCCCTAACCCTTTCAGAAAAAGACTTCTTTACACCATAGTCTCCCCTCCTTCACAGCACACAAGTGAACAGCAACACCCAGGTACCGAGCAGAGATGATATTCTTGTCCTTTTAGGAAGGACTGGCAGTGACACCTACATCAGAAATTTAAGTGCCACTTCAATTTAATTAAAAGATGGTTCCTGGAACCAAACTGGGTAGGAGAAGAACTTACAGGGAAGAATGAAAAGAATATAGCAAAGGCAAAGCCATGAGAAATACAGCAAACTGCCTTTAACCACACTTAGCCAAAGCCTGGCAATCTCAACTGTGTAAAACCCATGTTTTACTTCATTGGAAATGCTATTTTGTCTATTCCTAAAAAGTATTTTCACTGTACTTTTTAAATTACAGTATATGTTTATAATAAAAAGTCCACATGCTAAAATTAAAACTATTATCATTGAAAAGCTGTAAGATCTCAGAATTTCTAAGCAGACCTCAATAACCTGGGGAATGGTAAGCATGCATATGTGTTTGTTTCCTAGAAATAAAACAATGTTTTAAAATGCTGACTATATTAATAAAATTAAAATATGAAAAATTTAAGGAAAAATTAAAAAATGAAAGTAGGAAAATTCTCTCCCAATGTTAAGGGAATTTCCTAACAAGCACATATCCTCATCCCGTAGACATAATAAAATGAGCTAAACTGCTATATAATAAAACTTACCTTGAGAGTTCTGAGGGCTACCATGAAATTGTTCAGTAAAGGCTCCCTCATTTCAAGAGAACTGTCTCTGCGTGGGACTTAGAAACACTTCTTCATTTTCAAAAACCATGGGACCTTCAGGAAGCTGCCTATATTCACTAAAGCCTCTATTTCCTCATCTATAAAATGGGGATAAGTATTCCCACTTGTGGAGGAGACGGCATGTGGGGCTTCCTCCCTCCGAGCCTGTTCCCCATGGCTACAAAGCAGGTCTCCTCAATACACACTTATTTAAGGAGTTAAGGGGGCACAGGCCTGTCTACCTTCTTGGTGTTTCCATCATTTTAAACCCACTTTCTGCTCCCTTTCATTATCAATGTCAATATGTATTTTTTTAATCAGCATGTTATTGTATGTAGAAGTTAACTGCTCTGTATCTCAAGCTCCCTACATTTTTTGACTACATGTTTCAGAATGAAATTGTACTTGACCATTTTATTGCAAAAATGATTTTTTTTAAGTTCTTACTTTAATATAAAAAAACTTTAAGGTAAACACCATGTTAAGACTGTGGAGCCACATAGGGTTGTAGAGACGCTGGAAGAGTTTCCAATATTCCTTTCACATTCTCTCCAAATCATCACGTTTGTTTCCTTCCAGAGACAGTGAGCCATTCAGGATGGGTTTAATCACTGTCAGTGTCGAATGTGCTGAGGCCTGCATGCCTTCCCATCTAAGACACTACCTACGCGTCCTAATGCGTTCCCACTGCTAGGCCTGCTTACCTTTTTTTTTTTTAATGTTTATTTTATTTATATGAGTACGCTGTTGCTCTCTTCAAATACACCAGAAGAAGGCATCAGATTCCATTATAGATGGTTGTGAGCCACCATGTGGTTGCTGGGAATCGAACTCAAGACCTCCGGAAGAGCAGTCAGTGCTCTTAACTGCTGAGCCACCTCTCCAGCCCCTGGTTACCTTTTAAGAATTCCAAAAACAGCCATGGCATTGTGACAGCCGCTGCTGTTAATCCCAGCACTTGGTAGGCAGAGGCCGGTAGATTTTGGTGGGTTCAAGGACAGCCTGGTCTACAGGGCAAGTTTCCAGGCTGTTACACAGGAAAATCTGTTTGAGGGGAGGGGAGTGGTGAATTCAAAACCAAGAAACCTCCCTCTAAGGGGAGCACATGAAACTTTACACCTTTCCTGCAATGAAGCGGCTCGGCTCCTCCTTTTACTCTGTCTTCTGAACAACAGGGAAGGTCTCCCCACACCAACTATCACCTGTGCTGCTTACCTTTACCAGCTTTCCTGTCCTACTTTCATAACAGTGTTCCTCAAGCATCTTTGTAAATTTAATTTCATCTATAAAATGGTTTAAAAATCCAATCTGCTTTTACCGTCCCCTTTACAACACTATGCCCCACTCCACCCCCACAACTCACTAGGTCCTCTTCACCACCACTGGGCTCCTTGGTTCTTAAAAAAAAAAAAAAGCAGCCTTACAGCCTTGCACACACCTATTCAACCATCAGGCTCCTTTTGTATTTCTACACCAATGGTTTTTGTTTTTAAAGTTCATCACCTAGGGGCTGGCTTGAGGGCTGAACAGATAAAGGCAGCAGCCTTGAAAGCTGACCACCCGAGTTCAATCCTCAGGCCCTACAGAGTGGAGAGAACAAATTCCTGGAACTTCCATTGTAACCTCCAAATACAAACAATGGCAGACGCACACCACCACGGATACAAAATGGACAAATGAAAATATAATTGTAAAAACTCAAAAACAAAGTCCGTCGACCGAATTGCTTTCCTTCAGGTTCTATGTACATCCCATTACCCACCTGCCACACCACTGTCCTCACAATGTTCAATGGTCTTACAGTTTGCTCCTCACATCTCTCATCCTGTAATCCATCCTCTGGCCCCATGACTCTGCTTCTATTCACACCACAGACTATGCTGCTTTACCTCACAGAGAAAGCAAGGACTTGTTTTAGTTTCTACACAAAATTATAGGAGGATGTAAGTTTCACTGTCTTGTCCATTCTCCAAAGCAGTGGGGTCAGACATTGTTTATTCTTTAACTGCTCTTACGTACGTATGTAATTCTCAGCAACTCTAAATCCTTCGTGGCATTAGCATTTCCCACACAATTCCTACATGTTGGTGATACCTACAGAACCTTCACCATTCAAACATGTCTATACCCCACAGGGGCACTATTAATAACTGTATATGAATTATCAGTCCGATAGTATCTCATGCAACCCAAATCCACACATTCTCAATCTCCCTGATATAGTTTCCACTAAATAATCACTAAATGTACACAATATCTAAAACTGAACTCAGCAACTGCTTGACCCCACGTCTACTTTATCTCAGGCCTAGAGTCTGCCATCTCCCACTCCATCCCACATCACAGGCCCTTTACAGTCTAACTCTGAGTACAACAGGACCCATCTTCCAAGACACCAATTTTTGAGGACTCCCGAATGCATTGCACTGTCTCACTTGGGAATAATTCCCACATTCTCCCTTTTAGACAAGCTATATCCTCTGGAGGTACTGAGCTCTGCTGGTCTGCTTCTCACACACCTTCTTCCTCACAGTTTTTCTTTCCTTGGAACATCACAGGATCGTTCATCTCTCACCTATGGAACCCACTAGCTTGTTGTTTGTCTGTTTTTCTCTTTCTTTTCTTTTTTTCTAAAACAGTGGTGTGTGTGTGTGTGTGTGCGTGTGTCCTTATCTGTCCTGAAACCAGCTCTATAGGCCAGGCTGGCCTCAAACTGACACAGACACCCCTCCAGAGTGCTGGAATTAAAGGTGTGTGTCATCACGCCCAGCCCCATAACTCACTTTTTCAATCTGGGCCACAAACTCCTCCCTAACTTACCTTCCAAGATAGAATTAATCTCTTTTGTGTCTCTATATATTGCACACACTTGTATACAATTACTAAAATTTATAATTTTCCATGAAAAATTTATAATTTGACATTCTATGAAACTAAAGTTACCTTAAGGACAAGGACCTGATATTTTTCTTAAGTTCATACAGAGCCAGTCATATCATATTAGACTTACTAACCACCACTTTTATAATCGTATTAGCCTCATCTAGTTAGCACATTAGTGCATACATAGCTAAACCGTATCAGTTTATAACAGAAAATCTAAAAGAGAAAAAGTAGTTCAAGCTGATCACAGTCCTCACTTTCTCCAAAACATTACCTCTTGGTACCTACAATTTCCCAGATTCAAGAAACCAAAGTTCACCATTTAGTCCTCATTTTTAGAAAAAATAGGAGATAGAGGTGTTTGCCTACATATACACACGTGAACTCAGGTCCCCGAGACAGCCAGAGGTGTGAGAACTCCTTGGCACTCGGGAGCTGACTAACATGGTGCCAGGAGCTGAACTCAGGTTCTCTGCAATAGCAGTATGTGGTCTCGACCACTTGGCCATTTTTCCAGCTCCTCAGCCTTCTCCTAAATCGGCTTTTAAAATGTAGATTTATATCAGACCTTGTATTAAGTGAAATCTTATCACTTCTAATTAGCTTTATTGATTAAAATAACATGGTCTGTGATATCATATTCTTCTCATACTTTTCTTGTATATATTACCTTACATACCAAATGAATGAACCACACTAGGCAATCAAGATGCCTTAGTAGGTAAACATGCTTGTTGTGCAAGCCTGAGAATCTATGCTGGATTCCCTGGAACTTATACAATGGTACAATAAGAGAATTTCACAAAATTGTCCTCTGATCTCCACATGTATGCCATCCATCCCACCCCACCCTGCCATGCATCCCACCCCACCCCGACATGCAACACACACACACACACACACACACACACACACACACACACACACACAGTTTTAAGAAATAAAGAGGAAAGTAACTAAAGCTTCCCCTTCTTTGTTTTATGAGATAGGTGCCTAGAAGACTAGTCTTGAACTCTCCATGAAGCTCCAAGGATGCGCTTGATCTTGTGAAGATTCTCCTACTAACTGCAGGCATGTGACAGCACACATTTATGTAGTGCTGGGGATGGAACCCCTAGCCTTCTAGGCAAATATGCTACTAACTTAGCTACAAGCTCAACCACCACATCCACCCTGCTGTACTCAGCCACAGGCCTGCCTCCTCACACCTGACATTAGTCCTGCTGTACTCAGCCACAGGCCTGCCTCCTCACACCTGACATTAGTCCTGCTGTACTCAGCCACAGGCCTCCTCCTCATACCTGACATTAGTCCTGCTGTACTCAGCCACAGGCCTGCCTCCTCACACCTGACATTAGTCCTGCTGTACTCAGCCACAGGCCTCCTCCTCATACCTGACATTAGTCCTGCTGTACTCAGCCACAGGCCTCCTCCTCACACCTGACATTAGTCCTGCTGTACTCAGCCACAGGCCTGCCTCCTCACACCTGACATTAGTCCTGCTGTACTCAGCCACAGGCCTCCTCCTCACACCTGACATTAGTCCTGCTGTACTCAGCCACAGGCCTGCCTCCTCACACCTGACATTAGGCACCATTTTCACTCACACCTTAGGAGTTACTGAGATTGCGTGTAAAGATTTAACTCTTTAGTTAATGGCCTTCCATCTCTAGTATTTCTATTTCATAACACACAGAGTTCAAAACTCCTGCTACATTCAGAACTGAGTACAAAGTGAATAACTATGACCAGACACACACACAAACCAATGATGATTCCTAATGACAGTGACAGCAGAAGAAACGAGCGCCATAAACATGGGAGGACTCTGTCAATTTCATTACAAACCTAACATGAAACCCTTGACTTTTGTGACACAGTAAATTAGGAATATAACACTTCCTAGATTCTAGCAAAAACTTTTACTTGACAAATCCTTTAACATAGCCATCTGTAAACCTGATTTTACTTGAGGTATGTTTTTATTTTATGTCTATGTACCATGTTTATGCCTGGCACCTACACAAGCCAGAAGATGGACTAGGATCCCTGGAGTTGATGTCTCACACTGCTGTGAGCTGCCATATGGACTGCCATCTGGGAATTGAACCTAGAACCTCTGGGAAAGCAGAGTTATCTTAACTGCTGAGCCACCTCCAGCCCCATAAGAACTATTTTTAAAAATTAACTGCTGGTGCTGGAGAGACTGCTCAGAAGTTAAAAGCACTGGCTGACCCAGGTTCAATTCCCACATGATGGCTCACAACTGTTTGTAACTCCAGGTCCAGGGAATTCAACATAAATGCATATATGCAGGCAAAACATCAATGCACATAAAAATAAATCACAAAAAAATTAATTACTGCCTTATATTTGTGTGGAGCCATTTAAGAGCTACAAAAACCAACCATGGTGTGCTTAAGTTAACTTAGATGATAGGGTAGTAAGGATATATCTATAGTCTAAATCTGCAAGATGACTCAATTGATAAAACTGCTTGCCACACAAGCCTGAAGACCTGAATTCAATCCTGGGATCAGTAAAAGAACCAAATTCCTAAAAGGTTTCCTCTGACACACATGCCTGAGTATGTATACATACATACATACACACACAGACACACACACAAATAAACATACACATAAACACAATAAAGTAAAAGTTTTAAAATTAAATACTGAAGAAAAACAATAAAGTAGGTTTGGAAACTGCTAACAAAAAAAAAAATCTCTCTCTTCTCCCCTCCATCTCCTCCCATTTCTCTCCCCACCTTTGCCCTCCACCCTAAATAAACCCCCTCCCCTTGTGAAAAAAAATGAACAAAAAAAAAAGATTTCCACAAGTCTAGGCCTACTAAATATCCATGAACGGAGGGGAGTTCATGTGGTCCCACTCCTCCTTGAGAGCAGCAGGCAGTTCCTGGTTGCTGGGCTAGAATCACTGAGACACTGGCCTTACTCAAGTAAATAATCCCTCACTTCTGCTCATGAAAACAATCCTAATTAAACGTGATGGGGACAATCATCCCCCCACCAAAAAAAAAAAAAAAAGACATGAAAGTAGGAAGGAAACTTAGAAGTAACAAAATTATGAAAAAATTTTTAAATGTTTTAAAATTTTAAAAATATATTTAGAGGGTAAGAAGCTACATATGAGTAGATCTCATATTCTACTCATGAGTCTGCTTCAGAAGGCAGAGTGGCTCTGAGAGTTAGCTCATTTACCAGGTGCTCAGAGGCAGCCCCCACTCCCGAATTCACACACTCTGCTCCAACGATGGGCTTTCAATATCTCCCTGATTCCAATTCCATTTCTAGAATCACACAACTGCCTCTGTTTCACACGTTCACAGACTACTGTGGTGATCTACTCTTTCAGTGTGGTCAACTTAGGCCTAGGAGTCTCTGAAAGGCTCCCACTAAAATGGACAAGGCCTGCAGTAGCTTTGCTGGTTGCCATGCTTATTTTGATGTTAACGTTTTAAGGCTAGCCCCTTACTTGAAATTTAAGGAGACATAATGAGACTCTTTGCAAAGGTGCCAAGAAAAGGCAGTCCTCTGAACTATGAGAAAGCTGAAGCCTGGCTAACTGGCCAGAACCTTGAGAGGCCAAAACCTTTAAAAAAAAAAAAAAAGGGAGGGGGGCAATACTCATCATTTCTGTCATGGTAATACAAGAAAAACAACCTTAAGGCAAACCATGTCCGGATGCACAGAGAATAGCTGATGAGCTTAGTACAGCTGACCCCGCCCACACTCTCCAAACAGGTCACTGACAGACTCCCACGGAGGGCCAGGTACTCCAACGCAGCACAGTGCAAACCCTGTACAATGCAGAAACAATCTGTAAAGGATAGCACATTCATAAACTGACAGAAAACACTGCTGATACTGAGCTAGAATCACAACCCAAACCACTGAGAAATGAGGAAACAGAAGTTAAAAGGTTCTAACAATCAACAACAGCATGTAAAGCACTCATCACATACTAAACACCAGAAACAATAATGTCCTTATGTAGGTTGCAAAATGCTCTTCATCACAATTTGATTATCTAAAAGACATCCAATAGTGTTGTTAGACAACATGTTAACCAGGTTTCATTTAGTATATACTATGTCAAGAAACTTTATTTTCCAGTTGTAACCTAAAACTTGTTCAGTGTGAGATTGTACTCCCCTCCCCCACCCCAAGAAAAAAGCCAACAAGGTAGAGAAGTGCAGAAGTGAGTAAGGACACATCTGGCCTCCACCTCTACATACTCACAATCCTGGTCACATAGGGCTGTATTACTCGACAAGATGATGATACGTTTTACTCTAAACCTAAATGAAATAGAGATGAGGGGTGGTGGGGACAAGGGCAGGAGGGAGTAGTCTCACTCTTGTTAGGTTTCTTTTGTTGACTGTTTTAAAATGATTACCCTTTCTGTTTGTGCTTGGTGCTGTGAATGGCAGGGTGTGCCTATGGAGATCACAGGACCCCCTGCAGAAGTTGGCTCTCTCCTTCTACCATGTAGGTCCCACAGATTAACAAACTCAGATCCTTGGTCTTAGTGAAGAGTGGGCACCTGTACCAGATGAGCTATCGTGCTGGCCACTGACTGTTTTATGGGCATCGGCAGCTTCTTCGTCATCATGTGGGAGTCAGGTATGTGGCTGCAATAGGTTCTGTCATTCTACTGTGGGTTCCAAGCATTAAGCCCAAGTCAGCAGGCTAGTGTGGACGCACTTTAACCCAGCAAGCTGCCTCGTTGCTCAAGTCCTCCTCATTTCTCATGAAGAATTTCCAAAGTAGCTGTTGTGCCACTCATCATTTACTAGTGAAAAGCTTACTCCTTCTGACAAGTCTTTTGTTGTTGAAGACAGTTTACATAGACCAGGCTAGCTTTGAATCAGTTTGTAGCCAAGTATGGAGATTACAGAGTATGTAGTCCAGGCTAGCCTTGAATCAGTGTGTAGCCAAGTACAGAGATTACAGAATGCAACAGTCATGCTCAGTCTTTTTTTTTTTTTTTAAGATTTATTTATTTATTTATTTTATGTATGAGTACACCATTGCTCTCTTCATACACACCAGAAGAGGGCATCAGACCCCATTATAGATGGTTGTGAGCCACCATGAGGTTGCTAGGAATTGAACTAAGGACCTCTTGAAGAGCAGTCGGTGTTCCTAACCACTGAGCCATCTCTCCAGCTCCCATGCTCAGTCTTATAATGTGTGTAAGTCAAGAGAATTGCTGGCATTAAAGATTTTTGTGCTGGTTTTTGAAAAGTGAGTCCAGCCACATCAAATGTTAATCTATAACCTTTCACACCCTCAAGAAAGTTGTAAGAAGTAAGCCACCGGGGGGGGGGGGGGGGGGGGGAAGACCCTGCCCAGCTCAGCCAACCTAGGTGCTATCACTAAGCCTAAATGCTGCACAGGTAAAGTAAACCTTGCCCTTCACCGGCCAGCGCTCACATCAGTGCGTAAGGACAGAGATGGTAAGATCGGCTCTGGCTGCACTGGGCTTCACTGCCTCTGTCTGCTCTGGGCTTCACTGCCCTGTCTGCTCTCTGTTAGCAATGAGGTGTAAGGAATCTAATCCTTGAAAACAGTTACAGGTTTCACACTACAGCCAAAGTCATGAATAGTTAATCCTGCTCTCACTAGCTCTCGCCTGGACAAAGACACTCTGGCACATCTCTGCTGGTTAAGACAGATCCCTGGTAACTGGGATCTCTTACACTCAGGGTGTCAGCAAAGACTGTTCAAGTTGAAACCAAGTTTAACACATTCTCTGCACTACTCACACAAAATTTATTATTTGCATATTTTGACATGAGATACAGTTTTTGAAATACTCAGAATGAATTATTTTAATGAAGCTCTATTTGTAATAGATTCCAAAAAGATTAATCTCTAATACTGTGACTATAAAGACATAAACTACATCTTATCATCTATAATTTTGCATATAATTTACCTCAGTGGTGCAAGGTTACAGCATATGAGACTGTAGAGTCAAGCCCAAGGTCCACAAAAAAATAAAAATAAATAAATAAATAAAAATGGGGGGGGCAGGGAGAAGGGACAAACTCACTGAACCAATAATCAACCACTTTAAAACATCATCTCAAACAGAAACGGTACTCTAACAGGTGGCAGCATTGTTGCAGAAAGGCATTTTCTTATATGTTACACTTGTAATAAAACAAATTCTATCAAAACAAGCGGCCTTTAATCCTAGCCTTCAGGATGCAGAGGCAGGCAGATCACTATGAATTAGAGGCCACACTGCACAAGCAAGTTCCAGGCCAGCCAAAGTTATATGGTATCTCAAAACTGCGGTGGGGAGCAGGGACGTGCTAAAGAGAATAAGGAGGAACAATTAAGTATTCATAACTGCCAAGTTGTCCCATTAACTTTCATATTTTAGGGAAGGGACATGAATTTTTCCATCCACATGCCAGCAAGCAAGCTATGTATGACCCTGGGCTGGTGGCTAACGAATGCCACAAAAGCAGAGCCCTTGTCATGAGCTCACTGAATCCTCTCAACAACTGCATAAGAGACTGCTTTTTTGAATTTCTTTTTTTATTCTTTTAGACAGATAGTTCCATGTAGCCCAGTAGCTACCTCCAACTTTCTATTTAGTCAAGGCTTGCCTTAAAACTCCTGACTGTCCTTTCTATACTTCCCAAGTGATGGGGCACATCTATGTGTACAGCATAGTGCACCCATCTCAGAAGGGAGGTTCTTAGTATAATTCCTATTTAGTGTGAAACTCTGTAGCTGAAAGAAATTTGTTCACTATTTTAGACAAACAACTTCATCATAAGAATAGGGTGGGGGTGCACTGATGCTCTTGAAAAAGACCTCAGCTTGATACCCAGTAATCTTATGGCGAGCTAGCTCACAGCTATCTGTGGAACCTCCAGTTCCACAGTATCCAGTGCCCTCCTCTGGTCTGCATGACCACTGGACACAAGTAGTAAACTTAGTACAATGAAGGCAAAGCACTCATACACACATTTAAAAAAAAAAAAAAAGCCAAACATGGTGATGCACGCTTTTATTCCTAACAATAAAGCTTGAAAAGCTGAGGCAGGTGGATTTCTATGAGTTCAAGGATAGTCTGGTCTACACAGTAAGTGCCAGGCCAGCTAAGGCCATATAGTGAGACTCTACCTCAAAACAAACAAACAAACAACAAAACAGAATGCTTAGTAACAACTTTAACCAAGAAAGTGGAATATTTGTATACTGAAAACTATCAAACATGTTTTAAAGAAATCAAGGCCCCAAAATCAAAAGCTATCCAGTGGTCAGAGATCAAACAATTCACTATTGAGATATCAGGGCTGAGATGGTGCAGTAGGTAAAGGAGCTGCTGTCAAGCTTGACCATCCACACTCGATCTCCAGAACCAACCGGGTGGAAGGAGAGAACTGGCTACCTCAGGCTGTGCTCGGACCACCATGCTTATACTTGTGTGCACCTGTGTGAGCATACACACACAACATCAATGTTGAAAAAACACTAAAGGTAGGAACACTACTCCTATTTATCAAAAATCAATGTAACTCCTACTAAAGTTCAAGTTACCTTTTTTAACAGAAATAAATTGGCTAATCCTTAACTTCATTTGTGAAAATACAAGGGACAATAACTAACAAAAACAATCTTTAAAAAAAAAAAAGTAAGAAACCAAGTTAATACAAAACTATAGTGAGGAAACTAAGAGTGCGCACACAAGCTGTGCTGAGTCCATGAAACAGACCTGAGCCCAGAAAAATCTTAGTACAATCAACCAGGTTCCCACAAAGATACCAAGATTATTCAATGGGAAAACGGTCTTTTTTAACAAAAGGTGTTAAACAAGTGAACAGTCACATAAAAAAAAAATGAAGGTAAGTTCCTAGCTCACACCAAAAAAATTACCTAAAACTGGAGCTGCAGGATGGCTGCAAGGTGAGGTGTTTCTGGGCAGGCACGACTGCAGAAGAGCGCTGACTCCTAAGAGCTGTCCTCTGACTTTCACACACACACGCAATCACGCCTGCACTCATAACATGCTCACATTTACACACAATAAACACTAAAATGGTTTTAACTAAAGTGGATCAAAAACCTAAATAAATATAAGGACTAGGCTTAAAAAACTCTTGGAAAGAGACAAGCATCATCCTCCCAAATGTGGACTGAGTGCATCTTCTGAGACAGGCCCTTTGAGGCAGAGGCACTGAAGGGCTGGCTGCTTCTGCCAGAGTCTTCACTTGCAGCCGCAGGGTAACTGAGAGCTGGAGTCCCCGCCTTCCTTTTCTTTCTGCATTCTTTCCTTGTGACTAAAGGCACAACATCAGTCATGTTACTAAACCTGAAGTTACCTTGTGTTCCCAGAAAAAAAGCCTACAAGGACAGACTATTTCCCAAGTGAGTAGTTACCTAGCACTAGAAGCCCAGGAAAACTACACTACTGTGGCAGCAACGCAGACCTTCTTGGGATCACATCACAGGACTGAGAGCTGAGACAGCGAGTGACTGTGCCAGGACAATGACTGCTCAATTATGTCCAGGCCTTGCTTCAATTCTTCCTCTTCTCAGACCTAAAGAAATGCATCCATAGAAAATAAACTTTCTCTTCCTACTTTTCACTATTACTAGCCTCTTAGGAAAGTGGTCAAATGTAGCTTATAGGGCCTGCAGGATCCCAGTTATACTTTACAAACTCCACTTTGGCCAGGGGATGGTTCTGCACGTCTTTAATGCCAGCACTCAGGCGGCAGAGGTAGGTGAATCTGAGACCAGCCTTGTCTACATAGTTGAATTCCAGGAGAGCCAGCAGGGCTAGAGAGAGACTCTGTCTTGAATGAACAAACGAACAAATGAACGAACACCACAGGTGAGGCCATCAAGGTAATTTAGGCAGGAAAGGTAGGTTCAGCGATGCCTGACATCATGAGTTTGATCAATGGAACCCATACCATTTCGAGAACTGACTCTGACAATTGTCCTCTGACCTCCACACAGCACTGTGACATGTACCTCCACACATATACAATAAGTAAATCAATGTCATTCTTCAAAACATGTTAGGTGGCAAACATTGAAAGTACTTGGTGGCACTTGAAAGGTAGAGAACATCCCAGGTTCAAGGTCATCTCTAATTCAACAGTGAGTTCCAGGCCAGCCTCAGCTGCACACACAGTAAAGGGAAGAAACGGCACATATATCAACTGATGAAGGATTGTTATAAATGTGATATATATGTACATGTATGTATAAAATCATATACACACAGAGAGAACAGAAAGGGCATTATTACATGCTACCACATAAACCTTGAAAGCACTGTTCCAAATAGAAACATTCATCTAGACAAAGTGTTAATGTGATCTTTGCATTACAAAGGAGTTTCTCCTAAAATATGAAGGTTTATTTTTGAGAGATAAAAATATTCTCAAGTTATATAATGTAATGATTGTACAACACTAGGAATAGCTCTTTTAAAAAACTACTAAAGCATAGCTTTAAACAGTAACAAGTCATTTTAAAATTTTCTCGATTAAAAAGACAACAGGAGATTCCAGAACAAATTATGTGCAGTTAAGAGAATAGAATCCCATCGATGCGACTCCAGAGGCCTAGATCCACAGCTACAGGGAAAGCATGGCTCTGACTGAGGAAAGCAAGACCTCCACCTTGGTAAGGAGGGTTGAGAGAACAACGCTGGAAGGAAACAACAAAAGAATGCCCTGTCACTCTGTGGGCAGTCAAGAGTTAAGAAAGCAGAGCTATGGATATAGCTCAGAACAGTGCTAACCTAGCAGAAACCCAGCGAGGCAAAAGTAGAGTGGCAGGGCCACGGAGGTGGCCTAAGAATCACAAGTTCAAGAACAGCCTGGGCTAACATGAGACTGTGCCTTGGGAGGGAGGGAGGGAAGCCAGGGATATTGATAAAGCAGTTCTTTACTGGCCTCTCACAAGGCAGAAATGCAACTAATTACAAATGTAACAAACCAGAGTCATTCCTAAAAGATTCAACAAATGAAAAGATTTAAGGTAAAATTTTTACAATATATGTCATGTCTGAAGAAAAATATTAAACTTTATAGTGCTAGTTATAAAGCCTGTCAATTTACCAAGATTCACTTTGTGTCGGTGCACCCACACAGAACCCCTCAGGAATTTCACCAATTATCACCTCTCTCATCTGTAAATCCAAAAGTTCTCACCTCACATGTCAGTGGTCTTTTATAAAAATCTTCCTCAGCAGCAATGGTAAAAACAACTTCCATGGCTAACTGCTTTTACAAGCTATTACTAAGTACAACAGATACCTCAGCCAACAGTCTACTTTGTTGTCCTGTTGTCTGTGGAGTCTGAAGCAAAGAGATGAACGGCATGAAACAATAATCCCCCTGCCTCCACCCCCAAATACTAGGACTACAGACACATAGCACCACACCCAGCTAAGTTACTTATCGAATAGTCACAGATCAACATAGCCTTAAAAAGACTCAACACGAATGTGCGCACACACACACAGCAGAGCTGATGACTCCCCATTGTCATCATCTTCAGCCTAGCATTAAGTTGGGTTCCAGTCACATAAAAACAGCATTTTAGGCAGATATGGCTAAGAGAGATGGGGCTTTGACAATTTTGTAAATGTCTACAATACATTCCTATTATCCTCCCCTCCCCTCCCCTCCCCTCCCCTCCCCTCCCCTCCCCTCCTCTCCCACTGCTATTTCTTCTCCCTCCCATCCATCATCCCCTCCTCCCTACTATTCCCCTTCCCAGATTCCTAACTTTTGGGTCTCCTAAGTCACCTACTTTACCCAGGGCCATATGTGTGCCTGACAGATTGGGACTCCTACTGGAGCTCAGTGAGGTCACCAGTGGGAGCACACTGGAGGCAATGACACCTCTCTCCCTGATCATCTGTCAATCTTAATCACATTAAGTGTTAACACTGCTAAGTGCTATGTGGGATCACAAATTCTAATGATTCACGGACCTACTAAATCATCCTCTTGGGAACAGTGATGCCTATGACATCATGTAGATAACTTTTAATCTGTGGAAGACTCTTGTCCTCCCTATTTCCCTAATGGATTATAAATACAAAACAACAACAACCACAAAAACACTTCACTTTATAAGCTCAAATAACTAGCCAATCAAGCCAAACATTACTCATTACTGAATTCAATATGAAGGATGCTAGATATACTAGGTCTACTATATGTAGTCTCAGAATTTCACTTCTACCAAAATTACCCTAGAAAAACATTCACATTGCCGGAATGTACGTAGCTCAGCAGTACACCATGTTAACAGTTAACAGATACAAAGCCCTAAATTTGTTGCCTAATGGGGGTTGGGGGGCAGCGGGGGATAGGGAAGAAGGGAGGGAGGGAGAGAGGCATCATACAAAGATATTCACTCATGGCCAATGAGATGCACAGCAGGTAAAGGCACTGGCCATCCCCAGATGACCTGCCCATTTGAATTCAATCCCCAGACCCCACAGTAGACAGAGCGAGCCAGCGCTGCACTGTCCTCTGCACTCCACACAGACACCACAGCATGCGCATGCTGATCCTTTGTCACACACGGTATGATCTTACAAATCTAGAGGAGCTGGAGTGTATCTAACAGAGCAATGGACACCCACTGCTAAGTGGGCCACACTTATATTCAAAATATACAGTATTAAAAAGGAATGAAATAGATATCATAAACATATCTAAAGCATAACTCTTACTAAAGCCAAATGTGAAACATTCAAAAAACAAAATGAGACTATCACTAATATGCATTTATGCATATGTATGCATAAGTACATACATATGTAAAAAAAAAAGGGAGAGGGGTAAATGCTGAAGAGGAATATATCCTAAACTATTATAAAATATTCAACCCTTTACTTCTTCTTAACAGGTATTATCTATGTAAATTAAAATCAATGGTTAAATATTAAGACCTCAGTGTGTCCCATCTAAAACATGTCCCTTCTACTGCACAGCTTTTAGATGAACACTAGGCAAAAGACTGCCACCACACCATTATAAATAGCTCTCCAAAAGGCCAATTTTCACATTCAAATAAAATTCACAGTTTAATCAAGGTCAAGGCAATGTTCTGTTGGAATCCTGAAAGTGTTATACTGAAGGAAAAGAACAACTAAATTTTCCTGACACTGTTCTGCCACAACAAAGGGTAGTCATGTGGAGCTTATACATTTGGCATTTCTAAAAAGACAAGCTTTAAAATCTAAATTCAGGCTGTTCCTTCTAATTCTATCCACTGCTGGCTCTTAAACAATCAGAGTACATCAATGAATTTAAAAAATGTAAAAATACAGCTATCGATTAAGCAGCCCAAAAAGTGTCAGGTCTCTGCTATGCAATACCTGCATGTTTATGGAGGACATAAAGTCTCCCGGGGTCTAGGAGCTGAGCTCATGGTAGAAAGCCTAATCTGTAAGCCAGAATACACATCTTCTCTTGCTAGGCCAGGAAGAGGAAGAAGACATGCTTAGGATGTTGGAGTTGGGTGCTACACAGGAAGA
Source organism: Mastomys natalensis (assembly GCA_021653895.1). Lineage (NCBI taxonomy): Eukaryota > Metazoa > Chordata > Mammalia > Rodentia > Muridae > Mastomys > Mastomys natalensis. Next base: position 279,251 of record JAJTUV010000363.1, on the reverse strand, counting down.
CCACAGATCACAGAGTAACTATCGTAACAAAAAGCAGGGGGAGATGCCTGAACAAGGGGTTAGGAAGTTCTGTGTGTCCATGTATATACATGGAAAACTTTACATTTTAAAATATTTTAATTGAGAAGAAAGGACTAGGTGTATTGAGGTGAAAGTAATGTATCCTCAAATGCCTACCCAGCCACCTCCGACTCTACTGCTGTCATGAAATGCAGACAAAATTGCACTACCAAGGCTTAGAGAGCTATGGGGACATGAGAGTTGAAAGATGACCTATCGTAGTTCTAAGGCATTCTGGATGACAACACTGACATTAGATTACATGTAAAAAAGACATAATAGGTTTTTTGGCTCCCTCAAAGCCCTCCATCTCAGACACTGCATGGATACTCTCAAGACCTCTGAAGTACACCTAAGGACATGGGGGCCAGCTCCTACACCAGTAGCCCCACACTGGGACAGCCCTGGGGCTTTTTTGCCTCAATTGGTAAAGACCACTGACTTCCTAATATTTGCTGCAAAAACTCCCAACAGGTAATATCCATTCCTCACACAACACACACCCTGTGTTCTCTGAACCACCTGTGGCACTAGCTGTCTGTGTCCTTCATCAGTTCGGTTCTCTTTCAAGGCCCCCACTGCTACCGTCCAGCAGCTTCTCTGGGTCTTTCCCAAATGATTAGCTCTGCCACTGAAGCCTTTATTATTTCAGATTTCTTTGTGTAATGGTAAAAAAAAAAAGTCATTCTTTTCACATTCTAGTGACAGCTATCTTTCAATGTGGCAAGCATTACATATCTTCGTAACAACACTGTTAGAATCCAAGCATCTAGGAGCACCTAGGAGGCTAGGGCAAGCTGACCAAGGTCAGCCTAAGAAGACCATCTTAAAACATGAGGCTGGGGGGGTAGTCCAGGGGGCAGAATACTTGCCTAGCATCACAAAGCCCTGGGTTTAATCCCCACTACCATAAAACAAACAAACAAAAGCCCCCACTGTTGAGTAAATATAAATACCATTCCCCCTTTATAGATGGGAGAAGCTAAAAGGTAAGGTTAACTGTACACATCTAAAGTCACCCAGTTAATAAGCTAAGACCCAGACTCCACCCCAGCTCTATCTACCCACTGAACTGAAGTCTCTCCATTTCAGAAACCTAAGGTGGTCTCAGCAGGGAATGAATTATGTCAGCTCATCTTTCTCATCCAACTACAAACTTTAGAGGATGCTAGGCTATGTGAAGATCACACAATCCAACCCCACAGTGCAAGATGGCACTCAAAACTGCCACATCCCAACAGGCTGCCAAGGGATCTACAAACTGTACCTACACTATGCACCCTTGTTGCTACAGCCAAGACTTTGGAAGAATGACGAACAACACAGTACAGCTCAGGCACAAGATGGGATGAGGTCTGCCACATGCTGCAATGTGGATAAACCATGAAAATAGTATGAATAAAATAGCCACAAACAAAAGGACAAATAGTAGTACTGAACTCCACTTATGTGTAGTATATATGGAATAAGAGATGAGACATAAGACACAGACTGGGAGGGGAAATGGAGAGCTATTATTTGGTGGTCACAGAATTTCTTTTAGATCATGCAAATTTTCTAGAAGCAGTGCTCATGTCACAAACTTCCTAATGTACTTAATGTCACCAAAGGATATATTTTAGAATGGTTAGGATGGTTAAGGTTTTGTGTTCTGTGTAGTAACAAATTTATAATTAATAAATAATGGCTTGTAGGCTACTTCTAGTGGATATACCATTCTAGACATCAAACCCAGACTCCACAAGGCAAGGAGCCAAAGAGAAGATCAAATACCAACTTAAAGTTTCAGAAGAGGACATATACGGCTGGTAAGTGAGCTCGTGGTTTGCTGGGTGTCGCTAATGGACATTCTGACAAGTTAACCCAGAGGAGAAAGGCTTGGTAAACCAGCACGCTACCATTAAGCACACATATTCTCACCTACTGAAGAGTGAATCTAAAGAGCACTAGAATATTTTGGGCAATTTATGCACACATGCTTTTCAACAAGCATTTTCAGAATCCCTTTAACAGACACAATCAGCTTTGAGCTGAGGGCACCTCTGACACATAACTGTACAAAGTAATGTCAACAGAAAAGCAAACACAATGTTCTTTATCATTCTCTGGCTCTAACTTTCAGAGTTTCATTCAGAGAGAGAGAGAGACTGAGTCGGTCCACAGCTCACCGAGTGTGCTGTCTTGCTGTCCACCCTGTCCCAGGGCTCTATCTGTCTCCTGAGGTCTGTGATTACCGGAGGCTGAAATGCCTGCCCAACTTTTCTATGTGGTTCTGGGGATCCAAACTCTGGTGATCACACGTGTACAGAACGGGTCTTATTCACCTAATTGCCTCTCCCCAGCCTGTCGGAGCTCTGTAGGAGCGAGACTAGGAGTCTTCTCTAGCACTAACAGTGGTCATATTTCTTAAAGCAACAAAGTATAAACAAACTTTTATTGGTTTATAAGCTTTTGAGCCACCCTTGTCGTTTAACATAATACACGTTAGATGTTACCTGCCTGTATTGATAGTTCATCTCTTTTTACTGTTAAGTAATATTCAGCATCTAGATGTATCACTATTTAGCCATTTCCCTGGTCAAAGAAACTGAAATAGTTCTCACTTCTTTTGTTTAAAAAAAGAAAAAAGAAAGAAAGAAATCAAGTTTTTTTTTAAAAAGGGCAAGTTTCTGTATGGACTTGCTTTTATGTCCTTATATGAACAGCAGGAGTCACATGGTTAAGTACACATGTGAAGACAGTCCACTTCCTTACATCCCCCCACCTCAATAATAGGCACAGCAGAAGCTTCTTGCACATGCTCCTCTTCCTTATTAGAGGCTATTCATTCCATTTTTTTTTAATAATTATATTATTTATTTACATTTCAAATGTTCTCCCCCTTCCCCACCCCCCTCCAACAGCCCTCATTCCATCTTCTTAATGACTCTTTTTCTAGTTTATCTTTTTTAAGGTTTCTCAATTTTTTTATTATATACTCAAAGAGATGGCAAGAATCTCTTTCACTGGCTGGATGGTCCTGAATAATCCAGTCTAGCAAGGTCACTTATTGTGACATAATTAAGTCCATGCCCTCTGTATACAGATGGGAGAAGGGCTGCAAGCTGGCAGAACCTCAAATCAGATCAGACTGCAGTGGTCTAAACATACACAGCAGGAGCGAGAAAGCTGCCCTGGCGGAGCTGTCTCAGCCACTCCAGCAGAGCTGCTGGAGCCCACACTGCCGTCAGAGCCTGTCCCTGTTTCCTTTCTGAAGCCCACATTGGGATGAAACTCACAGCAATCTTCCTCCCTGGCCTTCCAAGTGCTGGAACTGAAAAGGTCTCAGCAGCCCCAACAGATAAGGTTGGCCACGTCCAATACACAAATTAAAGAGTAATGGTGACAAGCAAAGAAAAAGATTTATTTAGTGTGGCCACAGGAAAAATAAATGCATAAAAGGGTCCAGTTACCAAGCCCATCTTGGGGTATTCGTAATTAAGTAAATGTTGGTCTAGGTCACTGTCTATAAATTATTAATATTAATCACTGCTATCACCTGAGAGGACTGATCTGGTTCCATTCACTCTCTTGGATGAATGCCCTGAGGAGAGGCTGTGCTTTTCCCAGAATCCAGGGTGACTGCAAGCTTAGGAGAAGGACTTGTCTCTTGGGCCTTGAAGATGAAAATGAAGTAGGAAGAGTCAAGCAAAAACCTGACCTGAAGGAAAGATAGACAAACAAATTAAGACAGAAATGCCATGCCTTCAACCTGCCTTTCAAGTTGCCTTGTAGGCCCAGCCGAGGAGATGGCAGTTTTCAGCAAAGTTGTAAGTCTGTTTCAGGGTTCCTGGGCAACCCACTGCGTCTGCTCCCCCTCTCCATCTCTGTGGTTTGTTGTTATTCTGGTGTGTGTTTCACGGTACCATAGCTAAAACCCTTTGCTAAACCTAAAGTCACAAAAACTTTTTTCTGATAGTTTAATCCTTTTTAAATTATTTTTTACCTTTTATGAAAGACATACAAGGTATCAATTTTTTTTTTTTTTTTTTTTTTTTTTTTTTTACTACTTGCTCTAAAGTGGTATTGCATTTACTGATGTGGATTTAAAGCTTAGCTCTCACCTCAACAGGAAAATAAGACTGTTTGTTCTGAGCCAATCATGAGTGTGCAGACTGGAAACACAGATTTAAGTTATCTTGAATAACAAGTTTCAGTGAAGATGCGGGTGCATGAAATTTTTATGGTCAGAGACTGAAACAAATACGTCGAAGCATTTCCCAAATATGCTGCTAAGGACATCAGGCAGGTGGATCAAGGCCATTTGGATAGCATTTTCCTGTGGATCTTAAATGTTCTCTAATGACAATATTAGCTTTGGGGATAGTAGAAGCAGGTAATCTGATAAGGCAATGTATTCTAAAGGTTATGCCTAATAGTTGAGAGGATGTTAGGAAATCTAATGAAGGTAGGTGCTTAAGAAAATTAAAATTAGGCTCAGCAGTTAAGAGCACTGACTGCTCTTCCAGAGGTCCTGAATTCAATTCCCAGCAAGCACATGGTGGCTCACACCGTCTATAACGGGATCCGATGCCCTCCTCTAGTGTGTCTAGTGTGTCTGAAGATACTCATAAAAATAAAATAAATAAATCTTAACAAAAAAGAAAAGAAGACCTGGCTTCGTATCTGCAGTGTTCCAGGTCTACAACATCAAGTTCCAACTAGTCAGTCTGCCTTATCAAATCTTCAACATAGGTGTGGGGGGGGCGGGCTGGGGACAGATTTCAGTTTACACTAGACAAATATTTTCTGAGTACATTGGTCTGGGATGTAAGAGGATGAAGAAACAGGAAACAGCCACATAAACAACCAACTCGCTAAAATATAAGGCCAACTTCAACTAGTAAAGAAACTCAGCAGCTAATAGCTGAGAGTGGGGGACACGCTCATGTGTGCAAAGATGAGCAAAAACCAGATACAAAGTATAACCTTAGGGAGAAGAGGAAAACACAAACAGCCACAAGATATCAAAGTATCAAGTTCGTTCAGGAAGACTGGAGCAGGAAATCCCCTAGGCTTTCCATTAGCAGCACATGATCCCATATGCTCACGGCTTTTAGTAGAAAGTTTGAGTGAACTGTATGCTTTTTTAAAAAATGAAAAAAACAGTATTCCAATGTACTCATTGCTTCAGTGAAAAATATATCTATAAAGCAAAATAACAAATCTCTCAAAGAAGCCTGGCTCAGAACATGCTGTAATCCTGTGCAGAAGAAGCCATCTCATCTCCCCAAGCTAACTTTACACCACTGCAACGGGTCAGTGCACGCCTCCAAACAAAAAGGACTGCCACCACCCTAGGTCCTCTTCTGACACCAACCCCTTCCTGTAGAAATGATAAGGACCAAGACTTTACACCCAGGTCAGCTCAGCCCAGAGCCAGAGCTCAGGTGGTTTATGTTCTTTCATGAGTTACTTCCGACACCATCAACAAACACCTCTTGACCCACAGAGGTCCCTCACCTGACCACTCAACCTAAGGACCTTCCTAGTCTCAAAAACGATTGTTCTATGCCTCCAGTAGGACTGTTCAGTGCACGCCTTGGACATGAAAGGTTTCTCTGCTCTCCTGATTTTATCACCTGGTTGGAGGTGGGAACCACACACTTTCCTCTTACACAGTCTTAAAAATTACAAGTGGAACCCAAGGGGCATGTGCCTGTAATTTCAGCATTTGGGAAATGAAAGCAGGAAGATCAAGAGTTCAAGGCTATCCTTAAGCTATGTTCAAGGCCGACTTGGACTAATGAAACCATGCCTGAAAAAAACTTAAGAGGTTAAGGGTGAATGGTTTTTGTTCAAGAAGGGCCTAATACTATATACTAGCATGCAAGCCCAAGTTCCTATGTCTTCCAATTGAAGGCTTCATCTTACCTCAAAACTTTACATAACATTACTTGCAAGCAAAACATCCATATATATATAATTTTAATATATTTTTGAGAAAGCAAAAAAAAAAAAAATCATGGTATATTCCTGTAAATTTAGTACTTGAGAGGTAGAGGTAGGAGATGGGGCTTCAATGCCGATCTTGAACCATGGGGAGTTTGAGGCTAGCCTATGTTTCATGGTACTCTGTCTCAAAGAAACAAACAAAGGGCATTACACAAAGGGCAGGTTAAAATATACGTCCATCACACCATCCACCATAGGATGAAAGAGCTACACGTCCATCACACCATCCATTATGCAAACATTTTCTATAAAGCCTTCAAAAGGTTTTTTTGTGGCAATTTCATGTGACACTTGTTAGGAACTTGAGGGACAGTTCCTAAATGTCTCTCAAGAAGTCATAGGAAATGTGTAGTCAACACAGGCCCCTTTTCCACCAACCCTAACAACTCCTGGAATTCTAAGTATAGCCCATGTTTGCTCAAGGGTTATCTCACAATGAAGGGAATTTTATAATATCTACCAATGTAAAATAATGAGCCTGTGCAGCTGAAGAATACGCTGGATGTGGGAAGAGCAGGGTTCAATCGTATCTGAACCAGTTATGTGGTCCACAAGTCACAACAGTAAAAATAATGAAGCAAAACATCCTCCAAAATACGGAAGGCGTCTGGCGCAGGACACATGTTATCTCAGGCACAGTGTCTACACTCTCAGCTGTGACTCCACCCTCCAATAATGCTTGCATTATGGGAAGCTGTCATCAACCTACAGTAGAAACATGTAAATCCTGACATTCCATTTCTCAGAAAGTAAATTTACTCAAGACTGATCTTATCTAGTCCAATTCCAATAAATTCTACAATAAAATGGAAACTGTATACAAATTCCTAAAATAATCACTTCAAGTCACAAGCACAAGGCATCCATCAAAAATTAAATAAATACCTAACAAACAGAAACTTTATGCATCAATCAAACTAAAATTAATCTGTATGTGTGTGGTGTGTGTGTGTGTGTGTGTGTGTGTGTGTGTGTGTATGTGTGTGTCTAGGTGTGTTTCCAGGTATGAGTGTACATCTAGAGATCAATGTCAAATATCTTCAGTTCTTCCAAATGTTACTGTTTGAGACGGGACCTTTCATTGAACAGAACTCAGCAGCTGTGCTACACTGGCTGGCCAGCAAGTCTAGGCTGCCCCGGTTCCTCCCATTCAAGACTCGGCACATGCCACTGCCCCAGGCTTCCTGGAGTCTGTACTTGCACAACAAGCACTTCCCCCGCTATACCATCTCCCTATCCACAAAATATACAAATTGATCTTAGCACAGAAGCTGCTTTTCATAGTAAACCTTGAGATATGGATTTGTAGATAGCATCTTCTATCATGATGGATAGAAACAAAGGTTTCAGGAAAGCACGATGCTGTCTTTCTCTGTGCTTCTCCTCGGTATGAATTCACTGCATGTGGCTCTGTAATGTAAACTGTTCACACTCACAGACACTGCACTGTGTGCTCTCCCACACATAGCCCTCCTGCCCTTCAACACCAATGCTCACTCGTCCCCTTTGTCCTCTGTGTTACCCAACAAGGCCATGTGTGTCTTCTATCATGACATATATACATACATGATTCCATTCATCTACATAAAATCCAGAAACCACAAATGAGAAAAAAAATATTAGTTTTTCTAAAACTGATTTACCTGGATAATTATCTCCCATTCATTTGTTTTCCTACAAACAACATAATTTTGTTTTTATTTATGGCTAAAATAATCCCATTATTGATTTGTTGCTATGGTTTATAAAAACAAAGAAACAGGAACAACAGAATGTTGTACTGTAAAGGTTTTGTGTGCATCAACTATCTCTAAGGACAAAACACAATCAGCTAACATAAATATACTTATAAGCTTCACACTAGCATAAAATTAAAAAGACTATACCAGGATTATCATTGACTTCTGTGTAGCATTAAATCTACAAGTGAGCCACTAAGAATGAAAGACAAAACCTCTTGCCTCAATTCACAATCCCAGCAACTCTCCTCCTGACCAAAAAACAAAAACCAAAAAAAACCTCTTAATTTTCATATTCCTGTAAGAAAATTAAAAATATAAATGATACCTATACTTATAGAAGAACTATGTACCAAAAGCAAATTATCTTGTCAAAGATTTTAATCTTTCTTACTATTTTGATCTCTCTGATTAAGTCTTGGATTCCATTAGCTTGTTCCCCGTTGGATAAAAATACTATTGATAATTTGATTCAATTAATTACTACACAGGAAAAACAAGACAAGAAGTATTCCAAACATTTTCACTATAGAGAAAGAAAAATTACAACTTGTTCTTTAAGATCTGTTTACAGCCGGGCGGTGGTGGCTCACGCCTTTAATCCCAGCACTTGGGAGGCACAGGCAGGTGGATTTCTGAGTTCGAGGCCAGCCTGGTCTACAGAGTGAGTTCCAGGACAGCCAGGGCAATACAGAGAAACCCTGTCTCGAAAAACAAACAACAACAAAAAAAATCTGTTTACAAATTGGAGAAACACCATTTTGAAAACATTGGTATAAGAACTTAATAAAAAGGTTTTAAAGACTGAAAAGAAAATTGAAATGGAAAACTTTATTATAGTCCAAACCCAAGAAAGCATTCATATCAAAATCGTGACAGGATAATGTCAGCTTGTTCATCTGATCTCAATGGCACAATGGTGGCACACCATGAAGCTCGGGAGTCAATTGGGCTCATTGTTCACAGAGCTGAATATGACACAGGGTTAACTGTGGCTCAGAAAACTGCTTCCATTATCCCAAACTCTTTTTGGCTCAGAGTCCATAGATCAATAAATCTAAAGCGCTAACAACCCAAACCTCTTTCCCAGGTTATTCAAGAGTCTTAGCACCCAATGTCTTTTGTCTAATTCCAAAAACTGATTCTCTCATCACAGGGTACAGATTCGTGAGCAGTGAAAATATCCAAAGGTGTAAGACAAGGTACAATGCAGCACTCTTGTGGTAAGTGCACCCCATTCATAAGCAAGATTCATTTCCACTCAAGACCACGAGGTCTAAACATCAGGGCTACCTTATTAAATCCTTTATGGAACCAGGCAAAATATGCACGCCATGCGTAGTAAACATCAACGAGGTAGTTAGAGAGTGAACTCTTCATTCCTCAGCTGATACAGAACGATGACCAACAGAGAGAAAAAATATGTAAACCATCTCTTCCATTTTTCATTCTATAGTCCAGAGCCTCAATACAAACAACTCACAAAAGCACCATGGGGGGCGGAGGGCTACCCCAACTACAATGACTAACTGCCACATCTTGACTACACCTAGAATCAGAACATCTTTGCTTAAAAGCAAGACTAAAAGCTTTCCTAGAGTTAAATCCAAAAGTGTATCATTTTAAAAATAAACTAACACTCAGCTAAAGAGATGAACTATTAACTATCAGTACAGTCTTGACTCTAGAACTTAACAAGAAATACTGTTCAAAATGCTTATTTTCTCTCTATTCTCTGAATTTTTCAAAACCATGGGTGGAAAGAATATAGGATATTTACTTAATAAAAAACCCTGCTGCCTGCTAGTTTATCACAGAAGTATTCCAAAGGCCATAGCAAAGAACTACTAGTTTATCCTAGAACAGTAGCTTTTGCATTTTTGGGGGGTGGTGGGGAGGAGGGGCGTGCGCACTGTTCTGGTCTGGTTGTTTTGGTGAATTGGTTGGTTATTGGTAGGTCTCACCCAGTGCCCTTCCCAGCCCTTTTTCACTCTGCCCCTACCCTAAACCTCTCCCTCCCAGGGTCTGGGCTTCTGATGTCACTTCAATCTCTATATAACTAGGCCATTTTGGCTCTGCAGGTCTCTTGTCACATCCAGTCCCCAACAGCACCACCCTACCTCCCTACTCGAGGACGCCTGTTCCACTCCCTCTCCCTCTCCCTCCTGCTAGGTCCTCTCATGGTCCTGCTTGGTCTGCCAGCTGTGTTCAGCCCAGAATCCTCCGGCTGCCTGCATCTTCTCCCTGCTTCATCAAGGGTCACATCCTTGCTGTCTTCATTTTTTCATTCAGTTGGCTGGTTTTGTTTTTAAGACAGAATTCTCACTGTGTAGATGAGCCTCAAATTTGAAGCAATCCTGCAGCCTCAGCCATCTGAGTGCCTGAGTGCCACTCCTAGCTCTAAGAAACAAGTTTTCTTAGAAATATCTACAGACAAATCTATGATCTTCTTCATTCCTGTGTTACTTACAACTATTTTGTGTGATTTGGGAGAGTCAGGGCTGAATTACCAAATGGAAGAGGAAGCACACTGTAGGGAGGCAAGGCCTTTCCCGTCTCCCTGCCTCATGGACTCTAACAAAGGGCAGGACAACAGGAGCACCACAGTGTACTGACAACACACACAGATGAAAGGGGACGCACTATCACTGGCCAGCTCCCCTAGGTGCATGTTTCCTTTTTATGTGCTGCTGCAGAATGAAACAAAGTAACAGAAAATAAAAGTGTGGAGAAAATGCTAAACAAGGAAGTTTGGGCTACAGAGGAAGCAAAATATGTGGGAAAGCGAGAGTGGAGAAACTCGACAAAGAAAGGTAGTTTAATAAGAAACATTACATGTGAAAAATGTATACCTTGTTTTTAAAACAGAAAGTACAGAGAGCTAATAACCTGCTCAAAACCAAGTTCCTGTGCCAAGATGGCACTGGGGACCACACTCTGATTACCTTCAAAATTTTGACAATAAAAGTTTTAAAAGGGATACAAAATAGCATCTGCTGAGGGTGGGCTCAGAGAGAGAAGACTGACCACCAGCACATATCAGGGCCCTGGGGTCGATCCACAGCATCAGGGGCTGGGGAGGCAGATACTTCTTTTAAAGATACTGATATCTGACATTTCTGAAACCATCAGAATCATGACAACTCTCTTCCGTACTACTTTGTATCTTCTTGCTTTTTTTCACTTTTCAGGGAAAGAAAAGCAAACACTGTTGCTTTGTATTGTTGGGTCTTATGATTCTAATGGATTTGATCAGACCCTGGAGAGCCATCTGTCTCTATACACTTGCCTTAAATACATTTACTTGTGCTCCCTAAAAAGTGGTTTCACAACATATATAAAAGCCACAGAAACTACAAATTACTGTTGCAAATCACATTTCCCTAGAAACAATCTTTTTAGGTAGAAATGTTCAAAGATTTATTTATTTTATTTGTATGTATGTAAGTATGCATGAATTAATAAATGTCATGTGTATATAAGTTCCCATGGAAGACAGAAGGCATCTTGTTCCCTGAAACCAGAGTTATATGTAGTCATGAGCCACCAGATAGAGATGTTGAGAATCAAACCCAGGTCCTCTGTAAGAGCAGTCAATGCTCGTAACCACTGAACCATCTCTCCAGCCCAAAGGTAGGCATTTTCAAACATGTAAGCCAAAACTCGTCATTTTCTGCTCAATAGCAGAAATAGATAACCAGGCATTTGGCATTCTTTTAAAGTCTGAGAATAAAAGGGAAAAGTCACAAAGAGAAGCATGTTGGCTAACTGCTGCCCTCTTGCTGGCATGGCACCATCTTCAGATAAAGCATTTAATCCAGTTCTTCAAAAATGTCTTCATCTGTAATCCATTTTAACAGTTTAAATGTCTCAAAATTAAGGTATGGGAGCATGTATTTATCCCTAACTCTGAACAGTGCACATCATCCTCTTATGGACATCAGTGTTTCATAAGGAACCAACTGTCTGTGACACTCAGCCTAGGCACGGAGAAATTCAAAGGAAGGATTTGGTGGTTTAGAATTTGCTTTAGAGGTCACATATTTTTAGCTTAACTTTTCCTATTTGTTTGTTTGTAGAGAAGGTGGCAGGACGGGCCTGTGGATGTCAGAAGCTATTATGGACCTCAGTTCTCTCCTCTACCATGTGGGCTCTGGGATTTATCTCAGATCTTCTAGTTGATGACAAGCTCCTGTAATACTTGGGTCATCTTTTTTTTTTTTTTTTTTTTTTTTTTTGTTTTTTGTATTTTGTATTTTGTATTTTTCAAGACGTGGGTTTCACTATGTAGCTCTAGCTATCCTGCAAAACTCACTGTGTAGATCAGGTTGGCCTTGAATTCACAGAGCTCTGCCTGCTTCTGCCTTCCTGGTACTGGACTCAAAGGTGTGGGTCACCTTACAGGTGGCTATCTTATCTGTTAATGTAAAAGAGATAACAGAAGTAGGCTTATCAATGTCTTTTCCAAGAGGAAGAAAATATAACTAACAGATTATGGTAGTATTATTGGAAGGCATGGGGAAGTGTCTCATGATATATCTTCAGTTGGCCTCAAATTCCCAGCAAGTTTCCCTAGTATTGAGACTACAGGTGTGAATCATGAGGTCCTACTTACTAAAATTAAATTTTACTGCAATCTTACTACTCAAAATTTTATAAGTACAAATACCACTACACCTGCTAGAGTGATTATGTTGAAGCTTTTCTTAAAACAAGAAAATCTTATTACCAGGTCACTAAAACCTGTAAGAGTTCAAACTCCTAGTCGGGCAGTGGTGACACACGCCTTTAATCCCAGCACTTGGGAGGCAGAGGCAGGCAAATTTCTGAGTTTGAGGCCAGCCTGGTCTACAGAGTGAGTTCCAGGACAGCCAGGGCTACACAGAGAAACCCTGTCTCGAAAACCAAAAAAAAAAAAGAGTTCAAACTCCTGGGACCCAAGGTAAATGAAAAGAAATTGACTCCTTAAAGTTATCCTCTGACTTCCACATAAATACCATGACACATACCTGCACACAGGAACATACACACATAAACACATATAAAAACAATGATATATACTTAAAAAAGAAAATCAAAGTCTTATTCCCAAGAGTAAAGTAAACACTTGGGAGGTAGGAAAACAAGAAATTGATTGCAAAACCATCCTTACATTTTAGGATGTTTCAACAAAAGGAAAAAAACAAAAAACAGGCTTTATGGTTTAACAGGCTTTCCGGGGTGCATAGAAGCAACCAACTTCCTGGGTAAAGCAAGGCTAGCTCTACACTGCCTCTGGTAAGCCAGTGGCCTAGGACTACAAATGAACAGCAAAGACTGATGGGTAAGACAGACTTGGGAGTACGTCTGTCTGTGCACATAATGGATGCTTTTTACTCTTGTCTGCACTTTCCTTGCTTGACTTAAGTTATTTTACTGTAAACAGAAAAAGACTCCTTGAGGAAAAAGTCCCAAAGACGTTGTTCTCCCCGTTGTTCTCCCTGTATTGCTAAATACAGTGCCTTTCTGAGGTCTCAAACCCATCAGTCAGTAGACGTGCTCTAAAAAGACTCTGGATAAATTTATGCTCAAAGCAACTGCACATGTTAGGAGACTATATGTTTTTTCACATTTTTTTAATTTACTGAAGCTGACGATAAGCATGCCTTATAAGCATGCTTATGCTTATAAGCGTAAACTGTATGTTCTCATAACATCATAGCTATAATGAATTGGGGCACACCATGGTGATTCGGATTGAGGCTCTGGCAGACTAACTGTTCTCACAGCAGCCTGTATAATTCAAATTATGCACTACAGCTAATCCTAGATTCTACATATATATCTACCATCTACAAAAATAAAGTATCATTTAAGTATCCAGTACACTTAGCTACCTCCAGGCACCATGGTAACAGCAGCCGAAGTTCTGTATGAGGAAGTGTTTTGCAAAGCACTGGGGAAAGTAGCGGGCTCAGTGTGTGCTGTCAGCTTCACCTGCAGCTGCAGCTCATCACCCACCAACTATGTCTGAAAAGTGGCTGTAGGTTTCTTCTCTAGCTTAGAGTTCAAAAGAGTCCGTCATACTATTTTTTAAGGAGAATAAATTCTGTACCAAGGCAAATTTTAGAAAGCAATGTTGAAATCATCCCCAGCAAATCAACTGGGGGACTCGCTCGGTGTTTCTCCTGCTCCCCCCACACGCTCAGAGGCTCACATTCCCTGAGCATGTAAGAACACATTCTTCTGCTGAATAGACTTTTGTTAATGTTCTTGTTCTCTGTCCTTTACTATTCCTTGACAATTCCAAAGATAAATTTTGGTTATTTTCATCCCTCATTACCCTCTCTCTTCTACTAAAACCTTCAGTCAAATGAGTCCTGCCTCTACTCTGATGTTTTTTACTTTTGCTTTGCATGCTGTCTTGGAACTCTCTATACACAGAGAGCAGCAGGCCTCAAGCCTAAGACCCCTATCTTAGCCTGAGTACCTCAAGTCAGGACCCAAAGAAACTCAGGACAAACGGCTGATGTGCCTGATGTACCAAACCACCAGCTGGCCTCTAGGCCCTTACATGCGCTCCCTCTGCTCTTCTCCCATCATCTTCCTACCCCCACCTTCCCACACCACCCTGCACTAAACTTCTCCAGCCCAGGGGCTTCGATTGCCTTTTCACAACTTCTGATTCCTATATAACAAAGCCACTCTTGCCCTTCCTTTTTGTCTCACCCCACCCCACCCCCATCTTCTCATGGTCCAGTTCAGTCCTTCAGACCCTTCCAGAAGCTTCTGGCTGTGCTCTCCCTCATACCTACAATAAATGCCTTCTCCTCAATTATACCTACAAGTGTCATGTCCTCAATTTCATTCACACATTTTCATGTGCAAAATAATGTTCACACACAGATAATACTTACAAACTAGGAGGACAGGTGTGGTATAGCACACATGTAATCCTGACATCAGGGGAACTGAGGTGGGAAATTGCATCAAGCCTGGAGTTCAACTTGCTAGGACAATGCAGGAAAATCCAAAGGAAGCAAGCTTGGTTTACCAAAAGGTAATGCAAATTTCTGCTTATTCAACTAAAAGATTCATTTTGTATAGAACCATGAAATTATCTCATCCTATTTTTAAACCTATACAGTAAATTCCCAGTATTATAGAGTTCACTCAGAGAGTTTCATAACGAATCTACACAGCTAAAAGGCTTGAATTTTTTCTTGAAGATAAACACAGTTCTCATGTTTGCATCTATACCGGTGGGAGCCTCTGTACTTTCTGACCCAGCATTGTCTCCCACTGTTCTACTCCTGGTCCACACTCCTGCAGAGGCAAGTCTCTGAAAATAACTGATCCCATTATTGTCCTGTTTGTTTGAGGCCCTTCCAAGTTGCCCCATTTCCCACAGACACAGAGCTTGCACCTTTGAGGCAGGAGGGTTGACTAGTACCCTGTCAAAGAAAGTTCTAGGCCTATCTTCCCAAAAAGTACATTTAAGTTTTGCAAAAAGAGCACAACTTATTTAATGCTTTTAATATTTCAAACACAAATAAAAAAAATTCATTTTCTCTTAAAGCAGTGGTTCTCAACTTTGCAAATGATGCAACCCTTTAATAGAGTCGCTCATGTTGGGGTGACCGCCAACTGTCTTAGTTAGGGTCTCACTGCCGTCTACAGACACACTATCCAAGGCAAGTCTTACAGGTTCAGAGGTTCAGTCAGTCCATTATCATCAAGGTGGGAACAAGACAGCATCCAGGAAGGCATGGTACAGGAGGAGTTGAGAGTTCTACATCTTCATCTAAAGGCTGCTAGGAGAGGACTGGCTTCCAGGCAGCTAGGGTGAAGGTCTAAAAAGAGCCCATGCCCACAGTGACACACTTCCTCCACCAAGGCCACACCTACTTCAACAAGGCCACACCTTCAAATAATGCGACTCCTTGTGCCAAACATTCAAACCACTACACCAACCATAAAATTATTTTTGTTGCTATTTTATAACTGTAATTTTGCTATTATTATGAATCATAATGGATGTACTGTTATAAATCATAATGTAAATATCTGTATTTTCCAACAGTCTTATGCGACCCCTGTAGAAGGCTTGTTGGACCTCCAAAGGGGTCCTGACCCACAGGCTGAAAACCACTGACTTAAAGGAACTGGTGATTGCTTGAGGCAAGTCAATAAGCATTTGCTGAAGACAGGAGGAAGGCCATGCACTAAAATATGGATAGTATATCAAGTCTTTTCTTTTTTTTTTTTTTTTTTTTTTTTTTTTTTTTTTTTTTGAGGGGAGTGTTGTAACAATTTCTCTGTACAGCTTGGACTGTCCTGGAACTCACTCTGAATACCAAGCTGGCCTCAAACTCAGAGATTTGCCTGCCTATGCTTCAGGAAGTGTTGAGATTACAGGAGTGGGCCACCACAGCCCAGCTACATCAAGTCATTTTTTAAATGCATAGATGTGCCAAAACAATCAACTTTCTAGGTAATCAAACATCTTGTTCCATGCAAGCCAGTGTCACTAGGATTTCTGAAGGAGCTGCTCTGCTGTAGCTCCTGGTGACTCAACTCTTCAGAACGTTGTGTTTCAGTTTTATTTGAGTCGAAGTTTAAAGCACTGAGCCTATCCTTTACGGCTCTCACTGAGAACTAGAACTGCAGAAATATGTTCCGTCTAAGTTCCACCATCTTCTAAAACACCAAAACAATACATTTTTTGTAGCTCAGTAGAATTGGTTGGCGAGCAGAAGGCCCCTGTTCCTCTACATCAGAGAGTAAAGCTCAAATGTCTCAGGGTTGAAGAAAGGTAACAACAGGTCCACTGGTCCAAGGAGTAAGATCCTGGAAATCAACCTAAGAAGACCTAGCTACGAGGGAAACAGCTGACTCAACGATTCTAAACAGACTCATTTTTTTTTTCAGACAATAAATTTTTTTCAGAAAAATAAAGATTTTTCAGACTGGAGAGATGGCTCAGTGGTTAAGAGCACTGACTCTTCTTCCAGAGATCCTAAGTTCAATTCCCAACAACCACATGGTGGCTCACAACCATCTACAATGTGATCTGATGCCTTCTTCTGGTGTGTCTGAAGACAGTTTCAGTGTACTCATATATATAAGATAAATAAATCTTTAAAAAAATAAATTTTTATATATAAAATGTCCCTCCACTTTAAAGCAGATCCCATATAAATCACATCCACAAGTGTGACCTAGTCCCCACCCACCAGGCTACACCCTATAACAGCACAGATGTTTTGATTCCTGTACGTAATATATTGATGCCAATCCTGAGCCACATACTCTGCTAGACAGGGACAATGAAGACATCTCAGGCTGTATCTCTGAGGACACAAGCCCATGGAGGTAAAAAACACACAAACACAATGTCATAGACACTGTGGTCAGTACAAGAACAGAGACATGACATTAGTCCCAGCAGGACCAGGCAAACATCAGTAGAAGTGATGAGGCCACAGGATGCAAAGCTGCAAGGCTACAGGGATGAGCCTTAGTGTCCTGGTGAGATAATGGACCCTCAGAGCCTAAGGGCACAGCAGCTCATCTGGGAAACACATTCATAACTGCAAGATCCTGTAGGGTTTTCTCTTAATGTACTGAGTATAACCCACATCCTATACTACCTAGAATTACCCAAGGAGAGCCTTTTATTCAGACGGACGAGGCTATATTTATATATTTAGGGATACACCACATATCCATATACCTATATTACATACACATGTGCTAGCCTCTGTGTCACTTCTACATTCCTAAAAAGCTAAGAAGCAAATTAATAATTAGCAAGTTTTATTTTCAAAATCCACTCCTACGAGTAAAGCGTGAAGAGGAAATAATAGTAAGACACTTTAGGGGCTAGAGAGACTGACCAGCAGTTGAAAACAGGACACTCTTGCAGAAGCCCTGGATTTGGTTCCTAGTACCTACGTGGTGGCTCCCAACCATCTGTAACTGATTTCCAGGGGATCCTACACCCTCTTGTGGCCTCCACAGGCACAGGTGTGGCACACCTACATACATGCAGACAAAACAGTCGCACGCATAAAAATTTAAAGAGATGCTATACATTTTCTAGTCCTTTTTTCAGATGAGCGAGTGACCTCTCAGCAATCCAGCTCATATATTTAAATGCCTATCCTTCTCTTGCTCTGTGTTGTGTCAAGAGGCTGGTTTTACTCTACATTTAAGCAAAAATATCATCGCCTATGCTCTCAAAAGACAGTCTGCATTCTCTCTTCTCTCACTCAGAATCACAAACACCCACACATCCCTGACAATGTACAGGAGTAAATCACAGAAGCTAATGTTCCTATTTTTCTCAGCACCTCTCACCTTAATGCTTCTAACAGTTGTTCTCAGCCTATGGGTAGCAGCCCCTTTTGGGGACTGAACGACCCTTTCACAGAGGTCATCTAAGACTATCAGAAATAGCAGATATTTACATTACAATTCATAACAGTAAGAAAATTACAGTTATAAAGTAGCAATGAAATAATTTTATGGTTGGGAGTCACCACAACATGAGGAACTGTATTAAAGAGTTGCAGCATTAAGAAGGTTGAGAACCACTGTTCTAACACAAAGTCAACCAGCTTAGGGCAAAGGAGACAGATGGCTCAGTAGACAAGGTGTTTGCCATGGAAGCATGAGGACCAGATTGACGTTCCTAACACCTACACAGAAGCCAGAAGAAAGTGGGGCCTCTCTGCAACCCCAGAGCTAGGAAACAGAAACAGGTCTGGCAGAAACTGGCAAGACAGGTTCAATGGGAGATCCTGCCTCCATAAATAAAAGTGCAGAGCATCACCTAGTGATGACATCACTAGGGCATCACCTAGTGATGACACCTAGTAATGACATCTAGCTTCCACTCACACTCAACACAGCTATAAACGTTTACATGCACACAGGTGTAGGACCGTGAAAGGCAGCCTGATTTCTGGTTGAGCTAGGTTTGAAACCCCGGTGATCCAGCAGATGACCCAGCAGATGACCCTGCAGGGTCCCCTGTAAGGGACGGTAGGCTTTTGCTGCGCACCCAGACTCCAGGCTCCTGACAGGAGGCCGCAGCCCTCCATAGATTTGGGTCCTTTACTCAAAAGCCCCCTTGCCACTCCACAGGTAGAGGGCGAGGCTACAGGCCAGAGCCTCCATATTAATGAGGTACCTAAAGGCCAGAGGGCATAGCCAAGTAAACATTCCTTCCTAGACCCTCTTCCCTGCAAAAGGTACTTAACCTCAGGCCCATCCTGAGAAAACTAGAGTACAGTTTCTCATCTACTTTCCACCATGACAATAAACATCTTACAACCATGGACTACTTCTCTTTCATCCGGATCTGCCGTGGGGAACAATGGAAAAGGTCTTCACCCACAGAGGCCCTAGTCTCATCTCCTGCAGAAGACTTCTCTGCTGCTGTGACCAAGCCAAGACACACTTCTCCCCCTTTCGCCCCCTTTTGGCCAAAGCCCAATCCAGCCTGTACGTCCCCACGTTCTCGGCTCTTTTCTGGGCTCCCAGCGGCACCTGGCTGCCTAAGAGCCTGAGAATCAGCAGGTCCCCGGCTGCCTTTTGGCCCACGCACCCCTCAGTCAACTCTGGCAGTCTGGGGTCCCACAGCTTCACATAGCCCGAAGCCTGCCCATCACCTGTGTGGGAAGTATACAGTCAAACTTCCCACGCCTCTGGCGCCCAACAAGCAGGCACATACATAATACATACTCATTCAAAAATGTTTCCAACTCAATCACTTTTTTAAAAACTAGCTACAAATATGAAATGAATCAATTTTTAATGTATTTAACAAAATACAAAAAATTTTAATCAGTAAAATTTCTTTAATGTTTCTCATTTTATAAAACCTGCTAAGGGTTAGCAAAGCAGCTTAGTGGCTTACAATGCTCGCTGTTGAGGCTGTCCATCTGAATTTGATCCTCAAGACAAGAACTGACTCCTGCAAATCACTCCTCGATCTCCACACACACACACCTCACATGCTCACCTGTGATCATACACAATAAAGAAATATAGTAAGTAAATAATATTTTGTAAGAGTAATAACATTTTTTAAGAAAAAACAAAAACGGGACTGGTAGGATGGCTCAGTGGTTAAGAGCACTGACTGCTCTTTTGGAAGTCATGAGTTCAAATCCAAGCAACCACATGGTAACTCACAACCATCCGTAATAAGATCTGATGCCCTCTTATGGGGTGTCTGAAGACAGCTACAGTGTACTTACATATAATAAATTTTAAAACCTTTGGGCCGAGGCTAGAGGGGCCAGAGCAAGGAGGAAAAGGGAACGGGAAAAAAATAAAAAAGAAAGAAAGAAAAAAGAAAAAAAATAAAACAATATCTGATCATGTAAATGCATGCCTGTAATTGCAGAGTACAGAGGCTGAGGCAAGAGGCGTGCTCAGGGGAAGTCAGGCTTCACCTACATATCGAGACCCTGTCTCAGAAGTCAAAAGCTGGGCTGGGAATGTAGCTCAGTTGCTACAGTGCTTGCCTAGCATGCATGGAGCCAATGGTCTCATCTCCAGCACAGCATCGATCTGCAATCCCAGCTCTGGAGAGGCATAAGCAAAAGTTAAATGTCATTCTCAGTACAGAAAATTCAAAGCCAGCTGGGCTACAAGAGACCCTATCTTAAAAACAAAAATTATTAACTATCCTGAGGTTAAATTGCAAATTTTCAGAAGTAACCACCAGTAAAGTTAGTAATAATGAAAATCAATAAGCAAGTTTAATATATCTTATAGGTGAGATAAAAATCAGTACTAATTTTACCATTTGAGTATTTTTGCTTTTAAACTAATTTCACATAACTATTACAAAAGTGTATCTCCCATCAGAAGTTACACAACGGCCCTTAAGATTTTCTTAATAGTGAGCTCCAGGTAACACATTTCATTGTTGTGTTAATGGACACAACAAAGAAAGTTCATACATGGTGCGCATCGAGGCCAGCCTGGTCTACAGAGCCAGTTCCAGGACAGCCAGGGCTACACAGAGAAACCCCACCTCAAAAAAAAAAAAAAAAAAAAGCTTATACCTAAGTCTGTTCAGTAAAAAAGAACAGACAATGTTGCTAAGGCAACACACAAAGTGGGCTCAAAATAGAACAACTAATGTAAACAGCTGGAAACGCTCTTGGGGGTAAAAAAATTGTAAGGATAACTTTTTTTTTTTTTTTTTTAGGTTTTTCAAGACAGGGTTTCTCTGTGTAGCCCTGGCTGTCCTGGAACTCACTCTGTAGACCAGGCTGGCCTCGAACTCAGAAATCCACCTGCCTCTGCCTCCCAAGTGCTGGGATTAAAGGCCTGCGTACCACTGCCCAGCTCAGCAACAGATTCTTAAAATACATAAAAAAGTATAGGCAAAAAAGTATAGGCCAGGCTGGTAACTGTGTGTCACCAAGTCTGAAACACACACACACACACCACTCAAGATAAGCCAAGGCCTTCCTGATGATCCAGAGGAAAAGTCAGGAAGCTATATATCCTGAGAAGTTTGCCCACTCTCACCATCTCCATAGGCCCAAGCCTACCTCCACACTTGCAGCTCACGTATGGGCCCTGCCTGAAGGAGACTGTTCCAGAGAACAACTGACTTAGGAGATCCACAACCCAAATGACACATTTACAACCCTACACCCAAGGCTCAGGTATAAGAGAGGGCAGAAGATTTTAGGAGCTGGTGGATTGAGACACCTGATGCTAGGTAGTGTCTTCTATACATGGCAGGGAAACCGAATCCATGAAATCTCACCAATATGGCTGCCAAAACAATACCACCAAAGCAGATGAGGGAAGTCTAAGAAGACCCCACCCACAGACGGAAAGCTATAATCAATTAGCTTTTGAGAGGAGACTAATTCTTCTCCAGGAATGAGGAGGTCCCTGATACATTACCAATCCCAAGTGGTTTATAAACACATGAGCAACACTGAATGGGCTCCGCAAGCTGTGTTCATACATACATTTTTATGTGCTTGTCTGTAAAGCAATAAAGAGGTCATGAATTTGAGAGGAAGTTGAGGGGTGCAGGAGGGGTCTGAGAGGGGAGCAGGAAAAGAAGTGATGTGAATCCAATCCCCATATATGCCTTCTATGCTATACAAATGAACTTAGAAACATCATGTTCAGTCAAAGAAGCTACACAAAGTTACCTAGTGTCTGACTCTATAAACATGAAATGTAGCCAGTCTTAGCTACTTTGTGGGATCTTTTATTCCCACAATTATCTCCCGGTTTCACCTTCTATCACTAGACAGGAAAGAAGAACTGGTGAGTTGGGGGAGGGGGATCTCTGAATCTAATTTCTTTCTTTTTGTTTCTTCTTTGCTTTGTAGCAGGTCTTTGCCACAGCTATGGATTCTTTTTCTCCTCTTATCCTCCCTCTTCATTCACTCCCTATCACTAAATAGAAGGGGAAACAAGGAGGGAGCGAAAAGAGAGAGATTTCTGAATCTAATTTCTTTCAACTTGTTTCTCCTTTAATCATGACTACTAGTGAACTGCAACCCACTCCCTGAACAACCACCCACCACCCACCGCACCTATCGGGGCTCTAGCACTGATATACCTTCTCCAAGGGTATAGAATTCCAAACATCACACAATCACAGAAACTCTGTAGCTGGCAAAAACAAGTCTCTGCTAGAGGGTGAAGGCAAATCAGAGTCAGCTGCTGCTGACAGTCCAAAGCAACCCCACATCCCCACACCTGGGATTAAAATGAAAACATTCTTAAAATTATATTTCTCGTTTTTAAAGAAACCAAAATTCCAGAATTCTCACTACCATGAAATGTCCAGAAGACTAAATGTAACCTGGTTGTTCCCAGAGTACAGAAAGCAAGCAACTGCCTAATGAGTACAGTTCTGTTTCTGGACAATAAAATGTTAGAAACTAGATTCACATGATAGCTGGCAGACCATGCCAATGTACTAATTGCCAATTAATTATTTGCCATAATAATACACAAGCTATATCATGTTGTATAAATTTAATTTCAAGGGCCTGCCTGTTTTCTCTTCCCTCTCCACTCTTCCTTTCTTTTTAAAGACATGGTCTTACTCATTACTGTGTATCCCTGGCCTCAAGGAGAGATTTGCCTACCTGTGCCTCTCATTTGCTGAGACTAAAGGTGTGTGCCACAGTTTGTCTCATTGGCTAGGAAACACTCTTGCCAGGTCAAACATTCTCTCTCAGTCTCTAAATCACCCTGATGCAGCTGGTGAGAAACCACTGGGTCACTGGCAGAGCTGGGGAATTGGCTGTTACTTCATAACTGTAATTTGGCTACTATTATGAATCATTAACCCCTGTGAAATGTCATTCAATCCCTCCATGGGAGACCCTCAGGTTGAGAACCACTGATCTAAGTGAACAATGAAGACATTTAACAAAATGAAATCAAAGAAAAAGTCTTTCACCTCACCATGGAGAAGTTCCTTTAAGCCACGCAATGTGGTGCAAACTTTTAATCCCAGAGAGGCAGAGGTAACAAGGGCTACACAGGGAAATCCTGTCTGGAAAAATGAAAGGAAAAGGAAGGAAGGAAGGAAGGGAGGAAGGAAGGGAGGAAGAAAGGGAGGGAGGGAGGAAAGAGGAAGGAAGGAAGGAAGGGAGAAGGGGAGAGGAGGGGGAAGGAAGTGTGAGGGACCTCCTTTCAATTAGTTATTAATTCCTTAACGCCTTTCAAAGGCAAGTGTTTAATATTGAGGGTATACAATCACAGAAACCACAGTCTACACAATCGACAGGGTGTCACCTGAAGTCATCTCAAGCCTTGATGGAGTTAAGACTTCATATGCCTAAATCCTGAAGAATCCAGCTATAAAGAGTCCACTCAAGCTGTCCACGTGCACTAAGCAAAGCAAATGCCACTACACAAAGTAAACAAGCATGCCTGTCATCCCTGCACTTAGGACAGAGGCAGGAGTCCACATCCAGCCTGGCCTACAAAGACCTGTCAGTGAATGAATATATGAACAAATGAATGAATATTCTATCAGTGAGGAAGATCAAAATATGGCAAAACTACCCTTTAACTTAAAATCAAATAAACTGTATTAGCCAAACAAAGAAAATCAGATCTAACTATTGATAAATACTAGTTAACAAATCATTTAAGATTAATGCTACTTGCCGGGCAGTGGTGGCCCACGCCTTTAATCCCAGCACTTGGGAGGCAGAGGCAGGCGGATTTCTGAGTTCGAGGCCAGCCTGGTCTACAGAGTGAGTTCCAGGACAGCCAGGGCTACACAGAGAAACCCTGTCTCGGAAAACCAAAAAAAAAAAAAAAAAGATTAATGCTACTTAATAAATCATTGGAATCATGTATAATTGTTTGCATACTTTCAGTAAATCCTAACATCTAGACTACTGTAAACCTGGAGGGAGGAAGAGACCCTAAGCCCATGACAAGTCCTTTATAGTCAGCAGGTGCTAAACCAGATAGCTACATCATCACTTGATTTGAAAAGTTCACGTGAGCCGGTTGTGGTGGCGCACGCCGGTAGGATTTGCTGAAGGAGGCAGAGGCAGGAGGATCACGAGTTCGAGGCCAGCCTGGGAAAAGTTCACGTGATCCCAGAACCTGTCAGTAGGGGAAGGAAGATGGTCAAGAGCCCAAGGCAACCTTGGTCTATTTAATGAGTTTCATGCTCTACATAGGAAATGTCATGACAGCCTCAGAACACAGTGGGACACTGGCTTAAAAAACTAAATAAGTAAAACAAAACAAAAGTCAAACTCTCAAAAAGCCATTCCACTTTTAGAATGCACTATGAGAGCTGGTGTGTCATCCACACCTGAGCCCAGTACAAACAGGCCGGCTTCTGTTAAGTCTGAGGTCTACACAGCAAGATTGTCTTTTAAAAAAAAAAAAAAAAAAAAAAAATGCAAAACTGGGCATAACGGCACATGCTTGTACTTTCAGCATTTGGAAGTTCACAGTCAGCTACTTAAAGGGTTTTAGGCCAAGGTAAGATACACAGGAAGACCAGGTGTGATGGTGCATGTCTTTATATACCTAGCACTCGGGAGGCAAAAGCAAGGGACATCTGTGAGTTCCAGGCTATTTCATTTAATGAACTCTATATCCACTTTTTAAAAAGCACATATTATAATGGCATGAGCACACAATTGTTTACTGGTAAGAAAAATAAAGTGATCTTGCTATTAGTTATACAAAATTAAATACTGATTTGTTGTTGCCACCTGCTGGTAAAATTCATTATTTGAACATTAATGAATTTGAATTCATTCATCATTTCACATAAAGCATTCACTATTGTTAAAATTGAACACACACGAAAAGCTTATTTGTACTTTCTCAATATTGTCTTCTTTTAACATCTTACTCAACTATTCTAGTAAACTTCTCTTTGGGGAAGTTTTTAAAGCTACATCAGAATTAATGGTGACTGAAGCCAGAAACTGGCTCTTACTACATTTTCAGCCCTTGGAAGACTGAGAGAGAAAGATGATTAAAAGTTTTAGGCCAACCTGATCTACAGTCTAAGGTCCTGTCTAAAAACAGGAGTGGTCAGGAATGCAGAGGAAGGTTGAGTGGTCAGGATGATCAACCAAAACTAACAACCTGTGGAAAAATTCTACAGAAATCTGATACCTGATAAGAAATTAAAAAAAAAAAAAAAAAAAAAAAACCTACTTTTAAATATACCCTATGTGGTAGATAAAGCCATTCCAAGAAAGAAAAAAGAAAAATCCTTGTGCCAAGAGAGGAGACTACCTCACTATAAGCTGTCAGTCAGCAAGGTCCATGCAGTCCCCAAAACAGATCAGGACCTCTCACTGTCAGTATCTGGCAGCCAGAACTAGTTACTGTGGCCTCACAGGTAATGACGCCTTACACCTTTGTCTCAGAACACATAAAGTCAAGCTGGAACTGGGTTGAAAGAGTCCTTGCTATAAAGGCTTGCTGAGTAAAAAAGGTGTTCTTAGACTTGGCTATGGAAACCTCTATGTAACAAAACCAGTCCCCAAGAAAGACTCACCTACTGGTACAACCATGAAAAAGTCTGTTACACAGGTAACCAACTGCCACTTCATAAGACAGAGTTATATATGCTACTGTCAACCCAGTCAAAAGCCCACAAGTGGAGGTTATAGGACTTCCTGCACAAGATGTCACTGTTGCTTCTCTGAAAAGACATGAAGGAAGGCCCATAAAACTGCCTTCCTCAGGCTTGTGTTTACTCCCATAAAACAGTCACTGCTGCCTTTGCTCAGAGACACTTCCCTCAGAAAATGTCGGCAGTAAGTGTAAAGAAAGGTCCACGTACAAAAGAATAACCAGCTGTTCAATACTCAGCCACCAATGGCTCATCACCCCCTTCCAGTACTCAGGGACTGTATCAGTCAGGGTTCTCTAGAGTCACAGAACTATGGGCAGTCTCTATACAGTAAGGGAATTTGTTGATTACTTACAGTCTGTAGTCCAACTCCCCAACAATGGTCAGCAGCAGCTGTGAATGGAAGTCCAAGGATCTAGCAGTTGCTCAGTCCCACAAGGCAAGCAGGCAAAGAAGAGCAAGTCCAATGTGCTTCCAATGTCCTTATGTAGGTCTCCAGCAGAAGGTGTGACCCAGATTAAAGGTGTGTACCACCACGCCTGGATCTGGATTAAGGGTGTGTACTACCTTGCCGGGCCTAAGCTTTTCATAGCCACTATGCCTCAAGATCAGGGTCACAGGTGAGCCTTCCAATTCTGGATTGTAGTTCATTCCCGATATAGTCAAGTTGACAACCAGAAACAGCCCGTAGGGACTGTCTCAGCACGTGAGAGCTGGAGGGGATGGGAAGTGAGAGATGCTAATCTCCCTGCACAGCACGGCTTCTGCACTTCTGAGTTATGACTACCTAGACAAGATGGCCATCATGAGAGACCACCAATATCCTGATATGGGTAGAGGAGGCGATCAGGGGGCCCTCTTCTTCTGAGGAATTACACAAAGTCAGAGGTCAGTGAACAAGCAGAGACGTTTTCTACAGTGATGCAGGCACTGGTAAGGTGCCCACAGTCCTGCAATTCTCATCCACTCCTCTACACAACCCAGTGGAACCCACTGGGTCACCAAAGTGGGGGACTACTTAGAAAAGAAAACGAATGTGTGGGAGAGAGTAATGGGAGATGAATAAAATCAAACCGCACTTTGTACACTATGAAAATGTTACAATAAAAGCTATTTTTTATGTAATTAGTATATGCTAACAAAAATATTAATATTGTGACTTTTAACAATAACATCACAAAAAGTTGCATCAGTCTACTGAGATAGTTTTAATGCCATAATAGTGAAAAACATAAAATCCTTATTTAATAATAATATTTTCAAGATGTTATTCTTTTTGTAAACAGCTCAAATGTTTACATGCATCAGATGAGGATTTTATATCTATTTGCAGTTAATTATGATCAGGCTTTTTTACCCTCCAGCATCTTCTCGTCCTGACCAGACTGCTTGCACAGGATCCAGACAGTGACCAATCAGCATGAAGGGGAAGGGGCGAAAGGTCTCCACCACAGCTGAGGGGCTACAGACAGCTGAAGGCTCTCAAGGAAAGAGATCCGGTTTTCCTCTGTTGTGTTCCCTGATAGGTTAATTACCTTCCAAAAGTTGGAGAAATCAAAGCAGCGTGGCAACAACAAAGGAACTGGTGGATCAATGGAACAGACTCACATTTAGTCCGAACAAAGGCAATGTAGTCAAAATACAGATTTTGACAAATGGTGTCTGGCAACTGAACATTACAAGTAAAATAATCTAGGTGGTCATACCCTCAAAAAAGTTAATTCAAAATGCCATAGATTCAATGTAAAACACAGAGCTCCCAGAAATAACACAGAACTTTTAAATATCATGACTTTCTAGAACTGAGATACCAACACCAAAGGCATAATTCTTGAAAGAATAAGCCAGACTTCACTAAGACTACAAGTTTCATTTTACAAGTGTCAAAAGAAGGACAAAAACCAATGGAGCAAAATATTTACAAATGAGGACTCTGATGGCAAAAGAGGACTCTGATAGAGGAGTCTAAGCCAGCCCAGGTGGGCGCCACATATGCTTGTAATAGCAACTGGCAGAGGCAGGATGACTACCACAAGACTGAGGCCAGCCAACAGCAAAACCAAAAAAGAAAAAAGGCTTGTAATCCAATATATGTGAGGAAGTCTTAAAATTAACTCATCCATGGTGGGAGGCCGAAGGAGGTGGGGGCTAGAGATCTGGGAGGAGTTAGGGAAATAAGAGTAGGAAGATCAAAATACATTTCAAAATTCTCAAAGAAGAAAAATATGACCCAAAGATCCTTAAGAGGCACTTCATGAAAAACTACACACACATCAAAAATGATCAGCACATACGACTGACAGTGCTCCACATCACACACTTTTAAGGAAATGTTAAGGAAAATAAATGACAGGTATGGGCTTGGGCAGGCGGCTATGCGCGTAGAAGCACTTGCTGCAGGAGCAGGAGGGCCTGAGGACAAAGCCCAGATCTCACAGAGAAAGGCAGTGTCAAAGGAGGAACCTGTAAGCCCCGTGTCATGGGGCCAATCCTGTCCGCGTTCAGTGAGACGTGTCCCAAGGAAACAAGGTGGAAGCATGATAGAGCAGGACACCCTCCTCTGCCCGTGCATGCGAATTCCTACACAAAACCCACCCAGGAACCTACATGCATGTAGGTATGCACGCGCGCGCGCACACACACGCACGCACACACACACACACACACACGCACACACACACACACACACACACACACACACACACGCAGAAAGAAAGAGAGAGAGAGAGAGCGCACTATATAGCAAGTCATTGCTTCAAAAAGCCCAAAACATGGAAAAGGAACAGCTCTGTCAAAGTAACAGAGAAGCTATAGAGGACCCGGAGCTCTTGCTCCTAGGTGGCAGCAAGAGTGACACATCCAACGCTTCCTCGCTGTTCAGCTCTTGGGTTCTTTATGAGGAGTTGGGCCTTGAAGAATCCTAACCTTCACTGTCCACTTCATACACATCATCTGACATTTCCATCCCAGCTCTGTGTGTCTCAAGATCCTATTCTTTTAAGAAAGATTACAAACACACCATTTAGTTTACAATACTGCTATCACTTCAGTTTTTATTTTCCTCAGAATGAGATAGCACTTCAAGCTTTTTGAAACCAATATGACTTCCACCACAACTACTCTAGGCCAAGTGTGATGGTTGATACATGCCTTTAGTACCAGCACTCAGGAGGCAGAGGCAGATGGAGCTCTGTAAGTTCAAGGCCTGCTTGGTCTACGTCAGGGGTTTCAGAACAGCCAAAGTTATGTAAAGATTCCATTAAAAAAAAAAAAAACAAAAAAAACAAAAAAAACAACAGCAACAACAACAAAGCCCTACACATGAGCAGTATTCAAAAAGAATTTTTAAGTAAATATAACTCCTATGGACACTGGAACTAAATTTCACTTAAGTTTCATGTGACAAAATACTATGTTGAACATTTTCAATCACTTACATTTTTTTTAATTTTTAACCTATTTTACCTGCAAGCAGTACAATTCCTTGAGAGGCAAAAGATACACCCAGCCAGCAAGCCATAGCTACAAACCTCTCCACAATGCATCCTCACTTTATTTTTTTAAGATTTTTTTATTTATATGAGTACACTGCAGCTGTCTGAACACACACTAAAAGAGTGCATTGAATCACATTACAGATGGTTGTGAGCCACCATGTGGTTGCTGGGAATTGAACTCAGGACCTCTGGCAGAGCAGTCAGTGCTCTTTACTGCTGAGCCATCGCTCCAGCCCACATCGTCACTTTAAAATGTTGACTGATGCTGGGCATCATGACACACTTCTAATTCCAGCTCTTGGGAAACAGAAGCAGGAGGATCTATGTGGTTTCCAAGCTAGCCAGGTTTACACAGTGGGTTCCAGGCCAGCCAGGACTACGTATCTCAAAAAAAAATTAGCTAGTCTGAAAGTGCATGACCCTCCCGCTCCTCCATTCTTGCTGTCACCCATTAGCTTTCCTCAGAAGTCTCCTGCTTCATTTCAGCCAGGTGAAGAGCACGAGTTAGTGTTACTATGACTTGAATCCATTTACTTTGACCCAATCTGGAATAATTTTTAAAAACCCTCTAGGTTTTCAAAAGAGAAGATGGGACTGTAAGTTGAGCAAGGGACTTGAGAGGTAGCTCACCAGTTTAAAAGAACGTCCTGCTGTGGGGTAGGACACAGGCTTTGTTCCTAGTACACACATGGTAGCTCTCAGCTGCCTGGAACTCCAGCTCCCAGGGACCACAGTGCCCTCTTATGGCCTGTTTGGGCTCCTACATGCATGTAATATACACAGTCATATAGGCACATATGCAAAAATAAGAATAAATACATCTTTAATACTCAAGGTCATTTTGACAACAACAAAACCAAAGTTATAGGATGGGTCACATACTCATGACAACTGTCCCACCATTCTCAAATGCCAATAGTTCACTGTGATGCATTTCAGATCTTGATGCCACCATCTCTCCTCAGATTCAAAATCTAAAAAACTAAACAGAAGCTTTACAATTTTATGGCAGTATATTCCTGTTTATTTGTTTGTTTGTTTGTTTGTTTGTTTGTTTGTTTAAAGATTGGGTTTCTCTGTGTAGTCCTGGCTGTCTGGAAACTCACTCTGTAGACCAGGCTGGCTTCAAACTCACGGAAATCCACTGCCTCTGCCTCCTAAGAGCCAAGATTAAAGGTATGTACCACCACCACCCAACATGACAGTATAGTTTAAACTCATTTTCACACTTTATTAAGACAAGATCAGATTAAAGAAATTAACATAACCAAGTATAGTCAAGAAATGAGAAAACCCTCTGTGCTGTTTAACAATTACAAGTTCTGAAAAGAAATAAGGTGAAACAATTTTATCACTTGAAGAATTAAAAAAAAAAAAAAAAAAAAACTCTGTGTATGTCATATGTATAGTAGGTGGCCTCAGAGGCCAGAGGAGATGTCAGATCCTGTGTCAGGTCCTGTAGTAGAGGAGCAGAGGGTTCTCTTAGCCATTGAGTCACCTCTCCAACACCAAGGAATGAAAATATTTCAGTGGTATATTGTGTACTGTATATGTGTGTTTGTGTGTGTGCACATGTGTGCTGAGGGCATCTGTCCATGCATGCATACACAGAAGCCAACAAAGAGTTCAGCCAGCTATCTTGCTCTATGTCCTCCCATCTTTCTGTCTGAGACAGGGGAGAGTCAGGTGTTCACATCTAGCACTCTCCACCTTCCGCCCAGAGCTCAGGAACTGGCAAGCACCAAGTCCCCAGATCTGCCTAGTTCTGCCTCCCAGTAGTGCGTAGCTGTGTACATAGGTGCCAGGGTCTAAGTCAAAACCTCACATTTGTACAGAAAGGACTTTCAGTCACTGGGCTTGAGCTGTACTATAAGCACAGAATCTTTCTTAATACGCATTTACCTTATGCATGAAAAAACTCAATTTGTTTAGAATGTAAAGTTACCCGCCTCTAAAAAAAATAAGTGTCTAGAAGCTGAAGAGATGCATCAATCAATGGTTAAGAGCACCTGATGTTTTTGCAAAAAACTTAAGTTCAGTTCCCAGCTATGTCAGGCAGCTCACAACTGCCTGTGAATCTGATGTCCTCTTGTCTCCTTGGACACTTTAACACGTGTCATACATACATACAAACATACATATAAATAAGTAAAATTAAAAATAATTATCATCAGTGATACACTCCCACACACACACTTTGTGTATGTGACCAGAGTGGCATGCACATAAATATGTGTGTGTGTGTGTGTGTGTGTCTGTGTGTGTGTGCGCGCGCACTCGTGCACGAGCGAGTATGTGCATGTGTGTGTACTCAGTCTGGCCTTAAACTCAGTGTGTTGCTAAGGATCACCTTGAACTCCTGATACTCCTGCTTCCACCTTCCAAGTGCTAGAATTATGGATATTCTTGAGTCACTATACCAAGCTTACAAAAGAGATTTATAAATCAAGGGCTTGAAAAGGTGGCTCAGAAATTAAGAGCTTCTACAGGATCTAGGTTTTATTCCCAGCACCCACACAGCAGCTCAAAGCCATCTGTAACTCCAGTTCCAGAGAATCCAATGACTTCTTCTAAACTCCTTAGGTACCAGGCACACATGTGGTACACAAACACAAAACACTCTCTATTATTATAAAAAAAAATGATAGTAGTAATAAAATTTACTTTAAAGTTTTTATAAGAAAATGGTCATATAAGAAATGCTTTCCAAGAATGTCAGAGCTTGTCAAAAGCATATAAAGCAAATAAAGAGAATCCTTAACAGCTAAAACTACAACCAAAACTCAATAATGTCCTATATAATAAACATCCATATAAAAATCCTAGGCTTGCTGGGCGGTGGTGGCGCACACCTTTAATCCCAGCACTTGGGAGGCAGAGGCAGGCGGATTTCTGAGTTCGAGGCCAGCCTGGACTACAGAGTGAGTTCCAGGACAGCCAGGGCTACACAGAGAAACCCTGTCTCAAAAAACCAGAAAAAAAAAAAAATCCTAGGCTCAAGTACTATGGTAACGCTCAGAAAGCCACAGTAGAACGAACATGAGTGGGAAGCGTCCTAAAGCTACTACTTATTAGGTCATGCTTAATATATACATGCATCATGCTAAATATACCACAAGAATTCACATTTACTCCTCATAAGTCCATGAGATGTACGACTTTCGGGACTCGGTTTGCACTTAAATTTAAAAGAACCCCAATGTCCCAGGACACATCCTAGGAGGGGGACATTCCTTAGTCAGAGGACACTTGCTAGATTAACATTCAGAGGAAGAAGGGAGAGGCTGATTAACATTCCTCAGACCACAGGGGAGGGAACCCACCTGCGAGTGAAGAAGGCCCAGAGCACACAGACACATTCCAGGGCACTCCTTGTCATAATCTGAGTCACCTAGAGACCGGACCTGGAAAGGTCAGACTGCATGGTTTGCCCTCGTGAACTCTGTATAAGGACTGCTCCCAGCTTTTGTTCGGGGCTCTCTTGCCTGCATGCGAGACAGTCCTAGTGCACTAGTTTCATTAAACCTCATGGTATTGCAGTGAGTCCCGTCCATGTGTCTCTGTCCAACAGAGACAGATCCCCATAGTCCACTTTACAAGAACGTTCAGACCGCACAGCTACTGATGAGTCACAGATGGACTAAGAAGCTGTAACTGTTAGCAGAACTCACACCTCTTTCTAGCTTACAGCCCCCTGTGTATGCTTTATTTCTTTAGTGGCTAACACCTTCGTATTCCACTAAGGAGGCTGCAGCTTTATGGTCCCTATCTTCAAGGAAGATATTCAGGTTCTGGGAGGAACAATCACACCTTCAAGGGTTCCTAATAGGGAAAAGGCAGAGCTGCTCTAAAACCATGTCTTACTCCTTACCCATTGTTTTGGTTTCTCAGTATGCTTCCCCTGTTTGAAATGAATTTGAAAAATAGGTTCATAAATTATTTAATATGCTTCTTTCTGAAAGACAGAACCTGAATTCTCTCAAGTGTGGGTTGTACCTTTCCAGGTTCAAGCTTATGTTTCCAAGGGTGACTCATAAAAGGTACTGCTGCCTCCTCCTGTCTGAACACTCCCAAACACTGCTCAACAACACTCCCAAACAAAACCAGTCGACAAGTTATAAAGACACTCAAAGTACAATCCCACAGTGGGGTACAAGGCCTCCCCTGTCAACAGGCAGGAAGTAGATCACTGGTTCAGGCACCAGATCCAGAACAAACCTGCTAGGCGACTTTCACACTCCTAGTACACAGAACCTTTGAGAGGGAGAGTGCTGTCAAGTTCCTGCATTTACAGTAATCTGACTTTTGTTTTGGTCTCCTCACCCCCCATGCAAGCAGTCCTCTATCTTGCTAAGTAACTGAAGATGGCCTTGAATCCTGACCTTCTTGTCTTTGACTCCTGAGAGCTGGGATCACAGATTAGCCACTATGCCTGACCTTGGTAATTTGTTCCATGACAGTGACCACTGAGAATACATATCCAAAGTCATTAAGTCCCTTCCCTCCATGCTTGCAACAAACTTTATCAGGAACAGTGGTAGGTGCCAGGAACACATGCCACACAGGACAAGCCAAGAGCTTTACATCTAGCATGACTTCTGACGGCTGTCTGATTCTAATGAGCCCACTCATGCTGAGAACTGCATCCATCCACTCCGTTCCATTTCTACAACTGAGTCTCACCTTGGGTACTGACATCATCACCCCCAAACCTTCAGTCCCTGCTCGTCCCAATCCTTCCTTCATATAGATTTTCCCAAGCAAGTAAGGGGTCTTGCTATAGAGCTTCTCAAATTTTGCAATGAGGAACTGACAAGATGGCTTGGTGTGCCATGCCATGCCAGCCTTATGACCTCAGCTCCATTCTTAGAATCCACATAAAGGGGAAAGAGGACACACACCACAAAGTCTTTTACACCCACACACACTTTTTAAAATAACCTTCTGTTTCCCACTGCTAACAGAGAAAAGTCAGCACTTCCTAATTTTCCACTCAAATTATCTTCGACCTGCTACATATGCCACATGTACATTCAGGATCTCTCAACCACTAGTGCTTCAAAATGTCACATTCTCTTTTTAAAAATGTTCCAGAACTAACTCATCCCCTCCTTCCTTTCCACAGCACAATGCCTTCCCTCTATCTGCTAACATTCCACTCCATTTTACATCACTGTGGACTGTGGGCTTGCCTGTCTTTGTGAACAGGTCATAAATCTCTCACTGCAATAATTAGCTGGGCCATAACTGAGTCAGTGTATTTTCTGAGGTTCAAGACTCTCATCAGCGACATGAAGAGATTAGATCAAGTAAGTGCTCAGAAACTCCCGACTCCAAGTTTCTGCAGTATAGCACATCTGTAATGTTGAATCCCAACTCGAAAATTTATCAGATCACAATAATAAGTGTGTTGCTTAATATTTATGCACCTCAGTTTCTCAGTTATAAAATGAGAAGTTATCTATTTAAAAGTCTTTCCTTCTTTAACACTTTTATGAGCTATAATACACATAAAATTCATCCATTTAAAGTATATAGCTTAATAACGTTTAGTATATTAAAGACTTTGATAAACATCAACCTAATCAAATTTAGAATTTTCATCAACAATCATTAATTAGCCAAGCATGCTAACTCATGCCTATAATCCCAGCACTGGAAAGGCAGATACAGTTTCAGGCCTGCTGGGTTCAGCATGAGACCCTGTCTCAAAAAAAAAAAAAAAAAAAAAGCCAGGTGTGGTAGTAAAAGCACACCTACAATCCCAGCCCTTGGAACTGAGAGGCCAGGCTCCTGTATATATTAATTTGAGGTCACTGTGGGCTACAAGAGACCTTATCTTTAAAAAAATAAAAATTCTCACTCCTTAACTCCCTGACAACCCTAGGTAGCCAGCAAGACTCTAGGTAGGGATTTACCTCTGGACATTTCATAGAGACTTGATATTTTATGACTGGCTTCTTTCATTAAGCATTTTTACATTTATTTTTATTTTACACCATTGGTGTTTTACCTGCACGTATGTTTATGTGAAGGTGTCAGAAGCCCCGGAACTGGAGTTGCAGACAGGTTTGAGCTGCTGTGTGGTTTCAGGAATTAACTGGGTCCTCTGGAAGAGTAGCAAATGCTCTTAACCACTGAGCCATCTCTCCAGACCCCATTTAGCATTTTTTCAACGTATATCCATGTTGTACATGTTGTAGCATGTAACTGCATCTCATTCTTTTTCCTGGTGAGTAATAATCCATCGTGTGCTATTACATTTTGTTTACCCTTCCTTGGGTGGCAGGTAAGTGGACTGTACCCACCTGGCTATTATGGGCACTACTACCCTTCTAGTTTTAAATAGTAGAAGATACAACTCAATCGAGCTTGAATATGTAATGAGAACTACAGCTAACAGCTTTTTTTTTATTTTTCCTGTGTATGCGCATGATGGGCACTGAACATGGAACCTTGAACACATGGGCAGGAGCTCGAAAACTGCCAAGACCAGGTAATTCACTCTTATTGACCAAGGCTGGTCTAGAACTCACTACATAGCCTAGGTGGGACTTGAAATCATCACCCTCTTACCTGCTAGGAAGCTGTCATGTCCTCATTTTTTCATTTACCTGACACAATGCAAATGTTCAAAAAATGCTAGTTTTTGAGTCCATCAGCTGTTATCTGTATTAGTATGAATCACATGATATTTGATATCTGTCATTTCAGGGGCAAAAATAACTATTTCATATAGCTCAGTGTCATATATACTTAGCTCAAAATTAAGGCATGTTCAACCCATATCTGCTTTTTCACAGTGAAAAAGAGAGGACAAGGCTATTTTCAAAGTATCTTAAGCCTTAGTTTAAAAGATCATAGTGATGTCTCCTTCACTGGAGAAGTCCATGGCGTTTGGAAAATACAACAGTAGCAAGTACAGAAAAGGAGAGCCTGAGACCAATTAGCTGTAAAGACACCACGGCCACAAATGCCCATGTATTCACCTCTTTAATTTTTTGTTAGCCAAATCTACATATACTTCAACCAATTAAGAAATCTTCTTTCCCAGTGCTAGAGATCAAAGCCAGGCCAGGTCCTTCACACTAAGCAAGCACTCAAACACTGAGGACACTCCAGTTCTGGGAAATCTATGCATTGGAAAATGCCACTGATTGATTGATTGATTTGTTGATTGGATGGCTTTTTTTCCAAACAAGGTCTCTCTGTGAAGCCCTGACTGTCCTGGAACTCACTTGGTAAACCAGGCTGGCCATAAACATAGAGATCTGCCTTCCTCTGTCTGAGTGCTGAGATTAAAGGTGTGCACCAGGGTTGGAGAAACAGCTAAGTGGTTAAGAACACTGACTAGTCTTCCTAAGAATCTGGATTCAATTCCCAGAACCCACGTGGTGGCTCACAACTGTCTCTAACTCCATTT
Source organism: Mastomys natalensis (assembly GCA_021653895.1). Lineage (NCBI taxonomy): Eukaryota > Metazoa > Chordata > Mammalia > Rodentia > Muridae > Mastomys > Mastomys natalensis. The sequence goes on along the minus strand of JAJTUV010000363.1, from coordinate 242,423 downwards.
CCGGGGGGACCCAAACCCTTCACATACAGGCAAAACACCAATACACAGGAAATACAAATAAATTACTTTTAGCTGGGCAATAGTAGTACTTATCTTTAATCCCAGCACTTGGGAGGCAGAGGCAGGTGCATCTTTATGAGTTGGAGACCAACCTGGTCTACAGAGTGAGTCGTAGGATAACCAGGGATACGCAGAGAAAGAAACTCTATCTTGGATTGGAAAAAAAAAGACCACACACCCGGCTGTGATTTGTTTTTAATGCTGGCTACACTATGATTCCTTATCCGAGACAACACATTTCAATCTTGCCCAAACTCCATTTACTACATAAAATAAGTGACCCCAAAGGGACATCACTATGATCTTTTAAAACTATGATCTTTTAAACACTGAAACACTATAGAAATAACAGTAGGTACCACTTACCAGCCTCTCTGTGTAGCTCCGGCTGTCCTGGAACTCATTATGTAGGCCATAGAGACTGGCCTGACTCGGCTTCCTGAGTGCCGAGATTAAAGGCATGTGTCACCATGTCCAGTTTATAACCACCTTATTCAGTCGGTTATTATTAGGCTATATTTTTGGATGAATGATTGAGCCTTAAAATACTTAAATCAATCACCTCGCATGCTGACAAGAATGCTGCCTTCACACTGGAAGCGTGGGCAGGAAGGAGGGCAGGGCATACATGTGGCAAGCTCTAAGCCAGTGGCTCCCAACTTCCAAATGCTGCAAATCTTTACTAGTTTCTCATGTTGTGGTGACCCTGGACCATAAAGTTATTTTCACTGCTACTTCGAAACTGAAATTTTGCTACTGTTATGAATGGTAATGTAAATATCTGATATTTCCAATGGTCTTAGGTGACCTCTGTGAAGAGAGAATGAAGCTTGGTCAGATGTCTCTGACAACACGTCTTAGCAAAAGACATGTGAAACTAAGCCAGAGGTATAGAAATGAAAGACTATCTATCTATCTATCTATCTATCTATCACCTTTTCTCTGGGAGGTGTGGGAAAGAATACAGCCAATCCTCATCTAAGGGAAAAACAAATCTGTTACTAAGAGAACTTAAGGAGCATAAAGTAAAAGAGTGTTCTAAAAGAGAAACTTGTGTGATCACAAGTGGTTACCAGTGGTGGGAACTGTTGCTTCTGCTACAGCTAATATTAGAGACAGCCCGATGGCCACTGATTAAAGCCAGTACCTCAGAGGGGAGGCACAGACAGATGGAACACAAAGCAGAAACAGCTGTATGTCCAGCGTCAGGCCAGCCTGGGTCACATAACCTTTTTTTTTTTTTTTTTCTTAAAATAAATAAATATAGTATTATATGGCACCTATGAAGTACAATTTAAAAATGTAAAGTAACTGAAGATTTGAAAGCTAAGGTAAAAACCATTACAGTCAAGAGTAGTGGCACACGCCTTAGTCTCAGCACGTGGGGCAGCAGATGTCTGAGTTTCAGGCCAGCCTGCTCTACAGCGTGAGTTCGAGGACAGCCAGGCTGTTACATAGATTACTTCTTTTCCAAACTTTCTGAACTTTCTCAATATTAACTTTTCTACACACACACACACACACACACACACACACACACACACACATACACTCCATACTTGGGTTGGGTTGGGAATAGTGATGTACACCTTTAATCCTAGCAAGATCTTTGTGAGTTCAAAGCCAGCCTGGTCTAACTGTAAGTTCCCAGAGTAGTTCCCATATAGTAAGACCTTCTCTTGAAAAAAAACAAAAAGCATCTCCACCCCTACCATTATATGTGTGTGTACATATTACACACACAGTCCAAGCAATGCGTTAACAAGTCTCCAATCACAGAAAAAAAAATGTTTTTTGCCTTCTTTTCAGCAAAGGGATAAATTTTTTTGAGTGGGCTTTTAAGATAATATCTCTGAGGAGCTGGAAAGATGGCTCAGAGGTTAAGAGCACAGACTGCTTTTCCAAAGGTCCTGAGTTCAATTCCCTGAAACCACATCATGGCTCACAACCATCTGTAATGGGATCAGATGCCCTCTTCTGGTGTGTCTGAAAACAATGACAGTGTACTCATATAAAATAAATAAATAAATCTGTAAAAAACACGTATCTCTGAGAACTAGAAACTGTATATAATGCTTTTTTTTCTTAAAGATAGATATATATGACTAAGGACATCGGCTCACAGGGACACTGAGAAGCAGGACTCTCATCCACACCTGTAGTTAAGACACAGGGGACTAGGGAGCATCACTGACTGACAAGAGTGCTTACCATGATTCCAAGAAACCCCAGGTTCTCCGTCCAGTACTCCATCACACATTGCACGGTGGCACACACCTATAATCCCAACACTTCGTCACTTGGCAGATAGAAATAAGATCACAGAGATGGGGTATTCAGCTCAGTGACAGAGTGTTTGTCTAGCAAACCAAGGCCCTGGTTTGGTCCTCTGCCCAGGAAGAGGGTAAAAAAAACAACCAACCAAACAAGAGAGTACAAGTTCAAGATCATCCTTAGGTACATAGGGGAACTCAAAAGCTCAACGCCATCCTGGGATACACGAAATCCTCTCTCAGAAACTACATACATACATACATACATACATACATACTATACATACATACATTCATACATACATCACCCATGCTCCTAGCACAGAGTTCGAAAGTAAGGCTCTTACTATAATCTCTCTCTGAAATAAACTATATTTTTCTGTGTCACTCCACCATGGTTTGTTTTCCTACAAACGAAATCATATATATCAAGATGAATCAGAACTTAAGTCCAAGTTTAAAACTCAGTCTATCCTTTCCCTCATCTGATCTATTAAAGCAGGCCAGGTCACGGCATTCATCTACCAAATCTCAACACAGAAGAACAGACACCCACCCATGGGTGAAGGACAAAGCTATGCATCCCATCACCTAAGCTCCGCTGATAGCTGAAAGCTGAGAAACTCTGTTGCAAAAAAAAAAAAAAAAAAAAAAAAAACAACTTTTTTTAAAAAAGTCTTATCTATGAACAGTTTCTTCCAACTCTCTTTAAATTTATTTATTTTTCTTGTTGTATATGTGTTTTGCCTGCAAGTATATGTGTATACTTAAGTACAAGTAAATAATCAAAAACAGATCTGCTGAATCAGGAAGCACTCTTACACTGTACCATCTCTCCAGCCCCCTTTCCATGTTTACTGCATTTTAGTTTAGTGTATGCATGTCCATGCAAATGCCACAACACTCATGGCAGCCACAACCTGTGAGGATCTGCTGTCTGTAGCAAGTGGTTCCAAGGGAGAAACTCAGCTCATCAGGCTTGGAGGCTCCTGAGGCAGCTGAGCCGTCTCCCTAGCCTCCCCAAGTTACTGCTTTAAATTAGGGTGGGTGTGTGGGGGTGGGGGTGGAGGGGTGTGCACGTGTATGTACACAGGCTCACATGCACGGCTGCAGAGTCCCGCAGAGGCCAAAAACCACAGGTAATGGTCAAGTATGTGGTAAGTGATCCCGATGCTGGAAATCAAACCCCAGTCAAACCCATGCTCCTCACAGCTGGGCCAGCTCTTAACTTTCTTAGCCCTCATTAAATATAACATTCTACATGAACTTTTTGTCAAACACTAATTTTATGATTTTTAATAGCTTTTTCTCTTTCACTTCCTATGATCAGTCCTGTCTTACTGACTCTCCTCTAAGATTAGCTTTTCCATATGGAAAACATACTTCAGAGTTCAAAGTCAGATTGGGCAACATAGTGAGTTGAAGCATGACCCTGACTCAAAAACTAAAATAATTTTCCTCAAATTCAGGTACCCTAAAAAAGAATCACTGTCTTTGACTAAAAGCTTTCATTTGCAAGATTCCTTTTACTCTATGAAAATTTAAAGCAGACAAAGATATTCACTGATGTCAGAAAATGAAACATGTCAGGTAATAGGGGATGAAATAACTAGTCAGTTAGAATGTTGCAGGTATCAATTCACAAAGTTTTTAAGGGTATGGGAATTGTTTTAACAACTGTCAAATATAGTATATAAGCTCATAGATAATAAGTTAGGCTCAGTGGAGTAGGCCCAGAGGAGGCAGAGTATATTAGTCAAGAGTTCTCTAAAGAAATGGAATTTGATAGAAAGAAAATAGATATAGACATAGAAACACACACACATACATAGATATGTAGCATATACACATATACTACATGGTATTTTTAAGACAAAAGAAATCATTTTTCTAAATATGCTTTCAATTCAAGACATCAGGCATCCTTAATCTACAAATGAAAAATTGAAGATTTGAAAATGAGTTAAGAAATATGCAAAACCACCCCCACACACACACACATCCTAAAACATTACAAGATGTGCTTCTGTGAAACAATTTTCTCCTGGTTTCCCAACTCTCGGGCATCTCCTGTAACCAACCCCTCAACCCCAGAGCCTTTTCTTCAGTCAATACTTTCAGATGGAACCCTCTGTGAGCTACCTACCAGTTCTAATGAGGCAGCGGAAGAACAGCTCTGCAGCTAGAAACTCTAACTGAAAGTCACAGAGAAGACGCCAAACGGTCCAGGAAAGTCATCACTAGCTTCTCCCAAGCACTCTGCACCACCAGTGTAGTGAGGGATAACTAAAAGCATCCACAAACTTTGCTAATATAGAGACCTGGCATTCATCCCATACCCTCTTACATTACACTGGGCGTGGATTCACTGAACTTTATCCCCTCCGTACCGATCAATCTCTTCAAGCTTTCTGCAGGCTTCCCAGGGAAGCTCCGGGTCACCAAGTCCCACTCCACTTAAAAGCTAGGAAACTCTTTTTGAAAGGTCAATCTGGCACACATGCGCTAACTCCTTATGTAACCTCACCAGCACCCCACACCCTGCACCCCAACCTCACTAATACACACTGCAGTAGTACAGGCATGCCATTGTTCGAGCATCTCCATATGTGGACACCCACTCAGTGCTCTTTCTGCCCCAGGCTCAAGCCGTCTCTTACTGTAGTTATTACCATCACTGGTTCTTCAAGACCCAGCTAGAGCACTCTCCTAGTTTCCAGTGTATTTTTAGATTACAAGTTATATTCAGAATATGTCAAGAATCATATGTACAATATATATCTAATAAAGAACAATAATTCTTTAAATCTACTGAAAATCTAGGAAAATATTTACACTGTTAGAAAATAACTGTATACTATAGGAAAGGACTGAGAACTACTTTAATAAAATTATAAAATATGCAAATTGTGGCAAATTTACTCAATGGAAGACTATAATGCAGTAAAAATGTACAAATTAATGGTTCTTGTTCCATACAACATGGATAACTCTGAAAACAGATTGAAGAACAAAACCCATACATGAGTATACTATGTGCTTTATATGAAGTTCAAAACAAACAAAACTAATGTTTTGTTGGTGGTGGTCAGGTTTTTCTGTTTTGTTTTGTTTTGTTTTGTTTGTATGCTTGTTTGTTTGTTTGCCAGGGGTAGGGTGTGGGTGGGGAAGGTTCTAGCCAGGGTTTCTCTGTGTAAAAGCCCTAGCTGTCCTGTAACTAGCTCTTGTAGACCAGGCTGGCCTCAAACTCAAGAGTTTCCACTGCCGATGCCTCTTATGTGATGTGATTAAAGGCATGCACCACCACACCTGACCCAAAAAAGAGGCCTGGAGATCAGCAATTAAGAGCATTTGTTGCTCTTCCAGAAAATCCAGGTCTGATTCCCAATCACACACAGAACACACACACACACAGACACACACACACACGGCAATTCACAACTGTCTGTAACTCCAGTTCCAGGGTACCCAATACCTCTTCCTGACATCCTCAGACACCAGGCATGCAATGTGGTAAACATGTGTATGCAGGTAAACCACTTATACACAGAAAATAAATCTTAAAAAGAAAAAAACTACCAATAACGGATGCTAAAGAGTACAGAAAAGGGACCTGCTGCACATTCGGGGAATATAAATATTAGTATAAGGCATGGAAGATAGTTGGAGTAGACTATTATAAGATCCAGCAATCATCACTGCTCATGCATCCAAACAAAATTAAATTATGCTGGAAACATCTGCATTCCTGTGTTTACTGCAGCACTATTCGTAACAGCCTAGAAATGAAAACCTAGGTGTCTACCAACTGATGAAAACTGAAAAAAAAGTACATACACACAGTAGAATAATGTTAAGTCATAAAAAAGACCGAGACCCTGTCATCTGCAACAAACCAGACGGACTGGAGATCAGTACACAGAGTATGCCAACACAGAAAGACAAGCACTTCAGGAGCGTCCTCACACATGGAGTTTTCCACAGGTGATCTCAGAGAGTGGAGACCAGCAGGAAGCTTTACCAGGCGCCGAGGAACGTAGTTAGCAGGTACTACTAAGTCATCCTTGGGGCCACACACCTCAGGGGTGCTCTGTACAATGACTACAGATACTAATGATGATAAACTGTGATACTATTCTAAAAGATAGGGACATTTTGAATGTTTTACAGTAACAAAATGATAAATGTTTTAAATAAATATAAAAATAGATATATTGACGGGGCACAGGGTGTATACTTTAATCCCAGTACTAGGGAAGCAGAACAGGCAGCTCTGAGTTTGAGGACAGCCTAATCTACAGATCAACTTCCAGACACCCAGGACTAAACCAAGAAACCCTGTCTCAAAGACCAAGCAGATAGGACATATTTAATATGACTTAGCCACACACAATTTATATAATACTGAGACACTGACACAGTACTTAGAGTACAGTTTGGCTTCAGACCCCAGGACAAGGGACTGGGGATGCATATTTTACATATCAAAGCAGACATGGCCACCAGATTCTCCCAGCATCCTTCAGACCCTATCTGGAATACCCTGCCCCCAACCCTGAACTTTCCAGCCCAGGAACTGGGCTGCCCTTCCCCCCAGAGGCTCTTCCCTATATAATCCATTACATTTTAGTCTTTCCCCCCATCTTGTCTCCCTCTCTCTTGTGAGCACACATTCTTCATCTTTCCTTCCTTCCCCAACCCTTTCTCTTTCCCCATAGTGACTTTCTTGGCTTCTGTCCTTGGGGCCAGTGAAGTTGCTTCTCATTAAACCTGCATTTCATATATTCTAATCTGGCTTGAATTGGCTCATTTTATGTGGTATCAATTACTACATACAACTTTTTTTTTTTTAGCTTTAAAAACATACTTTTATTTTATGTGCTTGGGTGTTTTATCTGTCTGTATAGTCTCCCCACTCTTGTCTGCAGTACTCAAGGAGGCCAGAAGTATGGTGTCACATCTCCTGTGACTAGAGTTACAGCTCTAACCACTATATAAGAATGCTAGGAAATGAACCTGGATCCTCTGAAAGAGCACCCAGTGTTAACTACTGAGCCATCTTCTCTCCAGCTCTCCAACTTTTATACACTCCTCTAAAAGGTAAACGTAGGGCGCTGAAGAGATGGCTCACTAGTTTACTTTTCTTGCAGAAGACTCAGGTTTAGTTCTCAGTACCTACATGGTAATCCACACCTACTTTTAAATCCTGCACTAGAGGATCACAACACCCTCTCTGATGTCTATGGGCTCATGTATGTATGCAATGCACTCACAGACATACACACATACCCATGTCTTTTAAGGTTAAATTCAGGTCAGCAAAATGGCTCAGTGGGTAAAGGTACTTGCTGTAAAAGCCCAGGCCCCTAAGTTCCAGTTCCTCCGATTTCATGTAAGGTATGAAAGAGCAATTCCACAAAGTTTTTCTCTAATCCCCAGTTGCACCCATGGCCCGAACATACATATACACATTGTGTAGACATGCAGACAGAGACATAGACACACAGGCACGAATAATACTTTTTTTTTTTTTTTTCTTCCCCCAGGCTGGCCTTGAACTCACAAATATGTGTCTGTCTCTGACTCCTGAATGCCGGGATTAAAGATATGCAACACCATACTCAAGTCTACTACTAATAATTTTTAAGTTAATTTAATTGTTGGGGAGGTAGCTCAGTTAGTTAAGCACTTACCTTGTAAGCATGAAGACTTAAATTGAATAGGAAAAACTTGGGCAGTGGTGTCGTACGCCTTTAATCCCAGCACTCCAAAACTAAGAGGCCAGACTATGAGGAATTCAAGGTCATCCTCGACTGCATAGGAAGTTCATGGCAGCCTAAGTTATAGGAAACCCTGTCTCAAAAGCAGGGTGAGGGCAAGGAGTATTGCTGTTATGATGCTTTGTTAGCAAGCTAAGAATCTGTTTTCATGCCAAGCACCCACAAAAAAAGGAGCTGCAACTACTGCTATAGATAACACTGGAAGAACCTCAAAGTCATGGAGAGTGCCCTGCTTGGAGGTGCACATCTTTAATCCTGGGAGACAAAGACAGGCTGGTCCTGTTGAGTCCCACACAAATCCAATATATATAACAAATTCAGGCTACCGAGGACTCGATGGTGAGGGCCTGTTCAACAACAACAAGAAAGAAAGGTATACAGAGAGGGAGAAAGTCTAGATGGCAAAAAGTTCCATATTGATACTGTATAGCTTTGTGTACTAACATTCTAAGGTGTCAAAATCATTAGTGCTTGAGGGACTGTGTGGGGGGAGTTTCAGCTTTGGTGCTGAGACCGTTCTGCATATTGCTTACAGTGATTACACAAATCCACACAAGTGATAAAATATGACAGCACTAAACAGCAGAAAGGGTTCATTTAGCAACTAGTGAAAGCCAAATTTTTTTTTTTATTGTTGTCAGTCCTTTGTTTGCTTATTTTAAGACAACGCCTCATCAGCAAGCCACAGGTGCCCTGAAATACATCCTCCTCAGCCTCTGAGAACTTACCCAGCTCCCACGGAGGTTCCTACAGAGTATTCTTTATAGTCTGCAGTATGGCTCAGTGGGTAAAGACCCAAGTTTGAATTCCCGGATTAGATGAAAGCACTATAGCAGTCCAGCACAAGGGAGGAGGAGGGGGTGTCTAGGTGTGAGTGTGTAGCTGTGTGGATGGGTGTGCTCAATGTCAACTTCTTAGTAAGGCACTACTCTTATGATTTTGTGGAACAGGGCCAAATAAATGACATATAAGTAAAACTCAATCAATATAATAGACTATTACTTAGAAATATAAAGAATTCAAATGCCAAAAACAAGCTAGGACATGGATGAACCTTTAAAATATGCTAAATGAAAGAAACCTAAAACAAAGTCATATATTGACAATAAGATTTTGGCTACATTACCGTAAAAAAAAAACCATGTGTTTTAAGACCAATTCTCCTTGCTTCCAAGATGACTATATACTTCAGGGTTTAAGAAATCCTCCTGTAGCCAGGCGGTGGTGGCGCACGCCTTTAGTCCCAGCACTTGGGAGGCAGAGGCAGGCGGATTTCTGAGTTCGAGGCCAGCCTGGTCTACACAGTGAGTTCTAGGACAGCCAGGCCTATACAGAGAAACCCTGTCTCGAAAAAACAAAAAAAAAAAAAAAAAAAGAAATCCTCCTGTCTCAGCCTCCACAAGCAGCTGGGCCTATAAGAGCATACCACCACAACCAGATCTGTAAAAGATGTTTCCACTTTTAAATTATGTCTCCATAAGTCATGGACACACAGTCACTGGTAGTGCATGTGCCTACCATTCATGAGGCTCTGTGTCTCCCCCAAAGATAATAAATATAAGAAAATACCTTTTCTACAAGACAGATGTCTTGGTGAAAGTTCTGTGATTACAGCATTTGGGAGGTCGACAAGGAAGACTATGTAGTGAGTTTAAGGTCAGCCAAATTACATAATACCATCTCAAAAGACATTTCCTTAATGACCCATATACACAAATACCCTAAGGCAAAGTCTGTGAACTATGAAATACAGCTTATACAGAAACTTCATAACTGACATATGATGGTCTACAGCTATAATCTCAACAATACCCAGGCTGAGGCAGGAGAACTACGACATGGAGACTCTGCCCAATCAATCAATCAATCATTAATGCAAACTAAATCTACTTAATGACTGAATGACAATACAGTAATTCCCTGCTCCCCATACTGTCAAAACGAACAAACAAACAAAATAACAAAGTACACTCATTGGAGCAATCTAAGAAGATGAACGTTTGACTCAGAAAACGTTCCTGACAACTACAATGACTGCCAGTTTTCCTAGATGGCCCCAAATGGGTGGGAAATCCCCGCTGGGCTGAGACTAGGGCCAATACAAATTATAACAACCACCACCTAGGAGAGCAGAAGGTTATCCCCACCTCTTGCAAAATAAAGATAGACAAATATTTCGGAATTTTATTAAAGGCAATTAATTCTGTCCTTCTCCACAGTACCAAAGACATCACGCACAAATTTCTTGCGCAAAAAGAACAGCGAAGCAAACAATGTGAGCAAAGATGTTGATAGTCGGTCCAGGAAACCCAGAGACGAGGAACGAGGAACATGCGGCGGCGCTCTGACGCCTAGGAAAACCCAGCTCTAGGGGAAAGGCTTCTCTGACAGCAGCTGCCCAACTGGGCTGCACGTCCAGGCTGGAGGTGGTTGGCGCTGACACATCTGAAATATCATAGCTGGTGGATCCAGTCCGCAGCACCACGCGGGACCCGCCCGCGCACACACCCACCGCCCACTGCAGCGAGCGACCTAGGCGCAGCCGCAGCACGCAAGTAACGCTCGACCCGAGCAGAAAGTTTCGAATGAAAAACCCGAGCGCCGAAACGCACAGGTCCCGGAGCTGAACTCGCGCCAGGAACACGCCCGGAGCCAAACCACTAGACAAGCAGCTCGGGTTTTCAGCTGGCTGGCCCAGGCGGGACCGGGAGGTGGCAGAGGCAGCTCACTGACTCCCGCAGCCCAGGTGTCAGGCGCGCCGCCGCTTCCCTCCGGCGCCCACTATCTGACCAGTGCTGGGCAAGAACTAGGGTGCGGACTAAGGATGTGGATAAGGGCTCGGGTACGGACCAGGGACGCCGATCCGGGACGCGGGATGAGAATCCGGGGCGCGGGACGCGGGGTCGAGTGCAGAGCACGGGCGGCTCGCAGGCCACCGGGCCAAGTCGCGGCTCCCGAACCCGCGGCCGCGCGCCCCTCCCCCCACCCCTCCCCCGCCGGGGCACGCAGAGCCGGCGCCGCGTCCCAGGAGACCCACCGCCCGCGGCCCGGGGCCCGGGAAGCTCTGCCTGCGCGGCCGCAAGCAACCCTTGGCGGGGCGGGACAGGGTCGGGACCGAGCGCCGCGCGGACTCACTTTTTCGGATGTTTCTCTCTTTTCGGCCTCCGCTTTCGGGCCTGAATGGCCAGCACTGGGGAGAGAGAAGACACATTAACGGTCGGGGCGGCCGCCTGCGCGCCGCGAGGCGGAGCGGGGGCCGCGCGCGCCGCTCACCTTTCCTGGAGCTCATTTCGACTTGGGGCAGCCGGGCGGGGGGGCTCCGCGGCGGAGGCGGCGGCGACGCGACAGTCAGCCGCACCGGGATGCAGCCTCCACTCGTTCGCCGGCCGAGGAGGCGGGAACCGCGCCTGCGCCGCCGCGGCCGCTCCCGCGGGGGCCAATGGGACCCGCCCCCGCGGCCCCGCCCCGCGGCCCCGCCCCCTCCGCGCCCCCTCCGCTTCTCGGGAGCACCGGGGTCCGGACCCGGGCCGCGCCCTTATCGCCGGCTCCGGGGCCCACCTGTGCGAGAAGGCGGTGGCGCGCTCACGGCCCCCCGCGCCCACGGCCTCCCGCAGCCCGCCTCCGCCTCCTTGGTTCTACGGCCGCCGCAGGCCACCCGCTCCCGGGCACTAGGCCCAGTCCGCCGACCCTTCCTCCCAGCCACCGCCTCCGCTCCGCACCCCGGCCGGTCGTGCCGCACGCCTCTCCATGTGTTCTTCCTTGGCCAGCGCCTTGGCGCGTCTCACACCACCTCTAACGTGGCCTCCTCTATCCCTTTGCGCCTCTACATCCTTGCATCCCTATGAGCGCCGCTTCCTCCTCTCCGGCGGGCGTGGAAAGGGCACAAGACCAAGAGCTGGGGAACCTGGGTCCTTGAGTGTCTGCGTGACCTTGGAGAAGTGATTTCTTTTCCTACTCCACTAGGCTGTGTGAGTTTAATGAAGGAAAGATGCACACAGCTTAAAAGGAAAGTTTGGCGCAGGAAGCCTAATTTTCTAAATATCATGAGATGAGAGCTTAAAACAACAATCATGACATGCAATGATTTTTTTTTTTCGTCCTCCTCCAATGGGAAACTGAACCCTAAATAGGTCGAACAGTTCTACCCACTTGTATCCCTATTCAGGCCTGGCTGGTTTCTTTCTTCTTTCCCAGGCTACCTAAGATGTGAATCAAGCTGACTGCCACATAGTTACCACTTCAGTGTTCTCTTGTCTGTTTAAACAATTACAGTATCTTAAAGATACAGGTCCTGAGCATTCAGTCCTTTTTTGGTTACAACTGTATCGTTGAATTACAACTGTATCACTGAGTCTTGCTCTAAAGATGTCCCAACAAACAGGAAAGACCGCTCTAAGTTTGAAGAGATATTACTTTCTCTCCATTTTTTATTTTCAAAACTCTGAAACATACAAGAAAAATGCAGTAATTGGCACTATTAACTCATATTCACTAGTGTTTTTTTTAAACGTTTCTTCACATTTGCTCTCTATGTGTGTGCATGGTGTATTTTGCTGAGTCACTCAGCAGTTTGCAGACTGTTATCCTCCACCCCTAAACATTTCGATACATAACTACTAACTAAAAACAAAGATATTTTTCTACATAATCAGAACATCGTTATCACTCTAAGAAAATCCAATAGTATTGTTCCTATTTCTGAAATAGTCCAATAAAATATGTCTGGTGACATTTTTTTTCCCAACCCAAAGTCATTAGTTACTGTTAGTGTCCCTGTATTTTTAAGTGTGGTTAGAAAAATCCTGAGAGTTCCAGGACAGCCAGGGTTATACAGAGAAACCCTGTCTCAAATAACAAAAAAACAAAAAAAGAAAGAAAGAAAGAATAGAAAGAAAGAAAAGAAAAGAAAAATCCCTGGTTAGAGACTTTTTTTTAGACAAAGTTTCACTGAGTTCCAAGGCCGGCCTTGAGCAGTTTACAATGTAGCCAGTCTAACTGCACCTCTGTTGCAGGCCTCTTGTCTTAGCTTCTCAAGTACGCGGAAGACAGACATGCACCACTAACTATTTTGAAGAATCTAGTTCTATTTTGCAGAATGTTGGTCAACTGTAATTTTGTTTGCCTAGTACTATGGTCAAGTTAGTAATTTAAGTTTGATGCATAGACAGTATGTGCCTCACTACATCAAGATGCCAGTGTATTCTGGTGTTCTGGTATGGATGATACATTCAATCATTTCTCCACCAAAACATCACTTTTCCACTTTGTATTCTTTTTTCTTTTTTAAAGTCTTTTTTTAAAGGGGGGCGGGGGAAGGGGCTGGTGATAAAGGACTTGAATAGACATTTCTCCAAAGACATGGAACTGGCCAACATAACAGGATGTTCAAAAATCATTAAGCATTACAGCTGTACAAAGCAAAAGCAAAATGAAATCCCATGTTACACCTGGCATGACATTCTTTAAAATAGAAAATACCAACTGCACAGGTTCGATTGAAGCACTAAGGAGACAGTACTGTTCTCTTAACAGCCTAGGTTATAGAGAACATACCAGGTCAACCTAAACTACATAATAAAATCCTAGCTCAAAGAAAAAGAAACGGGGGAAGGAGGCTGGGAATATAACTTAGAGATAGAATGTTTACCAGGATGCAGTCATGGGGCCCTCCAGGTTCACTTCTCAGATACCAGAAAAAGAAACAAAACAAAACAAAACAAACAAAAAAAAATACAGATTACTGAGCATTCTGGAACTCTTGCATATTGGAAACAAAAGCTTTGTCAGCATCTCATGGGCAGTCATTGTGGAAAAACTTGTCAGTTCCTCAAAAGCTAATCACAGAATTGCCAACAATTCCACCCATAGGTATATTTCTACAAAAGTTAAAAATAGATGAATATTTGACACAGGCTTGTGAAGCCAGCACAGGAGGCAAACAGAAGCTGGTAAGTTCAAGACTAGCCTAGGTTCTAAGCCAGACAGTGTGGAGGATTTGATTTATGCTGGAATTCGCACATCTGCTACAGGTCCCTGAAAACAGCTGATTTTCTTTTTTTTGACTGATCAATAAAGAGCCAATGGCCAACCGCTGGGCAGGCAGATGGAGGTGAGACGTGGAGGATTCCCAAGAGGAAACTGAGGAGAGAAGGAGCAGAATCGCCAAGACAGGGAAGAGGAGAGATCAGACTTATAAGCCCAGTGACATATAAGACAGAAGGACTGTCACAAGTCCCAAGCCAGCCAGAACTAAATAACAATACCTTAGTCCCAGTCGCTGTTGTATTTCTGTGAAGAGATACCATGACCAAAGCAACTCTTACCAAAAAAGCATTTAATTGGGCACTTGCTTACAGTTTCAGAGATTTAATCCATTATCATCATTTCAGGGAGCATGGCAGCACACTTGTAAAGGAATCAGTAGCTAAGAGCTGTTTCCTGCTCCTCAGGTGGTGGGGGGAGAAGAGGGGGAGCCTGGCATGTGGTGTGGGCTTTTCTCCAATACAACATCCTAACCCTTCTCATCGTTTCAAAGAGTTACTCTCCAGGGACTAAACACTCAAATACATGAGTCTATGGGGTGCCATTCTTATTCAAACCATCACATTCTACTCTTTAGGCTCCATGGGCTTACAGCCATGACAAATGCACAAAAAAAAAAAAAAAAAAAAAAAAAAAAAAGTTTTCAATCCAACTTCAAAAGTCCCCATAGTTTATCATAGTCTCAACACTGTAACCTCCCCCCATAAAATCAAAATGAAAAAGCAAATCTCATACTTCCAACATACAGTGGCCCAGGATATGCATTACTATTCCAAAAGTAAGGAATGGGAGCACAGGGAGGAAATACTGAACCAAAGCAATACTGCAAACCAACAGGGCAAATTCTAAACTCTGCACCTCCATGTCTCATGCCAAACTGCCCTTCAGATCTCTAACTCCTTTTAGCTTCATTGGTTACAACACACTTCTCTCTCTTGGGCTGTTTTCACTCCTGGTCTGCCCTTCTCCTTGGCAGGAATCTGACAACTCTGGCATATCCAGCATCTTGGGGTCCAGTGAAATCCAGCTTCACCTTCACAGCTTCACACAATGGCCTCTCTGGGCCTCTATGCATGGCTTTTCCTAACACATGCCTGATTTCACTAGCCTTCCTTAGCCCCACACTCCCTTTGTTTGTATCCTTGACTCTAAAGCCAGAACCATGTGACCAAAACTGCTAAATTAATCTGCTTGTTAGAGATGAAACCTATCCCCCTCCTTCAATTACACCAGCATCCACTCTCTGTTGTTGATGGTTTTCTTCAATCCTAAACTTTTCTTTAATTTCTTTTCACACATTGGAAGCTTAGCTGGGTGGCTCAGGCCCTGAGGCCCTTAGCTTCAGGCTTTCTCTAAACTCATTACTTCTGGTTTTAAAGTCACCTTTCCTAGTGTTCCTTTTCTCTTCAAACTGTACATTTTTTTGTTTCTCTTTGTCCAACTTATCTTTTTATTATAAATCTGCATAAGAGTGACAGTGTCAATGCTACAATATCTTGAAATCTCCTCTTCCAATACCACAAACCCAAATACCTTCAATTTAGCCCTAGGAAGATTTTCAGGACCAGGGAAAGAACAGCCATATCTTTTGCCAAAATATCAAAGAACAGTATTTAGGCTACATTAATATTTTTCCCCTCTGAAACCTCTTGAGCTGAGCCATTAAAATGTATACTGCTTTCAGGATTACCCTCTTCCATGCTCCTACTAAAATGGCCCATAAACCTGACCTTCAATTTTCAACTGATTTTCTAGTCCAAAGTCCAAAGTCTTCCATATTCCTCCAAACAAACACATGGTCTGGCCCATCATAGCAAAACCTGATTGCTGGTACCAACTTCAGGCCTAGTCACTGTTTTATTTCTCTGAAAGACACCATGACCAAGGCAACTCTTATAAAAGAAAGCATTTAATTGGGACTGGCTTACAGTTTCAAAGGTTTAGTCCATTATCATCACAGCAGGGAGCATGGCATCACACATGTAGTAACTGAGAGCTACATCCTGATCTTCAGGCAGAGAGAGAAAAAAGATGGGGGGAGAGGGGAGAGACAGAGACAGACAGACAGACAGACTCTAAGCATGGCCTGGGCTTTTGACACCTCAAAGCCCCCCCCCACCCCCCCCCCCCGGGACACACTGCCTAATCCTTCTAATCCCTTCAAAGAGTTCCACTCCACAGTGACTCACCATTCAAATATATGGAGGAGGAGGGGAATATTCTTACTCAAACTATCATGCCCTGTATGGAGATTAAGAAAAAAAAACAACAACAAAAAAACCCCACAATACACCTGTCCCTCAAAAAAGAATACAATTTTGATAGATACTGCAACATGGATGAATCCAAAAACACTTTGCAAATGAAAAAAGCCAGACACAAAAAGCCAAATACTGGATGAGTCTATTTATGAGAGAAACTCAGACCAGACACTAAGTGAATTAAAAATTGCAGGCAGACTGGCGTTTTTTCAGCAATTTGAGGCACCAGGCAACTGCTTAAAGGCTAGATATCATGATGTTCTATTCTAGTGGGATGATGATGTAGAGCCAGATAGAGGTGGTACGGCCATCGTGTGAGCATGCTCAGTGCCACCAGCTCAATTGTTTGAGATGGTTTCTTGATGTTATAGTGGTTTCACCTTACCCACAACAATAAGGTCATATATGTAGAGACTGCATGAGTAGTCCTTAAGAACAATGTGTAACTCCTTTGCATCAATGTTGTCTACGAGGCTCAGCTATCTTCCAAACAATTTCTGTTATTGCTACTTCCTGTGTTTGTTTTACAGTCCTGAAGAACTAGCCAGAACTCCATCAACCAAGAGCTGTGCTATTGTGTTGCATCCTTGTCCCAGTCCTACTTCACATGAGTGTGTGTGTGTGTGTGTGTTGTGTGTGTGTGTTACTATATGTGTATGTATGTGCTTCAGATTCATCTGTAGTAAGCTAAACACAGCTCTTCCACCGAGTGGTGCCTTAAACTCAAGTGACAGTCTTACGTCAAGGTTTTGTTGTTGTTTTGTTTTTGTTTTGTTTTTGGTGGGAGGAAGAGTTTTTTCAAGACAGGGTTTCTCTGTGTAATAGCTCTGGCTGTCCTGGGACTCGATCTGTAGATCAGGCTGACCTTGAATTCACAGAGATTCACCTGCCTCTGCCTCCTAAGCATTGGGATTAAACGCGTGCGCCACCACAGTCTGGCTTAGGTCAAGCTCTTATTTCTCCATCTACTAACTTGTTTGGTCTTTATTTTTTATATGGCTTTTATATTTGGTAGCCATATTGTCAGTACTCACTGTCAGTTTTCCTCTTTTGTTTGTTGGGTTAGTTGTTTGGTTGAGACAGAGTCAGTCATATGTAACCCAGGGTAGCCATGCGCACTCCAGCTGGTCTTGAACTCCTGCCTCCCGGTGGCTGGAATTACTCACAGGCATCAACACTATCTTGCTTTTATTTATCTTTTGGAAGTTTCAATTGTATCAGTTTTAGCTAAGGAGACCCTTCAACCGAATAGTGACATGATTCGTTTGGTTGTTGAGCCTCTCTTTCCAGCACAGAGTGTCCAGCAAATGTTTTGCTCTCCCTCACTCAGTCTCAGATCAGGCATATCTCTGCTCTTACATTTTTCTTGGAGATGATTAGAAGCTTTTGAAATTAAAGAGATCTGATTTTGGAACTAGTTTATTATTCTAATTGGTTTATTAACAGTTTATATGACCATTTTATTTAGTATAACATTTTAACCACATAACTTGACCACTTAATGCATACATTTTAATAATTTTTAGTATTAAAAAGGTTGGGGAACCATCACCAACATCTGGTTTTATTGTGTTTAATATTTGGTTTTATTTGGTTGGTTGGTTGGTTTGGTTTTTGGCTTCTTTTGTTGTTATTGTTTGTCTGTTTGTTAAGGTAGAGTTACTCTACTTATCCCTGAAGGCTATCCTGGAACTTTCTATGTAGACCAGGCTGGCCTCAAACTCACAGATTTCCCCTGCCTCTGAGCCCTGGGATTAATAGCATGTGCCACCATGCCCAGCTAAAGTCTAATTTTTAAACATTGTGAGTGAAGCATGGTGGTTGGTGCACACCAGTCATTCCAGCATTTGGGAGGCAGAGGCAAGAGGACTGCCACAAGTTTAAGGCCAACTTGTTCTGCAGAATGTATCCCCCATCAGGGAGACATACCTAGACTTTGTCTATAAATAAATAATAAATAAATAAATAAATAAGGAAGGGCTGGCAAGATGGCTCATCAGGTTAAGGCATTGCTGAACAACCTGATAAACTTAGTTCTATCTAGGGACTCACATGGTAGGAGGAGAAAACCAATCTCCAAAAGCTGTTCTCTGTTGTCCACACATGTGTTCACACATATACACACACGAAATAAATTAAGATAATAGTGTTTAAATTAATAACAATTTAAAATAAGTGAACCATGTTTGTCCCTCCCCCAAAAGAACCCCACCCTCCTGCCCTAGGCTGAGACAAATCCTCATTCAATTCCTGTCTCTATGAACCTGCCTGGTCTGGATAGTTCAAATGGAAATCATATGACATGTAGCATTTGATGACTTGATTCATTTATTTAGTCTAAGGTTGAAATCTGTTTCTGCTATTTAATGTCTGTAGAACCTTGCAACTTTATTGTAACACCTGAAAAATGTAAATAATATTAATACCAATTCTAATAATCAAATGAGTCTTCAAAAAACATTAATTATTAAAATTAACTGGAAGCTGAGTGTGACAGTGCACATTTAAAAGTGTACAACGTAGGAGGCCAAATCAGGTGGCTAAGAGCTCCAGACAGGTGGCACATGCACACCTTTGTGTACTGTATCTTTTGCATTCGACTTTTTAAAGATTTATTATGGGCTGGAGAAATGGCTCAGTGGTTAAGAGCACCATCTGCTCTTCCAGAGGTCCTGAGTTCAATTCCCAGCAACCACATGCTGGCTCACAACCATCTATAATGAGATCTGATGCCCTCTTCTGGTGTGTCTGAAGACAGTGACAGTATAATCACATATATAAAATAAACAAATCTTTAAAAAAATGTATTATTATTACTTATTCTTGTGTGTATATAGGTGTATATGTATATGTATATGTATGAGAGTGAAGGCAGCCTGGTGCAGGTTGGCATTAGATGCCTTGGAACTAGAGTTACAGAATGCTGTGAACTAGCTAACATGGATGCTGGGAAATGAACTTGGGTCTTCTGCAAGAACAGTATGCACTCTTAACCACTGAGCCATGTCTCCAGCCCTATACTCAATTTTAAATAAATGCTCACTGAATCCCTCTTGTACAGTACACATTATTTAAGGACTGTGTCTTCAGCAGTCAGGAAAGCATATCTCTTTAGGGAATATCACTCTTCTGCCCCACAGCAGAAACTAAAGCCACTGAATATGTACTATGTTCGTGATAGGGTCCTTGGGCTGCTTGGCTGGCTGCATTTTTTGCTGTGGTTGTTGTTTGGGGGATGTACTAGGGCTTGAACCCAGGTATGTTATCCAAGCACACTGCCACTCAGCTATCCCCCACTGACCTAAACATTTTTATGAAAACAGAATAAAGCCAAGGAGGAGGAGGACAGAAAAGAAACAAAGAAAGCAACTAAAGTTGAGCATTGTGTCTCACCTCTATATTCCCAGCACTGGGACTGGAGGGAATTGGGGAAACAGAAGAATTGTCACAAGTTCAAACCAGGCTGGACTACAGTGACTTAGAAGAAGCCAACGTAAGCTACAAAACTCAGGACCTTATACAAAATAAAAACAGAGCTGGCACAGTGGCTCGGCAGGTAAAAGTCCTTGCTTCACAGACCAGGCAACTTGAGTTTGATCCCCAGAACCCACAATAGAGAAGAAGAACCTACTCGGGACAGTTGTCCTCTGATTCTGTAAGTTCTCTGTGGCTCATACACACCTGCATATGTGCACACTCCAACTGATTCTGAATTAAATATTTCTTCTAGGTGTCTGTTGTCTCATAATTTAGACTGATGTCTATTTTTATTGTTTTTAGATGTATTTATTTTACTTTGTGTGTATGGTTTTTCTGTTTTGGTCTTTTAAGACAGGATCTCTCCGTGTAGCCATGGCTGTTATGGAACTTGCTCTGTAGACAAGGCTGTCCTTGAACTCAGAGAGATTCGCCTGCCTTTTAACTCCCAAGTGCTGGGAGTGAAGGCACACAGCACCATGTCTGGTGTGTATAAAGGTTTTACCTGCATCCATTTATGTGCACCACATGCATGCCTGTTGAATCACCTGGAATTGGGGTTACTAATAGTTCTGAGCCATCATGTGGATGCTGGGAATCAAACTGGGATCTTCTCCAACAGTAACAAGTGCCCTGAGCTGCTGATCTATCTCCTTAACAATGACATTTTCAAAGAAAAAAGCTTTTTGGAACAAGGGAGTCTCACCATGCAACACTAGTTGGCAGGGAGCCCACTATATTGACCTCTCAGAAGTTGCCCTGAAACTCAAAGACTTGCCTGCCTCCACCTCTTGAATGCTAGCATTAAATGTGTATTTTTCCCCGACAGAAGGAACTTTTGCACACTATCATTTTCACTTTCATTCTACAGTCACTTCTTGACATATACATCAAGTTGCTATAATGGATATAGCTAAGAATGAATAGCTGGGTGGTGGTAGTGCACTCTAATCCCAGCACTCAGGAGGCAGAAGTAGGCAGATATCTGAGTCTGAGACCAGCCTGGTTAACAGAGTGAGTTCCAGGACATCCAAGGCTACACAGAAAAACTTTGTCTCAATAATAATAATAATAAATAATGATAATAATAGAAGGATGGAAACTGTCGTTGTAGTATGTGAAACTCAGGACATCTACATAATGCTGAAGGTCAGACATGTACAGGCCTCTCTCCCCCAGCCCAGAGAAATAAGAGACATTCGCAATATTCAATTTTTAACAAATCTAATAGAAAATGAAGGTCATAAAATCATTTACATTCTATTTTCAACTGGAGTCATTAAATCATGAGGGCCTTCATGGATGAGGACCTAGGCTCCTCCCACAACTCTTCTCATTGTCATCTCTATTACAAAACTTCTATGGTGAAGCTTACGCCTGCCTTTTCTCACTTCAGTGGCATGTATGTCCCAGTAATGCCCACACCATCAGAACAAAAGTGCACAGACAGCAGCGGCAGACCACCAAGAAGAATCACTTCTATGCTGCTTCTCCTGAGGAGGCCTGAATAAGATGTCTGTGCCTCAGCTTCCTAACCCATCAACTGTAGTGAGCCATGTTACCTACCTATCTAATTTGATACCAAATTAGTCCATATATATAACATACATAATAAATATTAAATATATATAACTAAAATATGCACTTGAAGAACACTGGATGTGGTGGTCCTGACCTATAACCCCCATGCTTGGGAGTGCTGAGGCAAAGGACTATGAGGACTGTATTGTCAAGGTCAGCCTGGTTCACATAGTGAAAATGTTTCTCGAACCAAGCAAGCAAGCAAGCAAACAACAACAACAACTTGGAGACTTAATCTAATCCTGTTTGCTGTAAAGGTTAGATCAGAACATATAAAAGTCAGGAGGTGTCTAAGCACTGAGTAAATATTGGTTAGTCTCATAATAGGCACTATGGAATGTATTAGATATCTTTAGCTATTGCTATATACATCTCTTCCAAATTATCAGTTTAAACAACAAGTATTTAGGGTTCTGATTCGAGCTCAGAGGCTGAATGTGTGCAAGAACCTAGTTTTGAACTTCAATAACACACAGACCTACCCTCCCCCGCAAAAGCCCTCAAATTACAACAATAATCACTTATCATCTCACAGATTCTGTGGTCCAGGAGTGCACAGACAACTCAGCTGGTGAGCTGAGATGCTACTGGGGGCTGCAGTCATCGGAAGGCTGGACAGAAGCTGGAAGCCGTGTTCCTAAGATGGCTCATTCACATGGCTGTTAACAGAGGCCTCCTATGCTAGCAGACTCTGGCAGATATGTCTCCTTCTTACAGCCTAGATCTCGCCATAGAGCTGCAGTACTGGCTGGCTTTCCCCATTGCGAGTGACCAAGAGGAAACAAGGCAGAAAGTTCAACACCTTTTATGACCTATCCTCAGAAGTCACAATCCATCATTTCTGCCACATTCTATACATCAGAAGCAAACACAGTGTGCTCAAAGGAAGAGAAAACAAAAAACAAAACAAAACAAAAAACAAACAAAACTCTGCTTCTTTTTGGTTGCTGGGGATTGAGCCAAGACTGACCTTAGACTTCCAATAATCTTCTCCCGTTTATATGCTTGGCACTACAGTTATGCCCTATCATGCCAGATTCTCTTTCCTACGCATTATATTGAAACAGAGTTTCATATAGCCCAAACTGGTCTGGAACTCACAATAGGTCACAGGCTGACCTTGAGCTCAGTGATTCTTGTGTCTTAGCCTCTTGATAAACTATTCCTCTCCATATTACCCTCCGTAACTCATAAAAAAAGAAGTTTAAGCTTGGGCTCAACACTCATCTCTCTGGAAGCCCAGCCCAGGCTGCAGAATGAAACATCACCCCTCCCAAGATAATGAAGTAAAAAAAGGTTTATTCCCTCACAGTTTCAAAGACTACAAGTCCAAATGGCATGGTACTGGTTGTGGCAAGGCATCTCTTAGCTGAATCACTCTAGGGCATAAACATTTATATGAAAGCTTGGGTCACCCTTTTGAGGCACAGATTAGCCTCAAAACTCCCCTTCTTTTTTGTTTTTTCGAGTCACGGTTTCTCTGTGTAGCATTGGCTGCCTTAGAACTTGCTCTGTAGACCAGGCTGGCCTGGAACTCAGAGATCTGCCTGCCTCCACCTCTTGAGTGCTGGTATTAAAGGCGTGGACCACCACCACGACCAGGCTAAGAACCATACTCTTAACAAGGGGGAAAAAAATGAATAAATTGACAGGGCTGGGGATACATAGCTTAGAAAGCTCAATGTTTCTAACATGCACAAAGACCTTCTTTCTTTGGTTACTGTCTCACCAAGGAAACTTTTATTCTGACTTCCAAAGACACAGATCCATGCACTTTTTTAAAATTTTGAATAGAATGACAAAACAATATTTTATTTTATTATTATCTCTTAGAAGTCGATTTTCTAATGAGAGACAGAAAGGGAGTGGATCTGGATGGAAGAGGAGGTGGGGAGGAACTGGGAGCAGTAAAGGAAGGGGATATAACCAGAATACATTATATGAGAAAAAAATCTATTTTCAATAAAAGTAAAAAAAAATACAAAGAACTAGAATAATAAACTTTTGTATAGCTTCCTATATTTACTGAGTTTGTGAGACTCAGTATCTACATGTCGCAATGTTTATTGTTTTATGCTATCTCACTATATGAATATACCATATTTTAAAAAATCTATTGACCTTCCGGTCTGTGCCCAAGCACTGAGCAGATCCTGGGCTTCAGCACCCAATCTCACAAAACCCAGAGGAAGCGGGGATCCCAGGAGCTCTAACCCGGGCAGTATCTTAGGTAAGGAGATAGCAACACCTGCCCCAAACAGGGAGTAACTGGGACCCACTGGGACACAGGAATTCACTCCTGGCCCGGGGCACTGGTTCCTTCTGTTCTGTGCCTGAGCACTGAGCAGATCTTGGGCCTCAGCTCTAACCCCAGCAATGACACCCACCCAAAGAGTTTTGACACAATCAAGATAATAGGAAAGTCAGGCTCCAGTCAGAGACAGGGCTGGTAGCACTAAGGAAATCCTGATGGCTAAAGGCAAGCACAAGAACATAAGCATCAGCAACCCGGGGTACTTTGCATCGTCAGAACCTAGTTCTCCCACACTAGAAAGTTCTGAATTCCCCATGTCACCAGAAAAGCAAGATTCTGAATTAAAATCACTTCTAATGATGATGACAGAGGACTTTAAGGACACAAATAACACTCTCAAAGACATTGAGGAGAACAGAGGCAAACAAGTAGAAGCCCTTAAAGAGGAAACACAAAAATCCCTTAAAGAATTACAAGAAAACACAACTAAACAGGTGAAGGAACTGAACAAAACCATCCAGGATCTAAAAATGGAAGTAGAAACAATAAAGAAATCACAAAGGGATACTACCCTAGAGATAGAAAACCTAGGAAAGAAATCAGGAGTCATAGATGCAAGCATCACAAACAGAATACAAGAGATAGAAGAGAGAATCTCAGGTGTAGAAGATACCATAGAAAATATTGACACAAAAGTCAAAGAAAACACAAAATGCAAAAAGTTCTTAACCCAAAACATCCAGGAAATCCAGGACACAATGAGAAGACTAAACCTAAGGATAATAGGTATAGACGAGAGTGAAGATTCCCAACTTAAAGGGCCAGTAAACATCTTCAACAAAATTATAGAAGAAAACTTCCCTAACCTAAAGAATGAGAAGCCCATAAACATACAAGAAGCCTACAGAATTCCAAATAGACTAGACCAAAAAAGAAATTCTTCCCATCACATGATAATCTAAACACCAAATGCACAAAACAAAGGAAGAATATTAAAAGCAGTAAAGGGAAAAGGCCAAGTAACATATAAAGGCAGACCTATCAGAATTACACAGAATTACAGAGGATGCGAGGAACCAAACCCAGATCCTCTGTAAGAACCACATCCTCTCAATCACAGAGCCATCCTTCCAGTCCCCAGGGAGTAGAATTCCAGTCTCCTGTGTGAGAAGAGTTGAGTTTGATCCCAAACAACAGACTAAAAGCAAAACAATGCTTACATTAGGCCAGACTGTACCTTTCCCTAGCTCATGCTGTAGGAGCCTGTTACTAGATTTGTAAATGATATTGTGTACTCTGATGAAACTAATTCTTACCAAAACAGTTGGACTTGGAGTGGTGAGGACCCAAGGAGAGATGTGAGTCCAAATTTTTAGCATAGTCTCTCCCCATTAACTCCCTCCTAACACCATGTTTTAGTCAGGATTTCATTGCTGTGAAGAGACACCATGACCAAGGCAACTCTCATAAGGACAACATAATTGTGGCTGACTTACAGTTTTCAGAGGTTCAGTCAATTATCATCATGGTGGGAAGCACACACGGCAGCATGCAGGCAGACATGGTGCTGGAGAAGGAGCTGAGAGTTCTACATCTTGATCCACAGGCAGCAGTAGAAGGCTCCCTCCCACACTTGGAGTAGCCTCAGCAGCACAGTCTCAAAGCGCACCTACACAGTGACACTCTTCCTTCAACAAAACCACACCTACCCAACAAGGCCACACCTCCTAGTAGTGCCATTTTTCATGAGCCAAGCATATTTGACCACCACATACTACTTATGGTTTCTAGTATGACACTACAGAGCCCAAAAGATTGTTTACATATGTGGGCCCTGGGATTGAGTCTCTCAATATCATTTTCATTGCCTTCTATTTGGAGAGGCTATAGAAAGCGATCCATGTTGCTTCCCAGATTTACTTTGACATGAATTCTTAAATCCTAGCTGAAGATTTAGTGGTAGGAGAAAGTAGGAGGTGAGATGGCATGAGAACCACCCCACTCTCCCAGGCTGAGGTGGCTGGGTAAGGATTGTTCTCAGTAGTCTCAAATCCAATCACTAGTTCCCAATGTGAGATATCTAATCTTTGAACTCCAGTTATGTAGTGTTAGATTAAACCAAAGCCCAGTAGCAGCTTTTAATATCAGTTTTTCCAGCCTGTACATTTGAAAGCATGTCATTCCTATATTAAATAGACTTTTTTTTAATGTTCAGGATGGTTTCTAATGCTAATCACTAGTGCATACACATAAGTTTGTGATGGGGGAGGGTCTGGTTTTGAAGCAGTGTCTTAGGGTTTTACTGCTGTAAACAGACACCATGACCAAGGCAACTCTTATAAGGACAACATTTAATTGGGGCTGGCTTACAGGTTCAGAGATTCATCTAGGATGATGGTCTTAAAGCCATACCCATAATGACACACCTACTCCAACAAGGCCACACTTGTTTCAGCAGGGCATGGCCACTCCCTGGGCCAAGCATATACAAACCATCACAGGCAGGGTCTCTCTGTGTAATCCTGGCTAAACTGGAACTCACCATGTAGATCAGGTTGACCTCAAACCTGCCTTGATTCCCAAGTGCTGGGACTAAAGACATTTAATACCATTCTTGGCATGAGTTGTAGCAGTGGCTGGTCTGGAACTCACCACGATACACCTGCCCTCCCTCTGTCATCCGAAATGTGGGATTAAAGGCATATGGCACCCTGCTATCTCCTACATGAGTAGTTTTTGGAAATCTGTCTCAAAATTATATATGGGGGTTAAGAAGTGGCTCAATGACAAGGATCATTAGCTGCTCTTGTAGAGGACCGAGTTCAGTTCTCTACACACATGTGTCTGTTTACACCCATCTCTCACTGCAGCTTCAGGAGGTCTGAAGCTGGCTTCTGCAGGTACTATACACATGTGGAACTCTTAAACACATGCAGGCAAACCAGTCATATAATTAAGAACAAAATAAATCTTAAAAAATCTCGTAGCAGAGGTCCCCATCATTGTTGAGATCTAAGTAGCATGTCACACATAAGGGACTACTGTGGTTGTTTTTCACATCTCTTAATGTATTATCTAGGAAGTCTTGAAGACCTAGAAACCCTTTCCAGAAGTATATTAAAAAAAAAAAAAAGCCATAATGATACTGAACTTTGGTCTATTACTTTAGCTTTTATTGTCTCTTAGAGAACAGTAAGGAGTTCTGGAGGCATAGACTGACAATAGATTGAATGAAGATTTAGTTTGTCTCTTGATAAATCAGGTGTTAAAGTGATTTTGCAAGGATGTAACTTCCAAGAAAATATTTTGTTTCTAGAAAATACAATACGAGGCTTCTTTTTTTCTTTCATTAAAAATGTGAGCTGGAGAGATGGCTCAGAGGTTAAGAGCATTGACTGCTCTTCCAGAAGTCCTGAGTTCAATTCCAAGCAGCCAGATGGTGGCTCACAACCATCTGTAATGGGATCTGATGCCTTCTGATGTGTTGAAGACAGCTACAGTCTACTGATATCAATAAAATAAATAAATCTTTTAAAAATGCCAGTAGATTTTTTTTATTGGATATTATTTACAATACAGATGTCATCCCCTTTCCCTATTTCCCCTCCCTAGAACCCCCATCCTATACCACTTCTTCTTTTATGCTTTTGTACCATTTTTGATTGCATGCATGTATTAAGGTCAGTTCTAGGTTGAGGGTCTAGCAATACAATAGATGCAAATAGTCAAGGAACAACAGACAATAAACACAAATAGTCAAAGAAAAAGCAAGGCATTAAACCCAATTACGTGAACACTCCTGTGATCACTGTTTCTAAAGGCTTATCAGGATGACCAAGGTATCTGAGCCTACTTCCCTGTCCCAGTCCAAGTTCATTTTCATACTGAAGCCTGCTTCCTTGTTCTAGCCTAAAATTTAGATTCCTGTCTGAAATTACTTCTTTGTTCTAGCCTAAATTTGTTCCCAGATTCCTGCCTAAGATGGCTACATTCATTTGCTGCTCCTTGGGCCAATGTCATATTCCTGCCAAGCTGCCCATTTCCTTGTCCTTGGTCCATGTCAGATTCTTGCTAAGCAGCCCAGAGGTTTGTCTTCCCCTCCCCCGTTTTATTTCACTAACAAGACTGAGCCTATCTTAGGTTGTTCTAACAAGAATGCTTTCCTACCCATCATGGAATATGCATTACCAAAGCAATGCACTTCTGTCTTAGGTTAGTAAGCTCGTGCAGAATCTTACCCGTCCTTGGCTTGCCAGCCTGTTAAATTAACAACTCTGTCTGGGGGGCTATTATGAGTTTCAAGTTATGTACTTTGGCTGCCAGCCTGTTGAGTAGTTGAAGACAAGCTTTAACATGATGGGCAGGAATGAAAGTGTTACCAGGACAAGAAGAGCTAGCCTGATCAAACTATATATGCCATTCCTGAGGTTTGATCAAAATGGAAATACTGACTTCACATCATGGATAATTTTATCAGCATTATCTGCAGCATCAAAGCTCAACAGAGCAGCATTCATTAAATTCATAACCTCACTATGCAAAGGTAACACACCCAGAGAGATGTTAGATTATGCCAAATACCCTACAGGTGATTTAAACTTTTTTTTTCTAATTATACTGACAATCATCGTAAATTTCAAAAGTAACACTACTCCAATGATATTTGTTATGACACTTGGAATGGCTCCTAACTCTTGAACTCTGAATCTCCTTCAGATAATTTGAATAGGTTATACAGCATTATCCGTTATTCCAGATACCTATATAAATCCTTTTGTATACTCAACACATTAGTAACATTTTCTTTGCTAGATAGTTAACAAAAATAGTTGTCTTAACTCCTTGTGTCAATGCTATTGCAGAAGCATTGGTGGTAGCAATTAATGAAATTAAAGCTGTTATACCAGTAATAATCAAGTTCGTACCCTCTTGCTTCTGCTTAAAGCCTAACTCATTTCTTACAGCACTTTCAAGCTTTTTTCAGCAAATCAAGGTTTTCTAATACTCAGGGCAGTAAGACAAAAGCTGGTTGATAGACCTCTGTAACATGCCAGGTTTCAACACACTAACAGAAATGGAAATTATACAGTCAATGCAAGTTACAATAAATACTGTAGAAGAGATCAAACCAATTTTAGCTTGACATTTAAAAGAGCCTTAAAAATCCACTAACCGTTGTTTGAAATCTAGATCCTGTCCCAACTTTATCTCTTGCTATCATAACATCATAGTGAACTACAGCTAACTTCCAAATATGTCTTTCACAATGTGCAGATCCAGCCTTCCAAAAGTAGACTGTTATTTCCAAAACTGGATTGATTTCTAGACCAGTCATGATTGAGTCTTAATAGCTGGTCACCTTTAAGAAAAATACAAGAGACATTATGATTTCTCTTTTTGATTCTCTATCCTACAAGGTCTAAAAACTTGAGGCAAGGCAGCTTGTCCCATCTGGGATATAGTCAAGCAAAGTTGGGTCAGGAACATATGTCCAATACAACTCCACATTCACCTTTGTCAGGGCACTCAGCAAGCCCACAGGTCGGCATCATTCTCTGTCTCAGCAACAGTATGTTTCACCAATCTTTTTAAAGTTCCATGGGCTTCTTCTATAATACCTTGTCCTTGAGGATTATAGAAAATCCCCGTAATAATTTGTTGAAAAAAAGTCTCGACTGCTCAACTACAATTGCCAGACACATTACCTGTTGTTTTTTTTTTTCCTTGCATATGTTATTTACCTTTCAATGTTATCCCCTCTCCCATTACCCCCCAAAACCCCTTATCCCATTCCCCCTCCTCCTACTTCTATGAAGGTGTGCCCCCACCATTCACCCATTCCTGCCTCTCTGCTATTGAATTACCCAACACTAGAGAATTCAAACTTTCAGGGACCAAGGCTCTTCTCTTCCACTGATGCCTGACGAGGCCATACAACAGGTGGAGCCATGAGTCCCTCCTTTTGTGTTTCCAGACTGGAGATTTAGACCCTGGGAGCTCTGGTTGAGTATTTTGATACTCCTTCTAATAAGGGCAAAAGCACCCACACTTTGGTCTTCCTTCTTCTTCTTGAGCATTATGTGGTCTATGTGTTGTATCTTATGTATCCACTTAACAGTGAGTACATACCATGTGTGTTCTTTTGTGATTGAGTTACCTCACTCAGGATGATATTTTCTAGTTCCATCCATTTGCCTAAGAATTTCTCAAATTCATTGTTTTTAATAGCTGAGTAATATTCCATTGTGTAAGTGTACCACATTTTCTGTACCCATTCCTCTGTTGAAAAACATCTGGGTTCTTTTCAGTTTCTGGCTATTATAAATAAGGCCGCTATGAATATAGTGGAGCACGTGCACTGTTGTATGTTGAAACATCTTTTTGGTATATGCCTAGGAGTGGTATGGCTGGGTCCTCAGGTAATGCCATGTCCAATTTTTTGATGAACCATCAGACTGATTTCCAGAGTGGTTGTACCAGCTTACAATCCCACCAACAATGGAGGAGTGTTCCTCTTTCTACACATCCTCGTCAGCATCTACTATCACCAGAGTTTTGGATCTTAGCCATTCTGACTGGTGTGAGGTGGAATCTCAGTGTTGTTTTGATTTGCATTTCCCTGATGACTAAGGATGTTGAACATTTTTTTAGGTGTTCTCCAACATTCAAGTTTCCTCAGTTGAGAATTCTTTGTTTATTCTGTTCCCCATTTTTAATAGGGTAATTTGATTGTCTACAGTCTAATTTCCTTGTATACCTTGGCTATGAGCCCTCTATCAGATATAAGATTGGTAAAGATCTTTTCCAAATTTGTTGGTTGCTGTTTTGTCCTATTGACTGTGTCCTTTGCTTTACAGAAACTTTGCAGTTTTATGAGGTCCCATTTGTCAATTCTTGATCTTATAGCATAAGCCATTGGTGTTCTGTTCAGGAACTTTTCTCCTGTGCCCATGTGTTTGCGGCTTTTCCCCATTTTCTCTTCTATTAGTTTCAGTGTATCTGGTTTTATGTGGAGGTCCTTTGTCCACTTGGACTTGAGCTTTGACAAGAAGATAAGAATGGACCGATTTGCATTCTTCTACATGTTGTCCTCCAACTGAACCAGCACCATGTGTTGAAAATGCTGTCTTTTTTCCACTGGACGGTTTTAGCTCCTTTGTCAAAGATCAAGTGACCATAGGTGTGTGGGTTCATTTCTGGGTCTTCACTGCTATTCCACTGATCTTCCTGCCTGTCTCTGTACCAATACCATGCAGTTTTTATCACTTTTGCTCTGTAGTACAGCTTGAGGTCAGGTATGGTGATTCTTCCAGAAGTTCTTTTATTGTTGAGAATGTTTTTTGCTATTCTGGGTTTTTTGTTATTCCAAATGAATTTGAGAACTGCTCTTTCTATCTCTGTGAAGAATTGATTTGGAATTTTGATGGGGATTACATTAAATCTGTAGATTACTCTCGGCAAGATAGCCATTTTTACTATATTAATCCTGCCAATCCATGAGCATGGGAGATCTTTCCATCTTCTTTTTTCTTTTTTCTTTTTTTCTTCGAGACAAAGTTTCTCTGTGTAGCCCGGGCTGTCCTGGAACTCACTCTGTAGACCAGGCTGGCCTCAAACTCAGAAATCCGCCTGCCTCTGCCTCCCAAGTGCTGGGATTAAAGGCGTGCGCCACCACCGCCCAGCTCTTTCCATCTTCTGAGATCTGCTTCTATTTCTTTCTTCAGAGACTTGAAGTTCTTGTCCTACAGATCTTTCACTTGCTTGGTTAGATTCACACCAAAGTATTTTATATTATTTGTGACTATTATGAAGGTGTCATTTCCCTAATTTCTTTCTCAGCCTGCTTATCCTTCGAGTAGAGGAAGGCTACTGATTTGTTTGAGTTTATTTTATATCCATCCACTTTTCTTAAGTTGTTTATCAGGTTTAGGAGTTCTCTGGTGGAAGTTTTAGGGTAACTTAAGTATACTATCATATCATCTGCAAATAGTGAAATTTTGACTTCTTCCTTTCCTATTTGTATCCCTTTGACTTCCTTTTGTTGTCTAATTGCTCTGGCTAGGACTTCCAGTACTATATTGAATAGGTAGGGAGAGAGTGGGCAGCCTTGTCTAGTCCCTGATCTTAGTGAGATTGCTTCAACTTTCTCTCCATTTAGTCTGATGTTGGATATTGGTTTGCTGTATATTGATTTTACTATGTTTAGGTATGGGCCTTGGATTCCTGATCTTTCCAAGACTTTTACAATGAAGGGATGTTGAATTTGTCAAATGCTTTCTCAGCATCTAGTGATATGATTATGTGGTTTTTTTTCTTTGAGTTTGTTTATATAGTGGATTACATTGATGTGTTTCCGTATATTGAACCAGCCCTGCATTCCTGGGATAAAGCCCACTTGATCATAATGGATGATTGTTTTCATGTGTTTTGGATTCAGTTTACAAGGATTTTATCAAGTATTTTTGCATCAATATTCATAAGGGAGATTAGTCTGAAGTTTTCTTTTTGTTCTGTCTTTGTGTGGTTTAGGTATGAGCTTAATCGTGGGTTCATAGAACGAATTGGGTAGTGCTCCTTCTGTTTCTATTTTGTGGAATAATTTGAAGAGAATTGGTCTTCTTGGAAGGTCTGATAGAATTCTGTACTAAAACCATCTGGTCCTGGAATTTTTTTGGTGGGTTAATGACTGCTGCTATTTCTTTAGAGGTTATGGGACTCTTTAGATGATTTATCTGCTCCTGATTTAACTTTGGTACATGATATCTGTCTAGAAAATTGTCCATTTTATCCAGATTTTCCAGTTTTGTTGAGTACAGGCTTTTGTAGTAGGATCTGATGATTTTTTTAATTTCCTTGGTTTCTGTTGTTATGTCTCCCTTTTCAGTTCTGATTTATTAATTTGGATACTGTCTCTGTGCCCTCTGGTTAGTCTGGCTAAGGGTTTATCTATCTTGTTGATTTTCTCAAAGAATCAGCTCCTGGTTTTGTTGATATTTTGCATACTTCTTTTTGTTTCAACTTGGTTGATTTCAGTCCTCATTTTGATTATTTCCTGATGTCTACTCCTCTTGGGTGTATTCGCTTCTTTTTGTTCTAGAGCTTTCAGGTGTGCTGTCAAGTTGTTACTGTATGCTCTCTCCAGTTTCTTTTTGTGGGTACTTAGAGCTATGAGTTTTCCTCGTAGCACTGCTTTCAGGGAGTCCCACATTTTTTGGTATTATGTGTCCTCATTTCATTAAATTCTAAAAAGTCTTTATTTTCTTTCATTATTTCTTCCTTGATCAAGTTATCATTGAGTACAGCATTGTTCAGTTTCCACGTGTATGTAGGCTTTAAAAAAACAAAACAAAACAAAAAAAAAGCAGCAAATAAAGGCCAGCCTTAGTCCATGGTAATCTGATGGGATGCAAGGGATTATTTCAATCTTTTTGTATCTGTCGAGGCCTGTTTTGAGACCAATTATATGGTCTATTTTGGAAAAGGTACCATGAGGTACTGAGAAAAAGGTATATTCTTTTGTTTTAGGATGAAATGCTCTATAGATATCTGTTAAATCCATTTGGTTCATAACTTCTGTCAATTTCACTGTGTCTCTGTTTAGTTTCTGTTTCCATGATCTGTCCATTGCTGTGAGTAGGGTGTTGAAATCCCCCACTATTATTATGTGAGGTACATTGTGTGCTTTGAGCTTTAATAAAGTTTCTTTTATGTATGTGGGTGCTCTTGCATTTGAAGCATAGATGTACAGAATTGAGAGTTCATCTTGGTAGATTTTTTCTTTCATAAGTATGAAGTGTCCTTCCTTATCTTTTTTGATTACTTTTGGTTGAAAGTTGATTTTATTTGATATTAGAATGGCTACTCCAGCTTGTTTCTTGGGACCATATGCTTGGAAATTTGTTTTCCATCCTTTTTTTTTTTTTTTTTTTGGTTTTTTGAGACAGGGTTTCTCTGTGTAGCCCTGGCTGTCCTGGAACTCACTCTGTAGACCAGGCTGGCCTCGAACTCAGAAATCCACCTGCCTCTGCCTCCCAAGTGCTGGGATTAAAGGCGTGCGCCACCACCGCCCGGCTGTTTTCCATCCTTTTACTCTAAAATAGTGTCTGTCTTTGTCACTGAGGTGGGTTTCTGCCCTGTTTATGTATCCAGTCTGATAGTCTATGTCTTTTTATTGGGAATTGAGTCCACTGAAGTTAAGAGATATTAAGGAAAAATGATTGTTGCTTCCTGTTATTTTTTTTATTAGAGGTTGAATTATGGCTGTTTAGCTATCTTTTTTGGGGTTGCTGGAAGATTACTTTCTTGCTTTTTCTAGGTTGTAGTTTCCCTCCTTGTGTTGGAGTTTTCCGTCAATTATCCTTTGAAGTGCTGGATTTGTGGGAAGATATTGTGCAAATTTGGTTTTGTCGTAGAATATCTTGGTTTCTCCATCTATAGTGATTGAGAGTTTTGCTGGGTATAGCAGTCTGGGCTGGCATTTGTGTTCTCTTAGGGTCTGTATGATATCAGTCTAGGATCTTCTGGCTTTTATAGTCTCTGGTGAGAAGGCTGGTGTAATTTTTATAGGTCTGCCTTTATATGTTACTTGGCCTTTTCCCCTTACTGCTTTTAGTATTTTTTTCTTTGTTTTGTGCATTTTATGTTTTGATTATTATGTGAAGGAAGAATTTCTTTTCTGATCTAGTGTATTTGGAGTTCTGTAGGCTTCTTGTATGTTCATGGACATCTCTTTCTTTAGGTTAGGGAAGTTTTCCTCTATAATTTTGTTGAAGATATTTACTGTCCTTTTAAGTTGGCAATCCTCACTTTCTTCTATACCTATTATCCTTAGGTTTGGTCTTCTTTTTTTAAGATGTATTTATTTTATTTTTATGAATACACTGTTGTTTTCTTCAGACACACCAGAAAAGGCCATTGGATACCAATACATATGGTTGTGACCCACCATGTGGTTGCTGGGAAGTGAACTCAGGACCTCTGGAAAAGCAGTCAGTGCTCTTAACCGCTGAGGCATCTCTTCAGCCCCAGGTTTGCTCTTCTCATTGTGTCCTGGATTTCCTGGAAGTTTTGGGTTAGGAGCTTTTTGCATTTTGCATTTTATTTGACAGTTGTGTCAATGTTTTCCATGGTATCTTCTGCACATGAGATTCTCTCTTCTATCTCTTGTATTCTGTTGGTGATGCTTACATCTATGACTCCTGATCTCTTTCCTAGGTTTTCTATCTCCAATGCAGTCTCCCTTTGAGGTTTCTTTATTGTTTCTACTTCCATTTTTAGATCCTGGATGGTTTTGTTCAATTCCTTCACCTGTTTGGTTCTATTTTCTTGCAATTCTTTAAGAGATTTTTGTGTTTCATCTTTAAGGGCTTCTACCTGTTTACCTGTGTTCTCCTGTATTTCTTTAAGGGAGGTATTTATCTCTTTTATAAATGTCTCTATTATCATGAGAAGTGATTTTAATCCTGTATCCTGCTTTTCCGGTGTGACGGGGTGTCCATGGCTTGCTATGGTGGGAGAACTGGGTTCTGATAATGCCAGGTAACTTTGGTTTTGCTTATGTTCTTGCGCTTGCCTTTTGACATCTGGTTTACTCTAGTGCTACCTGCACTCACTATCTCTAACTAGAGCCTGTCTTTCCAGTTATCTTGCTTGTGTCAGAACTCAGAGTCCAGATGTCTCTGTGATCCTGTGATCCTAAGCTCCCGGGTGAAGAAATCCTGGGACTCAGGCCGCCTCTGGGATTCTGAAATCCTGCTGCTCTGAGTACAGTGGTTCCTCTAGGATGGCTCAGGATATGGTGTCTTCATGGGAGCAGACCAGCTAGGTGTCTGCCCCAGCCAAAAGGCCTACTCAGCTATTAAAAACAATGAATTCATGAAATTCTTAGGCAAATGGATGGAACTAGAAAATATAATCCTGAGTGAGGTAACCCAAATGCGTGGAATACCCATGATACAATTTACAAACTACATGAAGCTCAAGAAGAAGTAAGACCAAAGTGTGGGTACTTCAGTCCCTCTTAGAATGGGGAACAAAATACTCACAGGATTAAATATATAGCCAATGTGTGGAGCAGAGACTGAAAGAAAGGCCATCCAAAGACTACCCCTCCTGGGGATCCATCCCATACATAGTCACCAAACCCAGAAACTATTGTGGATGCCAAGAAATGCATGCTAACAGGAGCCTGATGTAGCTGTCTCCTGAGAGGCCTGACAAATACAGAGGGGATGCTCGCAGCCAACCATTTGACTGAGCCTGAGATCCCTAATTGGGTCCCCAGTGGAGGAGTTAGGGAAAGGACTGAAAGAGCTGAAGGGGTTTGCAACCCCATAGGAAGAACAACAATATCAACCAACTAGACCCCCCAGAGCTCCCAGGGACTAAACCAGCAACCAAAGAGTACATATGGAGAGACCCATGGCTCCAGCCACATATGTAGCAGAGTATGGCCTTGTCAGGCATCAGTGGGAGGAGAGGCCCTTGGTCCTGTGAAGGCTTGATGCCCCAGTGTAGGGGAATTTGAGGGCGGGGAGGCAGAGTGGGTGGGTGGGTGAACACCCTCATAGAAGCAGGGGAGGGTAATGGGATAGGGGTTTCTGGGGGTGGCGGACAACCGGGAAAGGAGATAACATTTGAAATGTAAATAAAGAAAATATCCAATTAAAAATTATATTCACAATGTCTAGTCCATTTGTTCTGTCTTGGGGAGTCCAAAGTTCTGTAGTGTTTGTGACAAATGAGCACAGTGAGAAGTTCTTTTTAAGTTTATATTTAGAAGATAACCCAAGGAAATTTTTAAGATCTCGAGCTTGTGACTATGACAATTATCAGAACTCCACTGATTAATGTTAGCTCTGAAATTTAGTCTATCACTAGTCTAGTCTTGAAACCCATCAGAGACCAGAGAAGGATAAATTTCACCTGAGTAAATAGGGAGTGCAGAGCAAGCAGCTTTGGAATCTAATAAAAATGATAGAGTCTTACTGGCTATGTGGACAGTCACCCAACGTTCCTGTGCCAATGGGGCCATGCATCTTTCCCTACCAGGCCCAGAACATCTGTCAGACTTTTTTGTGAAGCAGGAACTTGGGAGGATTGTGCTATCCTTCTTGTCAGGAAAAGTGGGACAATTGACTCCCCAATGTCCTGCTTGTCTAATTTGGATGGCATACTGTCAGCAGTCCAGGTAGCAGGCAGTTATAACCCTGTGGCCAGCTTTGAGACATATGAAGTGTGCTCCAGGTGGAGGTTTTTCTGTTCCCACCATCATCTTTGGAGGAGATTAGGTGTGCTTCCAGAAGCTAATGTGTTTGTCACAAAAAGCCTTTTATTAAACATTTTAAATGACATATTCTGCAAATCTCTGAAGTGTTTGAGGACCAACTATGTATCTGAAGTATATCTAAATAGACAAACTTGCTTACTTCTAGTTATTTGTTTAACTTAAAAACATACATAAGGGCTGGAGAGATGGCTCAGAGGTTAAGAGCATTGTCAGCTCTTTCAGAGGTCCTTTGTTCAATTCCCAGCAACCACATGGTGGCTCGCAACCATCTGTAGTGGGATCTAGTGCCCTCTTCTGGCATGCATGTGTATGTGCAGTCAGAATGCTGTGTACATAATAAATAAATAAATCTTTTTAAAAAACATACATAGCCGGCCAGCGGTGGTGCACCGCTCTAGCCTCCGCACTCCAGAGTCAGAAGCAGCTGTGTCTCTCCTGAGTTCGAGTCCCCGTCCCTGCCTGTCCATGACTTGTGGGGGAAAAAAAACTTTAAAAAAAAACATACATAAGTGGCTAAATAAAGTCTACTCCTATAATCAACTACATTAATATTTAGCATGATTACAAGTATAGTTCTAAACACATTAAAGGATGGTTATTCACAGGTGACTGATTACTAACCTGTATTTCTTAATTATCCTTAACAGTTTACAATGTAGCTTCATAAGACTGGGACTTTACATTACATTTTAAATGAGATGGAAGTTGCATGTACATATACCTTAAACAAGAGTTGAATCATGTGTGTGCATGTCTGTGTGTAGTGTTGTAGCAAATATAACCTTAAATTTCTATCATATAAAAATTAATACCAATCTAAAATATGAGACTTGTTGCTTTCTTAGTCTAAAAGGAGATACAATAGTCCTCTCTCTCTCTCTCTCTCTCTCCCCTCTCTTTTTTTTTTTTTTTTTTTTCGAGACAGGGTTTCTCTGTATAGCCCTGGCTGTCCTGGAACTTACTCTGTAGACCACGCTGGCCTCGAACTCAGAAATCTGCCTGCCTCTGCCTCCCAAGTACTGGATTAGAGGTGTGCACCACCACCGCCTGGCATAAAGGACATTTTTGTATTAACACATCTGTGAAATTTGTGGTGTGCACAAATCGGTTAATGGTGACTCTGCTGTATGCCTGAGCTGGTGAAGGGTATCTGTAAGTCTTTATAAGTCAGTTTGGACTGCATGGCCAGTCTGTAATGGTGGAGGGTTATAGATTCCCATCCGTGCCATAAGAAAGGATGACATGTAAAAAGTCTCGAGAACTAGGTTGTTGCATGTTGTTTTAAAGACATGCCAGGGCCTTGTCCAGGAGCTTCCTAGCTCTTGCCTTTCCCAGCTCCCTTTTGTCCCACCCGACTTAGCTCCAGGATGATCACAACCATCCCCAAACCGGCCTCTCTATCTGCCTTTGCTCTGGGAGGGGTAGCGTTACCAGCCCACTTCCTGAGACGTCAGAATCCACAGATAAAGGACACATACTCAGCTGATCACCTTACAGCTTGCCTTTTGTGGCACAATTGCTGGACACAGATACCTCCCGCCTGGAAAGGTGTGCCCTTATCAATGTTTTATCTCCATTTCTCCTTCTGCCCTAAGCTTAATGGCTTGTTCCAATTAGCCCCTGTCTACCTTTGGCCCCCACCTGTATTGGAGGCCACAGGCCCTAACTGCTTTGAGGCCTTACATGATAGTAGCGTCCTCTTTCCTCCAAAGCATGGCAGAAAAGCCCCTCTCTCTTTCTCTGCAGCTCTTTTTCCTCTTGGGACCCGGAAGTCCCAGCTGTACCTTCTGTTCAGCAATTGACCCCCAGCCTTCTTTATTGACAAGTCAAGAACCAACTGGGGAACAAGACCTTCGTATCAGCACCTCCCCTTACACTAGATAGCCAAAAAGATTTATCGAATACTGTGGAGACACCCATGTGTCCTCAGCTTACTCCTCTGATAGTTGGCAGGTTAAGAATAAAAGCTTTTAGCAGATACCATAACCAGAAACAGGTTTGCAGCATTCAGAAGTTTCCAGTCTGATGAACTATAACATTTCCTCCATCAGATAGTCTCTTGAACTGTTCCTATGTACAGGGATCACCGTTCCTGGAACCTGCTTTGCCATCCTTGCAGGTCTCTTCCCTCACAAGACATCAGCAGCCAAAATTTGCAGAAGATCTCCCATGGTCAAATCTAATCTTTATTAACTTTGAAGGACTCCATAGCTTTTCATTTCCTGTGGAAATAAAGGCCTAGCCTGTCCCTCATCAGAACACATCTCATGACTTCCATTCTGAAGTTAACACATCCTTATGATATTTAGGCAGATTTAATTCATCAGTCTTTGTAAAATCCAGTGTCTTTCAGCAGCTGTGCTACCTGTCTCACTGACATTTTAAAAATTTGAAGTTAATAAATTATTATGTAATTTATCTCTGGGAGATCTCATATCCCCCTTCTGTTTTACAAGTATCTCCTTTAAAGTATTGTTAAATCTTTACCCAATTGCTTGACTGGTAGGATTGTATACTCACAATATGTTTAATGCTATAAAATATTTAAAAAATTGTTTCATTGCACTGGATACATTGTGTGAAAACATTATCAGTTTTAATTTGCAAAGGTATCCTTATAATAGCCGTCAGTTCTAATCAATGTGTAAATACAGAATCAGCTTTTCCAGAACTCATTGGAATCCCATTGGAATCTTGAATAGGTATTAACTGTTTGATATACATAATTTAGTTCTTTAAACTCTGCAAAATGAAACACATCTATCTGCCAAATTTTATTTTTTTGTGTGACTTTAGGGTTACTCCCAGCAGGCAACAGAGCTTGATCATACAAAGAACAAGTAGGACTTTTTTTTTTTTAATTTCCTTGGCTTGTCATAAAAAAGTTATAGAAAAAGTTTTCTTCATACGTCTACTATTTTCATGATGCCTTTTATGGACTAGCATATAGTTCTAATTTTGAACTGAAACATATAGGCTTTGAACTACTTTATATTTTCTGACTTTTAACTTGCCATTCATGATGTATTGGCATCTGTATAAAAGGTTCCCACAGTAAAAGGAAGAATTCAATTAATTATTTTTAGAAACTGAATTTTGCTTGTTCTTGGAGAATTTGTTGTTAATTTCTCCCAAAATGGTATTGCAAGCTCTTTGCTAATCCTCATCGATTACCATGAGGTAAATTTCAGTATTAGTGTAAGTCACTATAATCTCTGCTGGGTTTGTTCCTGCTAATTAAAGTCTTATTCTTCCTTTTTTTTTTTTTTATTTATTTATTTTTTTTATTTTTCGAGACAGGGTTTCTCTGTGTAGCTCGGGCTGTCCTGGAACTCACTCTGTAGACCAGGCTGGCCTCGAACTCAGAAATCCGCCTACCTCTGCCTCCCAAGTGCTGGGATTAAAGGCATATGCCACCACCGCCCAGCTTATTCTTCCTTTCACAATCAATTCAGAAACCTTTTCTATATAGGTTTTTATTTATTTATTTATTTACTATTCATGTGTTAAAAATATACATTCTAAGATATTATCTTCTCTCTGCATATGAATTCCTGTGGAGAATGAATGAAGGCAAATGCACTCCAGCTTTGGATCAAGGTGATCCATGTGCTCATCCTGTAATCTCTTTCCTGCCAAAGACAATACTTTTTCAGCTTCAGCTGATAATTGTCTTAGACTATTTATTTATAAACCTGAATCACCTTGTAAGGTTTGAAATAAAAATTACTTAGGTTGGGAGTAGTTAATCTAATAGTAGGCTGTAGTCAATTAATCTCCCAGTAAATTTTGAAAATAAGAAGTTTGTAATTCTTCTGATACAGGTATCTTCTGATCTGTACCTTTTGTGGCTAAATTTTCTGTAAACCTATTTTATAACCTAGATAATTAATAGAATCTCCTCTTTGTATCTTTTTCAGGAACAATTTCTAATCCCCAACAAGGCAAAATTCTTGTTACTTCATCAAGCATTTTAAAAATAAGGTATCTCCATCTGAGTTGGCCAGCAAGATATCATCCTATAATGATAAATTATAGATTGAGAAAACCGTTTACAAATTATTTCTAATGGCTGTTGTACAAAATATTGACACTAGTATCTCTTAGTTTTTCACGGTTAAATGTGGGCAGAGTGAAAGCAAATCTTTATCTTGTTTCTCAATGGGTATTGAGAAAAAGCTATCTTTTAAGTTAGTCACTATAATAGGTCATATCTTAGATAACAAATAAGTTAAAGGGTATTGCAGTAAATATTATTTGGGGATTTCTACCCCACCTTAGATCATTTAGTTCTCAAATAAACACAAAACCTTTATATTTATAATAAAACCTTAAAGCACTGGAGCTGGTCAGATATCAACCCTCTGTGCTATTTTTTCTACTTCTCTGTCAATAACCCAAAATATCACTTGCTCCTGGGCTACTCCTACTCCAACTGGCTAGTCCTCATGTCCATGGGCTCACAATCCACCTACACCATGCATGGTGTCTTCTCCCCCACAAGCCCAGGAACTGAAGTTCTGCTGATCACTTTTCTGCTAAGCTACAGGCTGTAGGCATCTTTATTAACCAATCATGGATAACTTGGGGGCAAGGTTTACACAACAAAAGCTGGTATACATGAGGATCTGCTTGACTTGGAGTGACCAGATCATGGGGCACAGAATTTACTTTAATATAGGCAACATCAGACCAATCCACTACAAAAGGGATTCCAGGTTGTAAGAAATCCACAGGCTGAATTACTTTATTGCTTTCAGATATATCAACATCCTCCATTTTCCAAATTGCTTTATGACAAATACAGAATTCTGAGGGCTGGTGGACTCTTCTATACGTTGAGCCTTCAGCTGCTCTTGGACCAGCTATTAGTGCCTGTAATTTTTCCTTATTTAAGGATCACTGATCCACTCAAACCGGCTTGTCAGTTAACCATCTTGATGGTAGGGTGGTTGGTATTCTCATTAGTGGCTTCCTAATAAATTTGAAGCCAACTTCTGCTGTTTAAGGATAGCCCAGAGAGTTTGTAATTGTTTTTTATAACGTTTTTCAATACCTTCATCCAGAACATCAATTTTACAGTTTGTCCCTTAAGTTGGAGGAATGCTAATCTATGCTTCCCACTGTTGCAATAGATCTCTTCCCCATAAATCGATGCCACATGTAGCCTTAACCTTCTGGTCCGACATATTTAGTCCATTTTAGACTTGGTTGTACCCTAGAAGCTGTGAAGATACCTTTTGAAGCAGCCAAGCTGGATTCCATGAATCTTGTGGAATTATTGCATATCTGCTCCTGTATCCATTAGGAAATCAATCTCAATTCCATCCAATTGTAATCTCTTGTTCTATCTATTGGAGCTGCTCCATCCTTGTTAAATGCCTTTCTTTAGAACAGTGCTGTTATTTCAGGCTTTACTTTTTCTAGATGGCTCATGGTTTTTTTGTTTTGTTTTTGGTAGGGACCCAGCAAACCCCTTTGTCAGTTTTCCAACATAAAGAATATTTGTATCTCTGGATAGTCTACATTTATAAGCCCTGTGTCTGTTCCTTCCACATCTTTTATATATCCCAGGAAGTTTTCTCCCTGTCTTATCCATAATGTAAGGTTTCTAGAATCACTGAAAGACCCCAGACTCGAATAGTATGCAAAAACAGAGATCGTTTATTCTGCAAAACGACCAGCACGTAGGGGTCAATCATCCAAGCAAACAGCAGCGACTGTGCAGGAAGCTCGTGGGCCCCTTTTAAAACCAGTTGGAGGTCTTCCAGTTGCAGCTGGATCATCTTCAACAGAGTTGGTTGAGCTTATGGGATATTTGTACACTTCTGGTTGGTTCGTACCTCAAGGGAAAGATTGTTACCTTATAGGGACTCTTTCCTACCTGCTGTAAGCCCCTGGCCAGATGTCAGGGCAGCTGCTGATTGACTGCCCTTTTTCTGTGGTTTCTACCCAAAGAAGCTGGGCTGTACTTCTGGGAAATTGAAGTTTAAGG
Source organism: Mastomys natalensis (assembly GCA_021653895.1). Classification (NCBI taxonomy): domain Eukaryota; kingdom Metazoa; phylum Chordata; class Mammalia; order Rodentia; family Muridae; genus Mastomys; species Mastomys natalensis. The sequence continues at coordinate 199,412 of JAJTUV010000363.1, read as the reverse complement.
CCTAACACAGCTGCCTGTTTTAAAATGGAGTTAGGTCCTCTCATTAGGTACTGCTTATCTCCAGCCCTTTAGGAAACATCTGTCACAGCTAAAGCATTGGGCACTCAGAACACCTTTTGCAATTGCCTGCTCAATCATAACTGAATTGGAAACACTAGATCTGATATCCACGGTAGTTTTAATGCATAAATAAATACGTGCAGATCTGACCCTTGAAAGTCTAATAGCACCAAAAAAAAAAAAAAGCCGGGCGGTGGTGGCGCACGCCTTTAATCCCAGCACTTGGGAGGCAGAGGCAGGCGGATTTCTGAGTTCGAGGCCAGCCTGGTCTACAGAGTGAGTTCCAGGACAGCCCGAGCTACACAGAGAAACCCTGTCTCGAAAAACCAAAAAAAAAAAAAAGAAAGTCTAATAGCCCCTTTGCATTCAGCATTAGTATTCTCAGAGCTAAAGATTTAATGCAAAGTTCTTTAGCACCTGGATCTGATATTGCTTTCTATATAGCTTTAGTTTGTAAAGCCCCAGAGGGCCTTTACCTGCTGGAGACCCCAAGTGAGACGAGACTCAGATTGATGCAAAAGCAAGAGGTTTATTTTTCCAGTGTGCCAGGATCGACCTTCAGCAGTCTCTTTCTGGGTGGGAATTTCAGGTGGTGACGCCTTGGCCCAGATTACTTGTTGGTAGGATACCACTGCAGCTCCAGCCTTCTACTGACCATCAACAAAGAAGCTGGTTCCTGTCAGTGAACCATGTGACTTTCGCATTGGAAAAGGATTGGTCAGTTAAGTTCTTCCTCCAACAGTGTGCCTCAGCAAGTATTTGCCGGAAATAATGCCAGGGAAGTTCCAGACCGGCATCCGGAGGCAAGGAAGCAAGGAGACTGTGAATGTGATCCGTTTGCGTTGAGAGGAGGGACTGGTGTAGATTACGAGGCATTGGCTAACCATCTTTCTGGGGGCTGGTTTGCCATGCCTCTATCAAGTGGGAGGTTGTGACTGACAGGTTCTGTCCCATAGTCAGCTGCTACCATATGGAGGGCAGGTCATCAGCCGGACTCTACTGGGTCAAGTTTCTTTTGAGATGTAGGCCACTGGCCTTTTTCAAGGGCTCCATGACCACTCCCTTTGCTCTCCGCTACAAACAGTTGGAAGGGCTTTGTGATGTCAGGAGAGGTGCTGGGGCTGACACCAGAACTAACTTGATTGTGTCAAAAGAAGCTTGCTCTTCCCCTCCTCAGAAACTCTCATACCTGGGAGGGGGGTATCTTTGGTGGGGAGATGGGTAATAAGGTCTCCTTCCTGGCTTGGGAGAGCCATCTCTGCCCATCCTCCAGGTGATATCCCAGGACAAATAGTGACTAATTTACCCTTTTTTTACTACAACAGACAGGTTCTCACCTCTTTCTTTAACTTCCTTCCAATGTATCACTAAGATATTCAGCAGGGTAGACTCAGTCTATCCCATGCCCAAAAATATAATCAGTCTTAAGTCCAAGAACACAGAACAAGATAACCAACAAACACAGAAACTGAACCTTCAAACAGAGTCAGAGTGTGACTCAGCCAGAATGGCAACCTGCTATACCTGCAGGCTCAAAAAGGAGGAGAGTCCTCTGACTCCCTCCAGGGGAGTCTAAAGAGTCCTCCAGACCTCCCATGGTCACTACAATGTGGCAAGTCCTGCCTGCCATTACTTGACCTTCATGTTCAGTAGCCTTCTCTCTTGTAATCTCCCTTGCTTGCCAAAATGAAAGTAAAAGAACAGAGAATACTCCACTCTCTCCACACTTCAGACACTCAGATCCCGGATGAGCCCCCAAATGTAAAGCCCAGAGGGTCTTTACCTGCTGGGAGACACCCAAGTGAGACAACAGGACTTAGATTTAGACTCAGAGACTGGGACTGATGCAAAGCAAGAGGTTTATTTTTCCATGTGCCAGGATTGACCCTCAGCAGTCTCTTAAGCAAGAGACCAGAGGCGACCCTGATTCTAACTTACAACACCTTTTATAGAGGGCAGATTACAGTAACAATGAGGCACTTGGTGATGGGTAGTTAGGCTGACCTTTTGGCTGATTGGCTAGACCAATATTTCATCATCCTAGGAGGGTACCTTCATTCCTCAGAAGGCAAAGGTGAAGGCCAGTAAATTGTATGGTTTTTCAGAGAAGTGTTTTATCAGAGTTGGTTCTGGTAAATTGTCCTGGAGCCAGGAACATGAAACCCTCCCTTGGGCCTAATGCCCTTTGCTGGAGCCATCTTAGGATTGGGTTGGTTGCTTATTCTTAGTTATATAATACTTGTTTCACATAGGGTGTGTTCAGCAGTCTACCACTGCCTCCTGAAATCTCCTTAGATCTAGTATCTCTGTGTTGCCAACCAAATTCATTATAACATTGTGAGTTTCTCTCATCTGTGGGTAGCTGTCCTACAGTGAATGGGAAAGTCATTGTGGGCTTTCTAATAGGCTTGAACTGCCATCCTGCAATCTTGTCATACATTGGCACTGTAGGGCATTCTGACCTGAATGGAGAAAACCTTTTATTCTGACTTAAAAGATCCTCTAATTTTGGTTATACAGCTTAAACCCTAGTGTTCCTCCTCTCCTTAGCTATGTCTGGATCTGAAAGACCCCCCCCCATAGGGAGACCCTCACTCACGTCTCAGGGCAGTGCGCACCCAAAGACACACGAGAGACTGTTTTGATGTAAACGCACAAGGCAGTTTAATGGCAGAGCTCCGGGTCGACACGTATCTCACGCAGGATACAGAGGAGTCGACCCTGAAACCCAGAAGCTTGGGGTTTATATAGGCAAGGGCCTTTGGCGCAGTTGCACATGATTGGTTACTTCAAATATCTGTATAACAGCAAATTGCGAAAGCAGCTCCAGGGTAAGGTCAGACTAACCTCCAGGGAACAGCTCTTGGTTCCTGTTTTTCTTGGAACCCGTGGGCGGATGTTCATCTGAGCTAACAGAACGTCTGGTTAAGTTTAAACCATAAGTTCCTGGAACATTAAGCGGGCCCTAAGGGGGTTTTAGAGCGGATGGGTGGTCTTGGCTCATTACTCACTCGACCAAGTCCAGTTGAGTATTTGTCCTTGCATTCTCTCCCTATCTGTTACAGCCAGCCAGTTCTCGGAACACTCAATAGACCTTTGTTTTCTAGCTCTACATTCTTTGTGACTAATTATCTGGGGCCTTGAGCTAGCGAACCTGCTGACCTGCATTCTTAACTGCTTGTGCTTATGAGTCAAGCCTTGCTGCTATTTGTTTCAGGCTAACTTAAACTTTTCTCTCTCACGTCCTGTGAATTTAAGAGAGGACAAGATTTATTTCTTTCTTCTTTGGCCTGATTAGAGGGCATAGAAAGCTGCTATTGTCAAACCTATTGTAACCCACATGCCCCATGATAACTAAAATGGAACTATACAGGGTACCTTCTGCTATAGTATTTTCCATTTTTTTAACATGGAAAATATTTTCCTTTTTAAATCTTGCTATCTCTTTACTTCAGATGCTTTACTTTATTATATTCTATTATTAACATTTTCCTTACATTAACTATCTATACTCAATTTCTTTCCTTTCTTCAGTGTCTATGTACATTTACAAATGTTTCTACATAATTCTCTTGATGCTTCCAAATTTACTGCATCTGCACTTAAGCTTCCCTGAACTCTGTCCAGACGACTGGCTGTTCTGAGCATACATTACCAATTCTGAGGTCTGGAATTCTCAATTTCTTGTGTTCAGCCCGATGTCACTATACTGCACTTGTGTGTCTGGGGTGATCTTGTGTCTGGACTTAATCTGGATCTTGTACCTTATATTGGTTCACCACATATTTGGGGAGCTTTCAGGGTCCCGCTTGTGGTCCAATAATAAAGATACAGAGACATTCTGTGTAGCATAAGACCATTGGCCTGCTTCTGGGGTAGTGCCTCAGCAACCCAGTGAGCTCCAACCAGCCTACCTGCCCTGCTCCTATTCTGTGAGGGCTGGGATTATAAGTGGCAGGTCACACCTTGCCCATGGTAGTAGGCCATTTAGGAAGAAATGAGGAAAAGAGTCTCCAAACCACAAGAGTCCTAAGAAATATTGGAGGTAGGTTTCTATTTCCTAATGCCTATTTGCCACTAGTTTAAGTTCAGGCAGCCATTTTAGTACATGCAGCACTGATACCAAACCATAGGGCTACTGTGCCACAGTCCATCCTTTTGTTCATTAGGGGGACAGTCTGAGGGATCAAAGCAGGTCAGGCAGCAGGTGATGGTAAATCTGAGGAAACTGTCAGGAACATCTGGTTTACTCACCATTAGGTAGTTTCACTGGCTTTTCCTTGATAAAAACCTAGAGATAAGAAACAATCATTTACTAGAGACCAGTGGGCTGAGGGGTAGGAGCTAGGGCCCTGGAGGGAGATTCCTGCATTGGAGATGGAGAGTTAGTGGGCCACGTTACGTGCTTTATACTCTCTTCCACTTGGGAAGACTTGGTTATGTGGTAACCAGCATTCATTGAAGAAGAGGTCATGTGCTTCCCTTTATATCTGTCAACAAAGTAAAGCCCTCTGGTTCACGCCCACCATGCCAGAGATGTGAGCAGGTTTTGGAGTAGCTGGCTGGCTCTGAACAGTGTCTGCCAGCTGGATGGAGATCTGGTGACATAGGGTACAGTGGCCACCACCCCACGCCCACCAGACTTGTAGCTGCCCATGTCTGGGAGAGCCACAGCGCTTTCCACCGGAGGAGAATGTAAAGTTCTCTTTCAGTCTATGTGGTCAAGACTCTTACTTAGAATTATGAAGTTCTCTGAAAACATTAACTTCAATTTGCTCCATTTCTCTGCAGGGCATTTGAACATAATGAGGTATCTACCTGATAGTTTAAATCACATAGGTTGTCTGCTCATTCCTGGGAACACTAGATCTTTCAACCATGTGTTGGGCAATTTTGAGTTGTCAAAGTTTAGAGCTTAGCAATTAAGAGCCCTGGCTGGCTGCTCTTCTTGGAGTTAGGTTCAATTCCTAGCACCCATATGGCAGTTCACAACTCTAACTCCAATCCCAGAGGGATTCATGCCCTCTTCTGGCCTCCATGGACAGACACGCATGGCATGCACATGGTACAGACACGCAGGCAAAGCATACAAAAGTAAAAATTTTATAAATAAAGCCAAATTTTTCAAAAGATCTTTTAAGTTAATATTGTGGCAAATTTCAGGCTAGAGCTGACACATGAGAAACTAACAGAACTGAATTCTACAGGTACAAAATTGTCATGTTCTCTATATATAATGGGACCGCCTCAAAAATCCATCTGTTCCTACTATAAAGGGAACAAAGAAACCTAAAACCTTGATTCTATACACAGCTGCATACCTTCTCTTCTGGTAATTGGACCAGTTCATCTCAAGGTCCAGAGCTGCAGAAGAAACAGCACAGGTAATTAGACCTGTAACCGTTACATAATAAATACAGCAACATATCAATGTGTAGACTATGTTGACATTAACTATCTTTTTGCATAAACAGAATCCTTAATGTACTACCCAGTACACTGCATAGGTACATCTACTCAGGAATGTTCTAACACAAATTTTAAATGCAAAGCCATATCTTTCTCTAATTATTAATTCACTCACCAACACTCCCATTTATTATTTTGTGTGCACACAGATGTGCTAGCACTCACATGAAGGTCCAAGAATAACTCTAGAGAGTTGGTTCTCCCCACCAGGCCCCAGAATCAAAGGTAACCAGGCTTGGCACTGCTAAGCCCTCTCACTATGTTCCCCACACCCCTCACCTAATTTAAAAAGACGTGGGGTGACTGCACTGAATTCCTGCCTGTTCTGTTGGCCTCAGGTAAATCCTTTAACCCATCATGGCAGTGTATCCAGTCAGGTTAGAGTTCTCATCCTTGGCCAAGAATTGTCCCTGGAAAGTCAAATTTTCCATCTAACACACCTTAAGTTCATCAGCATCCTGGACACAGCATTGCATCTGCTCAAAAGAAAAAAAAACCAAAAGTCAATCACATTACACATACCCTGCCACAGCTCTTCACACAAAGGACCTTTCTGGTGGTTACTAACTGCTCTTGATGACGTCCTGCCTCTGACTAGTATTCATTCCTGCAGAGCTCTGATCCTCACAAGTCTGACAGCTGGGAGTCCATTTTATTCCCTCAGGGCCTCTCCCACTGTTTCCACGCAAAAGCAAAGACTCTTAATGTTTAGAAACAAAATTACTAGCGATACTATTTCTTTAGGAAAGTTGAAGCACTTTCCGATTTCAAAACCAGAAACAGCATCAGACATGTCTGCCTAGGCTGAACAGGGAAGCGAAACAAATCTTAACCTGAGAACTTGTCCACAGTCCTTAGACAGTGGCTCATACTCAACACAAACCTAACTTCTACAGGAAAGAAAACTACCACGCAGGGAACTTGTTACAACAGTCCACAAGCCTATTTTCCATCTAACAGACCTTCACCAGGTACAGTGGCTTATGTCCATAAATGCCAATACTTAGGGCCCTGGAGCAGAGATAGTCTCTGGGCCAGCACGAGAATCCGTCTGAATAATTTAATAACTTTTGAAAAAGATTATTTATTTATTTATATAATCGCTGTCGCTTTCTTCAAACACACCAGAAGAGGGCATCAGATCCCAGTACAGATGGTTGTGAGCCACCATGTGGTTGCTGAGAATTTAACTCAAGAACTCTGGAAAAGCTGTAAGTACTCTTAACCCCTGAGCCATCTCTCAAGCCCTGATATTTATTTTTTAATCGATGTCTCAACCAGTCTCCTCATAAACAGGGAGGACCCCCGGGTGCTCACAAAACACCTATACCTGGCCTTACTCTAAAATCATAGGAACTCTAAATCGTGATTTCTAAATCATGGCTTAGAGGTTGCCTTGCTTAAGTGGGAATCCAGCCACTCAGATTTCTCCCCAGGACCCAAAACCCAGATAGGCTGGGTCCATGTCAGGGGAAAGGTAATCTAGGGCCTGTAGGCAGAGGTCCCTGCTGGACTCGCTTGCAGGCATCGGCTCTCTGAAGATACCCTCAATCCTTAAAACAAACAGGCACAAAACAAAAAGCCCAGCCTCTGTGCCAAGTGGCATTTGAAGGACACGTGGGGCTAGGACGCGGCTGCGTGGGCGAAATTACCTCCGTCCTTGTGAACACTGGAATTATCCTGCTTCTTTCTACTTTCCCATCTCTGACCTCAATCGCTTCCTAAATAGGCGATGTCCCTGTCACTGGACTACTACTGGGCGGGCGGGAGCCCCCAGCGTGCCCAGGACCCGGGCGGTCCGGACGCCGCGCCTACACCCGGGAGAGGACAAAACCGGGCTGCGCGAGGCCGATCGCCTGTCCCACACGAAGGGACGCACACGGGGCAGGGACCGGCGCGCCCGGCGAGCGCCGTGGGGACCCCCGAGGCCACGTTGTGGGGTCTTGCGATCTGCAAGGCAGACGGAACACAACAGGAGCGCGCCGCGGCGGAAAAGCAGGGCGCCAAGGCGGGACCGAGCTTAAAACTGACCGGACGTTGAGCACCGGGGCTCAGCCAACCAGAGAGGCCCAGCGCCCCTCTTACCCGCCCCTTCCCCGGGTCCCGCCTGACTCCAGCACCGGCCTTCGCGCGCCCCCTGGCGGCCCCAGAGCCTCCCTACCTGCCCCTCCCCCAGGACAGCGGTCCCACTCACTGCCCTGACTGCAGAATCTGTCACCTCGTTGAAGGTTACAGGAGCATCTTGGTACCACCACAGAGCGGGCATTTCTTTTTCTTCTCCCCGTGCTTCTTAGTCATATATTGAATTCGGTACTATTCCACATTATTTTGTGCTTATTTTCATTTGAAGACCCATATGTAAAGACCCACATGTAAAGGAATTTGATCCCCTTAAGGAAACTGTAACATCATGGAGATGTGAGGACTCTCTTAAGAGGGCTGGTACAAGGGGAAGACCCCATGCCTAAAAATCACACGATTGGCTGTGCACTTCCGGTGCTGGCCAAGATCTGCCCTCAAAGCCCTTCTGTGACTCAGGAGACATCTGTGCCTAACACAATCAGGCTTGGATATTTGGGAGTTTGTCTTGGTTTTTTGTTTGTTGGTTGGTTGGTTGGTTGGTTTTTTTTGTTTGTTTGTTTGTTTCGTTTTAATTTTGTTTGTTTCCCCTCCCCCACCTTCGCCCCCAGACAGTGTCTTTCCATGACGTCCTGGCTATCCTGGCACTCCCTCTTAGACCACGCTGGGCTCGAACCCCAGCCCGCTTGCCTCTGCCTCCCTAGTACTGGATTCAAAGCATGAGCCACCACCCTGTGGGGTGGGCCCTCTTTACTAAAAGCAACTGTTCTAACACGGGCAGACAGAAATCGGAAATGAGTGACAAAGGAGTAGGGAGAGATGCGACGACCTGTCCAGGAATGCCCAGGACTGTTACCACTGTGTTTGAAGACACAAGAACGGGCGGTGGTGGCGCACGCCTTTAATCCCAGCACTTGGGAGGCAGAAGCAGGCGGATTTCTGAGTTCGAGGCCAGCCTGGTCTACAGAGTGAGTTCCAGGACAGCCAGGGCTAGACAGAGAAACCCTGTCTCGAAAAACCAAAAAAAAAAAAAAAAAAAAGACACAAGAAGTATTCCTTTCAGTGGGTTTCAAAGGTAGTTGGTCCAACTGATACCTTGATTTTGGACTTCTGGCTGCCAGGGCTGAGTTAGCATTTTTTTGTGAAAGCCACTAAGGACTTTGCTAAGGCAGCCCAGGAAACAAACAATGACTGACAGGAAGGGGTTGAGTCCTCCCAGTGGTTAAGGCTAGCACCTCCTAAGGACCCTCGTTTCCCTGCCCACTGCTGTTCATGCTGTGTGCACTTGACTACTCAGTAGATGACTGTTGAATTACTCAGGTGGTGAGGAACACCGTGGTGAACATCTTGGTCATGAATGCCTGAGGTTAGGGACTTTTTTGCTAGACATTTATAAGCTCATAAGGCAAACCAATGTTTCCACCACCCAAAGAGCTTACATTCTGTTCTAAAGCAGGAATTCTCCAGAGGGAAAACTAAAGGGAGGAGTTCTGATTGGGAGTCAGGAAACCAGGTAATTCCATGCTTCCTCTAGGGTGATCTAGAAGCCAAAGGAACACTGCCAGGCCACGCACAGGATCCTCTGCCCTACTTTTACAAATATTTCTTTTACCCACAATTTCTCCCAGACAATTTGAAACTTGAGGTGTTCTACTAAATGGAGTTGAGACCAATTGAGTTAGAAGATGGAATTTGTTTTTTTGTGTCAAATACTATGACTGGTGTTGGAGGTGTGTATAGGTTATTTTCCCATTGTGTGAAAAACACCATGGCCAAGATAACTTATAGAAGAGCTTATGTGGACTTAAGGTTCCTGAGTCCATGATGGAGGAGAAGTCAGGGCAGGAGGAACAGGGAAGCTGAGGGCTCACACCTTGAACTGGAAGCACAAAGCAGAGAGAAAGATTTAGGAATTGCACAAATTTTTAAACTCTTTTTTTGTTTGTTTGTTTGTTTTAAATTTTTCGAGACAGGATTTCTCTGTATAGCCCTGGCTGTCCTGGAACTCACTCTGTCTGGGTGCCTGTAACCCAGCACTCAGGAAGAGGCAGGGTAGTCTAAAGATCAAGGCCAACCTAGTCGCATAGCAAGATCTTGCTCACCTCACAAAATAAGAAATGGCAGCAAGGAATAATACTCAGTCTTTATATGCATAGCAGTGGTTCTCAACCTTCCTAATGCATGACCTTTAATACAGTTCCTCATGTTGTGGTGATTCCAACCATAAAATTATTTTGTTGCTAATTTGTAACTGTAATTTTGCTAGTGTTTGAATCACAATCTACATATCTGATACACAGTAACTGAGTACTCATACCCTAGGACCCAGCGATGTTTTCTTTTCAGGATCTTGATCTGGTAAAAGCACACTTTCTATCATGGAGGTAACACTCCTCAGATATTCTCTCTTGACCTTATGACTTGACCTCACTTACCCAGTGAAGGAATCTCAGCGCACTGGCAATGTTTGGCACTGTATTAGCATCAGGGACAGTCTGTTCCCAGCTCCACACTCTACTGGGTCACCTTCTGCGCTCCTGCTTAGCCTTCCTCATCCCCTTCCAGAGAAAGGAATTCAGTAAGATTCTGAATTGATGTAAATGTTGACAGAATCTGAGATAGTCCACAACCCTCCATTCTCTGTCTATCTCTCACTGGGAACCCAGTAAAGGCTCTCTTTGATGGGGGAGAGGAAGCAGGGTATGGGGCCCTCTGAACACCACTGAATGAGGAATCATTGGATCCACATATCAACTTTAAACCTTCATTTTTTTTTTTATAGGACTAGTTGAAAGGAAGTCATGTTCCTTATTGATCATGTACAATGATGACCCTGGCCCTAGCCCAGTGTAAGTCTTCTCTCTTACAGTGTGGTGTGGCAGTTGACACCAGCAGTTCATCCTCCTTGAAGGAGGTCTGCTGTCAGTCAGGAAACTTTGAGGCTTCATTTCCTGAGGCTGGGTGGGACTGGCTCAGTTCGGAAGCCACAAGCTTCAGTAATAAAAACTGATTCAGCAGTAATAAAACCGATTCTCCTCCCTGAGTCGGTTCCTCATGTGATGTGGGAGAGAGTGTGTTGTCACCTTCCTGGAGCCCACCCATGTCTTGACCCATATCCTCAGGAGGAGTAAAACTCTCATGTTCTCCATGGACTAGCAGACACTGATGTGGGGATGTGTCATCATAGATCAATGATTCCATTCATGGGCTCTGGTGCATATGTGCATATTTCAGTGTGTTGCTGCAGGGCACTGAGAACAGAAAGCAACAGCAGGCATTATTGTGTATAAGTGGTCACTACAGTTGAGTACATTTGTAATTAGGGTTATTGAGAGGTTTGGCATGTATAGGTCTCTTCCAGGACAGCTTGCCTGTTCTCAGCAGCTAGGCTTGTTTGTGAGCCAAGAGAATGTCTGCCCTTGATACGGCAGAATGGTTTCATCCTCTTGGCTACTAGGCAGCTGGAGGATGCACAGTGCACGTACCCTGGATACCCTGATCCGTGTTCTTGTTTATGATCTCAGCAGGGCTACTCAATAGTTCACATAAAGGTTTATAGTTTACTAGCCTCAGCCTTTAGGACGAATGCGAACAATACATAAGATGCTGCATAGTTAATGCACAGATCATCTTTGTGGATAAGAACTTTTGTTTAAAACGTTGGGAGGGGTGGGTCATGCAGGGGTTGCTGCAGTCTCTGTTATGTATACACATGTGCACACTCAGCAAACTCTGTCTTCAGGTACTCATTTTCTACATTAATTTTAGAAAAGCAGATCAGATTTTAAATGAAACTGACATATGCCAATCAAGGCTTCTGGCTGGAATGTTACAGCTCACTTCCTTAGACATCTGAAAAGTGAATAACTATCTCCAAGGAAGGAGTTCCTGTGGGAACTGATGGAATTTCAAGACATAGTCAGCAGATCATTAACCTTTAATAGTTAGAGAATATATCAAATATGTTTTAAATATTAATGTTATGCTAGCTTCAGACTTCCTATAAAATATAGTAGAATGAATATGTATGTTCTCTAAAATGTGTGTTGGGGTCTTTGGGAGGCAATTAATTAGGCCACAAGGGTGGGGCCCATGTAATGGGATCAGTGCCTTTTTTTATGTTGCCTGTCATTTATTTTAAAATTTACATTTTCTTATTCACTTTACATCCCCCTTACTGGCCCCCTCCTGGTTATCCTCTCCCACAATCCTTCCCCTCCCCATCCCTTTCTCCTCTGAGGGGTGGGTTGGGTCTCCCCTGGGTATCTCTCCCACCTGGTACTTCTTACAATGTCGCTTACAAGGCTAGGTGCCATTCTATCCCCACTGAGGCCAAGACAGGATTTCTAGTTTGCTCCCTTCCCAGCTGCGTTCCTACACCCAACTATACATGGAAAGCGATATAACAAAAATAAAAATTAAAAATAAAAAAATAGGGGCAAGCATGGTTTCACATCCCTTTACTCTCTTGTCTATGGTAATGGGTTATAGCATCCTGCACCAACACAAATACTTTTTCCTCTTTGATAGATTAATCTAACAATCACATTCATTATTATTGTTGTCTATCTTCGTTAGTCAGTGTGAGGCCTTTAAAGAATATAAGAGGTTCTGCACCATTTTCATTGCTGTGCATGCAAGCAAAAGGAGAACAAAGGTAGAAAGCTCTTCAAGAAATGGAAAGGAAGGAGATGTCACAAGGGGTCCCACGTGCTTGCCTCACAGGCTCCATGGCACCACGGTGTTGATCCCCAGGACACACACATCAGGCTCCACACAGGCTACGGCACGTGTATGACGACATTCCCCGCATCCGTTGTCAGGCAGCTCACAGCTCCCATAACTGCAGGTTCAGGGTGATTCCACTCCTCTGGCTACTGCACTCAGGTGCACATACCAAACACACAGCTTACACAGAATTAAAAAAATAAAACATAGGGACTAACATGGTTTTATATACCTTTAATCCTGGTACTTGGGAGGAAGTAGGCTGATCTTTGAGTTTGAGGCCAGCCTGGTCTACAAATCGAGTTCCAGGATAGCCAGGGCTATACAGAGGAACCCTAGCTTGAAAAAAACAAAACCAAACCAACTCCCCTTCTCTCTCCCTGCCCCAAATAAAGAAAGAAAATAAAGAAGAGTGGAGCCAGGAGGATCCTCCTCAGCTACTCACGGAGTTGGAGTTTAATTTTAGGTTAAATGAGACCCTGTCTCAAAAAAAAATGTCTCTATGACTGTCTGTGGTGTTAAGGGAGTGTCCTCTTATGATGCTCTGGTGACAGCCACTGTTTTCTCTTGATCTCAGCTGGAAATCTAGACTTCTAAGGCCTCACTAATACTCTCCATGCCTTAGTTTGCTTTCTATTGCTGTGCTAAGCACCATGACCAAAAGCAGCTCAAGAGGAAAGGGTTTAGTGTATCTGACAGCTTAGAGTCCTCATGACAGAAGGCAGGGCAGGAGCTCAAGGCAGAGAATCCAGAGGCAGGAACTGAAGCAGAAGCCATGGAAGAACACTGCTTGCTGGTCTGCTCTCTGTGACGTGCTTTCTCATACCACCTGCCTTACACTAGGAGGACTTGTCCAGTTATGGCATTGCCCACCATGGGCTGGCCCTTCCATATCAAGAAAATGCCCACAGACTTACTTACAGGAAATCTTACAGGCTTGGTGGCAAGCTCTAGTCACCAGGCTTGGTGGCAAGAGTCTTCATCCACAGAACCACTCTGCCATCCTGCCGTTTATACATTTATACCTAAAACATTTCCTTGTGCTGCAGCAGACTGAGCGTGCTTCCTCCCAGGGCCTCTGGCTCAGATCTGCCTTCTCTCCTGGGATGGCACATTTCCCAGAGAGGTTTGCTGAACAGCTCAGCTAAAAGCACAACCTTTTCCTCCCCACCCCTATTCTCTTACTTGTTGAATTTTCTTCACAGCATTTATCATAACTTAACATATTCGTGATGTTGGAATTTATAACAAAACTGTGTATTTGGTCTTTTTCAACTCTGGCACAGAGCTCCTAAAACCCTTGAATTTCGTAAATGACAAGAAACATCTGCTGGGGGTTAGGGAGGTGGCTCAGTGCTTACAACACTGACAGCTCTTTCAGAGGATGTGGATTCAATTCCCAGCACCCACTTGTGTAGAACTGTGAAAGGACAGCATGGTTTCTGGTGGAGCACAGCTAGAAATCACCAGAGACCCCAGGTGATCCTAAGGGATGGCATGCATTTCCCTATGCTCCCAGACTCCAGGCTCCTGACATGAGGCCGCAAACAGGCTCAGGACAATAGTCCACAATAGACGGCATGACTACAGGCCACAGAGCCTCAAGACAGATCTCTATATTAATGAGATACCTAAAGCCCAGAGGGGCGTAGCCAATTAAACATTCCTTCCCAGACCCTCCTCCTTGCAAAAGGTATTTAACCACAGACCCATGAGAATACTGGATATAGTTTTCATCCATTTTCTGCCATGACAATAAACATCTTAAGACCATGGACTATTTCTCTTCTTTGGGAATCTAACGTAGGGAACAGTGGAGCAGGTCTTCATCCACAGAGCTCTGACTAATCTCTGGTAGAACTCTTTACGTTCCCAACTGCTGGAGACCACCAACCCAGCCATCCAAGCCAAGCGAGACACCAAGAACTCTACTCCCCAGGGACACAGCCAGAGCTTTTCCCCCTCCCCACTTTGGCAAATCTAGCCCGTATGCCCCCTACTTGGCCCTTCCACGGCCCCCCAGCAGTGCCTGGTACCCAAGGCCTGAGAACCAGCTGGTTCCTGCCTGCCTTTTGGCTGGGGACCCCCAAGCCGAGAGCTGCAACTCCCCGCAGGACCTCAGACTGTGTTTCCCAGCCCCAAGTGGAGTTCTATGGCTTCACATAGCTGATATCCACCAGGCACCAGCGTGTAGTGAGCACAGTCAAATTCCCGCACCTCTGTCCCCATGAGAGGCCCTAGCCACTTGGCGAGACAGACACAGGACCCACACATCAACCCAACAACAGGTCCCACACACACTCCAACCCAACACACTTGTAGTACTTAACTGCCTGCAACTCTAGTTCTAGAGGGTCTGACTCTCCTGGCCTCCATGGGCGCTGTACACGTGATACACAGGCATCCATGCAAGCAAAATACTTATAGACATAGAAGAAAAACAAATAGTTATTCATAAAAAGTCCCTTCCAGGTTCTTAGATGACCACAGCATTGGCCTAGTTGCCAGGGTAGAGGATGGGAGGACTGGAGTTTCAGTGTCTCTTCAGGAAGCAAGAAGGACCAACCTAAGCCAACATCAGAATTTGGTCATTCACGCCTCTGTGGCAGAACTATGGGGCCTAGTGACTACGCTGAGGTGCTGCTCTGCCTGGAAATTCTAGTTTTCTCCCTCTAACTTTCCTTATGCATCTCTTCAATCTGAAGTACATACTGTATAATAAACCTAACAATGGTGCTGTGTCTTGTGCTGAGTTACTCTCACACTTTTACATCTGAGGGTGGGAGCCATAGGAATTCCTGACGGAAAACAAGTTGATAAGAAATCTGGGTTGTGATGAATCTGGAATAGGAGCAGTGTTGATACCAGCTCTGTGGACAGAATTATACTGTAGGACACTGGGGGAAGTCAGAGCCTAGGTGGTGTGGGTTTAATAACAAGGACTTGGAGGGAGACTTCCCTAAAGGGTCAGACTTTCCACTCAGGTCTAACAGGTCAACACTTGGCATCTCTGCCTCCACTTAGGTCTAATGGGTAACTAATCAGGATTAAACACTTGGCATCTCTGCCTCCATTTTGAATTTGCTCACTTTGCTGTTAGTCAGCCTCCTGTGTCATTTACCTTGAGTCCTAGGAACTACCAATCTGATAAATATTTTGTGTGGACAGTCTTGTTTGTTGCTTAGGCAGCAGTGACTCTTATCACAACAGGGTTCCCCCCTGACCAGTCCTGATAATGACAAACCACAGTTTGACCAGGACTCATTAATTAGGCATACCTCCCAACTCCTGCCCCATATTAATGAGTGTTGAGGTCAGTATTCCCCTCTGCATTGGAGACGTCATGCTTAATACTGTAATGTCTTTCAATACAATTATTATCTTAATCTCTCTCAATATTGATATATTGATTAAATTTCTTTCCTTCCTCTCTACTAATAGTTTGCCTTTTGGTTTCTGGGTCAAATGGTGGCTAGATACAATTTGTTGGAGCTCTTGCCACATGCTGCTGCACTCTCAAGTGCACCAGAGGGACTCCAAAGTGTTAGAATTATAGGCTCTCACTCAGATTTCCTTATTGCATGCTTGAAGATATCACTGCATACTGACCACCACTTGTCACTGAGAAATCTGAATCAATGTACTTGATACTTTTTAAGTACCACGGTCATTCAACTTCTACTGTTGGAAGATTTTAGACTGAACTCTTATAGCAAGGCAATCAGACACATTTGATACTCGGTGTGTCACATTGTTGAGGAAATTGTGGTCTACTATTTATTTGCCCACTCTTTATGTTCCGCTTCTTGGCATTAAGCCTTCCCTCTTCTGTCTTGATGCTGAGATCCTTCCTGCCCTTCGTCCTCTGGATGACCCTTCCTATTCAGTCTGCAGCCAGACTATAGTCCAGTTAATCCCCTCACTGACATCCTTTTACCTAATAGACGCAATATCTTCTGGGTGTACAAATTGGCATCTCTCACAAATTGGAACTCTCTTCATGAGTTGTCTGACTGCCTATGAGGGTCTGTTATTTTTGTGTTCCTCTTGGTCCTCACTTCCTGCTGTTATTCTTCCCTCAGTCTGGCATGCCTTGACGCTCTGGCTGCTTGTGATGTCATGATTACGATGGAGATTCAGCGTACATTTACTCATCCACCGACGTCCAACTTGGTGAACCAGGAGTTACTTACAGGACTACAGTCGAGAGGTGACTTACAGAAGCAGAAATGATTCAAAGACAGCCGCATCACCAAAGCTCACCTTAGCACAGGTGACAAAGCTGGGCACACTGCACAGCCTGCAGGCAGCTCAGCAGGGGAGAGTGACAACTCACAAAGCTGGGCACACTGCACAGCCTGCAGGCAGCTCAGCTGGTTTCTGCTTCTTCCAGGCAGCTGGTCTGATCTCAGAGTCTTCTTTACAGCTCAGCCTGTCTGCCTCTTGGCAGCTCTGCTCCTATAGTTTACTCTGCCAGGGAGGGACCTAGTGAATCTGGTCAGTTTCAAGACTTCCGAAGCGACTTTAGGCTAACTCTATGACAGGCTTCAAATTGGCAATTCAGGAGACTGGGCTTAAATCTCTATTTCCAAGAACTAGGCAAGTCCAGGCCTCAGAAGCTGCCCTGCCACTTGGCCTGAGGCAAGGACAATGGGTCAGCAAGTTTCCAGACTTCCAGAGTAACAGACTCCAGGCCCCTAGACCCAAGCAATGGTTCTGGAATATCCCTAGAGATGGAGGAGCAAGATGAAGGTCTCTTGTCTCCAGGCATTTCCTTCACTCCAGAAAACACACTGGGAGGCCAGGGAGTGACACTGTGGGAGGAATGATGAGTCCAGACCATGAATTAGTCACGCCAGTGGACGCTGTCTATGAGTCTCACATCCCATACCTGATGGAAACACAGCTATGCCACCCTGCTGAAGACTGCCCACTTACCGAGCATCTTTAGCCAGGGACAAGATTCTTACATGCACTCAGTTTTAGAATATTTATTTATTTACATAATTAGTAGAAAGGAGTTCTTAAAAATATTTATTACATTTGCTTTTAGAAATAATAGAAAGTAAAACTGACTAGAGTCATGTTCCACAACTTCAGAAAGGCATATCCATCCTTCCGGAGGAGGGATCTTCACTGCCCATGATGGAAATGTGTAAGCAGCTGCTGACAGAGGGTCAGTGATGCAGATGAAAGCAAGAGCCCTTCTAAGCTTTCCAGATTTTCTTTGTGATCACTATTTACTGTGAGTCCAGTGGAAAGGATTCTGAAAGTAAAAGGCACCTAGAGTAAAATCAGACTGTACCCAATAAAAGCTACAGGCTTATATCAAGGGAAAGATGCTGACAGACTAATCATAAAAGCCATTGAAAGCTAAGATGTATATAAATGTGCTTACCTGAATCTAATGCATAGTCACACAACAAAACCATGCGGTGTTTAACCTGTGGATGTTTTGTTATCATTGAAACCAGCATGAGTACTGTGTGCTAAGTGTGCAGTCTCTAATTTCCAGTCAAGATTTGTCTGATGCATTTGCTCTTGACATGAACCACTGTGCAACGCCAACTGTTTGTACTTCAGGTGCACAGCAGAACCTAAAACCACAACTTTAAACCAAAGCCCCCTTTACTGTTATAGAGCCACAAAGCTGACAGTGTACTAGAATTTCAGCACCTAAAGGATATTCTGACCAATTTGTGTTTTCTCAGCTATAATTAGGATCCTCAGGGTGTGTATGTGTACAAACATTGCAAAGTATTTAAGCTGATAAAAACTTTACAAAACACAAATAATCCTTACTATAAAAGTTTCAAATTTCAAACATGAGTCAGCACTTAAAAAAGCCCAGAGCAAGAGGTCAGAAGCAGGCCCGCCCCTCTCATCGCAGCCAGCTTGTGTTTAGCTGCGTCTGGTTCTTGATGCTGGTGTCCATTTTGAGCACTTCTCGAATGGCCATGGTGGCATAAGTAGAAGGAGGAAGGAAAAGTCCATCTTCAGAGCCCTGTATTTGCCTTCTGCCAGGCAAGAAAAAAGACCATCATTAAAGACCGAAGGTAGCTGCAGGTGGACCAAAGATCACAGGACTCCTCCAAAAGCTACACCCCCAAAAGGGTTAAGAGAACCAACCTTCTAAAATCGTCCTCTGAACTTCCCATGTGTGCGATATGCACGCACAGACCCACAAGAAAACACTTCACATCGTGCTGACTTACCAGAAGCAAAGACTGGCGGTGGTTTTCCCTCTAGGTTGTCCACATCCGTGTTGAAAAGTGGAATTTTAGGATCATCATATGCAACAACTTCCCTTCAAAACACAGAGAGGTGAGCATGAATGGACATGAGAAACACAGAGAGTGAGCATGAACGGATATCAGAAGCAGCACAAGACTCCTCGACGTCCCCATTTGCTGAGCAAGGAAAGCATACAGGCTGACTGGCAGGCCTCCCCAGGAACAGAAGAGGAAGATTTTATGTGTAACAACTGCCACCCCAGTGCTTTATAGAAGACAATGGCACTGGTCTGTGGAAAGGATGTGGGCTGCTTCCCTAGAACGGTAGGCAAGGTGGAAGTAACCATGGCATCTCCTTCACAGTGGGCACCACTGCCAACACTTCCTGAGAGGGACTGCCCTCCAGAGCATGAACGGTAAACTCCAATTCTACCAGCTTCATCCCAGGAAAAGAAAAAGAAGCAGCAAAGAGAATTTCCCGGAAATGGGCAACTAGTTCAGGATTTTGTTTTAAAGTTAAAAAAAAAAAAAAAAAAACCTTAAGTAAATAGTATAAATATTAAAGGTATCTTTTAAAATATATTTTTAAATTCTAATTTTATTTTGTATGTACATATGTTTTTGCCTGCATGTGTGTCTGTGCACCAGGTGTGCAGTGCCCAAGGAGGTCAGAAAAGGGTGTGGGTCCCCTGGGACTATAGTTACAGACCACTGTGAGCTGCCATGTGGGTGCTGGGAATTGAACCTGGATCCTCTAGAGGAGCAGCCGGTGCTCTTAACCACTGAGCCATCTTTCTAGCTCTAGAAGCAAATGGAAGTTTTACAGAGGAAGGCAAGAAAGCTCATTTCTGTGTATCTGTTCCGTAAGTCAGGATTCCAACAAAATGTAAGAGAAGTAACTTTCATTGTATGATTGTAGCCAACTCTAATTCATTGAGCACCAGAAAAACAAAAACCGGTGGCAGTGAGTGGTAGCAGCGGTAATGAGGCTGGTGGACAGCTATGGAGCTTCTATCAGGCTGTGAGCACAGAAACCTAGATGATAGCACACACACAACGCAGCTTGTGTTTCTTAAGAACCCCCAACTCTGCTTCAGCTCTCGCTCACCAGCTGACGCTCTGAGGCCGGATGACGATCTTTCGGTAGGCCCCCGATAAGGAGTAATCTCGAATCGTGTGTCTCATGTTGTCAATATCAAGGTTGTCTGCGGCAAGCATTTCCCTGTAGGCCTCGCTAACTAATGCAAAACACAAACAGTTAACTGGAATGAAGTCTGTCAGCAGGTTACCTTGAACTATCATTCAAGTAACACTACTAGAAATATCATTAACAGGCAAGTCTGGTCAGACTGCCCCAACAAAGTTAGTTAACTAGTGACGTACCCAGGCCTAGAAGTTTTACTTCAGTCACCCTGTGGTTTAACATATGTCATCAGCCACAGGATTGTGGCATAGTTTCCAACTAACTTCAAAAGGCCATATGGACTTTCTAAGTACAATTTACACACACTCACATGTTTAAATTAGGAGACCCAGGCAACCACCTGGTCACCTCAGCCCACAGGAGAGTTTTCTAATATTCCCTTACACGAGGCACATATTAGAAGGTTCCTCCTACTGAAAACAGGTTTGCTTTCCTGTGTGCTCCTTACTTCTCTTCCACATCACGAGCACTGGAACTGCCAGGCCGCGTTTCATTTGACTCTGGTTCCTTCAACCGTCCCTCCTTTGACATTTTCCTTTTGCCCCAGGCTAACAGGATTCAACCCTAACACTGACTCCTTATTTTGTTGTTGTTTTACAAATTATTTATTAATTGTTAGAGAGACGGTTTCTCTGTGTAGTCCTGGCTATCTTGGAACAAGCTCTGTAGACCAGGCTAGCCTCAAACTTAAGAGAACCACCTGCCTCTGCCTCCCAAGCCATGGACCACCACACCTAGCTCAGAGTGAGTGTGTGTGCGCGTGTGTGTTTGTAAGAGAGTCATTCTACACGTGGGCATAGGGCACATGTGGAGGTGAGAGGACTACACTGTGGTGGTATCTTCCATGACTTCACATGAGTACTAGGGATGGAACACGGGTCACCAGATTTGCTCTGTCACATAGCAAGTGCCTTTACCCATCTTGCTAGCCCTTAATATATTTTTTCTGTTTTAGAGACAGGGTTTCACTAGTACCCTAATTGCTCTCAAACTTACATGGACAAGCTGGCCTCAAACTCACAGTGATCCTCCTGCCTACACCTCCTGAGTGTTAGGATTAAGGGTGTGAGCTGCCACACATAGCCTTCTTGGACCTCAATTTTTCTAAGCTACCATCAAACTAAATTGTTTTCATGATTTAAAAGCATTTTTCATGTTCATTTATGCAAATGTTGTGTGTGTGTGTGTGGTGTGCATGTGGGTGCCTACGGAGGCCAGAAGGCAATGGATCCCCTGAGGGTTAAGTTGCAGGTAACTGTGCACGCTTGGTGTGGGTGCTGAGAACTGAACTTAGGTTGTCTGGAAGATGAACAAGCTCTCTAGTCCTCCCTCTCTCTAGGATGCTGCTATGGAGCTCAGGAGCGTGTAATGAACAGCCTCCCTCAACTCTCCCGGGAGCTACTGTCTGAAGATCTGACTGTGAGGATTTACATTCCATGATTTGGGTGACTCTGACTTTTCCATTACTAACAACATTACCTTCATCTTACACTATTTACAAGTATGACAAGACGCAGAAATACAGCAGCTCATTTCTTTATTCAAGTTGGCTATTAGAAAGCTGGAAGTAACGGACAAGAGAAAAAGACAGCCTCACCACACCCCAAGGACCTTCTGGGTACTAGATGTACCCACAGTACAGGGCCAAAGTGCTTAACTACCTCTAGTAGGGTGTGTCCCGTCCATGACTACAGGGTTTCATGAATGGCTTTGTCAAGGGTTCTTCTAAATTTACTTTCTCATTAGCACCAGCCAAGTTCCAGGCACTGAGAGGAATAAGAAAGAAGGAGGAACAATCTTTTTCCTTTTTGTGATGGCTGGCTTGGGGTACCAGCTCGATCAATGGACACTTACTGTACCAATTAGTTTTGGTACCTTGATACAACGATTGTCACCTGGGAGAAGGGAACCTTAACTAAGAAATTGTTTCCATCAAACTGGTCTGTGGCAAGACTGTGCTGCATTTTTCCTGACTGCTGGTTAATGTAGGAATGGTCTAGCCCACGGGGGGTGTGCCACCCCTGGACCTGGGTCCTGGTTGTCTAAGTAAGGTAGCTGAGCAAGCCAGAGGAAGCAATTCAGTAAGCCGTTTTCCTCCAGCTCCTGCATCTGTCCTTGCTTCCCTCAATGATTGAGTGTGACCTGTGTGCTGTGGACATGCCCTGAACAGAGCAGAAAGGCAAGAGGAAGGCCGACGAGCTCCCTCTTCCCAGACCTCAGATACTATTCTTCTCCTGCTCCTGGACTTCATGACTTGTGCCAGTAGACCTTAGGTTCTTGTATCTGAAGCCCCTGACTTGACACATCAATGGCTTCTCTGGTTCTCTTTCTCTAGCACACAGATAGCGTGGAACTTCTTAGTAGTTATAATCAAGTAAGCCAATGCCTCTCTCAAATGCCCTCTCCTAGCTCTATTTATGCTATCTGTTCCAGGAGGATCTTACGAAAACAAAGGCTTACTTCCCCACTCTTCTTAAAGCATGAGGACAATTTTATCAGAGTTTAAAAGAACAACTCCGAAGGCAAACTGCAGATCTCAGCAGCCATCCAGAGGAGGGAGGAGGAGGAGAGTAGGAAGAGAGAAAGCATTTGAGTTAGGCATGGAGGTCAGTCACATGGCAAAAAGGAGGGCGGAGGCTTAGAGACACAGTAAGGAAGCCCAAAGTATCAGAGAAGCCATACTTGTGCTCTGGCCTGCATCAGACAGAAAAGGAAACAAACACCTCAGGAACAGGCAGAATCAATGGACCCTCATGGCGGCTGTGGCAACCATCAGCCTTAGCTTCTCACATTCTCTCCTTGGTCGCTTCTAAGGGAAGCAGACAGTCCCTGCCTATCTTCCTCATGCTCTCTGGCTCCCGTCCTCTGCCTTCTCTTCAGTGAAGTCAGCCAGTACAGGCACTGGAAGCAGAGTCACGTGGATAGAAGTATCCCATCACCCAAGAAGGACTTCAGCCCTAATCATTCCTAACTTACAAAATTTCAAGGACTGTAGTATTAGTAAGCAGAATTCTGGTCCTTTGACCAAGAAAAACTTTAACAGAAAAATACAGTGTCCACAGGCCAGTGCTGGAGAATAAATGTTGGGTTAGTTTTGCCAAATCAATACGAGCTGCTTCTTTCTGCCTCTGAATCCCGAACCACAGAAGCTGCAAGTCCTCCCTCTACCACTGAGGGCATCCACAAAGGTGACAAAGGTGACAGTAATGCCAAAACGTGTGGAGAATGGGATGTAGTGGAGCGCATCCTAACTTTTCATTTCCTCTTCTCAGACTGGCATCATCAGACAGGATAAAGCCATTTTCCAGCCTAGGCACCTGAGATCACAGGCCATGACACTGCAGAGGGGCAGCTTCTCATTTAAAGTACTCTCCTGAGTACATTCCTTCCTGGAAGACTTTTACCATAAAAATGTATCTGAGCAATATGTATTTAATACATTTAATGTTTCTCTCTCTCTCTCTTTTCTTTCTTTTTTTCTCTCTCTCTCTCTCTCTCTCTCTCACACACACACACACACAACATTTTTTAAAAAATTTTTTAGACAGGGGCTCTCTAGGTAGCCCTGATTGGTCTCAATTTATAGACCAGGCTAGCCTTGAACTCACAGAGAATGTGCTAGAAAGAAAGCTTCAAGTACTGATTTTTTCCCCTCTGCTTTCAATCTTGGCTACTGTTGGCTCATCACATTACACTTATCTTAACTATTTGGCCCAAACATGAAACTTACTTTTATGTTTGGGGTAGATAACATCAAAACCAGGCAAAGGCCATCACCACATCATGGATGGAGTAGTTATTAACATCATCGTCCTCAATATAGGTGGCTGTGGCTGCAAATCCACAAGTAAACAGCAGTTAAGAACAGACAGTCTCATGAACTCAGTTTCTAAAACGTCTCCATGTCAGGTGAGCTGAAGTACAGAGTGCCCAGCTGCAGACGGGGAGGGTGCTTACATCTCTCTCTCTTTTTAATCAGCTGAAGAACCTTGAGCAAGGGGCTAAATCTCATAAATCACAACACTTCCAGTAGTACTGTGACAGAGCAATGCAGCAAGCTGTAAGGTGACACACAGTAAATGTGTCATAGGGCACAGGATATCAGCACTCTTTTTTCTAAGAAATTATTTTACTTTTTGTGCATGGATGTTTTGCCAGCATGTAAGTTGTATCCATGTGCAGAACCTTGGAGGCCAGAAGAGGGCGTGGATCCCTGAAGTGAAGTTACAAACAGCTGTGAGCCACCGTGGGGTTTGGGACGAAACCTGGGTCCTTTGGAAGAACAGCCATGTGCTCTTTACAGCTGAGCCAAGCTCTAGATTCAGCTTGCTTTTGTCTTCTCCCCCTACCCCCAGCCCCATCTTTAATCTTTTGTCTTTCCCTGTAGCCCTAGCTGTTCTGGACTTAACTCTGTAGACAAGGCTGGCCTTGAACTCACAGAGATCCTGCCTCTGCCTCCTGAGTGCTGAGTACTACCATGGTCTGGCAAGCATTTCCTATGTGAATGCTTTGGACCATTCTATCATGCTCACCAGTGCAGTAAGCTCCAGGCTGGCATTCATCACTGAGACACAGTCATGAGTAGACATGTTTTGAAGACCCAGATTGATTAATGTCTGTAAAGGACTTTTAGCCAATTCTGGCCCAAAAGTTATTGTGCTATACTTAAGCTGGAGGCCCAGATTTAGCTGCTTTTTCAAAACATATACATATTTTTTCACTGGTGATACAAACTAGTGAAACTCATGTGGCCTTTGTGTCTTCCAATTACTATACATCTCTTTCTTAACTAGTACCTTACTGGATTTTAAAACACTGTGATAAAATATCCAAGTCCTAATTAGCTGCACGACAGCAGTGTTTCCTACCATACCTCCTTTGAGAACGAGGTCCCCAGGCACAGGCCTCAGCCCGTACTCCTCGATTCTCCTGCTCACCATGTTATTCCACACATAGCTCTGATAACTATGGATATACATTAATCGATTGTTTCTTGGTATCTGCAGAGAATGGAGAAACAGACAAAGGAACAATTCTGAGCACTTGAAGTGTCATTTTCCCAGATATTTTGCTCATTTCGTGGTAGTTCTGACACAAGAACTCACATTTCATACCTGGTGTGAGGCTGGGAATGTGGCTCAGTGGGAAAGCATTTTAAGGTGTCTTGAATTAAGCACACATGTGGGCTATGCTTACCAATACGCTCCCCTTTACCTGAAAGCACACTGGCAGCCTCTCAGCTACTTCCTGTCCAACTTCCTTCCTTGGGCAGTCGAAAGCTCCAATGCAGACATGACCAATACAAGATTGTACAATAGGGCCAGAAGAAAGGCTCAGCAGGACTTGTAGCCAAACCTGACTACCTGAGTTTGATCCTCAGGGACATAATATAAAGAGAGAATGGATTCTCACAGTTGTCCTGACCTCCACCTGTGTGCTCAAGTAAATGCCTGTGCACTGCATGAGCACAAAGGTAAAATGACCATTCAGTGGGTTCTGAGCATCTCAAATCCCACTCGGCTACATTAAGTTATTTCCCTCAGATACTTTCTTGTGCCTCTAATGTCAACAAACGCTGCCAGCATTTCACACATCCATCTGCTTTCAGGATCAGAATGAGGCACATCCTAGTAAATTCCTCTGAAGACTACTAAGGATTCTTATTTGCTGTTCTTTCAAGATCATTTTAAGATTATATTTAAAAAGCATTGACCACCTCTGAGTCACCACCTGGCTTCCCAGATTGCACTCACTATGCCAAATGCAGAGACTATATTCTTCATTCCATACTGTGAAAGTCCGCGGAGCAGCTGCCCTTCCACACACCTTTTCACGGTGTAGCTCTTGAGGGCAGAGGCTGGGTCTTTGGTCTTGGCCCACTCTTCTCTGCATTTCACCAAGTAACCCTTTTCAGCTGTGGGAAGAGAGGCCACGATCAAACTTGCAACAGAAATCGTGCATCACTCAACATGCTTCATGGGATCCTAAAGCTGGAAGAGTATGTCCATGTAATGAGGAAGCTCAGTCGTCCAAAGCAAACACACAGGATCTGCAGGGAGTGTACTTCTCCCCGGCTCTGTCATCAGCCAGAGTTACTACTCATCATTACCGCAGCTAATCCAGATTCTCCTTCTCTTGCCCTGTCCTGTCAAGTTTAATGCTTTCTTTAAAAATAAAAACATTTTTTTAGCTTGCAAATGAAGTTACCTAAAGCAAGTATTATTATCTTAAAAATTTAAAAACTACCAGTTAAATCCTTCTTTCACAGTGTAGTTTTAGAGATATTTCCTGGAAAAATTTTAATCAACTTTTACAAAAACCCTTAAGGTATTTTGCCAAGATTGTGTATTTCGTTATACTATGCTTTAGCAACGCAGCCATACATAGAAGTTTCCTGTAAGTCAGAGAATGTGAAGTAACCATAGAGAAATTAATTTCCTTCAAGTACACTCAACGATGCACGAAGAAAGAGCTAAAACTAGGATACAAATTTTAAAAATTCAATCCCATATGCAAAACCATGAAAATAAAACAGCATTAAAAATTTGAATATAAAAAAAATCAAGAACTTTAAAATAACAACAACCTGCACTTAAAGAGACCCCATGAATGTCTAGCTATATATTCTATACGTTTTATCGTTACAGAAATCTTTCTCACCTCCAGAGCGGGGTTTCAATATTAAATCCATGACTTCTGTCCAGGAGTTTTGTAGAATTGCTCTAGAATTAAACAGTGTTTACATTAGTTAACTTTGCATACAATAAGCTTTATATGCTCAAAGTGACACTTCTTAGTTTATTAAATGTAAAAGTATGCAGTAAAATGATGATACAGATTCAATGGCCACTACCTACTATAAAAAGTTTGTCTGGGCTAGGCAGTTAGCTCTCTTCTTAAGAATGCTTATTCCTCATGCAGAGGACTGGATTCCCAGCACCTACCTCCAACACACACTGCTGCCTGTAACTCCAGCTACAGAGGACCTGCTGCCCTCTTGTGGCCTCTATGTGCATGACATTTAATATGCACAACCCCCACAAACACACACACACACACACACACACACACAAATACATTATTTTATCTGTTCTGCTGAAGACCTGGATTCTGCTAGTGAATGCCTGGGACATGTATATCATCTCCTACAATGAGCATCACAGAGGAAGGGAGTAGAAGGAATGCATAAGCGGGAGGGCGTGGGGAGAAAGCTCACTTGTGAGCAGGACAGGCGGTGGCACTCTTTAGCACTCTCAGCTGTGAGTATTCACACGAGCTCCCCAGAATATGGGGCCTGTCAACACCTTGTCACCCTGTCACAGAATGGAGTGGGGTTCATGCACACTCGCTTCAGCGGTAAGGTACCCATTCTCCTGTAAAGAACTCTAGTGAACTTCAGGGACTCACATAGAACACATGCAAGTAAAAGGGAAGCAAGCTGGGAAGCAGCGGGGGTTACAGGGTGGGCGTGAGGACAGAGGCTGTGCAGGAGAACACCGCTGAATGTGTACACATGAAACAGTGAAGCCAGTTAGAATATGGAACTAACATGTGCGAATAAAAACAGTAAGAAAGGTAAGGGCTATCCTTTGGGTCAAGGACATAGCTTTTCATATATTGCCTTTCTACACTCTGGATACAATGAATCTTCTGTTTAACTATATGCTGAGAAACCCTATGCGTAACAGAAAGTTCTCTTAAGGTAGGAAATAGTCCGACAACTATTTGTTGTGAAAACAAATCATTTGAAAATCTGAACTTGTGCTGACCTTTGGGGATACTCTGCAACTTCTGTTTCCAGGTTAAGTCTGACAACACTTTACTGAGCAATTATTTACACTAATATTCTTTGGGATACATAACTATAGGGTTACAGGGCTGTGCTTCTGCTAAATTAATTAAAAATATTAAGAACAGGCAGATACAAGCCTTCCCTAAATGCTCTGTCTCACAGCAGTCAGCATCTTCATTACACTTGTGTGTATTTTCTGAGACAGCGTGATGGATTTTCCTTCTTCAGGTGCTGGAGATCTTATCTAGGGCCCCGCATATGCTACGCAAGCACTCTGCAGGCTCAGGCACGTTCCAGCCCTAAACTTTGTTCTCTTTGCCTTTCTCTACATCATCAGCAGATGAGTCCTTCTGTTACCCAGGCTGTCCTGTCCTGTCCTGGATGCTACTGTGCCTGCCTGGCCTTAAGTTAGAAATATTTCTATTTTTCCTTTTACAATACTACTGAAAAAGGCACCACACGGCAGAGCAAGCTCTTGGTCCTTGTAAAATCATACAAGCAAATAAAACCTGATGTTGAAAAGGTGAACTAGAGAAAACTGTTTTTACTGCTGCCCAACTAGTGTGCTTGTGCAGTCCTTAGCCGGTGCGTTTGCACGGCCCTCCCGAGTGTAGCCTGCACCTGTCAGTGCCGAGACAGCCATGCATTAGTGTGCACCGCCAGGGTGCCAGCTCCCACGAGGACAGTAACTTTACGTAGCAGTCTCTGCTGTATAGTGGCATTCCCACTGGACATTTATGAAACCAAGTGTTTACTGACGAGATTTCTACTCTAATTTACCCTGGAGGGCTTTCCTATTATCTAAATGTGAACCAAGCTCTTAAATTCCACATTACTAATTATATCTTCTAGAGTTTTCTTGAGAGGGTGGGGGAAGGGCAGATGAAAGATGAATCATACGTGTTATAAGAGATCACAGTGCACACACCTTGGG
Source organism: Mastomys natalensis (assembly GCA_021653895.1). NCBI lineage: Eukaryota > Metazoa > Chordata > Mammalia > Rodentia > Muridae > Mastomys > Mastomys natalensis. The sequence goes on along the minus strand of JAJTUV010000363.1, from coordinate 170,913 downwards.
TCTGTGTACTCTGGATCTGTGTTACCCTGTTTTTTACTGTGTCCACTTACCTGTTAAAAAGTAACAGAGAAGACCATTAGTCCCAGCACTCGGGAGGCAGAGACATGCAGATCTCTGAGTTCGACGGCAGCCTGGTCTACAGAGTGAGTTCCAGATAGCCAGGGCTACACAGAGAAACCTTGTCTTGAAAAATTGAAAATAAAAAACAAACAAACAAAACTCCAAAATCTATGAGACATCCCCCAGACTGTTAATAGTGGGGGGAAAATTTAAATTTAGGTCACATCTTTTTCAACTGTGTCTGTGCATCTGTATGAGTGTGAGTGTGTGTTATACATAAAGGGATGCACTTGTATCCACTTTGTCAACACTGGGGTCACAGAAGTGTTGTAGCACACCTGGCTTTTCTGTATGCGCAGGGGACCTGAACGGCAGGCCCCATGCTCACTAGGTAGCTCTGGCTAAACAGTGAGACAATGTCTCAAAAAATAAGACAAAATAAAACAAACAAACAAGCAAAAAATTAAAACAAATAAACAAATAGAAAGCACAAAAAACCTGAAATAAAAAGATAAAAAGGTAAACGACAGAAAATTGAATACAAACCTTCCAACCTGGTACGTGGGAACAGCTGTGGTCCCAAATCTTTGCATACCGTAGTAGTTGATGAAGCCGTCTCTTTCAGAGACTGCATGGCTTGCTGCACTTGCCCATCAGTTCCTGTTATATTCCTGCAGGGACCCAAATTACCAAAGAAAAAAACGGAGAGCCAAACACATTTTATGGTGCACATTATAAGGGCAGCTTCTACATTTCATCTTTTATCTCCCTCCCGAGGACTTTGTTGGTTCATTAATGTGATAATATAAATTTACCATTTTTGAGACAGGTGTCTCTCTATGTGGCCCTGGCTGTCCTGGAATTTGCTCTGTACACCAGGCTGGCCTCAAATTCACTTGAATTCCGCTGCCTCTGTGCTTTAATCCTTCGTGCTGGGATAGAAGGTGTGCACCACCATTATCCAGCTCACTTCGATCCGCTTTAAATACCGAGTGTTACAGCATAAAGCCCGTGTGCATGTGGCACAGCATCTACAACTATGTAGTTCCCAAACATCTGCACTGTCTCCAAATTCATTCATTCATTCACTCACTCATTTTGCACTCCTGCTATACATATAGGCCCTGGCCAGGCTGCAATCCATGTAGAGCAGGCTGACGTTGAAGGCAGTGTGACTTCCTGCCTCTGCCTCCTGAGTACTGGGATTACAGGCATGTGCAACTATGCCTGATCCCAAAGTGAAACTGATACCAACAATTAATTTCTCTGCCAAAGCAAGTGCTAATCTTTCTATCAACCTGTTTATTCTAAGCACCTGATACAAATCAAATCACAGACTCTTTATCTTTCAGTCTGTATCTGAAGGACACAATGTTTCTGAAGGCTATGGGAAGCTTTTCAGGGAGGACAAAGAGCATTTATCAGGAAAAATACCACACAGTATTTGCTCCTCACACCTACAGGCCTTGCTCTCCTGGCCTTTCTATCTGACCCAGGTACCATGTACCCAATCAGCACTGTGCAGACAGACTGACTCCTGGAGCCCTGATACCAGTCCTGCTCTGTACTCCCACCACAGCTCCGGCTCTGACTCCTCCCAGCCCAACCCGCCCCAGGTCTGCACTCCCACTGCTGTACATTACCTGAGAACAACAGTGAAGTGGTTTCCTTGAAGCTCTCCTAACTTCAGAGGGGTTTTCTGATAGCTGAAATTCCCGAGCTTAAAGTTCATCAGGCACTTATTCAAGTGGGCAAGTCTTTGTGCACTTATTCTTTAAAGAAAAAAGGAACAGAGGAAGGACCATGAGTTCCTACAGAAGACTAGGTAGGGCACACCAGGGCTGTGACTGCAGGGAGCCCGGCAGGAGGTAGCTTGGTACAGCTTCCCTTTCCCACTGGATTATTCCCGTACATAGCAGTGGTATAGGATGGGGGGGCTTTAACAGCAAGGAGAACACGTAAGTAACTGGAGGTGTCTACTCTCTGTGGGCAGGAGACGGCAAAGCTCACGGTGCTGGCAGACAGCAATGCACATAACTGTAAAGAATCGTCGCTAACATTTAAGGAGATTAGCCAATTGGGCTAGTAGGAAAAATGCTGCAAACTCTTAACCAAAAAACAACCTTGGAAATACAAAAACACGGAGAAGAAACTTCATTGGTTCGTCCCTGGAAAAGCACAGATCTCTCTATTTGCTCATTCTTTTAGAAGCACACTGAAGATGTGTATGGCTAGACTCATACAGCCCCATGCTCTGCTATGTTATACAAGTGTTCCCATGCTGTTAGGGTTGTCTCATTGGAAAGTCTTTTGTCTTCCTTGACAGAAAATCTACACAGAAAAGCAAACAGCACACTGAAAAGTCTTGTTCTTTCTTTACCCCATAACCCTCCTCACTGGCTGCTGTTATCAGGTTTTTTCTTTAGTTATTTTTAATTATGTACATGCACATGTGTGTATATGTGAATTAGTACAGCTGTTTCCGGAGGTCAGTCACTGGATACCCTTAGACCTGCAGTTACAGGAGGCCATAAACTGCCCAGTGTGGGTGCTAGGAACCAAACTCAGGTCCGCGGTAAGAGCAGCATACTCTTTACTGCTGAACTATCTCTCAAGCCTCCTGCCTGGGTAGTTTTGAAATAAGATTAATATTAACATAACAAATATATAAATAAATAACAAAAGATGTTTATTTCAGAGGGCTTCATGTTCTTCATATATAAAAATTTTGAAAATGCTAAACTTTATATTTTTATTAAAAAAAACCAACAACAAACCACAGTCAGGGCTGAAGAGATGGCTCAGTGGTTAGGAGCACTTGCTATTCTTACAGAGGACCTGGGTTTGATGCCTAGCACCCACAGGGAACTCCAGATCCAGATCCAGTGTTCTCTTCTGATGTCCACAGGCACCGAGCCTGTGCACACATAGGCAGAATACTTGCACATAAAATAAGACGAACAAAACAGCAACAACAACAAAACCAAAGCCAAAAGCCCCTGTAAGGGTTATGAAAAGGCCATCCTGGTCAGCCTAGGGTCAGTCCCACGTCAGCCAAGGTTACATAGTGAGGCCCTGCCTAACAACCAACACTCAAACCTCTCAGTACAATACACAGTGCTTGCCTGCCATGCTTCCACCCCCACGCCAGTCACTTGACGTCACCACCTTGAAGGGCTTCCATGCGTATCGTTGGATTAACCCGAGTACAAACGGAGTCCTTAGGTCCAGCTAGGCTCCAAGAATCCAAGTTATTTATCTATTAATTGTTTTTAAGTTTGTATCATGGACTAGTTGTTTCCAATTTTCAATTATTAGAAACAAGGCAACATAATACACTTGAGTGCCTAAGAGCATGGTTTTAATTTGTCCCATGTCTATGAAGCAACAGCTACTCTGTCAAACGGCAGGGGCTAGGGGGTGAGCCTGGCTTGAGTCTGCCAGTAGCTTCCAACATATTTATATCTGTGTGTACATTTATGCTTATGTGTACACATGTGAATATTTATGTGTATGTGTGTACATGTGTGTGTACATTTGTGTATGTATGTCTATGAACACAGGACTGTGAAAGCACTGGGGGTGTGGTTCTGTCCCCACACAGCTGCTTAAGGACTGGTTGCACAGGTCTCTCCAGCTCCAACACCTGGGGAAACTAATGGGGCCACTTTGCTCTACTCCTTGATCAAAGTAAACAAATTAAGAAAGAAATGAAACTAACTATGTACACTTTTAGAATTCACCTTCACTGGGCTGGAGGTGTGGCGCAGTACTTGCTGCTCTTCCAGGATCAACGATGATTGAGGATCTTAGCACCCACACCAGGCTACTTACAAACACTTGTAACTCTAGCTCTAGGGGATCTGATGCCCCCTTCTGGCTGCTGAAGGTAGTACCCCACACAGGGCACACACACAAAAATAAAACTTGAAAAAAATTCACCTGGGAGTGGAGAGCTGGTCAAGTTAAGAGCACTTGTTGCTCCTGCAGGAGACCCAGGCTCGGTCCTCAGCACTCACACTGTGGCTCACAACCATCTGCACCTTCAGCTCCAGAAGATCTGACCCCTCTTCTGACTTCCATGGGCACCAGGCATGCACATAGTGCACATACACAGAAGTTAGTAAACCATTCATACACATACAAATAAAACACAGCTATTAAAAAAATTACCTATATACTATCTGAGCTCTGGAATTCATGTTATTTCAGTACTAGGTGAAACCTGAACACAAGTGCCCCATCCCCTGTGAAGCGGTAGGGCCTCACACAAACCAGGGCAAACTTGAGCAGGGGAGCAGGGGTTCCAGCTGCCGAGTTGCAGCAGGTGTGGAGGGAGGATGCTGAAAGGCCCACAAAGGCAGAGGATCAGCGCCAACAGAGTGGGGACCTGATGGGGCTCTGTAGTCAGTAGACACTGCCAGAGAAAGGAACAGTGTTTCAGAGCAGGAACAGAATAAATAAGTAAAATAAAAATAAGCAAAAGCAATACACAGGAGCAAAAAAGATTCACGCTGTGAGCCTGGCTATCCCGAGACTTTGGAAGACGGCTTCTTACTAGTGCCAGGAAAGAGCCTGATGGTTGTCTTTTTCTTCTCTTTCTTTCTTTGCTAGGACAGGGTCTCACTATGAAGCCTTGCTGTCTGGAATTCCCTACGTAGACCAGGCTGGTCTCCTGGAGATCTGCCTGCCTCTGCCTCCTGAGAGAGCGTGTAGTTCAAGGTGAGTGCCCAGCCTTGTCCTTTTCTAAAAACACAAAACTCAGCCTCTTAGCTGTTTTCAGAATGTACTCACAATGTATGCCGTGTGTCTCCACCAACTGAGAAAGAAATCCCACCCAGGCAGCACTGGCTCCACGGCCTCTAACCTTCCCCGTGACTGTTAACGTTCTTTTTCTGTACAGATTTCTCCATTTTGGACATTTCATGTAAATGGAAAAGAAATCAAATAATGATTTCTTTTTTAAATGCCTAACTATTTAGTGTAATTTTTCTATTGTTTTTAAATGTCAGGGTCACCCTGGGCAGCCCAAGCTCACTTCAAACTTGCTATTTTCCTGCTTCACTCTACAGAATGGTAGAATTCCTGGCCTGTGACAACATCCTCAACAATGCAACAATCTTAAGCTTATTATGCTGTAAGATACTGGTATCTCACTCTTTTTTATAGCTGAGTACCATCCTCTTCCCCAACACACAATGGATTCGAGCGGCAAAAGCCCAGAGCTACATTTAGTTCTCAAAGGTGAAGGTGCCCACTGACAACACTGTTCACCAATTCTGGGGAGTGCAGAGCAAGTGCTTTTGGTTGTAAATTCATGTGGGACAATCTTGTTTTTAAGCTGACCTTAAATTTAAACTGACCTGTTATACAGAAGCCTTTAGTAAAACAGCCCAAGAAATTTTGGCCCAAGCTCAGACAGGGGCAGGCAGGAAAGGAAGGAAGTCACTCTGAACATGGCAGTCTGAGATTACAAAGTTCATTAGAGGTGAAATTATGAAGTAGATCAGAGTTGCAAGAAGCTGGAAAGAAAAGTTGCTTATCCCAGGACCGATCAACCTGGCAATAATTAAAATCCCTATGTGGCAGGACAGGCTTATTCTGGTCACCAGCTCTCACGGGAAAGGCCAATTGACCCACCACATGGGTCCATTAAGCAAGCACAGGGTGTAGCCTGTATCCTTGAGGTAAGTGCAACATGCTTTCAAGAAGCCAGCATGTAGAAGTCTAGTACAGTTCCTCATGTGCTTTTTGTTTGTTTCTTTGTTTGTTTTTCGAGACAGGGTTTCTGTGTAGCCCTGACTGTCCTGGAACTCACTCTGTAGACCAAACTGGCCTCGAACTCAGAAATTCCCCTGCCTTTGCCTCCCAAGTGCTGGGATTAAAGGCGTGCGCCACCACCACCTCATGTGCTTTCTGATGGCCAGCATTTAGATGTGGATTGTAGTTCCTCACAAAGTCAACAGGAGAATGCAAACAGGCCATGAGGACAGTCATCAACTCTGGCTGAGGAAGAGAGTTCAGGGCCCCAGTTTAAAAATTATTATTGTTTCCTCAACCTAGAACTGACCTTGCATGTAATTTAAATGGCATAAAAGCAAAAAAGGAGGAGAGGGATGGGATGGGTGTTAATAGGGGAGGGATGTGGAAAGGGGATAACATCTGAAATGTAAATAAATAAAATATCGAATAAAAAAAGTTATTATTGTTAATTTTTTGGTTTTTCAAGACAAGGTTTCTTTGTGTATCCTTGGCTGTACTAGAACTTGCTCTGTGGACAATTTATTGAATTTATAGAGATCTGCCTGCCTCTGCCTCCCAAGTGCTGGGATTAAAAATGGCTGGCTTACAGTTATTATGTTTTTAATCCCTAAATTAGCAACGCCTCTCCTCTGCCCCCATTCTAAACAAAGCAGCATCTTCATGCGCGCCCAGTAAATGTGATGGAGAGGTACTCCTATGACAATGCGCCGCTGCCTCAGGTCAAGGAAGACAAGGACTAGGGTACACAGCAGGCTGGACCCTCGCTCCTTCCCTCTCCTGCCCTTTCTCTTTCCTTCCCTTCCTTAATAGTCTGAATCCACTTTTACTGTTTTCCCATCTTCTCCCCTTTAGTTTAGCATGCAGTGACTGACCGAGATACCTTATGTCATTTGGATAGATGTATATCATTTGATGCCTTGCACCCTGCTGAGTGACAAATTCTTGCTGAGATTCCAAACCTTCTCAAAATAGCATTTCTGCCACACACATTCCTACATTCTCTTCTTTCTCCCATCTTCTCTCTGGAGATATCTTCCTCCCCTCTCATGACATCATGACACCTCCCCCCCATACACACACCAACACACTTAAAACTGCATACAGGAATATAGGAAGGGGAGATGTGGTATTTGTCTGAGTCTTGGGGATTTTGCTTATCCAACATTCTTCTGCAGCATCCATTTACCTAAAAATAACGAATGTCCTAGAAGTCTGTCTTTCCTGTATGGACGTCATGCTATCTGCATGATTCAAAGTGTAGCATGTATGCTGCTGAAGGGGCACACAGGAAGTTGTATTTCTTACTACAAGCCCACAAAGCTACTCAGCAGGCAGTAATGTGTTGTGTGCCACAGGTTCTTCTAATATTGATATAAGCTATTTTATTGGTTTGGAAATAACAATCTAAGTCCCCCCAGACCCCGAGAAACATCTCACCTTCTGGAATCAAAACTGTTAGTCCTTACCCAGGGGCAATTCTGCCTCTGGCCCACCTCCAGGGCATACTAGACAAGTCTGGAGAGAGGAGCAGGGGCTTGTTATGTGCTTGTCATATGGACAGGACAGAGATCAGAGAGGCTGCTAAATATCTTACAACGAGCAGACTGACCTTCATCGTAAGTCCCAGGCTCACCCTCAGACTGACTCAAGCTCATCTTGCTCCAGCAGGGTTCTACTCATCTGTCTATCCTGTTCTATAATTACTTCAAAAGCAGGGACAGTCTTTCCATCTGTATATGTACAAGCAAAAGCTCGCAGTCACTGTTTCCTAGGTGAGTATTAAAGGGTACATGTTGATATTTAATAAATGAGAGAAAGGCACACTTATTCTTTTGGCTCAATCGCAAATAGTTTTCAAAACTACTGAAAAAAAAAAACAAAAAACAAAAACCCCAAACCCAAAACAAACAAACAAACAAAGAACCCAAACCACATTTGATAGATTAGGAAACAGAGAGAGATTCAGGGTGAGAAAAGTAAAGTAGAAAATAGTATGTACAAACAAGCAGAAGCCGAGATAGAGGCTGCCTCAGCAGATACAGGCATCTGCTGCCAACTCTGAGTCTAAGCCAAAGGAGCCACAGGGTAGGAGAGAATGGATCTCCTCCTGTGGTCCTTGACTTCCACAAATGTGCTACTGTGCTCGTACATATGTACATACGCACACATAGCAAATAAATAGGTCTTCAAGATTTTAAAGGCAGAGAGACCATATAAAGCTGAAATCGGTAAGTTTGGTAAAGGAGAGCTGAGGCTGTGCTTGTCAGTCTGGGCAGGCACTGGGGAAGGCGCTCCACTTACTTGAGAACAGCAATCTCCTGGACTGTGATAGCCCTTTTGTCTTTGGTTCCCATATAGGAGAATATGTTTGGTTTTACCCTGATGAGACAGAAACAAAGCAATGTGAAGTCACATACCATAACCAAAGCACATTTCTAATAACTTAAGTCTCAAAATACATACACTAACACATTAAGAGAATAAGGAGAAAAACCCAGAGGCTGGACTCCCAGGAGCTCTAAGACACCCAGGCATGTAGGATGCTGAAGGAGCATGGTGGTTGCCAGAGCGATGAGTGAGACATGCTGATGCCAGGACAAAAAATGATGCTGACCTGTGAGCTTGCTGAGTGCCCTGACAAAGGTGACTGGGAAGCTGTATCGGACATAAGTTCCCGACCCACCATTGCTTACCTATACCCCTGATGGGACAAGCTGCCTTGTCTCAAGTTTTTAGACCTTGTGGAACAGAGAATCAAAAAAGAAGTTATAATGACTCTTGTATTGTTCTTAAATGTGACCAGTTATTCAGACTCAATCATGGACTGGTCTAGAAAGCAATCCAATACTGGAAATAACAGTCTTCATTTGGAAGGCTGGTTCTGGTCATTTTCAGAGACATATTTGGAAGCTAGCTGCAGTTCTCTATGATGTTAGCAAGAGATAAGGTTGGATTTCAAACAGGTGTTAGCACATGTGTTAAGGCTCTTTTAATTGTCAAGTTAATATTACTTTAGTTTTTCTACAGTATTTAATGTAAGTTGCATTGATTGTACACCTTCTAATTGTGTTACTGTTTTGAAATCTGGCATGTCTGTTACAGAGGTCTATCAACTAGCTTTTGTTTTATTGCCCCAAGTATCACGGAACCTTGGTATTCTAAAAATAGCTTGCAAGTACTGGAAGAAATGAGTCAGGCTTTAAGCAGAAGCAAGAGGTTAGTGGGCTTGAATATAGCTGGTATAATAGTTTAATTACATTAACTGCTAGCACCACTGCTTCTGCAATTGCTTTGACACAAGAAGTTAAGATAGCTACCTTTGTAGTAATCATTTAGCAAAAAATGTTACTAATGTGTTGAATATACAAGAGGATTTAGATAGGCATTTGGAAGAATGCATTGATGCTCTTTATCCTATTCAAATTACTGAAAGGAGGTTCAGAATTTAAGGGTAAGGAGTCATTTCGAGTGTCATGCCAAATACCACTGGATTCACGTTAGTTCTAAAATTTACAGTGGTAGTCATTATAATTAGGAAAAAGTTTAAAGACACTTGCAGGGTATTTGGCATAATTCTACCACCTCTCTGGATGTTGTAACTTTGCATAGTGAACTTATGAATTTAAAGAATGCTGCTCTGCTGAGCATTGATGTGGCAGATACTGCTGATAAAATTACCCATGGCTTGAGATCAGTATTTCTATTTTGGTCAAGCTTCAAGAATGGCATATATAGCTTGATCAGGCTAGCCCTTTTTGTCCTGGGAATACTTTTATTCCTGCCCATCATGTTAAAGCTTATCTTTAACAACATCAACATGTTAGCAGTCAAAGTACATGGTTTGAACCTGAAAATGGACCCTCAGACAGAGTTATTAAATTAATAGGCTGGCAAGCCAAGGATGGGTAAGATTCTGCACAGAGCCTTACCAATCTAAGACAGAAGTGCATTGCTTTTGATAATGCATATTCCATGACGAGTAAGGAAGGTATTCTTGTCAGAATGACCTAAGACAGGCTCAGACTTGTTTTTTTTGTTTTGTTTTTTCGAGACAGGGTTTCTCTGTATAGCCCTGGCTGTCCTGGAACTCACTCTGTAGACCAGGCTGGCCTAGAACTCAGAAATTTGCCTACCTCTGCCTCCCAAGTGCTGGGATTAAAGGCGTGCGCCACCACTGCCCAGCTAGACTTGTTAATAAAATAAAAAAGGGGGAGACGGGGAGAGCCTTTGGGGCTGCTTAGCAAGAATCTGATATGGACCAAGGACAAGGAAATGGGCTGCTTGGCAGGAACATGACATTGGCCAAGGACAAGGAAGTAGCCTTCAGGCAGGAATCTGACATTAGGCTAGAACAAAGAAGTAATTTCAGGCAGGAATCTAAATCTTAGGCTAGAACAAAGAAGTAATTTCAGACAGGAATCTAAATTTTAGGCTAGAATAAAGAAGTAGGCTTCAGGCATGAAAATGACTTTGGGCTAGGACAGGGAAGTTGGCTCAGATATTTTGGTCATCCTGATAAGCCCCTAGAAACAGTGATCACGGGAGTGTTCACGGAATTTTGTTTATTGCTTTGCTTGTTCTTTGACTACTTGTGTTTATTGTCTTGCTTTACTTGACTATTTGTCAATATTGCATCTATTGTATTGCTAGTTCCTTAACCTAGAACTGACCTTAATTCTTGCATGTAATTAAAATGGTATAAAAGCAAAAAGAGGAGGGGATGGGATGGGAGGGTTCTAAGGAGGGGAAAGGGAATGACATCTAAAATGTAAATAAATAAAATATCCAATAAAAAAAAAGGAAAAAATATTTTAGAATAAAAATCAGTATTTTTCACATTGTATTTTACAGAATAAACCACTAATTCCCTACTCCCCCCCCCAAAAAAGAGAATAAGGAGAAACTTTATCGAGGAAAATACAAATGAATGTGGAAATTAAAGCAGTAAGAAGCTGTCTTTTCAGCAGGGTTTGATTCAGAGCCTCTGTGGCTATCAGAGAATCAACTGGTGTTCAGACTGAGGTAACCTGGGAAAACATACTCCTCCATAGTCAGAAACAATGTTAAGTTACATAAAACTATGACAGTAAAGGGGGAGAACATTCTAGAGGTATAATGTAGCTCTGTAAACATTTTATAGCTTCAGTTTTCAAGATGTTATAGTAAAGTGATTTTTACCTTAAATATAATCTATAACTCTATATTTAAAAGCCAAGGGCTAAGACAGGGATCTGGATAGTTCCGATATGAAGACAGAAGAAGTCCCTCAGCAGAGTATGTGCTGACTCCCACAAGTCCCAACTGCCCATCCCAGAGCAACTATTTCCACCTGTCTACATCATTAGGGGGACCATCTACTCTTCGAACACGAGGCTCTGGTGAGAAGCCACAGACTCTTTTTTCAGGAAGCTAGTAAAAAACCTGAAATGCTACAGGTACAGTATTCAGGGCTGCCCTGCACTCTCCTCAGACTCCAAGAGACCTTGACTCCCACCATCTCAGAGTCTAACATTTGGAAACAAGGCCTTTAAAGAGATGACCAGGTTACAATGTGGCTTCTAGGGTGGATTCTAAATAGGGTTCTAGGACAGACAGGGCTAGTGACCATACCTGAACATACAAATATAAACAAAATCAAAAAAAGAAAGAAAAAATAAAAGGAAAAAAAAAAAAAACCTATGTACGCTGATCCTGAAACCTGCAGCTTCTGGAATTGTGGTAGAATTATGACTGATTTCTGCTGTTTAAGATACTTGGTATTTTGTGATAGCTGTTCTGGAAAACACATACCCTGTATAGCCATAAGAGCTTTTTCATCTTGAATTACTAGCATGGGCATTAAAAAGTTTATTGCTGTACTTCCCAGAACATTACCATTAAGAAGATCATTTGTCACTTACTGATCTCTGATTCCTGTTCTCTTCCCTGCACTCTCACAGATAGACAGACTACACCCCTCCCTTACCACTCTGCGTAAGAACAAGAACAAGACACTAACCGCAGGTACTTGGACAAGACATTGATGGCATCCATGGTGTCTTTGTTTTCCTTGTAGAGAACAAAGTGGCAGTAACTTCCCGGGATTTTGGCCAAGAATGTTTTCTTGGATCTTAAAAACAAAACAAAACAAAAGTTTAAATGTCATATATACTGTAAAAACTCTCTCTGACTTGGGATAGCCTATTTATTAGAACTGTTCTTTTAACTGAATATTTCAATCATGCTACAATCTGGAAACATGTCTTAAACAATGCAAGATTTAGATTAAAACTACTCAGAGTAAAAAAAATCAGGACTCAGAGAAAACTAAACTACAGCTACAATTTGCAGACACTGCAAGTATTCACAAGTCCTATGCAACAGAGGAGGGCTGGTTGTCCAGGAGTGTATCTAGTTTCAATGGCACAAAACTCTAAGAAAGAAAAATTATAAAAAAGGATTTTGCATAATCAACTAGAAAGAATCCCTTTGTTTTGAATTTTTTTCCTTTTTCCTTAAACAAGTCTTTTCACACAAACTTTATGTTCAGAGGTAGAAGATATTCCTGGTATGGAAGTTAACGGAACATCTGGCTTTGTCAAGCAAAAACACCTTTTGGTAGCAGGTTAGTGATTTCATCTACAATGTAAAGAACCATCAACCAGTATAGACAAGTAGTAACCCAGCTCAGAAAAGCACCACAGTATGTATAGATGCTGAGAAAATCAGTTTCCTTCTTGATGATTATGAGTCATGTATAGAAACATTCTGTACATTCATGTATAGAAAAATATTACAAGGACCTCTTCAGCTCTTGGAATGAATTTCTCACAATTTCCATAAGGTTTTGTGAATGGAAATATCTGTTTCATTTTTCTTCTAGCTCACTACCGCTAAGTCAAGTTGTCTGCACTCAGCCCTTATGACAACACTGGCATTTCACCTGTCTACAGGAAACACCAACCGCTCTTACCTGCCGCAGCTCTGACCTCTGTCCGAATGCACAGCATAAAGAGCAGAAGAGAGCAATGTTTAATTTACAGTACTGTTAGCATGCTTTAGAGGTGAGCATGCACATGATCGCGTGGTGACAGCAGACTGAAGACTTCCACAGCACCTAACAGTTCTGTGCTAGTCAACAGCAGCTCAGACTTTAACAGTGGAACGTGGTAGAGGCAAACACTGAACAACGAGGAAACTCCCCTCTAGGCACAGCCTTCCTGTCTCAATCTCTTCACAATGAGCATGCTAGTCCATCCTCCAAGCTGTGCTGTCTGCAGCCATGAGATACAGCAAATCCTCAAGTCTACATATTTAATGACTTTTTCTACAGATTTTTTTTTTCATAAATACAGAAAGCAATGTCTGAAATGCTATGTAATGAGAAGCTGATGTTTTGCTTCATGTTGTTGTGTGTTTTATAAATTTCCTGCACTGAAATGTAAAAATCTTTAAAATTTGGACACTGGGATTATTAGTTTTCTATAGTCACCAACTTATAGACTTAAGAAATGACTTACGAGACATGTCCAGTGAATGCAAGGTTCTGTCCTCATATATGTCTATAATAAAATGAGGCATAGCTCATCTGTGACTGCACTGGCCTTTAGTGCAGTCACAGATGAGCGCAGTGGCAAGAAACAATGCAGCTGTGAGACTACAAACCCAAATGTCTCCTCCCCTGACAGGACACTGTTGCTGACAAACATGCACGTCCTATTAGCTGATCTAAGCACAGACCATGAATTCAAGGGTCCCTGCAACTAGCAAATGCAAACATTCACGTTCTAGGAATACTCAATATATAAAAGAGTAAACATCTGCACTGGGAATACTCTGAATAAGCAAAAATTACATCTTTTGGACTCTACACAAATTGCAGGCCCTGGGAACACTAAGCAATGTACACCTAACCCCGAAATGTGAATGGGGTTACAGTGTTTTTCCACATTTTTAAGGCACTCTAATTTATAATACATTTGCAAAGAATTCTAAGGCCTGCGATGTGCTTCCTATTTCCACGAGGCTGGTACTACCTCAGGAAGGTATGACATCCCACTCCAGACCTACACAGAAGGAAAGCACTTAACAGGGGAAATTCATGCCCAGAGGGTCTGTGAAGAAGGAAGGCAAATGGTGGTAGCCGAGGGTGGGCAGCATCACGGGGCAGCATGTAGAACCTTCTCTCTGCTTATTCAAGGTCATCTTCATCAAAGCACCCATATGCCAGCCTTCTGCTTCTCAGTATCCACTCCTCCCACAGCCTTTATGGCTGTCCTTGTGTCTGCACCTGCCCCTTTTTCTAGCCCTTGCATTTGATATATAAAATACACTCATGACTCCTTATCTTCTAAGTCGCATTTATGTCTTCTCCTTACTATATCTTTCCCCTTTCTCTTTGTTTTTCTACTTTATTTAAAAAGCACTCTCTGTATGCTGCCTCCTGTCTCCGCCTACTGTGTAAACTCTTTTCCAGTCTCGTCACTCCAATACCACACTAGTTAAGCAAACAGGCATTAGTGGTTTCCTGTGCTGCTCAGCGATGGGCACATCTAGAGCATGTTCCACTGTGGTTTTGGGATTCTTCCTTTTCCTGGAGCTGATCCGGGCAGTTCCCTTGTGTCTGTGCCTCTCCCTCCTTAGTAGGTAAAGACCTGCCTGGGAACCATTTACTTCAGAAAGTACACAGAACTCGTATATATCATACAAGTTTTCCCTCCCTGAAGGCAGTAACCCTTTTGGACTACGTAGCTCAGGTTAGCCACGAATGAGTTCACGGTTCCTTTGCATCTTGAAAGCTCAGATGATCCAAGCGTGCTACCAAGACCAGCCCCAGATCTCTTTTTTAAGTTTGTGGTTAAAAAACAAGTTCTTAAAAGTGGTGGGATGCATATAATTCCAAAATATCAATCTATTACTTGCTTGTATATCTTTATAATAACTTTATAAAATTTACCCTGCTTGAATAGGTAAAGCAATATGTCTTTTTTGGATTAGGTTAATGGCTGGTTATTTTTGATAGTGGGCACTGTGATTCAGAAGTTAATGTGTCTATGTTTCAGAATGCACAATTCTACTTGGGAAAAGTTTAATATGGTTAATCTTGGTGGGTGGTGGTGGCAGCACACACTTTTAATTCTAGCACTTGGTAAGCAGGTGGATCTCTGAGTTCGGGGCCAGCCTGGTCTACAGAGCAAGTTTCAAGACAGTCAGAGATACAGAAAAACCCTGTCACAAAAAAACTAAAAAACCATTTTTGAGGTCAACCTGGGCTACAATGACACTCCAAGATAAATAAATGAAAACAAAAAGGAGTGCTGAAACTTTGCTAAATATCCAATAACCCAGAGATTATACCAGGGCTTGGCAGCAGATGATCTCCAAAACAAATGGAAAGCTTTAAAGACTGACATCAAGGGCCCAGGAGAACAGCCACCGTTGGCACTGGCTCTGCGCTCAGGGCCACGGATGGTGCCTCCAGATTCCTGTTCTCTGACTCCTTGGCGACTTTTACTTCAGGACACTCTCAACTGGGCTGGGGACAGGAGAATAGGAGGAGAAAAGATGAATGCAGCCTCTCCAGCGACTATCTCAGCCTAGAAACAGCCTTTGTGAGGAGGAAGAAATGGCAGAAGACAGATTTAGCCCACCTCTGCCTAAACATCCTTGAGCCTGAGACGTTTAGGTCTCTGGGCAAACGCCTTTCCAATGCACTTCTTTGACAAGTAAAATATTCTGTTACTCAAATGGGGAGGGGTGCTTCATGCCACACAATGCACTTAGGACAAAATCTTATGATTAAAGGATACATGTTCATCTCTGGGTTTGAGACCAGACAGTTTGAGACATGGTGAGTTTGAAGCCAGCCAGGGCTACATAGTAAGACCCTGTCTCAAAAAAAACCAAAAAGGTGCCTGTGACATAAGCACAGAAAATCCGGATGGAAACAGAACAAGATGAGACAGTATTACTTAAAGAAAAAGAGGGCAAACTATAAAGGGTACCCTTAGGCTACAAACTCCCTCGTCCATGTGCAAAATATAGCCTCTCCTAAGAAATGAAGGTCTTTTTAAAGAGGCAACCAATCACACATAGCTTTATAGCTTGTGCCTGTTGCAATCTGCATCGTCATGACCACACCAGCAGAGTAAGGCCTTACTCTCTGTAGGTGGCTGCTGACCAAATACTGATCACCTGCAGCCTCCCCGAATGTACCCATGAGAGGATTAAGACCCAGTATGCCCACAGCTGTATTCGATAAGTCACCCTTTATCCTCTCCATCTGGAAGTGACATCCTGCCCTTGGGAGAACTGAAAACACAGGAACTCAGTCGCTGAAATCACTTCCCGTGCAGTAAGTCCTTTGTGAGCTTGTGTGACAAGGATGCTAAGACACTGTAGAATCAAACAGCCATAGGCAGATCCTCCTGCCTTAGCCTCCGTGCCCAGCTTCACTTTTTTTTTTGGTATCAGTTGAGAAGTATCTTCAGATCTCCACCTCTCCTCCCAGCAACTCAACTGTTTGACTGTTTTCAGGGGTCAACCTAGCTTTTTTTCTTCAGCTCTTTCACTTCACCAGAAGCATCATTACAAACAACAGAGTCTTTCTATACAGAATTATCTCTTAAATTCATTTAGGGGATACTGACCGAGCCCTAAAGGGTTCAAGTCCCACATGACATCATCCTATGGGTTTCCTGTGGCACATCTACTTTGAAATAACAGACCACTGACAGGAGAACTTGAGACATGTAGCACAGACACAGACATCTTATGTATTGATTTGATGGGAAAAAAAAAACAAGAAATATCTAATTTTTCTTAGGGTTATAAGTTAACGGAAATTCTCATGGCTGTGGAGAACATAAGTGAACACACACATCAAGTGACTGACAGTATGTTCACGTTGACTGAACAATATATAATGAGAGAAGGACTCAGGTGAGCGGCTAACTCCTTAAAATACCATGTTTTCTGTCTATGAGTGAAGATATCCATGTTGGCAGCAGAGCAGGGAACATGGCCCAGGAGGGGAGGTGAACTCTTAGGAGGGGCTCCTTCTCCTTTAAGAGCACACAATGAGCAATATGCCTCCACTTGTTGAACTGGTCCTCAGCCCACTCTGCTCTGCAGGAACAGGAGTCTCTCAGGTGCCACTGTAACTTCCATGTCTTAACTCACACACGAAGCCGAATGTCCACCAGACAGACAGACTGACGGCCTACTCTACATCTGAAATGACTGAAAGCACGACATGACCCACAGATCCCTCTCCATAAGATGGCAAGTCAGCCCATGGACATGAAGAGGCAAGGCAAAGGAGCAAGGTAGGAGACAGCAGGCCAATGTCGAACTTACTTGCCAAAGCCTTTTTGCCAGCTGCATGGTAGGCTACGATGTATTTCCGCCCCTCTCTATCCTCTGTTTTTGTCTCTAGTCCTGGGAAGAGAGATTTAATGGCTTGATGGATGATGGTTCGTTTCTCTTTGGTGTCCTCAATGACCTATTGATACGGGGGGTGGGGTGGGGGGGACGACAGCATTAAGTTAACAGTATTAAACAGGAAAATAACAGTTAGGGAAGACACAGCTCAGTTCATCAACTCCACAAGGTAAACAAGAATGCTTGCCTAGTGTTTCAGATATTTCTGATGTTTCGGATCCTGAGCGCTCGTTGATGGAGCATGTCCACCTACATACACTACACAAGCCCCTCAGACTGACCTCTTCCTTTAATCTCCATAATCCCCCTGTTAATTCACTATTGTGACAGTTTAACTTTGGTGGTCTACTGAGTTCCAGGACAGCCAGGGACACATAGAGAAATCCTGTCTCAAAAAAACAAAAGAAAACAAAACAAAACACCAAACAGACTGGGGGCTGTAGAGACAGTTCAGCAGGAAAGAGCGGTGGCTGTCCTCCCAGAAGACCTGGGTTCATTCTAGGCACCTCCATGGCAGCTCACAACTGCCTAAAACTCCAGTCCCAGGAGATCTGATACCTCCTTCTGGCCTCCTTGTACACCAGGCACATATGTGGTACCCAGGTATATGTGATGCAGGTCAAACACCCATAAACATAAACGTAAAAAAAGAATAAAGTTAAAACTTAGCATCAGGCATATCCGTGGACAGCTAGAAGTGACTTCACAGCAATCAGGCATCTTTACTGGCAGCTCACAGGGACTTGGTGTCATCTCTAGGCAACAGCTCCTGCCTCTGCCCTTTTGCACATGTCATCCCCACCCCCATGTCCCTTTGCGCAGACAAAAGACTCATTCTCCCTGTCCCCCTCTCTCTTTTCTCTCTTCCAGAGGCTGCTTCTGACCCCCCTCCACTAAACACCCCACATGAGACCTGCCACATGGAGTGCTTTGTATGGGACCATGCTGCCTACCTCTAACAACTTCAGCAGACCACGTCGCTTCCAGGGTGACAGTTCTGTTACACACAGGCAATGTACACAAGGGGAAGGCACAGGGAAACCTGTACTCTATCTTGTTAAATATTTTTTAATTGATTCTTTGTGAATTTCACATCATGTGAAATTCCCAATCCCTCTTATCTTTTGGCCCTTTGCAACATCCCCCTTAAAAAAAATCAAAACAAAAACAAAACAAAAAAACCCAAAACAAAAACCAAAACCAAATTAAAAAACAGCAAAACTTGTCACAGAGGTTGTGGTGTGTTACACCCTTCTGCCCAAATAACTTCACCTGCCAATGATCACTGCAATGAGTGAACGGTGTGGTTTGAGGCCTTTGACTCCATCACATGGGAAGCAGAGGCAGGTGGATCTTTGTGAGTGTGAAGGCAGCGTGGTCTTCATAGTACATCCCAGGATAGCCAAGGCAACATAGAGACACCCTGTCTGGAAAGACCACCCCTCCCCCCCAAAAAAAAAAAATCTTTTTTTTTTTTTTTTTTTTTTTACTTTGTGTGTGTTTACTTGTTTATTTATTTTTATTTTTCATACGTTGCTGTTTTGCCTATATTGGAGAGTCAGATCCCCTAGAATGGGCGTTTATGGATAGCTGCAAGTTGCCATGTATGTGCTGGGAATCAAACCCAGGTCCTCTGGAAGAGAAGCCAGTGCTCTTCACTGCTGAGCCATCTCTCCTGCCCTCATGTGTATGTTTGCTTCCAGGTATGTATTTGTATTACATGTGTGCCTAGTGCCCTAGAAGGTCAGAAGAGGGCACTGGATCTCCTGGAACTGGAGTTTCAGAAAGTTGGGAGCCACCATGTGGGTTCTGGGAATTGAACTCAGATCCTCTGCAAGAACAAGTAGTCTTAACTGCTGGTCATCTCTCCAGCCTCAACTGGTGGCCATGGAGGATGATAAAGCGGGAATGGGGAGAGGACTGGCTCAGGACGCAGAGAAGCTGAAGAAGTGAACTGCTGGGCTGAGCTCTGAAACTACTTACTACTGACAGACGTTTAAAAAAAGCTCCCAAATTGACTTTAAAAGATTTTTTTTTTTTTTTTTTTGGATAAATGTGATGGTGTCTTTAATCACCAGCACTTGTGAGGCAGAGGCAGTCAGATCTTTGAGTTCCAAGACCAGCCAAGGTGACACAGTCATGCCTTGTCTCAAAACAAACAAACAAAACCCAACCATTTTTTCCCAAAGAGGGTCTTACATAACTCTGGCTGTTCTCAGAACTGCTGCCTCCCTCACCTCCATCTCCTCCTGGGTACTAAAAGCCCACGTCTGTGTGTGTCCAATTAGATTAAGAGATGATTTTGAGAAATAGGACATATTTATAGATTATGTGATCACAAGACCACAACCAACCAACTCAGGAGCTCTTTTTAAAAAACATCTTATTCTTCTGTTAAAGAGGGTGGAGGAATGTGTGGACCACATAGGCTGATGCCTGTATAATACATAACAGAGGTGTTTCTAAAGAAAACTCTGCAAGCCTGATGCCCTTTCAACAGCAAAAAACATTATTTTTTGCTGGTGATATAAAGAAGCTTTAGAATACAATTTATGAGACTATTTCAAAAAGAATACAAAGACTAAAACCATACAAGCTATAGAAGACAGACAGCACATAAAGAACAGGGTTTGTTTCTGTAACTTCTGATTGGCAGCAATAAAACTGTGTAGAGGTACAACCTGAGAGCTGAGGAGATAATTCAGTTAGCACTTTGTCAAGCAATCAGTACTTCGATGGACTTCTAGAACTCATTCAAAAAAGCTGGGTGTGGTGATACACACTTGCAATCCCAGCACTGGGGAGGCAGAGAAGACAGCTACCCAGGGCTCACCTGCCAGCTAGCTGGGGCTAACTGGGTGAGTTCTATACCAAGTGAGTGACTGTCTCAAAAATCAAGGTGGTGGCTCCCAAGGAGGGACACCCGAGGCTGTCCGATCTTCCTTCCACAAGCACATATGCCCTTGTACACTGTGCCTCCACACATCCACACAGAAGAAGACACAGTAGTCAAGGATGGTGGTGTGAACCTGTATGTAACCCCAGCTCTTGGAAGACTGAGGCAGGAGGATCAGGATTCAGCTCATTCTAGGCTACACAGTTGGAGGTCAGAATAGGCTATATGGGAAACTATCTCAAATAATAAAAAATTCACCAAAACCCAAACCAAACCAGAAAAATGACCTTATTCTTAGGGTTGGGGATAAAGCCCACCTGGTACCAGTTTAGCATTTTCAAGGCCCTAGGCTCAATCTCCTGAACCAGAAATAACAAAACAAAGGCAAGGTATGATTCATGAATGCCCACAATCCCAGCAAGTGGGAGGCTACGGATTGAGAGCCCCAGGCCATCTTAGGCTACATAGTGAGAGCCTGTCTCAAAACACACAAAGTCAAACCAAAGCAAAGGGGGTGGGGTAAGGGTAGGGGTTGAAGGGGTAGGGAGTGAAGGAAAAGGGAGGGTGATAGGGAGAAGGAGGGGATGGGGAGAGAGCACAACCTATGCTAGGACCTTTCTACTTGGTACTGTCGGGGATTTTGTCTATGAGTAAATTCAGGAATTTAAGAACCTTAAATGTTCAGAATTTCCTATTTCTGGAAAGTTTTGGTGGGAAAGGAACACAGCGGTGTGTTGGAGAAAGATAGTGAGCCGTGAGAAGCTGGAGGAAACTGAGGGGCTCTATTAGGAGGTGTGGCCTTACTGGAGGAAGTGTGTCAATGGGGGTGGGCTCTGAGGTTTCAGATGCTCAAGCCAGGCCCAGCAGCACTCTCTCTTCCTGCTGCCTGCTGATGAGGACGCAGGACCCTCAGCGCCTCTCCAGTACCATGTCCACCAGCATGCTTTCCACCATGATGACAGTGGACTAAACCTCTCAACTGTATGCCAGCCCCAATTAAACATTTGCCTTTATAAGAGTTGCCATAGTCATGGTGTTTCTTCACAGCAATGGAAACCCAAACTAAGAGGCTAAGTGATAAGCGGAGAAATTTTAGACAATCTAAAATTTATTACAACTGTGATTTGGGACCGGGGCTGTAGCTCAGCAGCAAAATGCTAGCCCAGCACACAGAGTCCAGAGTTTGATCCCTAGTAGCTTATAAAGGTGGTAAGGCAGCTCACATCTATAATCTCAGCATTTAGGAGGCGGAAAGAGGCAGGAGGACCTGAAGTTCAAAGCCATCCTTGATTATCTAGTGAATTTCAGCTCCAAGCCAGTCTGGTACACATGAGGTCTTATCTCAAAACAAAACCAGAGGGAAGTGGGGAGACTTGGTGCAGAGCGCATGACTGGAGTGAAGGAAGCCTTTGATCCCCAGCACCATGTTTAGTTAACACCACAGTGTCACTACATGGGCTAACCTAGGGAAATAAAATTCCACAGGAAAAAGCTTGAATGGCAGCACTGGTTTCTTTCTACCTGTTATCTAAGCTCTCCCTTTCTCAGACAGCAGTGGATTCAGGCTGAGCAAAGGGCTTCCTCCTCTGCTTCCCCCCTCCCTTCTCTCCCCTCTTAGTTCCCCTGTGACTAAGATGCTGTAAGGCCAGAGCACCCTGCCAGGGTATGGCGCCTGACCACCATGGAGGGACGAGTCTGACTGTGGTTCTAAACAGCAGATCTTGGTTACACTGTGCTCACAGACTTTCTTTTTGTAGAAAAACATTACTTTGCTAGCCAGGCATGGTGGAAGTTGAGGCTGAATTTTAGGCCAGTCTGGATTATAGAGAGATACACTGACCACTGTAATCTCAGCATTTGCATAGTGGAGCTAGGTTCAAATCCAGCCCTCACTGAGATCCTGCTTCAGTAAGAATAAAACCAAACCAACTTTTTCCTTTGATATATTTATCCTGAAGTTGATTATTTGCCCTGATTTAAACAATATACTCTATGGATGGTAGACTGTGCCCTTTGAAAGCAATAAGTTAAGTCACTGTTTTGTCAAGCACAGATAGTCTTCAGTGGTCAAGTGTTAACATCCACCCAACCCCAAGACCTCACTTCCTGCGCTGCTTACCTCGATGGCAACACTGGTTTCTTTATTTTTGAAAAGCTGCAGCTCCTCCAACTGCTGCTTGTTCTCAGCGGTCAAGACAGTGAGAGCATCTTCTGGAGGGTCCTTTAACCACAAGAAAGCAAGAGAGTCATACACAGACAGTAACACTTCATTTCCAGGATCATTAGGAAGAGTGACAACATACAGAAGATGGCTTTTCTAGAGACATTTTTACCTCTTCGTCCACTGGCACAGATAAGTCATTCAAATGGCTGATCCGTCCATCTTTCCCGATTTCATGAACCACAAAGTCAGAGTATCTAATGAAAAGAAAACCAAAGCGTTCAAGTGGATGTTGTTTTACTTCCTAATTTTAGTTCAAAGTTTACTATCATTCAAAACAAGAGATTTAAAGAAAATCTTTATTGTCAAATAATACCAAGCAATTTTCTCTTATTTTAATGAACAGTGAAATGCATTCAGTTTTATAGTAGAAGCTTCTAAAATACTATCATAGAGAATATGAACAAATGCAAAAGGAAAGTTCATTAATATTTAGGGCCATGTCAGTATAACACTCAAGCAACTGCATTTGAGGTGAAAAAGCCAGGTGTGGGAACACAGGCCTGGTGTCTGCCGGGGAGGCGGAGATCTGAGGATCCCTGCAGCCTGCTAGTCTATATGCACTGGTGGGCCCCAGGTTTTAAGACTATCTCCAAAACAACACAGAAGGATTGAAGAGATAGCTCAGTGGTTAAGAGCATTAGCTGCCCTCGTAGAGAACATGGGCTTGGTCTCCAGTAACCTCATGGCAGCCCACAACTACCTGCAACTGCAGATCTGATGGACTTGATGCCCGTTTCTATCTTCCTTAGGCACTGTGCACATGTGGTGCAGAAAAATGCATGCAGGGACTCACATCATACACATAAAATCAATCTTTAAAAAAATAACCATGTGGAGAGTGACTGAGGAGGGCACCTGAGGTTGGCCTCTAGCCTTACAACACACACACACACACACACACACAACACACACCCTAAGATTAGACAGTCTATATTAAAGTCAGAAATACAGTCATTAGTTAGCTAAAACTAAATAAGTTAATTAAAAGTACTTAAATCAGAATGCAGTAAGCCCGCCCTAAGCTACCATGAAAGCTTGTTTCCGCCAGCACACTGGACACTCCAGCGACTCTCACTGTGACGGCATTCTCTAGCTTCTAGGTATGAACGCTGAGGTGCAGGAGCTCTAAATACCTACGAAGTATCTGAATGGGATCTTAGCCAACTTCTGGCTCCAAATAACCCCTTCCTACTGAAAATATGGTCTATTCAGATGAAAAAGTTAAGATTATATGGTGAATTAAAAAAAAAAATACAAAACCTTAAATGTCTAAAAGAATTCAACAAAACAAGTACCACCCCTCTACACACAAACATTAACAACCCACATCACTGGGAAATTCTGTTTATTCAAACAGTCCTGCGAGAGATCTCTCCTTGACAAGAACTAAGAATTCACATTGAGCCAGATTGTGAATTAATAGTCTAACTGCTTTATGTAGCAAGACTCTGTTAAGAAAGAATGAGATTAAAAGCAAAAGAAACAGAGGAGAAATGGAAAGAAATAAGTATCACAGGCACAGTGCAGCAAGAGGGCTTTCCTGGTGTGCATATGGCTTAGCCTGAAAGCCCAGTAACAGATCCAGCATGCTCAAAACCCAAGAACATTCACTTACTCAGGCAGCCCCCTGACACTCTGGCCCCTTTTCATCACAGGTGTAAACAATCGTTGGGTTTAGAAAAGTCAAGGGGCTAGAGATGGCTCAGTGGTTAAGAGCACTGGCTGCTCTTCCAGAGGTCCTGAGCTCAATTCCCAGCAACCACATGGTGGCTCACAACCATCTGTAATGGGATCTGATGCCCTCTTCTGGCATGCAGGTGTGTATGAAGCAGAGCACTCATACATTAAACAAAATTTAAAAAAGAAAAAACCAAAACTAATAGAAATCTGAATTAAAGGTCCACCCCCAAATTTCTAACACTCAAAAGGCTGAAGAGTGAGCGCTCAAGACGACTGATGGGTCAGCTGGGCTACTCAGTGAGACACTGCCTCAAAACACAAACAAAGTTGTGTTTTGTTTCTTTAAAGAACAGAAAGATGGGAGGATGGGAGAAATGGAGGAGGGAGCAAAGAGAGAAGGAGAGTGGAAGGGCCGGGACTATAGTGCAGTCGCTGAACTTGGCTAGCATGAATAAACCCTAGGAAGAAATAAGGGAAAGAGACTAAATACAAGACTGCACTGCTGACTTCTTTCTGAAGGGCAGTATTAGCACAGCCAAACTCGCGGAACACACCTTTCTTTCAAGATTCCCGAGAAGCCTTGATGGGAACTCACGAACTTGGTGATGCCCACATCCAGTTCAGTGAGCCCATGCTTCATCATGTCCGCAAAACTCTCGGGTTCCTCCTCTTCCCCTGCCTCTGACAGGCCGTCCTCCTCCTCCTCCTCCTCCTCTCCCTCCTCTTGCACCTGAGCGCTGGAATTCTCGCCATCTTTCACAACGCTTTCAGCTTCTGGAGCCCCAGGCTCATTCTCACTGTGGTGTAGACCGTCATTCTTGGTCAGACAGCCCTCGGACACCTTCTGCTTCTTTGTCTCCTCTTGTGGGGTCACACTGTCATTATCTTCCACAACAAGGCACCCACGTTTCAGGGACACGCTTGTCATTTCCATCTTTAAGGCTCCAAAAAAACATTTGACAGAGGAGAAAGAGTAGAAAGTTAACAATCTCCCATAAAGAGGCTGGTTTGGCAAACAGAAGCATGTTGGACTTTGTGCAGAGAGTCCTTAAAAAATTAATTTATTACAGTAATTCCCAGGGGTCTGCAGAGATGGCTCAATGGTTAAGAATACTTGCTGGGAGCTGGAGAGATGACTCAGCAGTTAAGAGCACTGACTGCTCTTCCAGAGGTCCTGAGTTCAATACCCAGGAACCACATGGTGGTTCACAACCATCTGTAATGGGATCTAATGTCCTCTTCTGGTGTGTCTGAAAACAGCGACTGTGGATTCACATTCCACATAAATTAAATAAATAAATCCGCCGGGCAGCAGTGGTGCACACTTTTAGTCCCAGCACTTGGGAGGCAGAGGCAGGCGGATTTCTGAGTTCGAGGCCAGCCTGGTCTACAGAGTGAGTTCCAGGATAGCCAGGGCTACAGAGAAAAACTCTGTCTCGACAAAACCAAACCAAATCAAACCAAAAAAAAACAAAAAAATTAAATAAATAAATCTTTAAAAAAGAAAGAAAGAAAGAAGAACATGTGCTGATCTTCCAGGGAATCCAAGTTTGCTTCCTAGCACACATATCAGGTGGCTCCCAACCACCTGCAGGTCCAGCTCCAGGGGAATAGACACACTCTTCTAGACTTCTAAAGCAATCGCAAACATGTAGCACACACCAACACACATACATGTAAATAAAATATAAAAGTAACTTTGAATGAGAAAATAAGTAATTCTGACATTGCGGAGCAGTCCAATGTATAAAAGAAGAAAACTAGCAGCTTGTACCAGAAGTCCTGAGAGTAGCCAGGTCCTAGCACATGCCTAGAATCCTAGCATTTGGGAGGTAGATGCAGGTGGATTTCTGTGAGTTCCAGGCCAGTGAAGGCTATAAAGAAGGACCCTTCCTCAAAAACAAACAAACAAAGTATACACACACACATACACACACACACACACACACACAAACACACATGTCGTTTTAAGCCAGAATTATGTGGGGTTTTTTGTTTTTTAAGGAATTTATCTTAAGAACATAATTTAGAAAGGGGCTGTCAAGATGGCTCAGCAGTTACGAGTATTTATTGCTCTGGCAGAGGACCTGGGTTTGGTTCCTAATACCCTCCTACACAGTGGCACACGACCATCCCTAACTTGTTTCAAGGGATCTGATGCCTTCTGACCTCTGCAGAAACCAAACGTGTGTGTGGTATACATGCACACATGCTGGTTAAACTCTCACACACATAAAACTTGAAAACTAAAAACAACAGCAGCAGCAGCACCACCACCACCACCAAACAGAATTTAGGAGCTAAAGGGATGGATGGCTGAGAAGTCGAGAGTTCTTGCTGCTCTTTCAGAGGACTCATGTTCAGTTCCCAGAACCCTCACATAGTAGGCTCACAATCAAATCCTGTAACATCAGTTCTAGGGGATCGATCCAGTGCTCTGTCTTGGTGTGTGCAGGTAACTGCACACAGTACATATATAGACAAGCAGGTACACATGCATACACATAAAACAAATTAAAAATAAGTGAGCTGAATAATTCAGACACTACTATCTAGGAACTGCAAAATGCAATTCCTTCTTGGGGAGGATCCAGGTGGTTAGGGAGGACCCAGGCAGTGAGGGAGGACCTAAGTGGTTAGGGAGGACCCAGGCAGTGAGGGAGGATCTGAGTGGTTAGGGAGGACCCAGGCAGTGAGGGAGGACCTGAGTGGTTAGGGAGGACCCAGGCAGTGAGGGAGGACCTAGTGGTTAGGGAGGACCCAGGCAGTGAGGGAGGATCTAGTGGTTAGGTAATAATAGTTGTGCTTCTGCCATTATTTTATTATAATCTTGCTCCAGGCACATGCATTGTCTTTTCAAAACTGATAAAATACAGTAGCATAAAACAAAAGCACATGTACCAAGGGTTATGGGGAGCTGTTGTACAGTACCTATAAAGTCAGCCAGGTATGGTGTTATACACGGGCAATCTCAGCACGGGAAGGTAGAAAGAGAAGGACCAGGAGTTCAAGGCCAGTGAGGGATACAAGAGATCCTGACTCAGAACAGCAAGAAGGTCAGTAAAGTGCTTGCCTCGAACAGACGAGGACCGAACTTGATCTTTTCATTCATATTTATTTTTCCTCCCTTCTCTTCTTCTTCTAAAAAAAGCCTGGAGACTGGCAAGGTGAAGATAGAAGGACTCTCTGGGGCTCTCTGCTAGCCAATCTAGCTGAATTGTTGAGCTCCACATTCAGTGAGCCTCTTCTCAAAAGTAAGGTGCAAAGTCAGCAAGAGAGCTCAGTGTAAGGAAGTGCGAATGCCAGACCTGTTAAGTCTTCAGGACCCACTGGTGGAGGGGAGAACTGACTCCCATAGTGGTTCTCTGACCTCCACATGTACACACACACACACCCACACACACACCACACACACAACCCACACACCACCCACACACACAATTACACAGACTCCAGATAAAAGCAATACAAATCATAAATTGTAAATATACAAGGTTGGGCTTTAACTCTTAACCTCCCACCTCAGCCTCCTGAGTGCTAGGATTGTAGAAGTGTTCCACTATACCAGTTATTACGTGTACATCACCACATTTAAAAAGACACAGTCAGGCTGGAGACATGGCTCAGTGGTTAAGAGCACTAGTTGCTCTTCCAGAGGTCTTGAGTTCAATTCCCAGCAACCACATGGTGGTTCATGACCATCTATAAAGGGATCTGATGGTCCTTTTTTTTTTTTTTTTTTTGGCATGCAGGTGTACATGCAGCAGAGCATTCATAAATAAATAAAATAAACAAAAATAAATTAATACATAAAAAAATAAATAAAAAACAAATCAAACACAGGGCAATCAAAATAAAGATATTATGGACTGGTGCATCTATCTACTTGATCTTACTGGAAACTGGAGTTAAGAATGGAAGTTTTTCCTATTCTTATTACAAAGAGACAGAAAAGTGAACTTATCCATAAAAACCGTAAATGAGCTCTAAAAATATTCAAGTCCTCTAAGGTTAATGAAAACCCAGAAACAGCCATGGTTAGATAATAAAAATAAAGCAAGTTCTAAGACTTGGTAGATCTTACTTTATGGCAGACACATGACCACCTGAGCGACCACTGAGGAAGAGTAATTACAGTAATGGGCTCCAAATAATCAGCTCCTAGAAGAGCCTGATACCCATCCAGAGGCCACAACTCTCAGCAGACGGGCAAGTACAGGCAGCAAAAGCCATGTACACAGCCTGCCTCAGGGACTTTACAGTCAGACTGCCCACCTCGTTCCCAGATGCAAAGGGAACACCAGTCCTTGGGAGTCATGGATCCCAGGTCTTGCCACTTAGTAAGTGGGTCACTTACTCTGTCTTAAATTGTTGGAAAACTAAAACACAATGCCTTGGATATAGTCTTTGATATCTGCTGCCATCCACCTTTGCTCATGGGCATTTATTATTCCCTGGAGAGAGGGGACATGGCATACAGGACCCTTTGTTTGAGATACAGTCTCTCCACATAGCCCTGGCTGTCCACCTGGCCCTGCTTCCTAAGTGCTGGGATTTAAGGTGTGTGTCACCATGGCACATCCCTGAGACTCTTCTTACTCAGATTTTGATTCTTGAGCTATTGCTGCTGCTTAACCATGGTTTGCTCCTTTAGATATGTTTGCTTTTTGAGACAGGGTCTCATAAAATGCTGAGCATGATAAACAAGCATGCTAACAATGAACCACACTGTTCTGTTCTCACTTTGAGACAGGGTTTTGCTAAGATGATTAGAATGTCCCTGTTAATGTAGCCCAGGTGGGCTTTGAACTTGTGATCTTCTTGCTTAGGCCTGAAAGAGCAGGCATTACTTTCTTTAATGGCAGAACTCACTCCACATCCTAATCTGAAAAAAAACTATTAAGTTTATCAGAGTCATCTACTCTAACATTTATTGAGTATATCCTGGGTAGGCACTGGAGAAAAATGGAAGACTTCTTGCCATCAAACAGATTACAGCCTACTTAAAGATATATTTAAAAACAAAATAAAATTGTGGGGGATGTGCTAAGAAGCAGAACATTTGTCTAGTATGCCCTAGGTTCAGTCCTCAGTATTGCAAACAAACAAACAATCCCAGTTTCAGGACATGCAAGCCACTCAGAAGTAAAGCAGAGAAAGGTGTGGTCTGGGGTGAAGTCACACTTACCCAGATGACCCACTTACTAAGTGGCAAGACCTGGGATCTGACTCCCAAGGACTGGTGTTCCCTTTGCATCTGGGATCGAGGTGGGCAGTCTGACTGTAAAGTCCCTGAGGCAGGCTGCATGCGTGACTTTCGCTGCCTGTGCCTGCCTGTCTGCTTTAGGTCTGTAAAGGTGTTTTAAAGACTTGAAGAAAGTAGACCTGAAAAATGTGTGAGAGTTCCATGGGGGCAGAACAGAGCCTGCAAAGACCCAGCTAGGAGTCAGGGTAACAGACATGCTGCCAAATCTCAGGCTCATTGGTGCCCTGTATTGCACCAGCCTCCAACGGAAGTGTTGAACAGCTGGCATGACCCAAGCCTAGGAGTCCAGGCCAGCCTGGTCTACACAGAGAATTCCAGGACTGACAGGCCACATAATAGAGAGACTCTGCCTCAACCCTTCCCCCACAAAGAGCGAGAGATGTCCAGCGTGGAGCTCAGTGGCTGTCCTCTCTCCTGTAAGGGCAGCACTCAGAGGGCCGAGGCAGGAGGTGTGTCTCCAGTTCAGGCCAGCCTGGTCTACATAGTAACTTCTGTCTCAAAACAAAAGAGGTATGTGTTCAAATGAACTTATTAAATTAACGAATTCTGGCTGTTGGTTATTTGCTAATGACTGGACATAATTTCCCCTTTCTCACTACAGTGAACAGTCTGATTTCTGACAGCTCCTTCAATAATAAAACCATTGCCCTGACACTGGGGCACAATGTTTTACAGATGGCCATTTGTTGTTGTTTAAGAGTGAAAACAAACCAAAGTAACAGCTATATTTTACAGATTTTTTTCTTTTTTAAGAAGCGGCCTTGAACTAAACTCTCTTCCAACTCTTCTTCCTTGACAGGCACTAGTTAACAGCAACGTGCTGGTTATTTTAAAGCCCCTCAGTGAAGAGCTGGTGGTATGGCCCAAAGGGTAAGCAGACTGCACAGTCACCCAGCAGAGGCTGGAGAAAGAACCCAGATGTCAGCCTGATCGCGTCTCCGGGGTTGAGAAGAGCAGCCGCCCCCAAGGCCTGCCCAGCAAGTAAAACATCTGCGCCAGTGCCCAGCACCAGGCTGGGACCAGTGCAGGCTGATCGGGCGATCTGGGAGCGCTGAGCAAGACGGGGAAAGGTCGTTTGCTTTTCCAACAGTTTCGGGAGCGCGAGAGGCACCGCAAAGCAAGGAAGGAGAGGGAAAAGAAGGTTCTAGCCCACAGCGGCGCGGCCAGTGAGGTGATCGGGACGCGGCGCCGCCTGACGACCGGCAGGGATGAGGGCGAAGAGCCGGGATCGGGGAGTATGGATCGAGAATTAGGGTCTGGGATCAAGGATCCGGGAACGTGGAGCAGAGACTGGAGAGCGGGGAAGGTGGAGCCGGCGGCGGAGAAACCCGGAGCGGCGCGCGCTGCGACCACGGCCGCCCTCCCTCCCCGGCCGCGCGCCTCTCCGGAGGCCTGGGGCCACGCCGCAGAGCAGCGGACTTACCGGGAGCCTGAGGCGCGGGCGGAGCGGCGAAGAAGGCGCTCCGCTCCGGACGCTGGAGGGCGGCGGTAGTGACTCGGAGGCGGCGGCCAGCGCCGACCCACACCGGCTGCACCGCGCGGGGACCCACCGGGACAGCCTCTCCCACCAGCCGCCAGGCTCGCACACGTGCGCCGCAGCGTCGCGCCGACCACGCCCCGGGGCGGGGCCCGCTCCGCCCGCCCACGGCTCCCAGAGGATGCTACGCCCATCGGCGCCTGGGAAGTGTCTTGCTAATGTACAAGGAACTAGGACTTCAAAAACAGAGACTGCCTTATTAGTAGTTAACTGTGCTTGAATGGGAGCTTCTTTCACAGCTATGGCCTTTTATTATGGTTAATGGTGTATATTAATAGAATGGGTTTCTTACCTTTGACAGCTCCCCAGTAGAATTGTCTTCAAGAAAATCTCATCATAGCTGGTTAATGCTTTGGTGTAAAGAAAAATAAAATGGTATTTTTCTTCAAGTAGCAATCTGACCAAATTAAAGTATCCCATAGCACTTCAGTCTAATACTTTGCCAGACTTCAACTCAGGGTAAAATAAAATATAATAAAATAAATCAAGATTTGTGGAGAATCATAAACCCGTAATCCAAGCACTCAGGTGATGGGGGCAGAGGATCAGAAGCTTAAGGGGACTTTGGGATATGTAAGGAATCCCAGGTAAACGCGGATTAGGTAGTACCCTGTTTTTTAAAACAACAACAACAAAACAAACAAAACCATGAACCTGTGGGGGCATTCTCATTCAAATCACTACAGTCATATATTTATTTAATTTAGACTTGTGGCTTCTACACTGTCTTCCTTTAAGATTATTCTCCGTAGTTATCTACTTTAAATTCTTTCCTTTGTCTTTAATTCATTCATTCACTCAACCATTCATTCATTCTTTTTTTTTTTTTTTTGATTTTTAAGATAGGTGCTCAGTATATAGGCCAGGCTGGTCCCAAATTCAAGAGTCTCCTCCCTCAGCCTTGAAAGTACTGCAATTATAGACTGATGGCACCATGCCTAGCCTGTTTCACCAATTCTTGTACATTTCCACACTCTTGGGCTATGGTAAATTAATAAGTTAATGCTGTAAGGTCAGCCGACTCAAATACTACCAAGTGTGTGACTGGTGCCTAAAGAGTGCAGAGAGAAACTATGTAGATCAGTCTGGCTTGACCTCAGAAAATTCACCTACCTCTGCCTCCTGAGTTCTGGGATTAAAAGGTGTGCACCAGCTCCTAAATGTTTTTCATTTTATGTGTATGGGTGTTTTGTCTGCACATATGTCTGCACCTCAGTTAGTTTCTTGAGACAGATGTTCTCTATGTTGTTGATACTGAACTCACTTTGTAGATCAAGCTGGACTAGTGGCAATCTTCATGCCTCTGCCCCCGAATTATGAGGCTCACCATCACAAGGAGGCCAAAGTATCTTCTTTCTCCCCTCCCCTCTCCTCTCCTCCCTCTCTTTTTTGAGACCTTGTTATTTGTAGTCAAAAGTGGCCTTGAACTCAGTGTGTAGCTGGAGCTGACTTTGAAATCCTGATCCTCCTGCCTTCACCTACCAAATGGTGGGGTTACAAGTGTGAATCACTATGCCAGGGCCGAATTATACTTTTAGTAAATCCAAAGAAGTGAAGGGAGCTCTGCGACAGAAGAGGATGCTGGCCTTCACAGACTGGGAAGCAGTAGGGTCGTTGGGTTTTCTGAGCGGCAGTCCTGACAGCCGACCAGCAGGGGGCGGCACGGAACGGACAGCGCTGCTGCAGATACCCTCTCTAGGCCAAGAGAACGGAACCAGAGAGTCGGCGATAGGAAGTCGAGGTGGCGCTCAACCCGGCTTCTCTGTAGGCTGGTCTGGTCGCCTATAGTCAGTGTGTTCCCTCGCCAGACTGCAGGCCAGGCTGGCGGTGCATGGAATCCAGGACTCGTGCGGAGGCAGCATGCTTGCAGCTGGCGAGATCGGCGAGGTGCCGGCAGCCCCGGTGAGGCGTCCCTGGAAACCCGGGGAAGGGACGCTGGCGACCCTTGAGGTGGCAACCCCCCCCCCCCCGCGAGACATTGTTCCCGCCAGATTAACTTGGAAGCGTGTGGCGGTGATTCCCTCGGCCCGAGGCAGTCAAGGGCGTCCCAGGGAGGTAGTCACTGTGCAGTGTCCGATGTCCCAGAAGATGACAGTTTTGAGAGTTGGTGGGAAGGTGGCCTCAGTGTCCAGGCAGGGTAACTCGATCCTGGGGAGGTGGTCTGGATCTCTGGGAAGGTGACAGTAGTGTCAGGCATGCCCCTGGGAGAGGCGCCTAGGACCTCTCCGCCCGATAGTACCGGACCTTTTGGAGTTCTGTATGAATTCCACTTACTTTAGTCTAACTTGTTTGCCACACCTGTTTTTCTGCCAGTGCTGCCCCGAGAGCGGTGACGACACGAAGAACACAGAGGAGAAAAGTAAGCAGGCTCCAAATCCTTTGTTCTTTTTATCTAGCTGTCCTTGGAAGCTTGCTCTTTCAGTCTGCAAAAGAGGTTTCTTAGCCTGCGATCTTTTAAATGAAGTATTTTTTTCTGTACAATGCTTAAACAGTAATAAATATTAGTTATCTCCTAATGTGGACTTTTGTCTCTCTAAGACTAAACTATAGAAGAACACTTTGACACTCCACCTAGTGCAGTGACTGGTTTAACTTCACTGGGACCTGTCGTTTTAATGAAGCTCAGCTGTTCTCAGGTATTTGGAGGGAGTAATGCTGGTCACTGTTACTGGGTTCAAGGAAGAGGTTTGATAATCGCTTACTTGTACTTTTGCCTTCAGTGGATATGCAATTAAAATTTGCTTCAGGTAGCGCACAGCTTAGGTCCTGGGGCTTGGTCTGGATAGGTGACAAGGAAAAGACCCCCGTACATAAGATAGGAAACTGTCAGGCTTGTGGATATTTGTCATCTCACTTTGATGAGATAAGTGTGGCAGGTTATGAGGAAGCCAGTACTTACTATGTGACTAAGGATGACCTTGGACTCCAGACCCACAGGTCTCCGTTTTACAGGTTTACACGCCCAACCTCTTTAGGAGCTTTTGTGTTAATAGTGAAGTTCGTGGCCTTGACAAGCAGTGAGAGAAAGGGTGCCCATGTTGCTGTGTGGCTCCCAGGTGGAAGGTTTGCTCTTACTGTTGGCTTCTGATAAGCTCTCCCCGCCTCAGAGCTTGAAAGATGGCTTGCTGCTTTTACAGAGGTCCTGGGTTCAGTTCCTAGGTCCCACATGCCAGCTCAATTCTTTAGTTTTAGAGGTATAAATGTCCAGTCTTGGCATCCCAGGGCTCTTGCTTACACATGGTACACGTAAACTCATGGAAGCAACCACATGTGCACATTAATTAAATGAACAAATCCTTAAACAAACAAATAATAATAATACCCTCAAAGCCTGAAATGGCCTGGGAAGTTACAATACCAGCATTCTTCCCTAGAACTTTGAAGCCCTGGGTTTGAACTTGGGCCCTACCACCACCAAATAAACAAAGAAACAGACAAACAGACAGGAATGGGCTTAGCTGTTAAGAGAATCTGATATTCTTCAGAGGAGCTGACTTCACCTACCGAGTGGCTAACAACTGCTTGTAACTATAGTTCTAGGGATCCAGTGCCTTCTGGCCTCTGTGTGCATTGACAAATGTGGTACCCAGACACATGCAGGTAAAACACCTATACACATAAAATTTCAAAAGGTTAATAAATACCTGCCAGCCCATTTTAAAACCAAAGTTAAAAAACAAAACAAACAAACATACAAACAAGGAAGCAAACCAAAAAAATATAAACAAACCTCTACCTTTTCCTACCCAGATGTCTTGATATCAACTGATCAGTCACTTTAAAATGTCACATGCAAATTGCTTGTTAAGAACTTTGTCCGTGTCCACAGTGGCTCCATTAACTGCTGTGCAATGGTGAATGCTCTTTATAAAAAATAAAAGGGGAGAGACATAAATATCTGCCAAGCCAGGTGTGGCTCACGTCTGAAATCCCAGCCCTTAGGAGGCTGAGGCAGGAGGATTCCCATGATTTGGAGATCAGTTTAGGTCACAGAATTAGAATGCATCTAAAATATTAAGAGTGTTTGGTTTTTAGCTCTTTATTAATTTTTTAGTTATATGCAGAATAATTAAGCCTAGACTTGTCTTTTTGAAATTCAAATTATTATTTTTTAAAAGATTTATTTATTCCACTTAAATGAATACACTGTAGCTGTCTTCAGACACACCAGAAGAGGGCATTAGATCCCATTACAGATGGTTGTGAGCCACCATGTGGTTGCTGGGAATTGAACTCAGGACCTCTGGAAGAACAGCATTCAGTGCTCTTAACTGCTGAGCCATCTCTCCAGCCTTTAAATTATTTTTTAATAGTGTTTTGGTTACATATATGTCTGTGACTCTGCATGCCTGGTGCCAGGGGAGGCTAGAAGAGGGCTTCAGCTTTCCACTTCCTTGGAACTGGAATTACAGAGGTTTCTAGGCTGCTGTGTGGATGCTGGGAATCCAATCCTGGTCCTTTGCAAAAGCAATAAGAGATATTTCTCCAGCCTGTCTTAAGAAACCAAAAGTAAAATCAAGTGTGGTGGTGTATGCCTGTAATCCCAGCACCCAAGAGGCGGAGGCAGGAGGATTTGAAATTGAAGTTAAAGTCATCCTTGGCAAGTTTGAGACCAGCTTGCGATACATGAGATCTTTCTTAAAAGCAAATAAACAAACAAAATAGATAATAATAACCTTTGTATAATTTTGAAGGATCTCATGTACTTAAGAATGTAGTATGCATCTTTAAATAGTTATTCCTAGTGGGTGTGGGTTTTGTTGTTTCAAGTGGAATTAGCGGCCTAAGATGCAGAGCTCAAGTCTGTTGATACACACCATAACTAATTTGCATTGTTTATGGACGATTCTTTTTTTTTTTTTGGTTTTTTCGAGACGGGGTTTCTCTGTGTAGCCCGGCTGTCCTGGAACTCACTCTGTAGACCAGGCTGGCCTCGAACTCAGAAATCCGCCTGCCTCTGCCTCCCAAGTGCTGGGATTAAAGGCGTGCGCCACCACCGCCCGGCCCTATTTATGGACGATTCTTAAGAAGATAATGAGTTCAGGACATGAGTGCAGTCAGATTATTCTGGGTTTCTTTCTTTCTTTGTTTTTTGAGACGCTGTGTCTTATGTAGCCCAGGCTGGTTTAAAACTTGCTATGTATCGGAGGATGGCCCTGAATTTCTCATCTCTGTTAGATATTATTAAAATTTAGATATAGAAAAACCAATTCTCTTGGGAGGCAGAGTCAGGCGGATTTCTGAGTTCGAGGCCAGCCTGGTCTACAGAGTGAGTTCCAGAACAGCCAGGGCTACACAGAGAAACCCTGTCTCGAAAAACTAAAAAAAAAAAAAAAAAAAGAAAAGAAAATCCAATTCTGTTACTACATGGAGAAGACAATAAGAAGAGTTTGGGGGCTGGAGAGATGCCTCAGTGGCTAACAGCACTGACTGCTTTTCCAGAGGTCCTGAGTTCAATTCCCAGCAACCACATGGTGGCTCACAACCATCTGTAATGGGATACGATGCCCTTTTCTGGTGTGTCTGAAGAGAACAACAGTGTACTCATATAAATAAAATAAATAAATCTTAAAAAAAGAAAAAAGAAGAAGAGTTTTGGACTGAAAGCGAGGAAACATGAATTTTAGTCTCATTTTTAAACTTTATAGACTGAGGCATACTTTATTACTTATTTCGTAGTTGGAAGTTGAGACTTAGTCTTGTTTTATTTCTGCTACCAGTGGCCTCTTGCTCCTCATGTCTGTAAATGTCAATGAAGTTTTTTATTTCATTTTATCGTGTGTGTATGTGGGTAGGTAGGCATAGGCATGTGTATGCCATGGTGTATAAGTGAAGACAGAGGACTTGTGACTTAGCTCTGTTCTTCCACAGTGGGTTCTGGGCCTCCGACTTAGGGCATCAGGCATGACGGAAGGTACCGTTACCTGCGGAGCCACGTTGCTGGCTGATGCGTTTTTCATTTATTGATTTGTTGTTTTTCAGAACTGAGAATTGAATGTGGTTTTTGCTTAGGGTGGGCAAGCATGCTATCATTGAGCTACGACGTCAGCACCAAAGTACTTTACTTCATGTAAGTTAAATTGAACAAAGGGAAAAGAATGTTTTCTGGAGTCAGGAGAAGAGACAGAGAAAGAATACCCGGCAGGAAACACATGGAATGTAATTGTTTTACACTTTGTGTTTGCCTGTGTATACACATGTGTGTGTATTCACACGTGTGTATGTGCACACCTAAGGACACACAATTTGCAGAAGTTGTTTCTACATTGTATGAGTTCCAGGGATTGAATTCAGGCCATTGGGCTTTTCAGCAAGTTCTTTACCAAATGAACCATCTTGCTGGCCCTGTAATGTTTTTTGTTGTTACTGTTTGTTTGTTTTGTATGTATGTATGTATGTATGTATGTATGTATGTATGTATGTATTACTATTGCATGTGCATTTGTGTGTGCTTGTGCTGTATATGTGTGGGTGTGGGCCTGCCATGGCATGATTGTGGAGATGGAAGTACAACTTTGTGGAGTCAGTTCTACTGATTTATATTTATATTTATTTTTATTTGACCCTTTATATGGGTTCTGGTTGAAATCAAGTTGTAAGATTTGAAAGGCACGCACTTTGCCTGCTGAGCCATCTCTCTGGTCCTGTAACTGGGGTTTTTTTTTTTTTTTGTAGAAGTTTGAGACACAGTCTCACTAGGTAGTTAAAGCTGGCCTTGAATTTGTATCAGTCCTCCTTCAGCCCCTGAGTGCTGGCCTCAGGTAGGTATGAGCCACCATGCTCTGGTATGTTCTGTTACTCTGTACATAAATATTTAGGCAGTATCTCATACTTAACATTTTCATTTAGGCATATCTTCGTTTAGATCCTGATAGTGTGCTTGCCGAGAATGCTCAGTGCCCCAGGTTCAGCACCGGGTACTGCACACACCAGCATGGTGGAACACGTATAGTCTCAGGACGCACTGGGAGTGTGGAGTTAGGAGGGTCAGAAGGGCAGGAGCTTCCCCAGCTATAGAGAGAGACCCCACCTCAGAAACAAAAACTAAACCAAAATGTGTGTGTGTGTGTGTGTGTACAATTTAAAAAAAACAGTTAGCTTATGAACAGAAGCAACTACTTTGAAAAGAAACCGTTTGTCACAGAGCCTTACTGGTAGACTGGGAGAAGACAGCGTATGAAGCCAAATGTGAATGATGCGCCTCAGCTCTGCCAAGAGGCTCTCAGGAGGCTTCTCTGAGGTACAGGATGGCCTGAATCTGTGACATGGCTGCCCAGCACATAAGTGGTGCCATTGAACCACAGATTCTAGGACAAAAGGAAGTGATCTAATTGCTTTTAAATCTCTCTTTCTTTTTTTAAGGGTTTTTTGTTGTTGTTGTTTTGTTTGTTTGTTTTTAATTTCTTTTTTTTTACTGTGTAGCCCAGGTTGGCTTAAAACTCTGGATTCACCTGCCTCTGTTCCCTAGTGCTGTGATTAGAGGTGTGCACTGCCACACTTGGAACTTTAGTTGCTTTTGAAGTGGATTTTTATTGAGGAAAACATGTTTTCTTAATTTGTTTAAAGTGTTTAGAAATTTTTTGTGTATTTGACCCTTGCTCCACAAAGTATTAGTGGCAACTTAACCTGTGTCTAGTAAAGCATCCTATGATACTGGAGGAAAGCAGAGCCCGGAGCATGAGGGCTTGTTCGTAGGGAAACATCAGCTTTTAAGACCAGAATAGACTAGGAGAATTCCTAATCTGAAATAAGAGTAAAGGTCACTGCCATCTCTGCCTGCTCTCTGCATTGCTTGGCTTTCTATTATTATTATTATTATTATTATTATTATTATTATTTGTGCATTAGTGTTCTGCCTGCGTATATGTCTGAGAGAGGGTGTTGGATCCCCTGGAACTGCAGTTATAGACAGTTGTGATTTGCCATGTGGGTCCTGGGAATTGAACCTGAGTCCCCTGGAAGAGCAGTCAGAGCTCTTAACTACTGACCCATCTCTCTAGTCCCCTCATTACTAGTTTTAATGTTTAGTAAATGTTGTCTTCTATTGTCTTTTTCTCTTGCAATAAGTAAATATAGTTTTAAAAGTCTTATTTGTACGGGTTTTTATGTATGGGATACCATCTCGATTTTTTCAGTATGTTCCAGTAATAGATATTACAATATTGTTTTTCATATTTTTTCAATATGTTGCAATAATAGATATTTCAATATTATTTTCCATATTTATTAAAGCCAGAAGAACCCTTTGATTCTAGATCATTGTATGGTTCCTTATCAACTTTGAAAAGTTAAATATTGTCATACATATGACTCTTGTAAACTCTGAGATTTGGAGAATTTTGCCTTTGCCCTAAACTTTCTCAGCCCATGAGCATCTCTGGTAATTGGGTGATTAATTGCTTTGCCCTTACGGTTCAGGTACTATCTGTGTATACTCAGATGCATGGATATGGAACAAGAGATATAGTATGGATATGTTCTAGTCAGATGATCAGGAAGTGCTGAGAATTGAACCCATGGTCTGGTACATAATAGGCAAGTGCTCTACCCTGGAGCTGCCTCCAGCCCTCAGTTAACCTCTAGTGTACTGACCTGCATAGCTTTCTTATAGCCTCGTGGCTGTTGTACTTTCTGTAATGCAGTGCTGCTGAGTAGATGCTCTCCCTTTCTGTAGGTGACGTGGACACTGTAGCTCTTGTTGGAAGCGAGCAGCTCAGCCATGGTAGCGATGACGATGAGCTTCTTTCGTACGTGTCTGCGTTCATAGACAAGGAAGTGGGAAGTGACCTTAAGTCTTTGAAGAAACTTGGTAAACTCGTAGAACAAATGACAGAAAGCAAAGTGAAGTTAGAAGAGCAGGTAAGTGTTAGCCTCAGTGCAGCTCTGTCAACTGTCTTCATGCAAATGGAACCGAAGCAGCATTATGTGTACTGCATATCATGCACTGATGATGCAGACCATAACGGGGAGCCTCTAACTGAGAGAAGGCTTTAAAGACCCCTGCGACATAGTTATCAAGTTAAGTAAGAGTGCCTACCACTTGCATCTTTGAAAACAAAGCAACAGCTAGC
Organism: Mastomys natalensis; assembly: GCA_021653895.1. NCBI lineage: Eukaryota > Metazoa > Chordata > Mammalia > Rodentia > Muridae > Mastomys > Mastomys natalensis. Next base: position 130,995 of record JAJTUV010000363.1, on the reverse strand, counting down.
ATTTTATATCATTTTCATTCAATACTTTGTTATGATAGCTAGCATTTTATATCACTTTCATTCAGTAACTTCTAAAATAGCTTTATGAGTAATTTCAGAATGTGTAGAAATGATTTCACACAACCATTCCAAGTGTTTATTCCAAGTGCACAGATAGGAAGAAACATGAGTAATGTACAGTGGTTGCTAGGAGTGGTGGCACATGCTGATAACCTCACACATGGAGGTGGGAGGCAACTGCATCAAGAGTTCAAGGCCAGCCTCAGCTATGGGATGATTTCAGACCATCCTGGCTTCCATGGAACCCTGTCATAAAAAAATAACAAAAAACTGAGAGAACTGTAAGAATGATTGTTTCTGAGTGCCTGCTGAAAGGTTAGTTTCTGCTTTTATACATCTTTAGGGTTTCATTTTACTACAAACATGGTACTTTTACTTTAAAAACAAAACAGTGAAAATAATTTAAGCTAAAGATAAGGTCTTTATAGTTGCAGTACTCTGTCAAAGGGAAAGCATTTTATCATATAAGAAATTAATTAGGGTAAGCCAGCTCTGGATACGTGGGAGTGGTTTGTCTTTATGCTCTCCTGTCCCCATGCGTTGAGTTAGGCTGAGTTAGGCCTCCACACCTTTCCTGTCATACCTCCTGGTAGTCTCTATCTAGCCAGACCCATCAGCTCTTCCATTCCTGCAAGGCTCTGTTGGAGGATATCACACTCCTGAGCGAGTCAAGGCTGGGCCAGTCAGTGGTCTGCCACCATAGTTATCTTCAGCCTTGCCATGGAACCTTACATTGTCCTCAGTCATCCTGAAGTTTCTCCACATCATTTCCTGTGTGGTCAATATGCTGTTACCTCTTCTCTAACCAAAAAATGAAGCATCTTGCATGAGTGTATTGATTTTTTTTTTTCCTCTTCCCTTTTCCCTTGCTCCAGCCACACTCGCTCCGGCACAGAAGTTTTTATGTATTTATTATATGTAAAGTGTACTGCTGTCTGTCTTCAGACACCCCAAAGAGGGCATCAGATCTTATTACAGATGGTTGTGAGCCACCATGTGGTTGCTGGGATTTGAACTTATGACCTCTGGAAGAGCAGTCAGTGCTCTTAACTGCTGAGCCTTCTCACCAGCCTGAGTGTATTGATTTAACAGTCTATTCCACATTTCCAAACTTATTTATAATCTGTTTTACCTTTTCAGAAGTAAACTATTTTTTTGTTTGTTTGTTTGTTTGTTTGAAACAGGGTCCCAGATGAGCTTTTAATTGTATAGCAGAGAATGGCCTTGAACTTCTGATCTTCTTCCTTCCATCTCTGGGTGTTAGGATTTTTCAACATGTACCACCAAATTGTGTGCCCAGGGATCAAACTGGGGGCTTCATGCGTACAAGGCAAACACACTGCCAAGCAGGAACTCAGCAGGCAGGAACTGATGCAGAAGGCATGGAACCTTCATGTGGGTTCCAGAGAACAGACTCAGGGTGATCAGGCTTATCTTGCAAATGTTTTACCTGCAGAGTTACCACCTGCACCCTGGCCTTTAGAACTATACCTCTAATGTTCTTAGTGTATAAGTAGGTTTCATTATGACGTTTTTGATCGCATATACCATTGTACTTTGCACATGCCTGCTGACCCCCACTCTCTCCGTCCCTCCTCTCTGTCTGTCAGTGCTACACTTCTACCCCACATAAGCCTGTCAGCAGGAGTCAATACTAAGGCAAGCCCTACACCCTAGCTCCTTCCCAGCACCTTGGCAGTCAGTGGCCTTCCTGCCACCACCAGTCTTATTTCTCAGTAGATGAACATATATAGTTCTTCCCCATAAAAAAAAAATCAAAATCCTTCTCTTCATTCTTTAGTAGGCATCTGTTCATTCATTTGGCTGTCAGGCATTTTAAAAGTCTTTATTATCATTGTCCATTTTCTAGCTTACCATTACCTCTTTTACCCCTTTAATCAAGCTTGTTTCCTTAAACACCACAGAGACTTGCTAAAGTCCATACTTGAACTTTGTTTTAGTCAGGATTTCATTGCTGTGAAGAGACTGCCATGACCAAAGTAACTCTTATAAGGACAACATTTCATTGGGGCTGGCTTACAGTTTTAGAGGTTTGGTCATAATCATCACGGTGGGAAGCATGGCAATGTCCAGGCAGACATGGTGCTGGAGAAGGAACCAAAGGGTTCTACATCTCGATGTGCAGCAGTAAGGAGAAGACTGTGCTACACTGAATGCAGGAGACTTCAAAGCCACCCCCACAGTGACACACTTCCTCCAACAAGGCCATGCCTACTCCAAAAGGCCATACCTCCTAATAGGGCCACTCTCCATAGGCCAAGCATTCACACACATGAGTCTATGGGGACTGTAACTATTTAAACCACCACAAATTTAAAATGAGCATGTCCAAAATTATTCTCATTTGTCTCTTAACAGGTTTCCCTCCAGTGGCTAGTAGCATCACTATCTGTTTAACACTCAGGTCTTGCTTTCTAATGCTGTGATAAATACTTGGGAAAGAAAGGTTTTTTAGCTTATACTTGCGTGTCATGGTCTATCACCGAAGAAAGTCAAGGCAGGAGCCTGGAGGCAGGAAATAATGCAGAGACCATGGAGAAATGTCTACTGGCTTATCCTTCATGGCTTGTTCAGCTTAGTTTTTTATATAACTGAGGACTACCTGCCTAGGGATGGCACTACCTATAGTGGCTTGGACCCTTCCACATTAAGCAAGAAAATGACCACAGACTTGCCTAAAGGCCTGTCTGATGGAAGCCTCTTTTCAGATGACTCTCTAGCTTGTGTCAATTGACAAACTCCAACCAGCCCTGCATCCTAAGAGTCAGATGCTTGCCTTCCTCCTGTTTAGCACTGACGCCAGTCATCTGTGCTCCCTCCTTGTCTTCCTTCCTCCCTTCTAAACTGTAAGTGTTCCTGTTATCTCTTATACAAAGAATGTTCTTCTGTGACTACTGTGATCTGGTCTCTTCCTACCTGCCCATCTGCTCTTTCTTCTTCCCTTGAATTAGATTGTGTGTATCAGGAGATCTTCCGGTGATTCATGTTCAGGTGTCAGGAGCGCTACTGTAGCACACTGTTTGTCCCAGCTCCTAGGTCACGTGGTTTTCTTGGTGCCGAGGGATCACTCTGGCCCTGACTGGCTTGAAAGTCATTCTGTAGACCAGGCTGACCTGGAACTACAGAGTCCCATCTGCCCCTGCCTTCTGAGTGTTGGGAGTAAAGCTGTGTGCTGCCTGCCGTGCCCCGGCTAGTGTGTCGCTTGTGAGAATGCATGCTTACATGTGTCTCTGCCATACTTAAGGGCAGATGTTGCCCTCATATCCCTAGCATAGCGCTGGGTTCAGAGTTGGTTGAGCTGAAATTCTATACAATTCTGTGTAGTCCTGCATGTGGTGGCATTAGCCTGTAATCCCAGCACTCATAAGTTGGAAGCAGAATGATCAGAAGTCCAAGACCAGCTCAGGATACATGAGACTATCTCAAAATAAAAATAAAATAAAATATTAGTCATTTATTCTGATGTGTAATATTGACCTATGTTTACCATATGTGATAAAAAAAATTTGAAAACATGTATTTAATTACATGACTGGGGGTGGGACATATTCTTTAGTGCAGGTGCCACCACAGGCCAGAGACTTCAGTCCATTCTGGTTTCTGGGAATAGAATCTTCCCAGCCCACATAAACATATCCCTTAATAAATGACATGTCTAAAGACATTGCCTGAATATCTTCTTACCACATTAGTAGGTCTCATCCTAGGCTCCAGCAAAATACAGGGGACCAAATGCATCTCAGGTATATGAGGCAGGCTTCGTATAACTCAGGCTAGCCTCAAACGCCTCTGGAGCAGAGGCTGACGTGGAACGCCTGATCCTTCTGCCTCTGCCTCCCAAGTACTGAGGTTACAAGTGTGTGCCACCTTGTCTCCTCTAAAAGATCTTTCCCTGTGCTAATCAAAGGTCCTACTGATTGTGAGACATCCCAGCTGATTATCAATATAGCTTCAATCACAGCTGCATTTGTTCTTTGAAGGAAAATAACTCAGTAGGTGAAGCAAGAGATCTCTGGCTGTATGCTTTCAGTGTTCCAGATACTTGCTAGGGAGCCATGTGGGAGCGCTCTCTCTCTCTCTCTCTCTCTCCATATATATGTATATGTATATGTATAATATATATATGGATGTGTGTTGTTGTGTGTGTTTATGTGTGTATGTTATGTATATGTGTACACACAAAACAATATATCCAGACAAATAGGTCGGAGGTCAATGAGGTCACCGTCTGGTGTCTATCTCTGTCATTGTCAGCCTGTTTGGTTGAGCAGGGTCTTTTACTGAACCTGAAGCTCACTGATGGAGCTAGACTGGCTGGCCGTGGGAGCGAGAGAATGCCGCGACCTGCCTCTGCCCTCCTAGCACGAGGGCTGCAGACACATTGGTTCTCACGCTTGTGTGACAAGTAGTTTACCTACAAAACTACCTTACATCCCTTGATTTGCTGTTTTTGAGACTGTCTTATGTAGCCTAGGCTGGCCTAGAACTCAATAAATAGCCAAGGCTGACCTTGAAGTCCTGGTTCTTATGCTTCTGCCTCCCAACTGCTGGAACTAGCCAAACCTTTTGTTTGGTGGGTTTTTATATATTTGTTAGGTTCTCATTGTGTAACTGTAACTGACCTGTAACCCAGATGTAATCCTGAATTTACAAAGATTTTCCTGCACCTACCTTCTGAGTGCTGGGATTAAAGATGTGCACCACCATGTCCAGCTAACTTGAAATTTTTAATGGAAAACTTTGAGTTCTGTTGGAACATGTTTTTGGAAAAGACTTAGCTAATATTTTATCTCCTTGCTAATATTTTTTGTGTTGTTAGGTACTTACAATTTCATCAGAAATCCCTAAAAGAATTCAAAGTGCTTTAAAAGATGCAGAGGAATCCAAACAAGTTCTTAATCAGTTTCTAGAACAGGAAAACCTCTCTTCAGCTCCATTAACAGCCATTTGCTGACTGCTCAGCCCTGGATGGATGATCTTGGAGCCATGATCAACCAGATAGAAGAGATCGGGCGGCATCTCACATACTTAAGTGGGTTTCACGGATCGAGGAGCTGAGGTAGGGCGGCATTGTTCTCAGTATTATAGTTTCCTCTGAGGCTCAGTCTCAGAGAGTGTATCTATGCTATTAAATAATTGAGTTAGAGATTATAATTTTACCTGTTGGGAAAATAACATTTTATAATGCTTATTTTGCTCTGTTGTGAATGAATATAAACTTTTCAGGGCGCTTAATTTGCATTTGAAAGAAAGTAATATAAGTAGGTTAAAATTTTGTTATTGTTTCATTTTTGTTTTTTGAGACAGTGTTTCTCTGTGTACCCTGGCCATCCTAGAACTCACTTTGTAGGCCAGGCTGGCCTCTTTAAGTTAAAAGTTTAAGGCTAAGGAGTTGCATTTGAACACATGGTAAAAACTACTGTTTCTAATGCTAGATTTCCCTGAGTGTGATCTTCAGTATCACTACTATTATTGTCAAATTGTCAAATAATTGTCAAATATTGAACTATATTTCATCACTAGAATTTGAATTTTTTAAATTAATATTTATTTATTAATTTTATCTTGAGTACACTGTTGCTGTCTTCAGACACACCAGAAGAGGGCATCTGATCCCATTAAGATGGTTGTGAGCCACCATGCGGTTGCTGGGAATCGAACTCAGGACCTCTGGAAGAGCAGCCAGTGCTCTTAACTGCTAAGCCATCTGTCCAGCCCGAATATGAATTTTTAAAATATGGATATCATCTAATAAGAACTGCACTGTGAGAAGCTGAGGAATGGCCTAGCAGTTAGAAGCACTTGCTGTTCTGCAGAGGACTTGGGTTCAGTTTCTGGAATTCACGCCTCTGTAACTTCAGTTCAGGGGATCCCATGCCCTTTTCTGGTCTCCATTGCCGCTGCACACATATGGCACATGTAATGTACATGCAAAGGACTTGTACACATAAAATAAGTGTTTGGCTGGGCAGTGGTGTCATATACCTTTAATCCCAGCACTTAGAGGCAGAGGCCGGTGGATCTCTGTAAGTTAGAGGCTAGTCTGGTCTACAGAGTGAGTATCAGACCAGAGCTACACAGAGAAATCCAGTCTCAAAAAAATGAGTAAGTAAGTAAATGACTCTTTAAAAAAGAACTGTGGGCTGGGTGTGATGGAACACACTTGTAATCCCAACCCTTGGAGGACTGAAGCAGGGGGGTTGCTTTAGGCCAGCTTTGTCTACATAGTGAGTTCCAGGAAAACCCAGCTCCACATCGAGACCTGATCTCTAAAACAACAACAGATAGAAAGAACAGCACAGTTAGGCCAGTGTGTTGGTGCAAACCTGTAATCTCAATTATTGGGAGGTTGAGGCAGGAGAATAGTTAAGTTAAAGATCAACTTATGGCTACATGGCCAGATCTTGTCTTAAAAAAAAACCACAAAAACCCAAAAAACTATACAGTGTTCTTAGATGAATAACAGAGTTGAGCTATCTTTGAATAAGGAAAAATAAGAAAGTTCTTTTGATAAAAAGAGAAATAAAGTTCACATATGTTTTGAGAATGCTATGGGTTGATTGCACCTGGTCTTGCCTCTCAAGCCAGAGTAACATTTCTGCCTCAGTGGGGAGATTATTCTGTTTCATGGTATGGTCCTCTGTCCCCTCCAAATTTAATATTGGCTGTCTTCCTTTATTTTCTGAGACAGTCTCTCATTAAACCCAGAGCTCACAGATTGGCTAGGCTGGCTGGCTAGTGACTCCCGGCGTCCCTGTGTCCCTTCCTGTGCTGGGACTGCAGGTGCATTACCACGCCTTACTTCTTATGTGGGTGTGATGGGTGCTCGACCTGGCACGGAAGTACTTTATGCATTGAGCCGTCTCCCCAGACCTCTCTTAAAGGACTTTAAACCTTGCTTTATATCACTTCCTTTCTCTTTGCCCCTCTGAAAGAACATTACAACAAAGGGTAATATTAATAACCTTCATAAGCAGAGTACTTTTCTAAGTTGTTTGAAAATTTCCCTTTTGTAGTAGCCAAAGAGATTGACCAAAGCAAGACTTTAGTTATCATAACTTTTTTGGTACTTGAATTATTTAAAAGAGAATTTTAACCCAGGAATCATATTGAATAAGAATCAAATTAATAATAAATACATACAGACAGTTATTTCACTCCCTTAATAATAGGGTTTTTCCTTTTAGGCCTTTGTGATAACAGTTCTATTTCCAGTTTTTGAACTTATGAGACTTCTTCATCTCCAAATCTTCCTTCAATGACTAGTTTTTATTCTGCTCTTTCTCCCTCTCTGCTTCTGTCAGTCTCTCAGTCTCTCTCGCTCTATTCTCCCCCACCCTCTTTCTCTCTCCCCCACTCCCCTCCTTGCTTGAACTAGCATCCTGGCAGTGTTTTGTATGGACATTACCGTGATCAGTGTCACATGGCTGCTGTCATTCCGTTTGTTTCTGTGCTCTGTCCTTCATGTTTCAGTGTTAAATATAATTCTAGAAAATTTATAATGTTTGGTTACTTGTACATTTTCTGTTCTTCTGTAAAATAGCATTTTGAGTTTTGAGATTGGGTCTCAATGTAGCCTTGGCTGACCTGGAACTCACTCTATAGACCAGACTGACCCTGAACTCACAGAGATCTGCCTGTCTCCTCTCCTGAGTGCTGGATTTTAAGGCATGTACCCTTGTGCCTATCTCATTTCTTTCCTTTTTTCTAAAGATTTATTTGTTTATTTTATATATATGAGTCCTTTATCTCATGTATACCTGCATACCAGAAGAGGGCATCAGATACTAGTATAGATGGCTGTGAGCCACCATGTGGGTGCGGGCATTGAACTGAGGACCTCTGGAAGAGCTGCCAGTGCTCTAACTGCGGAGCTGCCTCTCCAGCCCATCTCATTTCTTTTTTTAATTGAAGGGTCTATGCTGGTCTCATGGCCCCATGAATTCCTGATCCTTCTGCCTCTGTTTCCCCAGTGTACAGTGCAAGGGTTGCACTGTATCTGGCTACATTTGTACCTTTTTAAAGCATAATGTTCCTTATTTAATTTAATGAAACATTTAATTTGGAATACATTTTTTTTAATATGTAGAGATGGTAACAATGGTGCAAAATAGATAAAAACTGAAGGTTACTGTCTTTCACTGTTGCAGTTACTAGTTACATTATCCCAGGGGCTATGGCTTCTATGAAGGAAGTCCTGCCTGCAACCATGAGTATTGCCTGTAAGAATGTGGCACATCTGTTCTCAGGAGCGGGGAGAGACCGGTGGAGGAAAACATCTGGAACACAGGCTCTTAGGGTGTTAAAGGAGGGGACTCCATGTTCCTGCAGATGTGACTGTAGATGAAATAAGTAGCCAACCCATGGCATACTTCGTTCTACCTTAGATGCAATTTTATATCAGTCGTGAAGGAGAAAATTTTTCTGAGCTTAAAATTATTTCAAAGAGGGATTTGGGTAATGGTCTAGGCAGTACAATGCTTGCCATGCAAGCATAAACATCTGAGTTCAGTTTCTGGCACTTACATAAAAACTAGGTTGGGGATGCAGACAGGAGGATTCCTGGAGCTTGCTGGCCAGACGGACAGTCTAGAATCTAGAGTCCAGATAAATTGGTGAGCTCCAGGTTTAATAAAGAGACCCTATCTCAAAAATAAGGTAAAGAGTGATTGAAAAAGAAACCTGGCATTGACCTCTGGGTACACACACACACACACACAACACACACACTCATTCCACAGAAACTCTCATAGACGTGTTTTGCTTTGTTCCGCAGTGATAGCATTCAGCAGTACCTGATGACCAATAGCGTGCCAGAGGCAGCCTCCATCCTGGTGACCATGGCAGGACTGGACATGAAGCTTCGGGAGTCATCCTGTACTCATCTTCTTAGTTTCATGAGAGCCACAGTTAAATTCTGGCATAAAATTCTCAAGGACAAGCTCACAAGGCAGGAAATACCTCATGGTGACTGCTTTCTGATGAGTATTTGGTAATGTAATAGATCACATGAAACATTGTTTCTTTTCTGTTACAGTGATTTCGAGGAGATTTTAGCACAGCTTCATTGGCCATTCATCACACATGCCCAGTCTCAAACTGTCGGCGTGAGCCGGCCTGCCAATACCCCTGAGGTGTATGCTAACCTGGAGACGCTGTTTTGTCAGCTGTTGAAACTACAGGCCTCGTATCTTTGTGGCAGTGGATACTTACTAAAAGATTTGTGGTTAGTGAGTGACACATGCTGAGCTTATGACAGAGTGGTAGAGGGCATGAGGCACTGGATCAGCCTCCACAACCAGGGCAGAAAGGTATCCAAGTGGCCATGTAGCCAAAGTGAGGGTCCTGGGTTAGACTTGACATGTAACTGCCTATTGGAAATTATATATTATCTTTAAAAAATAAATTATCTGGAAGTGGCAGAGCTGTAAAATAGAGTTCTAAGATAAATAACTGTCTTAGCCAGTGTTTTATTGCCATGAAGAGACACCATGACTGTGGCAACTCTTATAAAGGAAAACATTTCATTGAGGCTGGCTTAGTTTCAGAGGTTTAGTCCATCATGGTGAGAAGCGTGGTGGCATGCAGGCTGACATGGTGCTGGAGGAGCTGAGAGTCATCAGCCGTAAGGAAGAGAGAGACACAGGGCCTGGCTTGAGCCCTTGAAACCCCAAAGCCCACCCCAGTGACACACCTCCTCCAACCAGGTTACTAATAGTGTCCCTCCCTATGGGTAAGCCTATGGAGGCCATTCCCATCCAAAGTAGCCCGGCCACTGACCATGTTGACATTGCGCACAGGTCCTTTAGACAGGAAAACCAGTCGGCAGTGGGAGGAGCCTGAGTAACAGAGTATTGACGAAAGGGTTGCTTAATTCAGTTTCCTGAGTACTGATGGTTCTAAAGGCATTTTTATTGTCATGATTGTTTATTTCATGAGTATGTATATTCTGCCTGTATGTGTGTCTGTGCACATGCCTTGTGCTTGTAGAGGTCAGAAGAGGGCATCAAATCTCCTGAACTATATAGTTAAGGATGATGCTCAGCCAACATTGTGGGGCTGGGAATTGAACCCAAATCCTCTGCAAGAGCAACAAATGTTCTTAACCTTTCATCTCTCCAGTCCCTAAACACCTTTTTAGTGAATTCAGATTCAGTATAAAGTTATGTTTTGCATTAGTTGTGTTAAGCCTTTTGCTAAGTATTAATGCATTTGTTGAAAAAAATTATTGTGTGTGTGTGTGTACTTGTGTGTATAAATATGATTTGATTCCTTTTCCTTGACTTGCCTGTGTCAGAGATGAATTATTGACTGAGCCAAAACAACTCCCAGAAAAATACTGTCTTCCTGCCTCTCCTTCTGTGATCCTGCCCATCCAGATCATGCTGGTGCCCCTTCAGAAGAGATTCAGGTACCACTTCAGAGGCAGCCGGCAGACCAACGTCATCAGCAAGGTGTGTGCTTCACTTTCTCTTCTCTTCTGTGTTTTTGATTTTATTTTCAGACAGGGTCTCAGGAGAACTCTGGCTGGCCTCAGACTTATGCTCCCTCTGCATCTGCCTCCCAAGTGCTGGGATTATGCCACAGTGTCCGTTTTACCCTGAGTTTTCATTAATAGTGAATGTTACCTGTGCCTGGACTTTTATATGTTTAGCTTAAAGACTTGTCTCTGTTCACTTTTCTGCTTTCCCTTCTAAGTTCCTGCTTCATAGCTGCTCTTTGTAGATGTGACTGGTGCTTAGGTTGACAGGTTGTCAGAATCTGTGCTGTCTTTGGGACATTATCACATTTGCATTTGTGTGTGCAGGCTTTATAGCCGATTGATGCCCAGACTTCACTGTACAGACCACTCCTGCAGACAGATAAATAGTAAGAAAGAGAAGTGAGTTCCACAGGAGAGAGCATGGATCGCTGAGTACAGGTGCCAGGCCAGAGCGACTCATAGCTACCGAGGATATCATGGCAGGAAGTGATGGAATAAGTATTTTAAAGGAAATTGTTACCAATACTTGAACTGAGGGCTTTCTGTAATTACTATCTACTAGGATTTGGGCACTATCTTTATTCTTGATGTTTGCTGCAGCCAGGTTCACTAAGTATTCTGAGTTAAAAGCAAGATCACAGCAGATATTATACAGGTCATATGAGTGAATTTAGTGGCAGTAGATTCCTGTTTGTGCTTTAAGGGTCTTCTATGTTGTATAGAATGTTGTTGAAAGAGCAGAATCCTTTAGTACTCAGTAGTCGGTGAGGCAAAGCATACACTGAACATTTAGAAAACCTGTAACATGATTTAGTGTAAGAAAATTCTGGTTGTGTGGCTCATTTTGAAAGTGTTATCCTAATGAAGTTAGTGCACTGTCACTGAGACAGTCCTTGAGATTAGACGCAGCCCTTGTTTATATCCCCAACATTTAGAACACATGGGGATTTGCCAGTCAGTGCTGGGGATTGAACCCAGGCCTTGCACATGCTAGGCAAGCACATGATGGCAAGGGAAAGGCAACTCCCAGAGGTTGTCACCTAGTTGCTGCCCACATACAGTGGCCCTTGTATGCCTGCACAAACACATACATTCAAACATGCATATACACAGGAAAAATGTAATAAGTGAATGCTTTGTGCCTATTTTCCTTTACATAGTTACACCCATTTTAAGGATTAGGTATATTTGTAATTAGATCAGTTGACTCTTTTCCTTACTTTATGTTTTGAAAAGAGAAAGCAGAAGAAAATCATGTTTAAAGATTATTTGGGAAGCAGCTGAGTCTCAGTAGAGCACTTGCCAGCTCACATGAAGCCCCGGGTTGGTCCCCAGCACCACATAAATCATGTGTGATGGTGCATATTTGAAATCCTGGCACTAGGAAAACAGAGACAAGAAATCCGAAGCTCATCACCCTCAGTTACATAGAGACTTTGAGGCTAGCTTGGGCTACATGAGATCCTATCTTAGAACCTTCTTTTTTGGAATGCTATTTCAAAAATATCAGTTGTTTGTAATACCTTATCATGCTAGGTTTGGAGGGCTTTAAAAAGTTGATTTTCCTCTTTGTGTGTAGGTCAGAGCAACAGTCTGTGGGTGTTGGTTCTCTCCCTCCACCTTGTGGATTCCAGGGATCAAGCTCAGGTTGTCAGGCTTGTTGGCGGGAGCCTTTACCCATGGGCCACCCTGTTGCCATGACTATTTTCTGCTTCTTTTGTCTTGCTCTGGAATCAGGGATGCAGGTGCTGGGCAGATGCTCGTTCTTAAGCGTGTGAGTGATTTTCTTCATTCTCGTTGTCATGTCTCCCTCTTCCTCTTTTCTGTGATGCGGGGATTAAAGCCAAGGCTTTTTATATCGAGGCAAATGTTATACCACGAAGCCACACCTAACACCAATGTGGAATTTTAAATTATGAGTTTACTGACCTAAGCCACATTATTAGAATTTGTTGTGGAAGTATATTGGGAAACATTTGATTATGAAGTGTTTTGTGAGTTTGAAAGTGCAGTGGTATAGAAATTAATTATTTTTCTTACATAATAGGAAAATTTTCAATTAATGTTTATCTGTTTATAACTAAGTGCATTGGAATAGAATTTCCCATCACCATAGAATAAATAAAGAATTGAAACTATTTTCCTTTCCTCTTAGCCTGAATGGTACTTGGCTCAGGTACTTATGTGGATTGGAAACCATACTCACTTTCTGGATGAGAAGATTCAGCCAATATTGGATAAAGTGGGCTCTGCAGTCAGTGCAAGGGTAGAGACTGAGCCCTGTGCATTCCGGTTTCCTTGGAGTCAGTCCCGCTGGGCACAGTCCCTCATGGGCACAGCCCCTCATGCCGTGCATGTCTTTCAGCTGGAGTTTTCTCGTGGCCTTGTGATGCTCATTCTTGAGAAGCTGGCTTCGGAATCCCTTGCCTGCTCTATGAGACAGTCTCTTCTGTCATCTGGTGGACGAGGTGCTGTTGTTTGAAAGGAGCTGCACAGTGTTCATGGCTATCCTAGCACATTTGCCAGCTGTATGCATATTCTGTCGGAGGAAACCTGTTTCCAGAGATGGCTGACTGTGGAGAGAAAGTGTAAGTACTCCTGTGGCTGTCAGGTGGGGAGAGCTGTCTTGAGGTTTTCGGTTTGTTTTGTTTTTGTTGTTTGCTTGCTCGCTTTTTGTTTTGGGTTTTTAGACAGGGTTTCACTATGTAGCCTTGGCTGACCTGGAACTGCCTGCATAGACCAAGTTGGCTTCGAATTCATTGAGATCCACCTGCCTTTGCCTCTCAAGTGCTAAGATTAAGGGAATGTTCCACCACTGCCTGGCAATGTCTGCTTTTGGTGTGTAAAGTTTTGGAGTTTTGTTTTTCTAAATTTATCCTAAAGCACTCTGAAATATGTAGGCTAAGACTTAGCTACAGACACAGTCTCCAGATAGCTCTTTAACAGTGCAAACATTCAGAAACAAATTCCTCCGAAAGTGGAGAATCAGTTAAGATAGCACATCATTAGTAGGCCACCACTATGGTCTGCATTGCCATACATGTACACTATCATAGTGTGAGAAGAACCTGGTATTCCCTTTATTAATATTGGCTGAATGATATTATTAGTATGTCAAATGTTCTTTCTGTTTCCCCCCCCCCCCCCATTATCAACCTGAACTACTTCTAGGATATAGAAAAAAATCCTTTGACTAGGAACTATAGGTGCCTAAATCTTTCCTGGGCAGGATCTACTGAATTACCTTCAAACACTCCTCTTTCCACAAGACTTCAGTTTGTTTGTTTGTTTGTTTTTGGAATTACAGTCTACATGTTGATGCTGGAATATTGAGCCAGTAGAAGATATTGGTGTTTTGTAGATTTTTGCCATATACTATTTCTACTTCTGATTAGATACTTTTGGATGTGCCATGTCTAGTCAGCATGGTTATTCTGAGGATTTGAGAGGAGGAAGAATAAGGATCTTATTTAACTCTGAAGTAGACATTTTAAATATAGTGCATTAGTTAGTGGGAGATTGCAAATTTATATTGTATGAAAAAAATAGTTCCTAAAAAAAAGAAGTATAAGTTGATAATTGAAGGATGAAATAACTCCTTGCCTGATGCTTCTTTCTTCATGTTAGTTGCTCTTCAAAAAATGGACTCAATGCTTTCGTCAGAGGCTGCCTGGGTATCCCAGTATAAAGACATCACTGATGTGGATGAAATGAAGGTTCCAGACTGTGCGGAAGTCTTTATGACTCTGCTTTTGGTTATAACTGGTAAGCACTGGCCTTTTAACATTTGATGCTAATTTAGAATTAAGTTTTTAAGCTGAGCATGGGGGTACACACTTGCAACCTAGCTTATGAGGTTAGAAGCAGTAGGATTGAGCTCAAGGCCAGTCTCAGCTCCAAAGCAAGTTTGAGGTCAGCCTGGGATATATGAGAACCTGTCTCAGAAAACCAACCAAACAATGAATGAACAAACAACAAGTAATTGCAGTGGGTTTGAGGCTGGCGAGATTGCTCAGCAGGTATGAGCACTTGCTACTCTTACAGAAGACCTGGTCAGCTCCCAGTTATAACCCGTGTGACTGCAGCTCTGGAGATCCACGGACCTCTCAGCTGCCTCAGGTACCTGGCATGCATGTACATAAAAATAAACTTTAAACAGTAGTATGTTTCACATGTACTTATTGTTTTTTAGTAGTTAATAAATAGCTGTACAGTAACTTAATGTTTTTACACTAATAAAAGTCTATGACAGAAGTCTCACTTTTGACTAAGCCAGGTGTGGTAGCACTTACCTTTAATCTCAACACTCTGGAAACAACAGCTGGAGGATTTGTGGCTTTGAGATCATCCTGGTGTATGAGTTCCAGGCCATCCAGACGTATAGTGAGATCTTGTTTCAAAATACTAAAATAACAATAAATATTAACAAATAATAGTAGTCATAATAGTCAGGTCACCTAGATATATTATGAGACTGTCTCAAAATAACAACAACAACAACTTAAGATGTAAATATTGGTATACATATGAAGGCAAAAAGTCCAGAAAAAAACCAAATAAAAATGTGTTAATTTTTAACTCATTATCATTCTTGTTACAGGTCTTCAAATTTCATTTTATTACTCTAATTTTACAGACTTTTTTTAGTTTATGTGTATGAGTGTGTGTCTGTGTGGATGTATGTACACCGTGTGCATGCCTGCTGCCTATGGAGGCCAGAAGAAGGTGTTGCAGCCCCTGAAACAGGAGTTGCAGGTGGTTGTGAGCTGCCATGTGGGTGCTGGGACCCAGCCTGCATATATACGTGCACCACATGCATGCCTAGTGCCTGTGTAATTCAGAAGACTGTGTTTGATTCCCCTAGAGATGGGAGTTACAGATGACTAGCTATCAGTGTGTGCTGAGAACTGAACCAGCGACCTCTCCAATAGCAGGCAATGCTCTTAACTTCGGAGCCGTTTCTCCAGCGCCCACTTATTATTTTTTAAGAGAAAGTCCTACTGCATTGACCAGCTGGCTTGAGCTCCTGTTCTGAAATGATTCTTCTACCTTGGCTTTCCAGGTAGTTGGGACTAGGTGCACACTACCATGTCTAGTGCAAACCTAAACTTCAAATATTATTCTCTTGGCACTGGTTTATCAGGACTTGAAGAAGAGAGTAGAATAATAAAGTAGTTTTAGAATTGAGGTAATGTAGAGTTTCTTCTGTGCAGTGTTATTCTGGCCAGAGGGTGGCCAGTGTCCCTTTGTCTCTATTGGTGTGGAGCATCTGTAGACTGCTAGCAGTGCAGGTGTCAGAAGATGTTCATTGCTGTCACCCCGGCCCTCTTTGCTTCCATCCTCCCCTGGCCGTCCATTCCCGGGCTTTATGGTAACCTGAAGAGGCTTCACTCTGACCCAGTATATAATTACATATTTTGACTGAAAGAAAAATATGAAACATTTTTTTTAAACATTTTTTAAAGGATAGCCAGACATGGTGCTGTATATACTTGATCCCAAATGTCAGGATTTTGGAGGTAGAGACTGGAGGATCAGGGTTCAAAGCCATTCATAACCACATAGGAAATTTGAGGCCAGCCTGGGCTATATGAGATCTGTCTCAAGCCCTCCTCACCTAACAAAGCTTCTTATTTTAAAACACAATTTGCATTTTTAGAAATGACATAATTTCTAGATGTGTACAATATACACATCTAGATCTCGGTATACTGTTGGATGAGTCCTGTCACGGTACACATGTGTAATTTCTTAAGAGTTACAAACGGTCAGTTGAGTTTTGTCATAAAGGCGGTAAAGCAGGGCTTTAGGGAAAACCGACTGTCCTCGGAAAGTCCCAAATCCTGTCAGGTATTTTGTGTACTTTCTCCACAGACAGGTACAAGAGTCTCCCCACAGCCTCCCGGAAGCTTCAGTTCCTAGAGTTACAGAAGGACCTAGTAGATGATTTCAGGATCCGGTTAACGCAGGTGATGAAGGAGGAGACCAGAGCGTCCCTGGGCTTTCGGTACTGTGCGATTCTCAATGCCGTGAACTATATCTCTGCAGTGCTGGCAGACTGGGCTGACAATGTTGTGAGTTAATGTGCTTTTATAGGAAATAATATATTAGTATCTTGATCTCCTTTAACCTTTGAAATGTTGACTCTGCTGCAAGCCAGAAATGTGTTAGACAGAAAGCGTAATGATGGCAAATGTAGGAGATGTGAGTGATGGTCTAAAACAGTTCAATAATACTAATAGTTTAATGACTTACTCTTAAGGGCCGGCTGTAGCTCAGTGGGAGCATCTGAATGTGAACCTGAGCAAGGTCTTGAATTTGATCCTCAGGACCATAAAATGAATAAAAGAAAAGAGACAAAGAAGAAAACAATCAGGCAGGCAGTGCAGCCTGTTTACCAGCGCGTGGGGACATGGGGATGTGGGGACGTGGATCAGGAGCCTCAGGATCATTCTTGTGACACAGTGTGTTCCAGGCTAGCCTGGGTTACATGAGATCCTACTTGACAAACAAGCAAATCAAAACACAAGGGAAGGAAGAAAAGAAATAAAGACACTCTTTCCCGAGTAGCTATATCGTGTGAACCATTTTTCTCTTCCAACTTTGTACTCTGGAAACAAGAGTAGGCTAAATGCCACCACAGAAAGCAATTATTTTACAATGATGTCAGAATCAGTATGTTTAGGTTGGTGGTGTAGCTCAGTGGTGGAGCCTGGTGGACAGTCCTAGATTCATTCCCAGCACTGAAAAGAAAAAAGAGGTTCATCCAGAATTTGACTTTTTAAAATGTATCTTCAAAACAGGACTGTCTTAGTTTCAGTTGTTGTGATAAAACACCGTGAACAAAAGCAACTTGTCATCCATGGAGTCAGGGCAGGAGTGATACAGAAGTCATGGGGAGGTGTTGCTTACTGGCTTGGTTCCTATGGCTTTCTCAGTCTGTTTTTAAAAAAAATACATGACAGGCTTGCCCACGCCCATCTGGTGGGTGCATTATGCATTATGATTGTGGGATTTTTTTTTTTAAGATTTTAAATTTTTATGTGTATGACTGTTTTACATACATTTAAATGTGTATACCACACATGTGCAGTGCCTGCAGAAGCTAAAAGATCTCCTAAAACTGGAGTTAAAGAGGGTTGTGAGCCACTGTGTGTGTGGGCACTGAACCTGGATTCTCTGAAAGAGCAGTAGGTGCCCTTACCTCCTGCACTCTGCTTTTTACCATACCCGTGTGTTGGTAGAACTTCTCTCCGCCGCAACTAACTTGATTATTTTTGAAGTGCATCTCACATATCATATTTAATGGTAAATATTTTAGTATACCTGTAAGAGACAAGAATTCTGAATTTGTATATATATGTATGCATGCGGGCATGTTTACACATAGAGACCAGAGGTTAATATTGTTTTTTTTTTTTTTCTTCTTCCCTTTCCAACTTCTTTTTTGAGGCAGTCTTTTGGTGAGCCTGGAGATTGTCTCTTTGGCTAGACTGGCAGGCTATTAAACCCTGGGGTTTCTCCCAGTGCTATAGTTATAGGTGTATGCTATCATGTTGGATCTTTATGTTTGTGTAACAGGGAGTTTACCCACTTATCCATTTCCCCAGCCCAAGAGCTACTTAAAAAATCAAAACAAGACAAAGCATAACCACAATTACATTGAAAAGAAGTAACGTCTTGTTTTTTGCAAAGTATATTTTAAAGTAAGTATGACTGGCAGTGGTGGTATACACCTGTAAATGTAACTACAGCACTCAAGGGCTGAGGTGGGATTCCCGTTGAGTTATCTAAGCTATCCTGCACTGTCACAGAAAACAAAGACAACAATTAAACACCCAAAGTTGGAGCTAATGATCACTAGACATCCTTTTTGTCCTTCAAGGATTCTACCTACCTTTGCCTTCTCCTTGAAGTATGTGTCCACTGTTGTTGTGGAGACACACCATGACCAAGGCAACTCTTTTAAGAGCAAGCATTTAATTGGGATTTGCTTTCTACAGTTTTAGAGACTTAGTTCATTATCATGAGAGGACCTGGCAGGATGCAGCAGCAGGCACTGGAACAATAACTGAGAGCTACATCCCGATCCACAGAAAGAGAGAGAGACACAGAGAGACAGAGAGAGTTAGAGAGAAACAGACAGATGGGCGTAGCATGGGCTTTGAAACTTCAAAGCCTACCCTAGTGACACACCTCTTCCAACAAAGCCACCTACTCTAATAACAAGTGCAGCCAAAACGAAGACTTAACTGGGTGGGGGATGGGAGTAGAGTTTAGTGGTAGTTGAGTACTTGCCTAGTGTGTGGGAGGAGGCTATAAGTCAATTCCCACCACCACGAAAAAAGAAAAAACAAGATTTACTCAAGATACGTGTGCATAATGTGCAAGATTAGAATCTGTTGCTGAGACGAGAGAGAGAGAGAGAGAGAGAGAGAGAGAGCAGAGAGAGAGAAGAGAGAAGTGAGCAAGGTAGACTGACTGTGACTGGGCTCTGGCTTTCATGGTGATGATTTTTCTTCACATCAAGGCCTCCATCCATCCTCACAGCGCTTCAGACTTTCAATGCTTCAGGTAAACATCATCAAAGTTCTGTTACCAGAGGCAGAGAAGAAAACTACGGCATCTCACACCTCTTTGTCTCTGATTATCTGTTGACAACTGTTTGTTGTTGGCCATGCCATGCCTGAAATGAGCAACCTCTCAGAATGTTGTTTTCCGCTGTCCGAGACAGAACTCCAGCTCTACTGTCATCAGTATGGGTGTCAGCGACAAGTCAGGGTTTGTGTAAATGAATGAACTGGGCATGCCTGCTCCACAGGTCATTTCTGGTTGCATTCTCAGGGATTCTGGTTCCTAGACATGTGGCCATAGGTGGCTCTGGGCTGACTACTGCAAACATGACATTTTAGTTCTCTGACTGTCAGAACTCTAGGTTTCTGACAGCCTTCAGTCTGTGTCTAGAAAAACTGAATACTTAAAGGAGCATAGTCACTAGCAGGAGAATACAGTATCACAAATAAAAACCTCTGCAGTGAGAAAAAAAGAGTCTGCCAAAGGAGGTGCACCCCTGGCGAGTGGGGGCATAGGCAAAGGGTGCCACTTTCAGGGCTAGCCGAGACTACATAGTACCACAGAAAACACTGCACACCAAGCACTTGGGAGGCTGAGGCAGGATGGCTATGAGTGCAAAGCTACACTGAACTACTCATTTGAGGCAGCAAGATCAGTCTCCAAACCAAACAAAACCCTCACACCCCAAAAAACCAAAGCAAAGCAACAAACTGCTCTGTGCAGACAGAGCTTCAAACACTCTGGATATGACTGGTGATGATAGAGCTGCAGCTTGGCAGGCAGCCTGGCAGCTCTTCATATGGTGGCGGAAGGACAAGTGGGCAAAGACAAAGGGAAACACATTTACAGGAAAAATGCACATATCGTTCCCAGCAACATTATGCAGAATAGATACAAAATGGAAACAATCCAAACAGGTCTCAGTAAAACCAGATAAATTATAGTATGGTCATATGATGTATGGGGGGCCAATAAAAAACATGAAGTACATACTTAGTACATGCTGTGACACTAAGTTAGAGGCGTTGGTCATGAAGAATAGAACTTTATATGGTTCCATTTACTTGAATGTCCATGATTGTGAATCCATAGATCAGTGGTTGCCTGGAGTTGGAAGAGCGGGGAGAAAATGGAGATGATGGACAATGGATGAGGGATTTTGTCAGCAGGAAGTAATGGCCATGATTGATGCACTGCTCTGAATTACTACACAACTACTGAATTGTAAAAAAATGATTTATACTGTGCATGTATATGTGTGTGTCACAGTGCACATGTTGAGGTCAGAGGACATCTTGCAGAACTTGGTTCTGCATTCCACCATGTAGGGTCCGAGCTGGTGACAAGTGCCTCTGTGCACTGAGCCATCATGCTGTCCTGAACTGCACGTTTTATTTTGGGGGAGAAGATCAAGGCTTTTTGACTTGTTTGACTTTGAGTCAGGGTCTCATGTAGCCCACACTGGCTTTGAACTCATGGTAATCTTCATGGTAAGCTCTTGAGTGTGGGAATGCAGATATCTGCCACCATGCCAAACTGTGTGTGTGTGGTGTTGTGGTGTTGTGTTGTGTGGTGTGCATGTACGTGCACATGAGCGTGTGCCTGTGTCATGGCATACATGTGGAAGCTAGACTTGTTTGCTTACACTATGTGGTCCTGGGGATTGAACTCAGGTCATCAGCTTAGCAGCAAGTACCTACCCATTTAGCCATCTCACTGGCCCTGAGCTGCACACTTAAATAAGGAAATTGGATGATATAGAGGTTCTATTCTGAGATGTCCAGAATTGTGTCAATAAATGTAATAACAGATGCTTGTTTGCAGTTCTTTCTGCAGCTACAGCAGGCAGCACTGGAGGTCTTCGCAGAGAACAAGGTCCTCAGTAAACTGCAGCTGGGACAGCTGGCCTCCATGGAGAGCTCAGTCTTCGATGACATGATCAATCTCTTAGAGCGTTTAAAACTTGATATGTTGACTCGCCAAGTAGACCATGTTTTCAGAGACGTGAAAGATGCTGCAAAGTTGTACAAGAAAGAAAGGTGTGTCTTTACTCCCGTTAGTCTGAATCAGAGGCGCTGTTTCCACTCCCAGTTTTGGCTTCTGTAAAATCCCCGCTCCAAGTCTTGGAGATGGAATTTGGGGTTTTGTGTATGGTAGCTCCAAGCATTGGTTTTGATGGGATCTTTCTAGAACCTATTCTTTTGAAGAATTCACTCAGAATAAACAAGTTGTGGTGTGGACCTCTTAGAGAGGTGACGTATGACTTGGAGCTTACTAGTCTGCTTGTCACTCATTTTACAAAGGAAAGTGCCCTGTGGTTTGTGCCTGTCATGCTTGCATTTCACAACTCTCCTGCCTCTGTACCCTAGCATGGCACCTCCACAGAATACTGCAATCAATGTGAAAGCAGTGTTAGTTTGTATATGAAAATCAGAGCATAAGATTAACTGGTATCTTTTGAATTCTAAAGATAAACTTTAGTTTTTAACTTTATAGTAATTGAATTTAGGGTATTTTTCAAGAAATATTATGCGGGCTTGGTGGCGCACGCCTTTAAATCCTAAGCACATTGTAGGAGCAGAGGCAGGCGGATTCTTGAGTTGCTCGAGGCCAGCCTGGTCTACAGAGTGAGTTCCAGGACAGCCCGAGCTACACAGAGAAACCCTGTCTCGAAAAACCAAAAAAAAAAAAAAAAAAAAAAAAAAAGAAATATTAATTAAAAGCTAAAAAATAAATATAGAGACATTTATTTCTGGTAGAGCTTTTAATATTAGACATCACTTTTTTTTTAAACTCCAGAATTACCCCAGGACAGTACATTTCCTCAAATTTAAAATAATTTGTTGAAACCTTAAGGATACAAAGTGGCAAGGGTCACTCTGTGAGGGTCATTTGCTTTTCCAGATGGCTGTCCCTGCCGTCTCAGTCTGAACAGGCGGTGATGTCCCTCTCCAGCTCAGCCTGCCCGCTCTTGCTGACCTTACGGGACCGGCTGCTTCAGCTGGAGCAGCAGCTGTGTTTCTCCTTGTTCAGAATGTTCTGGCAAATGCTCGTAGAGAAGCTGGATCTGTACATCTATCAGGAAGTAAGTCAGGGGAGGCCGGGGCTGTGCTGAGGGCGGCAGCCAGTGCATGGATTGCTCTTTGTTTCAGATAATCCTTGCTAATCACTTCAACGAAGGAGGAGCAGCCCAGCTGCAGTTTGATATGACGAGGAACCTCTTCCCTTTGTTTTCTCACTATTGCAAGAGACCGGAAAACTATTTTAAACAGTAAGTCCAGTGTCCAACGTAAGGATTGGTGTATCTAAACGCTAGAGGCGTAGGCTTCTTCTTTAACAGTTTCAGAGTTTCGTTGATATATTTTGCAATAGCATCAATTAAAATCTGGAGTTAGAGATGCTCAACAGGTAAGAGCTCTGATGCTCTTGCAGAGGACTGAGGTTTGCTTCCAGCACCCACATGGTCTGGCTCACATCCATCCTTAGCTCCAGTTCTGGGCTATCTTACACATTCTTCTGGCCTCCATCAGGCACACACAATGGTGCACAGACATGAATGCAGGCAAAACATACACATAAAATTTAAAACTCTAAAAAGCAACAAATAAGTGAAACCTTAAAACATTTATTGCATGCCTATTATATTTTCAAAACACAATCGGGAAACCACAATAATGCGTGTGGTACACACCCACAGAACGCTGACAGAACTGAGTATACACTACATGTTGGACTTGCTCCCTGGCAGTTGGTTCAATGCTATTTGCTTATTACTGGGAGAGGAAATAGAAAATGGTACAGTATGAATCGCCACCTGCAGAAAATAAGGAATCATTTCCTTATTTAAATAACTTAGGTTAAGTGCCGAACAATAGCCCAGACCAGTCAAAAATCAGTTGTCTTACAAATTTAATACTAATTTTAGCTCTAAGTATAGTTATAAACACAAGAACAGTTACTAGGAATCTAGTAAAAAGAATTTTATTTAAAATTTACATTATGTATAGGGTTTGTGAAATTTAGAAACATTCCTATAGATCATAAAATGGTTATGCTTCCAGGAAACAATCATAAAATGGTTGTTTCTGGTTTGCTTTTTTGTTTTGTTTTGTTTTGTTTTGTTTGTTTTTGTTTTTTGAGACAAGGTTTCTCTGTGTAGCCCTGGCTGTCCTGGAACTCACTCTGTAGACCAGGCTGGCCTCGAACTCTGGTTTGCTTTTCTTTTTTTGAAATGGGTTTCATGTGTCCCAGCTTGGCCTTGAACCCAGTATACAGTAGCAGAGGGTGACCCTGAGCTGTTGATCCTCCTGCCTGTGTCTTCTGAGTGCTGTGTTTACTGGTGCTCACCCCCACCCTCCAAAGCCCCTCCCGTGCTTCATTCCTGGTAGGCAGGTACCCTACCTAGTACCTTAAATCTCCAGCCCCCTTTTGCTTTTATTATTATTTAAAAATTCTAATTTTGTTTTCATATGTGAGGCGTGGAGGCCAGATGAGAACTTGTGGGAAGTGGTTCTCTCCAGCCACGTGGATGCCAAGGGTTGAACTCAGGTTACTAAGCTTGCAGCAGGCAGCCTCAGCCCACACCATCATACCAGCCTTCCCGTTTCTGGTCAGTTTCTGAGACAGTCTCGCTATGTAGCCTTGGCTGGCCTGGAGCTCACAGTGTGCACCAGGCTAGCCTGGAGCTCATAGCAGTCCTGTCTTGGCGTCCAGAGTGCTGGGATTACATGTGCATCCCTGTCCCCAGCCTCTTTATGGTTTGGTTGGCCCTGCTGTTTCGCCTTTTCTGCCGCCTTCATTTTCATTCTTTCACTTTTCCCCCGCAAGTCTAATTCTATCTGAAATCATAGCTCCATTTGATAATGTGTTAGCATGAGTGTGCTGAGGCAAATCCTAATGCGGTATCAAGGACAATCCTTAATGATGTGTTAACCCTGTGCCCCTGCATACGTAACGAGCCAAACAGTCTACAGTCGTTAACAGCTGACTCTTTGGGTAGACTTTCCACAGGTCACTGTGGTCCAAAAGACGATCTCTTTCTTGCTTTCCTAAACAGTGTAAAAGAAGCCTGCATCATTCTGAATTTGAACATTGGTTCTGCATTACTCCTGAAGGATGTCCTGCAGTCAGCTTCCGAGCACATTCCTGCCACAGCAGCCTTAAATGAAGTTGGAGTTTATAAACTGGCTCAGCAAGACGTTGAGATTCTGCTGAACTTGAGGACAAACTGGCCTAACACTGGAAAATAGTGTGCCTTTGAGAAAAGGGCTGTTTAACAGAGACAGCAGTTGGATTGAAGTTGTCTGATAAACGGACAAATGAAAACTTGACAGAATCTTTTCTTGTCTTGAGTATGATATCACTAAAACAATGACCGTCCTCCTCCTCCTCGTCCTCCTGTTCTAAGAAAACAAAGAATGAAACCTCAGCTATGAGAAGCAGAGTAATTGTATTGCAAATAGGAATGCAGACGTCTGAAGACAGAGTAAGAGCAAAGGTCAGCCATACCTGACCTCCACTTTCCTAGTCAGGGGAGCTGTTGCCCGAAGCTGGATGCAGCAATTCGCTGTAGAAATACTTACCGGTGCAAGGTGGTAGCTGAGGTTCCTGTGGGAATTCAGTGTTCATGTAAGAAATACACTCTGACTGGAAGCAGTGGAAGACACCTATAATCCCAGCACTCTGAAGGCTGAGGCAGGAGGATCACTGTGGGTTTAGGATTCTCCTGGGTAACATAGTGAGATCCTGTCTGTTTCACCAGAAAATAACCAGATCAAACCAAAACAAAAACCTAAACCAGCAATACAACATTTTTATGAGATGGTGGTTAAGCTATGGTCGTTTCTCTCTCTCTCTCTTCTCTCTCTCTCTCTCTCTCTCTCTCTCTCTCTCTCTCTCTCTCTCTCCTCCCTCCTTCCTCTGTGTTGTGTGTGTGAGTGTGTGTGTGTAGATCAGAAGTCTACCTTGGGTATAGTTCCTCAAGATGTTCCCCGTATTTTGGAGACAAGCTTTCCCATCTGAACTTTGGACAAGTCCCAGGGTTTCTTCTGTTTCTGGCTCTCCTAGACAGGTATTTCAAGTGTACCATCATGTTAGATTTTTTTCCCAAAGGTTTTAGGGAGTGAATTCTTTAGGCTTACTTGTCAATGTCAAGTACTTTACCACTAAGCAACTCCCCAGCCCTTCCTGGTTCCACTTCTTGCGACAGTGACCATCTTCTTTTTCTCTAAAACACTTTAGAGGCCAGATACTGCCTTAGTCATTTGCCTGTGGTAATGATTACACAGCTGATGAGATAAAAATCCTTTGTGTATGTGTGTGTCTAGGTGTGTATCTGAGTACGTGCAAGTGCAGGCCAGAGGTTAATGTTGGGTGTCTTCTCTGTTGCTTTCCACCTTTCTTTTTGAGACAAGGTCTCAGTAAGCCTGGAGCTCATTGATTTAACTAGACTGTGTAGCCAGTGAGCTCAGGGATCTACCTGCTTTCCCCAGTGACAGGATTACAGACAGATGTGACTATGCCCAGCCTTTACATGGGGCTTAGGATTTGAACTCAGGTCCTTGTCAGCTGAGCCATCTCCCTGACCAGAGACCAAAAAAAAAAATCTTAAAATTTGTTTTCCCTTTTCATATTTTCTCGGTCTTGCGATATGTGAAGTGATAGGTTTTGTGTGTGTGGTCAGACTCAGATCAGACTCGGAGCCGTGCTCATGCAAGGAAGGGCTCCACCCCCATCCTCAGCCCAGACAGTGACTCCTTCATTAATCCTCAGAGACTAAAGTTTTTACACAAACTCAGCTTAGCTGGAAGATTTCTACACCTATAAAGTTTTATGTTTTTTCTTCTGACATGGCAGTAGTTTAGGAGTTTCAGTGTTGTCATATCTCAGTCTAAAACTGTCGGGCTGGAGGCTAGAGGGTGGAGGCTGGAGAGGTGGCTCAGCTGTTAGACTGTTCTTCCAGAGGTTTACGAGTGAGAAAAGAATGAAGCCGCCTCTGGAACTTCCTCTCTCTCCATCATCACCCCTCCCCTTCCCAGGTTGAGCCTTCTCTGCCTTCACTTCCTAATTGCAGAAAGTTAAAGGGAATGAAACATTCCACTCAAAGGGTAGTGGAGGTGGGGAGCGGAGAGATGGCTCAGCAGTAAAGTACTTGCGTGCAAGTGTGAGGAGCTGAGTTTGAATCCCCAGAACACATCTAAAGCTGCCTAGCCTGGGCTACACTGCAGCTGCAAACAATAGAGACAAAATGGGAGATGAAAACTGATCCCTGAGACTGTTCTGGGTGCCACAAATGTGCATGGCACATACACACACACATGTCAGGCAGTGGTGGCAGGTGGATTTCTGAGTTTGAGGCCAGCCTGGTCTACAGAGTGAGTTCCAGGACAGCCAGGGCTACACAGAGAAACCCTGTCTTGAAAAACAAAAAACAAAACAACAACAACAAAAAAAAAAGAGAGAGAGAGAGAGAGAGAGAGAGAGAGGAGAGGAGAGAGAGAGAGAGAGAGAGAAGAGAAGGGTAGTGGTACACTAAATGCAATGGTATTAATACTTCAAAATCATACCATGTCATTAAAATATTGAAAAGCTTATACTTCTTTGATCATCATTCAAAACTTCATGTGCAGTACACAGACCGAAGGTTTTCAGGGCTGAAAAAGTGAGAAGTATAAGAAATGAAAATTTACAAAGTAGAATTATTTTCAGCTAGAGAAAGTTCTGGAGTGGCTTACTCCGTGTATATGTCCCACAGACCTTTATACCGCACCAGTGATACGCGGCTTCTGCTAGAGATGCTCCTTATCTCAATGACAGATATGATGTGATGTTGTCCATAAAGATCAGAAGGCTTCTGTTAACTCTGATTCTCCGCTGCTCCAATAGAGAGATTAAAGACTCTTGTTTTTCTGCGAATAGTTGGGATTCATTCTTACACG
Source organism: Mastomys natalensis (assembly GCA_021653895.1). NCBI lineage: Eukaryota > Metazoa > Chordata > Mammalia > Rodentia > Muridae > Mastomys > Mastomys natalensis. Next base: position 103,920 of record JAJTUV010000363.1, on the reverse strand, counting down.
AAATTAAACTGTCAAAAGTACAAATAGTTCCTTAGGAGTTAAATGCCTGTGTTGAAGGTGCTGTTCCAGGCAGCATGGTTCAGGGCTTGGGTCCATGAAACGTAACAGTACAGCAGAGAATGCTTAAGGAACTGGACGTAGCGGTGTTCTACCTCCTGTTACTGAATGTCAGTCTGGAGATGCTCGGTGGGAGAAGTGGGATGGAGGGCGAGGCGCACAGACTCCTGCGATTCCTCGGAGAGTTCTGATATGTCCTTCTGGGCATTAGATCTAAACTGGCTCCTGGCAGACCTGTGAGACAGCAAAAAGGAACCGACGCCAGGGCGGTGGCTGCTTCCCCCATTCTCTCTTTTTTCTTTTTCTTTTCTTTTCTTTTTTCGAGACAGGGTTTCTCTGTATAGACCTGGCTGTCCTAGAATTCAATATGTAGGCCAAGCTAGCCTCGAACTCAGAAATCCGCCTCCGCCTCTCAAGTGCTGGGATTAAAGGCGTGCGCCACCACTGCTTGGCTTTTTTTTTTTTTTTTTTTTTTTTTTCCTCCCATTCTCACAGATAACGATAATTACCCCCACTCTCTGAGTTACCTCATTAGGCAGCGCTTTCATTGGAGCACATTGTGACGAGATACTATTGGTCTAGGATTTAGAGGCTTGGGATTGGTTCAAACCTTGTATATTAAGTTTATGGGCTGGGCAATAAACTCAGATCTGCACCCTGATGCTGGTCTTTGGAGTCCATTCCCGGATACATCACATGACTCTGTTGCCTCTCACCTTCTATCCTTGGTCCTGTTGCCATATGGACCTCGGCATTTTTTAAAAAGCTCTACAGATGATGTAATTTGCAGATAGATATGGAAAGATAGACAGAGGGGGCTGGCACGATTCAGGGAAGAAGCTGCCTAGCTAAGACACGGGCACCAGAAGCAGAGTCTTAAGACAAATGCAGTTTTCTGACAAGGCAACATGTCTACTTACAACATAGAAGCAGTGCTCTGGATCTTCTGTTATATGATTCTAATAATGTGACAGTTATGGGGGAAGTCAGACAAGATGGAGAGGCTTAGATGGTAGTACAATCGTCATTGCATTTTATTCTCAGAAGATAGTTCCATGACTGCATTTGAAAATCATTCATTTTTAAGTTATTGTTTCGAAAAAAATGAAAGGATATCAGGGCAGGAGAGCTGGCTCAGCATTTAATAGCACTTGTTTTTGTAAAGGACTTGAGTTCTATTCCCAGCACCCACCTCACATGGCTCACAACAGCCTGTAACTCCAGTACCAAGGGATCTAATGCCCTCCAATGGCTTCTTTTGGCATTTGTATACTTAGCCAGACATACACATACATAACAAACCTAAATAAAAGGATAATGGACTCACCACCAACTTTAACAATAAGATTATGACTGGTAGTTTCAATATGCTTGGCCAGGGAGTGGCACTATTAGGAGGTGTGGCCTTGTTGGAGTAGGTGTGGCCTTGTTAGAGGAAGTGTGTCACTGTGGCGTGGGCTCTAGGACCCTCATCCTAGCTGCTTTCAGAACAAGAGGTGGAACTCTCAGTCCTCCATCCCCATATCTGCCTGGATGCTGCCATGCTCCTGTCTTGATAATGGACTGATCCTCTGAACTGTAAGCCAGCCCCAGTTAAATGTTGTCCTTTATAAGAGTTGCCTTGGTCATGGTGTCTGTTCACAGCAGTAAATCCTAACTAAGACAGTGATGAAACTTATTTGACTATAGTCTCATCTATTTGCCTTTCTCTGCATATATACTTATTTTAGGTTTGTTTTTTTTTTTCAAGACAGGGTTTCTCTGTGTATCCCTGGCTGCCCTGGAACTCATTATGTTGACTAAGTCGGCCTTTAACTTAGAGATCTACTCTACTTCTCAAGTGCTGGGATTAAAGGTGTGCACCACCACACTTGGTATCTCTGTGTATATTTTAAGAAAAATCACACTGATGATTTTGATGAATAAAGTGTATATTTCTGCCCATCTCCCAGATGATTTTAGTCCTCCTCAAGTTGACAGCTTGAATTAACCACCATAAGGACTGTTTTTCATATTACCACAGTACTGTTTGGGAAAACTGCTAATTAAGGTCGAAGTCCACCATTGACCAGATAGCCTCTAGGCTTGGTGCGTAATGGAAGACTCCCTTTATTAGCAGGGCTTCTCTTTCTCTGACCTTGTCTGGGGAATTCAAAACCCCACATTTGCTTCTACCTGAGGAATGTCATGAAGCCTAATTTAGATTACAGGATTAACTTTCTTTCTCCTGATAAGAACCTGTTCAGCTAGCACCTGAAATGGTTCCTGTAATGCTTCCTCATGCTAATGAGGCATTTTGGTACCCTAAGCCTTCAGCCAATGACCTTTGTGCATCCTGAATATTCCTACCTTCAGTCTCCAGAAATTATATAAATCTTGAGTCATCCCAAGTAAAGTTGATTTGATTCACAGCAGCTGGTCCAGGTGTGAGTTATTCACTGTACATACTTCACAGGGCTTGTGAAACCCGTTTGTTGTCTCTGCTCCCTTTGCCCACATGTAACATATCGGCCTACAATCTACAGAGCCTATTGCAGTCACAATACATTTCATAGCTCCAAAAAATTGTTTTTAATATCTTTATGTAGGTGGGTAGTATTCAAGTTTCCAATGGTCTACAAATAGCATTCTGAATATCATTTAAGGCTAGTTATGCCTATAATGCCAGCACTGGACTGGGTAAGTGGAGGTAGAAGGATCAGGAGTTTAAGACCAGCCTTAGCTACCTAGGGAGTTCTAGGGCAGCCTGGGATATGAAACCTTGTCTTTAAAAACCAACAAACCACAGATGGTCTGCTGCCTAGTTTTATGTCAACTTGATACAAGCTAAAGTCATCCGATGGGAGGGAACCTCTAAAGTGGAAACTTCTAATTTCTTTGGAAAGTTAGTTTTCCAAATAGTGTTTTGTTGGGACACACAGGATGTCTTGCTACAGCAGACACAGGAAAGAAGGTTTTCCTGAAGCAGACACAGGTGAAAGGATGGTTGATGGAGTATAAATATGAAGACACCCCCCCACCCCCATCCCCAGACAGTGGGGACAGGCCTTGAGCATTGGTTTGCTTTGCTCTGCCTTGCTATTCTTCAATAACAACATACATGTATTGGTTCTCCTTACGTAGTGTTGTTGAGCTCAACTTGTGGTAATGCTTCCAGAGAGAAACTCACCCAAGAACTGCTTGTGAAGTTCCTGTGGCAGTTTGCTACTTCTGCGTCCTTGCCTCAGGCTGATTGGCAAGCCTGGTGACTTCTTCAGGATAGAACTACAGCTGCCTGGGGTCTGCCTGCCCAGAGGACTGGTCTGCAGCTGCTGAGTCATATTTGGTGTTTGCTATGGGACTGAACTACTGCCAAAGATCAACCTTTCCCACAAAGAACTATTGCTGAACAGATCCACTTCCCCCCTATCCTAATAACTTTTCTCTTCCACCACCTCTGATGGGGTAGGCTAGAGGAGAGGTTGAACCCTTATTAAAAGTAGGTTGAAAAAAATTTATGCCTACAAACCTCAATTGAGAAAACACCTCCATAATATTGGGTTGGTGGTCCTGGGATTAACATTAGCTTTCTTTCTAAATTATAGACTCCTTGGAATTGAAAAATTGGTTGCTTATCTGGCCAAGGTTGGCTTAGTTCTTATTCTTTTTTATCTTCCCAGCATTCCCATGACATCTGTACTATTGTCTCCATTTTCCAGGGGAAGAGAGTTGTAGGAAGCGGTTCTCCCCGTTGTCAGGATGACGCTTGGCATGTAGCCAGCTAACTTGAGTAGGCGCTGTGGCTCATTATAGAGAAAAGGTTCGCGCTTCCAGGTGTGGCTACCCATTAGCCCAACTCGAATCACATGGAGCAGCCAATTAAGGCAATGCATATAAGGCGGCTGGGGCGGTAGCCAGGAGGAGAGAGGATTTGAAGGAGGATTGAAGGGGCATAAGAGGAAGAAGGTAGGAAGAGCAAGCTGCTGTAACAAGGAACCTGAATAAACCGCTTTAAGAAGAACACGGTTGTCGCTGCCTTTATTTTCCGCTGGTCGAGCAGAGGGCAAGCTACAGAGAGTGATGTTCAGTCTTGCCTCAAGCACTCATCTGGAGCTAGACAGTCCCCAGACTCTGCCACCCACTGAGCTACAGGCACGGAGAGGCCATGTTTGGTTTGGGGGTTGGGGTGTGAGGGTGCCCACAAAGTCAATGGACAGCAGCAGGGCTCCAATGGTGTGGGGGCAGGGAATGGAGAGCGTGGTGAGAACACGGTATGGGGAGCAAAGCAGCAGGCTGGGGCCCCTTTGCTCAGGAAGAGGTCGACAGAAAGCCAGAGGAGGCAAGACCTTTATTACTTGATCAGACAAAGAGGAAGAAGCTAAGGAATTGGCTCAGAAACTCCATGATCTGATTTTCTTTCTTTTCCTAAATACTCTATGGTCAGAGACTCCAGGTTACCCACAGTATCCTGGTAGCTCATCTCAGCCTCCTCAGTTCAGTTACATGAAGCACCTCATCTCCTCATCCAACTTTCTCTACAGTCCCTTTCTCTACCCACCCCCACCTCCAGTCCCCACAATGCTCTTCCAGGGTCTTGCTCAGTACACAAACATGGATGTGGTGGGCAGCCTTTGAGGACACATGTGCTGTGTGGCGGATGTCAACCCTTTCACGGACTGAGAGTGGGCTTGCTTGATACCTGTCCCTGCCTTCTGCACTCCCCTCAGTACCTGTTTATCTGATGATGTGGTTTTGAGAGATAGGAACACTGAATTCGGTTGATTAAAAAAAGGAGAATGCTTGCAGGTGTGAGGTCCTGACTAGCGTTCTCCGGGTGGTCTCCTTGCAGGGATGGCTCTGGCTACGGCAGGAAGTCTCGGTTGATGGACCCGGAGCCTCAGCATGTTTGCTGTTCAAGTACACCAGAGTTGCTTAAACATTCCACTTTCAACAAGTTTCCTGTGCGACCTCGGTCTGACATTTACTTTCTTTACAGAAAGAAATCAATTTAAAAACAGTTCTTTGAAGAACTGTGCGGCGGCGCACACCTGTATACCTAACTTTTGGAGGTGGAGGCAGAAGAATTAGGAGTTTACGGACATCCTTGGCTGCATAGGGAGGTCAGGGCCAGACTGAGACACAGGACCTGCCTCAGAAAACCAAAGCAAAACATTTCAGTGTTCATTAACAATGAAAGCAAACTTCTGTATTGATGCATATGTGTATGCTTGGTAATTTTACTTAAGAAATTAAATGCCAGCTGAATACTTGCTATTGCAAGACACAGTACCTTCTATATTTTTCAGAGTTGGCTGGTATTTTGATTTTATAATCGTCAAAACTGAGAATGCTACTTTACCAAAAAAACAACCAACCAACCAACCAACAACCAAACAAACAAAAACCCCACATAATACAAAACAGCTGAAGTATGTTTCAGGCCATTCCAGTAATTGTTGGAAATTCTTTTTGCCTTGAGTCAAAAAATTCGCTTACCAATTTTATTTTATTTTTATGAAATTTAAGGCAACAAATCAAACGTTTGAGACTAGGACATAGCTCAATAGTGTAGCACTTGCCCAACCTGTCAAGACACTAAGTTAGATCCCCAGCCCCGCAGTAACAGCATCCAACAAATCTAAACAAAATCAAAAGACTATTTAAAAGAGCAGTGTGAGTTGATCAGTGACTGAGGTCTAGTTTGATAGAATCTGTAGATATAATCCCAGCACCAATGAACAAAACATCAAGCCATCATTTATAGCAGGATGTGAATGTGTACACCTGTAAGGAGTGTACACGCTTACACTGGAGGGAAGGGGCACACCAGTAAAATAAATGAATCAATGTATAAATTAATGAGTTCTTTGACTCTAATCTAATACACAGGTTTGACACATTGAGGAATGACAGCAGGAAAACATTAAAAGTCTTTGTTTTCCATAATTAACCCATTTAATTTCTATATAATAAGCAAATTTATATATGCAGTAAAACACTGCAATTCATTACATATAAGTCTGGAATCTGAGCTTTGATTTGAGACAGCATTTGCTGGCACTTTAGGATGTGCTTCATAGGAAGTTCAGAGTGTGCCTGTCATGTGTTCAGAGCCAAGGCTGCAGTGAAGTCGGGTGATACAGCACTGCCAGAGACACCGATTCATTGAGTAATTCTGAAAATTTTTGCTGTTGTAGGCTTAGAAACTCTACTGTTGCCAAATGTTTTGAGATCACCACATTCTATTATTAACCTGGGCTCAGGATCTATAGTGGAGAAGCTGTGACCTGGACTTCTAGAAGATTGTTATCAGGAGACAGAGAAGATCTTTCAGTTATCTTTTTAAAATAAATCAGAAGATGTAAGTAAGGTGTCTGAAAGTCCCTATAAGTCAGTTAAAAAATCTGAATTATATGCAATAATCATGGTGGTGTCAGATTTTCAAGAGTCTCTTAATATAGTAACTGACTCTCAATATGCAGAAAGGGTTGTTTTACACACAGAGACTGCTGAACTTATTCAGGATGATTCTGAATTGACCTCACTATTTATTCAACTACAACAAATGATCAGAAATAGGAGTTACCCACTGTATATAAACACACATAAGATCCCATACAGGTCTGCTAGGCCCTATGGCACAAGGTAATAATGAAATCGACCAGCTATGGATAGGAAGAGTATTAGAGGCTTCAGAATTCCATAAAAAACACCAGGTTAACAGCAAAGGTTTAAAAAAGAATTTTCTATCACTTGGCAACAAACCAAGAAAATTGTAAGGCAATGTCCTACTTGCTCATTATATCACTAATACAAATTAAAATGGACAATGGTCTGGCATATATCTCTAATAAGATGAAGTTTTTTACATATTATAATATAAAACATGTTACAGTCATATCACACAATCCTACAGGACAAGCAATTGTAGAGAGATCGAATAGAACTCTAAAGGAGATGCTTAATAGGCAAAAGGGATCAACAAGAACCCCCCAAAATAGATTAATTACATAGTGCTTTATTAACCTTAAATTTTTAAAATGCTAATGAACAAAACACCACAGCTGCTGAAAGACATTGGATGGAGGAAAAAACTGTTGAACTAAACCAACCTGTTTATTTTAAGGATATTCTGAAGTCAGAATGGAAAGAGGGAAATGTGTTATGCTGGGGAAGGGGTTATGCCTATGTTTCCACAGGAAAAGAAAAGCTGGGGTTCCTTCCAAGTTGATAAAAATCAGACATGACAAAGGGAGACCTCCTGAAGACCTTGGCAACACAGAAGAAGAAAAGGGAGACTAACACAACCAAACAAACAGGTGATGTATATGCGGTGATGTTTATGTCTTTTATATGGAAACAGCTCTGGAACGGCTGAGACGAAAATGTCTATACACAGCCAATAACACTTATTGGATACTAATTTCTCATGACTTATTATTACATGCCATCCTATACAAGGGCATGTATACAAAGTTATATTACAGTTTGATTATATGATCAAACTAACCTAAAGAAAGGTTTCTTTATTGATCTTCATTGACCAGTCTGTGACCCTGCACACCCCATGTGAATGTCTTTACACACTCCAGGACGCTGAGATTGGGGATCTCCCATTCCAGCTTCCTGCTGGACTCTGCTTCATCTACATCTCAACTGCTTCTTTTAAATACTTGCTTCCGGAACCAGAACAGCTAGCGCAAGTCTAGCCTTTCAGACTGTCACAGTCAGGGTGTCAGCTAAACAATAAACTTTCTCAGCATAAACAAATGACTGCAAAACAAATGATTCCAGCTAGCTCTCCTTTAACTAAACCAATTTTCCTACTTCCCTTTGGGCCCCAGATGGGAATTCTTCACCCCAATTCAGCTGAAAACAGACAAAAAAGATCATCATCCCAGTTCCTTATGTTAGGGTGGATGGTTCCGGTTACTTTAAAAATTTATATATATATAATTTTGTTATATATATATATAATTATATATAATATATAATATATGTTGTCATTTAAAGGATATTTTACAAATGTAGCTTTGGACAGGGAGGGAACTAGAGAGCTTAAACTCAGGGATTTCTACCTTTCCTGTCCTCTTCTCTATCTTTCCTTCTTAGGTAAAAGGGGGTTAGAAAGAAAGGGGGAATATAGTAATAGAGGAATCATAGAACTAGACAAATAGGGATAGGTTAGCGGATTTACTCTTAAGCAAAACATTACAAAGGTATATCTTACATTGGTAGAAATCTTCATAATTGATACAAAGTTGAAGTCATAATTTCTTACAGTGGTACAGAATTTATTTTGTACAAACTTAAAGTTTTCATTGGTATGAATTTCTTATTGATATAAAATTGGGATTAATATTGTTACGATCATATAGGCATTGTGCCTATATAACACCTTTAAGAATTTAAGGCTTAGAGGCTGGAGAGATGGCTCAGCTGTTAAAGGCTAGGCTCACAACCAAAAATATAAGAATACAAGGCTTAGACCCAGTCCTTCTATGCCTGCTATTATAAACTGTTCTTAGATGATTAAGCAATGTAAGTTAAGGGCCTAACAGCAAATTCATGGCTCTGAGTTTATTGTTAGGGTGTTTTCTAGATTTAAATTAGAAATAGCTTAGAGTAATTATCGGACAACAGTCCAGACTGCTTTACATAGTTGGTTTTCAAAAACGTCAAAAGTCCACAGAATTAACGGTACAGACTTTTTTTTTTTTTATTAAAGATCATTTGATTAGAGACCTATCAGCTCCTGACAGCTTCCCATTATTGGATTTTAAGAAGAAATTGAGCATCTTTGGAGTTACTCCAGTAGTGGTGAGACAGCCACTAGGCAAGAATTGCCTCATTTCATCTGCAGACAATACTGTCCAGCAATAGGACACACTATGTGGAATAGTCAACTGATAATCTCTGCCTAGACAGGGAAATCAGCCCTTAAAAATTCTACATACTGGGTCTTTCAGATGATCCTGGGCCAGAAGGCTGAAGACCAGATGCTCCAACATTTTGAAGTATAGGGACTGTCCAGGTGTTCAGCGGTCTATATATATTGGGTAAATTTTAGAAGCCATGCTTTGTGCTTCCCATATTTTCAGTTAATTCAGTCATTCTAGATTAGTAAGACTTATAGCCAACCCAGGCTATTTATTCTGAGATAACAGATTTGGGAGGATGGTTTTCAGGTGACATTCATTCTAAAGCCAAGATATAGTCAGGTGAAGAGCTAAAGTCTTTTAGTTAGGATAGACGACAGAGGTTCTATTTAGTTGGCATAATAATGGCCTGGGTGTTATGTCTATCTTTCACTTTGTAAATCGCAAAATGGTAATAGTTGTGCTCAATTTATATCTGAGATAAAATAGTCTTTTAATTGGACAGAAGGGGGAAGTGTTGTGGATAGCCCTGGTTTTGTATTTTGATGCTAATTCTGCTTTCCTGGGAGGGGCTGCAGATGAGGAGTAAATCAGTACACAGGTGACTTGTGAACCTTCTGCCCACCTTAATTTATAGAATAAAGGCTAGAGCAGGTGATTGGGCAGTAGAAGGGGAGGTGGAACAAAGAGTTTTGGGGAGAGAGGAGGAGGACCACGAGGAAGAAGGTGGAAGAACAATGGAGGAGAAGCAATATGCCTGGAAAACCCACAAGTTATAAGAGATCTCATGGATGTGGAATAGAGTACTGTAGTAGTAATTCTGCCCAATCTAGGCATGCAGCTTGTATTTATAATATTTGAGTTGTGTTTTTATTGATCGGGCCTTCTTGGGTTGGAGTTTTATTGCAACACATGTGATATGAGTATTTTGCCTACATGCATATCTATGTACCATGTGCACTCTAGTGCCCATAGAGGCCAGATGAGGGCTTTGGAGGTCCTGAAACTGGAGTTACAGACAGTTGTGATCCACAATGTGGGTGCTGGAAGTCAAATGCAGGTCCTCTGGAGGAGCAGCCAGTGCCTTTAAATGCTGAGCCATATCTCTGGCTCCCTTTGACAGTCATATTGATAGAGCATCACAGAGTGTGATGGAATACAGATTGCTACGAGAGTTATTGTCTATTGTTAAAGAACTAAACTCTAGACTGGTACTCTGTTCCTTGAGTAACCTCTGAAATCCGTGCTCTTATCCTTCCCCCAAAAGTTGGGCTAGAACAAACATCTCAAGAAAAGGAGGAAGGGGCTGGAGAGACAGCTCTGAGAGATGATCTTGGAGAGGACTCAAGTTTGGTTCCCAGCCCTCATTTAGGCAGCTCACAGCTGTTCCAGGGGCTCTGATGCCCTCTGCTGGCCTTAGTTTCTATTATTTTAACCACTCCCTTCACCCTCATGTGGTGGTGTGGGATGTGTGTGTGTGTATGTGTGTGTGTTGGTGTGTGTGTGGTGTGTGTGTAAGTACCTACAAGTCCTGTAAACATAAAGTAAAAGGGGGGAGCATGCAGCATGTAACTCATTGGTAGAGCACTGGATGTGGGAGCATTGGGCCAATATCCTGAACAGCAGCAAGAATAACAAAGAGGACAAATGGCCAATGAACATATGAGATAGTCTTGGCTTTTTTAGGAATGTTGTTAGCAAATTAAAACTACAGAGAAATACCATGACATCTACTAGAATAATCAAAACCAGAAGCTTGACCGTATCAAATTCCATCAGAAGTATTAATGAAGATGGCCAATGATGGAAGTACAGGCTGGAGCATCTGCACTGGAAATAGTTTAGACTTATTTTAGAAATTTGAGCATACTCCACTCTGATGTGCTCTAGGAGGCAAGTACAAGAGCCTTTATGATACAGTTGCTGGCAGTGATAGGGAGAAGGCTCGTCTGCAAGTATGAGGACTTGCTTGTTTTTGTTTTTGGAAACAAATCCCTACCGGTGTTGTGTCGTTGGTTTGTGATGTGAGGCTGAGGAGGTGAAGACAGGCAGGTCCCTGGGTCTCCCTGACCAGCCAGCCTAGCTTACTCAATGAATTCCATACCAGTGACAATCTTGTCTCAAAAGCCAGAGGAAGGGACAGGAAGGACGGCTCAGCAGTTCAGACATTGGTGTTCCTTCCGAGGAACTGACTTTAGTTCTAGCGTCCATCTCTACAGCCTCTAACTCCAGCTCCAGAGGATCTGAAGCTCCTGACCTCTGCAGTCATCCTCATGCAAGTGCACATGCACAAGAAAAGAACACCCAGACACCACACACACACACACACACACACACCCCTGAAAAACTAACATGGTAAGAAAGGTAGCCCAGTAGGTAAAAGGTGTTCCCTGCCCTGGGTTTAATCCCTGGGACCCACATGCCAGAAAGAATCAGCTTTGGAAATTGTATTTGATTCTGCGTGCTGTGTGCATCACCTTGTGCAACATTATTCTATAATTTCTTAGATGGTACCTTTGAGATAACCTGTGACTGTGACCAGGCCTGTTTTATGAATGAGTAATTTTTAAAAATAATTAATTAATTAATTTACTTTACATACCAATCTCAGGTGCCCCTTCCTCCTCTCCTTCCCGTCTTCCCTCCACGCCTTCCACCCTCCTCCCATCTCCTCTTCTGTTTCTCTTCAGAAAAGGCGAGGCCTCGAATGGGTAATTTTTCATTCATTGTTTATATAGTCCGATGTTAATCCTCTGCCAGTTAGTAAACATACTCCCATTCTGTGGCCTTCCTTTCCACCCAGGTGAGTTTCTTTACCTGTTCAGAAGCTTTTTAGTCTTATTAAGTCTCTCTTCTCTAATGTTGGCCTTGATTCTGGGGCAGATGGAATCCTGTCAGAAAGTGTTTTCCTGTATCTGTGTTAGGTAGGGTACTGTTTCCTTCTGTCCTTTTCAGTGTGTCAGGTTTCACATTTATGTTTTTAATCCAATTGAAGTTATTGTGTAACAGATATAAATCTAATTTCATTTTTCTGCATGTGGCTATTCATTTTTCAGCACCATTTTTTGTATGTTTTTTTATTTTTCTAGCCTATATTTTTTTCTATCACATATTTTCGGCATCTTTGTGAAATATCAAATGTCTGAACTCAGATGTACTCATATTTGGGTCTCTACTTTTGGTCTATATTTGTCTGTTTTTGTGCCCGTCGCATATTGTCTTGCTTACAGTGGCGCTGGAAGATCAGGAATTGTAATCCATTAGCCCTGTTCTTTTTGCTCAGGATTGTCTTGGACACACAGGGTCTTTTATGGTTGTATATGAATTTTAGGTTAGTACTTTTCTAGTTTTGTAAAGAATGAGATGGGGATTTTGATTTGAATTGTGTTAAATCTTAAAGCTATCAGCTTCCAATAGAACAGTCATTTCCATAGTCTTAAATCTACCAATCCCTGACCAGGGATTTCTGTCTATTCTCTACTGTCTTTCTCTAGCTCTTTCTTTGGTGGCTTAAAGTTTTGGTTGTAGAGGTTCTTTACTTCTGTGGTTAGGTTTATTCTTAGATATATTTCTTTCTTTGAAGCTATAGTTAATAAAAATATGTCACAATCTCTTTCTTTATATGTATGTTGTTGTATAGAAAGCTATTAATATGTGCAAGTGATTCTGTATCCTGTCCACACTTAAGTGCAGGATAGTAATGCGTTTCAGTTAACTGTTACATTGCTTAGAATGGACTGTTCCTTTTTCTATTTTCTGATGAGTTTTAGTTTGATGTCTATTTTGTCAGATGTTAGGATAAAGATACTTTCTAGCTTTCTAGTTCTATTTGATTGGAGTACTTTTCTCCATCCTTGTACTCTTAGCTGATACTATCTTTAAAGCTTAGATGTGTTTCTTGAAGCCAATGACAGATAGCCTTTGTTTCTTGATCCAGTCCCTGTCCCTTATGACTGGAAAACTGAGGTCATAACTTTACATTTACTATTAAGATGTATGCATTGTTACAGTTCTGTTGTTGGGTTGGCTGTTGTCACTTGTGTTTCTGAGGTATTTTGTTCTTTAGGGAATTTGTCTTCATATTTCTTTCTACATTCTCTTGGCTGTGTCGTTTCTTCATTCTGTTCAATATTTTGCTTTCTTTATTCTTTTACATTTTGATTGAAGTTTTTTGGGCTGTTTATGTCAAAGAAGTTTTTCTTTCTCTTTCAAATATGGTAGAAGTTTTACTAGATATATTAGTTTAAGATATTTATGGTCTTTTAAGATGTGGATACATTGCTACAGGCTCTTTTGACTTTCAAAGTTCCATTGAGAAATTGTGTGTTTTCCCAAAGGGTGTTTTATATGTGACTTGTATTTTTTTTCTCTTACAGCTTTCCATTCTCAGTATTATAAATACTTAATGTTTTAATCTTGATAGTCTGTGCCAATATTTTTTTTTTGGTTCCGACTATTTGTTGTCCTGTGTGCATCTTGTATCTATATGGGTATGTCTTGCCTTCATTTGGGAAATTTTTTTCCCTATGATCTGTTGAATATCTAGTCTCTACCTTTCATTTGGAATTCTTCTTCAGCTATGCCTCTAATTCTAAGTTTTGGTTTTTTAGTAGTATCCTACACTACCTCATGTCCTATATGTACCATTCTTCTACTTTATTTTTGGGTTCACATATTGACTACTTTGATGTATTCTACTTGTAAAGCTTTCCTTTAAGATTTTTAGAAATGTTTTCTGTTTTGTTTTTTTTTTTTTTAAAATTGTATCTTTATCTCAGCTCCAGTTCTTGTCAGTGTTTGTATCTCTGTACTGATTTCTGTTTCCAAGGCCATCATTTCCTCATGTTTGCTTTTTAGGCATGACCTGGGCCTTTACATTTCCCTTAAATTGTTTCTTCTTAAGTTCTTGAGCTGTTTTTTTGTGTCTTTTCTAAGCTAAATTTAAATTTTGTTGCCAGGATCATCTTTGAGGATCATCTAGATAATTCTCAAGGCAGACATTTCTACAGGGATGACAGGTTTCCCAAGGCTTTGTTTTTCATGTTGTCTCTCTTGCTGGGATGATATCTATGCATGTAATTTCTTTTACTAGTTTTGTGTCTGATTTGTACAGAAGTTGGAGTAGAAGAGGGAATATGAAGGAAGGTTGGGACTAGAGGTTGGCCATGCATTAGGTGGACTGAGGAGGTTGGGCTGGTGTGCAGTGTTAGAGGCGTGGAGGTTGTCCTGTGCACAGATAAGCACTGGGGTTACCGGAGTGTTAAACACACAGAGTTGTTCTCTTAGTTAGGGTTTCATTGCTGTAAAGAGACAACATGACCATGGCAACTCTTACAAAGGACAACATTTAATTGGGGCTGGCCTTACAGTTTAGAGGTTTAGTCCATTATCATCATGGTGGGACATATGGCAGCAAGCAGGCTGACTTGGTGCAGAGAGTTCTACATCTGGATCTGCAGGCAGCAAAGGGGACAGTGAGCCATGCTGTGTGTAGCTTGAGTGGAAGACACCTCAAAACCTGCCTCCACAGTGACACACTTCCTCCAATTGGGCTATGCCTACTCCAACAAGGCCACAGATTCTCATAGTGCCACTCCCTGTGGGACAAGCATTAAAATACATGAATCTATGGGGGTTGTCTTAGGTAGGGTTTCATTGCCGTGAAGAGACACCATGACCACAACTCTTACAAAGGAAAACATTTAATTGGGGCCTACTTACAGGTTCAGAGGTGCAGTCTATTATCATTATGGGGGAAGCATAGCAATGTTTATGCAGGCATATAGCTGGAGTAGCTGAGAAGTTCTACATCTTGCTCTGAAGAAGCTAGGAGAAGACTGGCTTCCAGGCAGCTAGGATGAGAGTCTTAACGACCACACCTACAGTGACACACTTCCTCCAACAAGGCCACGAGCTTCCTAATAGTTCCACTCCCTGGGCCAAACATATTTATTCCAGCACAGATGGTCTACTCCCACAAACTTTGAGCCTGCATTGCCATAGCATGTCTTGCAGGCAGGATGGAGTAAGGTGAAAAATTTTGTAACTGGGTTGGATGCTTGATATGGAGGGGGAAAAACAACCCACAAAACCCAGGATAGCTAAAACAATCCTGAATAATAATATAGAACTTCAGAGGTATTATCATTCCATATTCAAAGTTGTCCTACAAAGCCACAGTAATAAAAACATCATGAACTTGACATAAAAATAGACATGTCAACCAATGGAATGGAATTGAAAGCCCAACATAAATCCTCACACCTATGCACACTGATTTTTATTAAGAAACTAAAAATACACACAGGAAAAAAGACACCACTGACAACAAATCGTATTAGTCAAACTGGATGTCTGAATGTAGAAAAATATAAATAGATTCATACATATCACTCTGCAGAAAACACAACTCCAAATGGATTAATGATCATAAGATAAACCCAGATATACCAAACCTGAAAGAAGTGAAGATAGGGAATAGCCTTTAATTCTTTGGCACAGAAAAACACTTTCTGCACACAACACCATTAGCACAGGCACTAAGATCAACAATCTTAATAAATGGGACCTCATGAAACTGCAAAGCTCTGTAAGGCAAAGGACACACTGTGCAGATAAAGTGGCAGCCCACAGAATGGAAACAATTTTTATCAACTCCACAACATCTGACAGAGGGCTAATATCCAAAGTATGTAAGGAAATCAAGAAAATATGTATCAAAACAAATAATTCAATTAAAAAAGGGTACAGATTTAAACAGAGGATTCTCTATAGGGGAAACTCAAACTGAAAGCAAGCAAGCAAGCAAGCAAGCAAGGGAAGGAAGGAAGGAAGGAAGGGAGGAGGAAGGAGAAGGAAAAGAAGAAGAAGAAAGAAAGAAACACTTAAAACAATGTTCAGCATCCTTGGTCATCAGGAAAGGCTGTAGTGAGAATTTGAGTTTCTTAAGAAACTCAGTTATGGGAATTGTTTTTGTTTTAACCTTAGCTGTGGGATATGGAGCTGCTTCAGGTTGTCCACAGCCATTAACTATGATTGTCTTGTACTCTAAGAGGAGTGTGATTTTTTGCCACCTGAAAAATCATTTACATTTGGAATTCTGGGGACTCTTGAGAGGGTATAAATTGAGAGACCCAAGAGGACCTGTGGAGGCTGCTGCTGTGGTTCTTGTTGCTGCTTTTGCTATTTTTGGATTGCTGGATTGCTGGGGATTGTTGGTTACTGGTTGCTGGATTGCTGGACTGCTAGATTGCTGGATGCTGACTGCTGGATTGCGCTGGATGACTGTTGGATTGCTGGATTGCTGGTTGCCGGCTGGAGAAGTTTAATGACAAAGATCGGATTTGCCCCAAGGAACTCAATGCCCTAATCAGCAGGAAGTAGCCTAAAGGGGACCTATGCCCCCTTTCCCCTCTAATCTTTTCCACCAACCTAGTGTTGTGGGGTTTGAAGGGATTGGGGTAGTGAAAGGTGGTAGATAAAAGAACCCAATAAATAGCCCCAAAAATAGGCCTACAAAGGACAAATTAAAACTTCTTTGAGATTCAGCCTTACACCTGTCAGACTGGCTAAGATCAACGACACAATGACAGCTCTTGCTAGTGAGGATGTGGAGAAAGGGGCAGACCCCTCCTCCTTGCTGGTGGGAGTGAAACTTGTACAGTAACTATGGAAATCAATGTGGTGTTTTTCAAAAAGTTGGGAATTGATCTACTTCAAAATCCAGCAATGCCCCAATAGATGCTACATTATCCCTGAGTTTGACTATTTCCTGGCATCTACTCCCTGGGGAGTGTTTGCTTCTTTTTGTTTTAGAGCTTTCAGGAGTGCTGTTAAGTCACTAGTTTGAGGTCTCACTAATTTCTTCATGGTGTCACTGTCCTATGAACTTTCTGCTCAGCATGGCTTTCACTGTGTCGCAGAAGTTTGTGTATGCTGTACCTTGTTTTCATGGAACTCTAGAAAGTCTTTATCTTTCTTTCTTTCTTCCTTGACCCAGTGATCATTCAGTAGAGAGATGTTCATTTTTCACGAGTCTGTAGGCTTTCTGTTGTTGTTGAAGTCAGGCTTTAATCCATGGTTGTCTGAAATGACACAGGGGATTACTTTAACTTTCTTGTATCTGTTGAGATTTTCTTTGTGATCAAGTATATGGTCAGTTTTGGAGAAGGTTGCATGAAGTGCTGAGCAGAAGATGCATTCTTTCGTGTTTAGGTGAACTGTTGTGTAGATGACTGTTAGGTCTATTTGAGTCGTGATGTCTGTTAGTTCTTCTGACTGCTGGGGCCGGTGCTTGAGCAGCTGGAGCCTGCTGGAACTGGGGTGGGGCCTACCCACAGGGCTGTCAGTGAGGTAGGGGAAGGTGGGCAGTACAGTGGTTCTTGGGTAACTGAGTCTAGGGAGTGAGCATAACCCATGTTCTTAATGTGCCTTTGTTTTGTATAAAAGAGGCATTCTTTAGGAACACAAGCTGCAAATTTGCTTTATGACAATATGCTTAATTTAATTAGTAGTTTTATTATGCTTAATCACACACTTAGCTTTTATGTTATTATTGCTTTCTCATAGGGCTGTTAAATATTAATTATATTTTTGGTAGCCTGAAGCTTAGTTCAAAAGATGATTATCATAGTATATTTGAAGAGATCAGTAGATCTGAGCTGCTTTCTTATGCATCCTCCAGCAGATGGCGCCCTGACAACTGGTATTTTCTGTTTTTATATTTACATATATAAAATGAAATATCGAAAATCCTTTGAGTAGCTGGTGCCACAGAGGCCTGAGTGCTGGAGCCACAGGCCTTTTCTCAGTCTGTAAACGGAATCTGCGAATGTCTATAATGAGTTGCGGATCGGTGCGTGTCTATGATGAGTTGCTTCATTTTAATAGAAATCTGGAGAATTCCAGACCATAGATGAAAATTGTACACAAGCAACCAGTACTGAGTTGTTATTTTGCCTTAGATTTTTTTTTTATAGTTTGCTATTTCTCAGCACAATGAGGCAGAAATGATATGGTTTCACTCCATTTGCCTATTTTTTTCATTTCACTTTGTAACTTTAAGTCTGTGTCTCACATCAATTCCTGCTGCTTCAAGGCCCTTCAGAGCTCAGAAGAGGCCAGAGAAGGAAGAAGCATTATCTTCCCTTGTTTGTCGAGGTTTTGGTCATATCTAACTGTGTGTACATACTTACGTATTCATTCTCTCACAGGAAAGGCTGCCCATTCATCAGCCCTTACTATAAAAACACGGAAACGTTTCTCCTCTTTTGGCAAGTATATTGTCCCCACTAAGCAAGAATTAGTGAAAATTCTCTTCTGCTGTGCACCCCTCTAGAGAACACAGTCAAAAATGAAGAAAAACTAATCAGGCACAGTGCTATATGCCAGTAATTCTACCACATTACTGGTTGATTCAGGAGGACTATAAGTTTTGGGAGCTTGTGACCTTACATAGAGAATTGTTTTTCCTCAAAGTTAAACATTTTAAAATACGATTGGTAGGGATCCTCTTGATCCATGTATCTGAATATAAATGTATGCTGTGGTACCTTATATGGACAGAAAGGTAGCAGGTAGCTTTAATGATAACAATGTCATGAAATTTATCCCTTTGCTCTCAAAATAAAAGAACAAATCAAGAGGAGAAACAATAGCTCTGTAAGGAAATGAAGAAAGGAGAGGATGATGGGAGAATTACTCCACACAGGTTTCCTTGGCAATAGATACTATGGGAGGAGATGAGCCACAGGGCTGGCTGTTCTGATCTGTGGTTGGCAGTTAGGCTGCCTGAGTTATGATCCAGATTCCATTGTGTTAGCCTCTTAACCATTCTGAGAGTTGCCTCAACTACAAATTAGATCTAGAACAGATTAATTGGTTCAATTATGAGAGGAATACAAGAAATAATGGCCTTGGAAATATTTAAAATATTTCTTAGCATATGGCTGCTACTCAGTAGTATTATGGGATTGAACATCTGCCCTCTGCTTTTACATAACTTTCCTGGTTTGGTATTAAGGAGAGAGGAAATCTAAGACCTTCACCAAATAATGGGGAGAACTGTTGAAATAGAATTTTCTAGTCTGATGAATGTGGAATCTAAAAACAACATAATACAGTAATATTAAACACTCACCAGTCATAAAATGCCAGACAATCTGTGACTCTTTGTGATAGTGGAAAATGTATATTTAGTGTGGACCTGATACAGGCTTCCCTTGGCAAGCTTTGCTGAGGCCCACAGCCTGAGTGGTGCCTGGATGACAGAGATGTACAAGCTCTCCTCGCTGTGGAACCAGAACAACTGGATCTTATTTTTAGCAATATCACCTAATGTGAAAAGCAAACTAACAGCATTGCTTGATTCTCATACTGGGTATAAGAAAAAGTTTAAGATAAATCATGTCATTCCACAGGGTGGCCTGTGGATGGGGATGTGTGGACCTAGTGCCTGTAAGAGTGTCCTCCTGTCCTGGCCCTGGGAAAATTTCATGGCCATATTTCAGTAAGACCTAAAGCTGGGACTTGGGTTTGCAGTCTACTGGCTCTGGAAATTCAATACACACATAAAAAATATAACTAGATTTCTCCAAACTTTAAAAAGAATCCATTGATTTGATTGTATACAGGCTGTTTAAGTTCAGCAGTCATGTGTGGACTGCGTAAGGGTATCCTGGTTCTTGGCTGGGCAGGGCCTAGAACCCTGAGACTCCAAGGGAGAAACGGCTGGAGTTCAGTCACGTCCCCAGAATCCAGGGTCCTGAAAAGCAGTCTAATCTCCATGGACCTACATTGTTCAGTCATGTAGGCCATTACAGCCCCTCCCAAAGTGCACAGGTAGAGGGTGTGACTACAGGCCTCACACCCTAGAGATTTACATACTAATGAAGGTCAGAGGGCAGAGCCAATTAAGCATTCTTCCCAGACCCTTCCCACTTCTCCCTCCCTATTAACTCAGGTCTGCCCTGAGTTTGGGGGGGGGGGGTACATCCAGATCCATCCACCACCTGCCATGAGAATAAACCCTTTTGGAACCAAGGACTTCCTTGTATCATTGGGGCCTGCTGTCGCCAAAGCTTCCAGCCTTTGGAACCAGACCTTTCTCCTGGTTGTGGGACCTGTCTCGCCTCTTGGAAGCCTCTGGGACTCCTCCCGTTTTCTCACAGTCATGTGTTGTCATTTGTCCCCCTGGACTTTCCACCATCCAGGTCTGTTCATCTTAGTGTATGTAAATGGTGGGAAGACTTATATTTTGGTCTTTTTATGTGTTTTTTAAAACATGGCTTCAAACATGACATGATGTTGAAATCTGGGCTTTTTACATTCTATAAGGATATGTACAGTACAAGGATTTACCCCACTCCCCTAAATCCCCTCCTCCAATGGTCTGCTATTATCTGAGTTTTAAAGCTACCCAATTTATCTGTTCCCAGCGATACTGAGTAGTCCAATTCACTTTGACAAATTCATTTTATACCCTCAAGTGGATTTTCTAAAGGATAGTACTGAATTGTGCAAATAATTGTATCACCAAATCCTCAGACTCTTGAATGTCTGTGCAGCAGCTGAGCAGGTTTTGTCTACAGTAAACACATGAGGACTGATACTACCAGACAGTCAGGAGCAGAACTAGTTTGTGCTGTGCAGGTGAGTTTTCCAATACACATCTTATTTAAGGTTATGAAAGGGATTCTGGCTGTGGATCCAGGCCTTCCTGAGTGGAATTACTGGATGCAAAGGGATTGTATGGCTAACCCTGATTTAGTGTTCAGGCACACACCAGCGTTCATATGTAGGGGAGTTTTTGCTACACCCTTTGGCTACTGGTGGGTCGCACGCTGCACCCACCCACAAGCTATTTTTGGATTCACAAAAGAAACACACATACACATTAGCTTATGTTTAACATGCCTTACTAGCTCAGTGGTTGGGCACTTCTAATCCTCCCTTGGCTAACATGCCCTTCCCTCAGCACCTAAATCTACTTTTAACTTTCTGCTGTTACCTTCTGTGAAGCCCATTGGTCTTTGCTGCCCAGGATGCTTCTGGGCAGCCCTTCCTGGGGGGGAGCGGCGTTTTTCCTTTACTCCTACATTTTGGATGATCTTGCCTCTGCAGCTCTAAATCTGTTCCACCTCTCTATGGGTCTGGTGATTCTCTCCCTCCTCCTTCTGCATCTTAGCCCTTGTAACTCTAAGGGTCCTGCCTCGTCTCCCTTTGCCCAGCCATTGGCTGGATAGCAATTCTTTATTGCCAATCAAATCCAGTTAGGGGCAGGCTTTCTTTACCCTGCCTGTAGGGCACCGCCAACAGGTTCCCCCTTCCCCTCCCGCCCCCAACAGGATTAGTAAAAGGACACCAGCGCCAATTTGTTGTTTAGTAACAAACATCAACCAAAGCGTTCATACCTGTCTCCTACATAAAGAGTACTTCATGTTCACGCAGTACTTTCCTCACTCATCCACCAAACCTTCAAGTTCTCCACAGAGCTGAATCAGCTAATAGAAAATGCCTCTGAGTTTAGTGAACTTTCTGGATCCTTTGACTTTGGGGATGACGTGGGGGAAACCATTTCTACACTGTTTGGGGAAGATGTTCAAGTTTGTGTCATTTTTTTATGTAAAAATCCATTGGTGAATTCATTGGAGATTATCATTATGTTTGTCACAGACTGCATATGAGAGGCGGCACTTTCACGTAAGGATGTGTGAATTGTTTCTTGGGAGCATTTGCATGAAACTTGTTTTGAGTGGGCAAAATGTATATTTATCCTTACAGAAATTAGAGTAGTTAACATTCAATTAAATATGTCCTAGGCATTTTCAACTATGCATGTTATTAGTATTCTGTCTAAACTCCACCTCCACAGTTACCTGGCAACAGCCAGGTAGACCTGCCCACTATAAAAGGGGCTGCTTGCCCCTCCTCACTCTCTGCCTCTAGCTCCTCTGCCCCCCCTCCCTTCCCTCCCCCTATCTCCACGTGATCATGGCCGCCTCCACTTCTCTCTACTTCTCTCCTCTCTCTCTCCTCTTTTCCCTCCACCATCTTCTCCCATTTCTCTCCTAACCTTTGCCCTCTGCCCTGAATAAGTCCACGCCTGGAACTGTTTGATCTGGTGTTGTCTGTTCTAAGCTGTGCACCGAAGTCTAACACATATGACCAAATGCTTTTGAGGTTTCTGTCACTTTTGTAACTTGTTGTTTTTAGGCATGCTGTCCATGTACAGATGTGAGGGAATCCCTGCTAATTAAGGTCGAAGTCTACAATGTCTGGATATCTCCTCTGAACTTGGTGCAAAAATGGAGAACTCCCTTTACCAGCAGGGCTTCCCTTTCTTGGATCTTGTCTGGGGGCTGGACCACCCACACCCTTGACCTGTCCCGTATCCCTTGGCAAATCTACAAGTCCAACTTCCTCTTTCCTGATAATAACCCACCCAGCAAGTATCTGGGATTCCTGGAATGTCTCTCCATACATATGAGGCATTCACAGTACTTTAAACTCCAGTAAATGAAATCTCACCCTAGGAAGAACCCTTCACACTCTCCAAGGTTCTTATATAGCCCTGGTTCACCCTGAAAAAGGGTATGAGTACAAGCCCACCCCTAATAAAGGTATGTTCACAAGTTAAGATCTTTAAAAGAGCAGTTTCATTAAAATCCTTGGAGAAGGCCTTCCCCACCCCCACTCACTACCACGGTGGACTGGGATCCTGCAGACCCAGGCATTCTGGGCCCTGCTTCACCCTTCCAGGCTGGTGTGCAGCAGTGTCTGGACACCCTAAGAGGGAGGAAATGGAGGATGTGGAGGCACAGCTGCTTCCCAACATGCATAGCACATCGAACACGTATATCACACAGATGCGTGTTGGGGCCATCGGCATTGTCCACAGTTCTGATATAGCTAGTTACAGAGAGAATATAGATGGTAAGTACAGGAAGAAACATGAAATGTACCAGTCCTTAGCCGTCCATGGTTCCACAGGAAGTTAGTTACAAAGGATCATGGGTGTAGAACTACAGAAAAATAGAGATTAAAAGTCTGTACATGTGGTATGTATTTACAGGTCTGTGCCAAGGCAGAGATTGGGTTGCTCTACTTTTCCATATATGCTGTGTGGTCTAACTTCAGTCTTAAGGTGTGGTGCAAGATGTTTCTTCTTGCTAAGACATGTTCCTGGTAAGAGAAACTCTAACTACATTCTGAACAAAGGTCTAATGCTTGTACTGAGTAGTTACTTTATCACAAGTTACAATCTTCAAAGATCTTGTGCTCTTGGATTCTTTGATGCTTTTCTTTTTATCTCTAGGCAACAGCTGGGAAGGTGAAATCAGTAAATGTCAAGTGATTTTTTTTTTTTAAGTAAAGAGCATTTGCTTAGAAATATATTATATACCACAAAATGATCCACTAAAACAATGGCTGCGAACACAAGGTTTCATCTGTTCAAACCATGGAAGCTGCTTTGAAAAGAGCTGTATGTCTTGAGCTGGCAGGGTGGCACATGCTTTAAATCTCAGCCTCATGAATGGAGAGGCAGGAAGTTTGCCAGAAACTGGGAGCTAACACTGGTCACTTAGAGAATCCCGGGATAAAGTCTGTGATGATGTCTGTGGTATGGGTAGGTTGGGGAGGGGAGGAAAAGGGAGGGAGAGAGGTGGGGGAGGTCTCATAACTGTGGAATTGTGTTTTTTTCCACCTAAAATTATTAATATGGAATTTTGAGCTTTGTGCACACTGTGAATACATACTACCCCAAAGGACATATTGGTGAACAAATCTATCTTGAAATTGTTCCAAGATTATGAAATAGTTAACTAAAAATGAAGTAAATGTCCAATTAAGACTAAACCCTCAATGAGACAGCTTTACATAAGTAAATTCCTGGAATGAGATCTCATACAACAGATATATTTGAGCTCTAATAATATGTAGCACTATATAGTTGCTATTTTAAAAATAAGAGGATCATTTTAAATTGAATCATATAATTTACCAGTGTAATCTTAGATGAATTCTGTGGTGGTTCAAATAGGTATGGCTCCCATAAAACTCATGTGTTTGAATGCTATGGGTAGGCACTATTAGGAGGTGTGGCCTTGTTGGAGGAGATGTGTCACTGTGCAGGCAAGCTTGGGAGTTTCCTATGCTCAAGCAATGTCCAGTGACACAGTCCTCTTGTTTTCTGCAGGTCAAGATGTAGAACTCTCAGCTCCTCCAGCACCATTTCTACATGCACAATGCCATGTTTCCTGCCATGACAATAATAAACTAAACCTCTGGAATCAGCCACAATTAAATGTTTTCCTTTATAAGAGTTGCCCTGATCATTTTGTCTCTTCACAGCAATAAAACCCAAACTAAGACAACCACTTAAAATTTATGTTTGCATAGTCCTGAGTATTCTATGGTCAACTTAGTCCCCTGCAACTTAGGATCAGCAAATGCTATCTCCAAAAGGGTAATGAGACACATATTTTATGCACTGAGAAGTAGAATCCTCACTTAGAGAATAGAATTCAGGACAATTCTGAAAGATGCATTTATATTTATATACTCCCTTTGCACGGTATTTTTTGGAGGGGAACAATCATTTGTGAGGCTTGGGAAGTAGGTTCAATGGATATTTCAGATCAGTGAATTATTCTTGTCAGTTGGGATTTAGAATCTAGATTGCCTAAATCACATACAAGGAGTGTGAGACGGAAACCCATGAGTATCAGTGGAACAATCAGTGTGAACCTCTGAGGTCACCAAAGAGGGATAGATGAACTGAATTACAGGGAGTTTTCACCAAACCTAGGCAACAGGGATCTAGCCCAAGTCCTCTGTCACAACGTCATTGTCGCATTGCTTTGGTAACATGAGTACCTGTGGCTCCATGCTGAGACCTGAGCTCAGTTATGATTCCTTAGACAAGTATTGAGAACCTTCTGTTGTAAGCACCTTTCCAAAATTACAAGGAATTACTTTAGTGTGATGATCAAGTGATTATTTGGAGTCACAGTCTTAGATTTTTATTTTATCATTGAATGAGTTTGTTCATTTTGGGCCTGTGAGAAGAAGCACATTATAGGATGAGTATAACACCCCCCACCCAATCTGTTCCCTTTATTGTGAGGAATCAAAGAAAGAGCAAGAAGAATGGGAATTCACAGTATCATCAAATAGTAAATAGTTTTACCCAATTGTCTTTACTAGACCTTATTTCTTACTATAAACCCCCTGATAAAATGATGCTGGAATTCTAGGCTCCATGACAGAGTTCTCCATAGAATTAAAAAAATCTAACTAGAGTAATTTCCACCTTGGCTATTGAAACAGGAATCCAAGGATAAGAGTGTCCTAATTTAACTACAAACGGCTTAACAAATTCACAGAAGTTGTCCTAGACAACAAAGCTGAAACAACAATGCATGTAGCGACTATGGTCAGAAAACCACAAAGTGTCTAAATAAGCCTCCTTCCTTCTCTTCCTTCTGAGAGAAGCTGTACTTCCAAAGTTAAAAATGTTTCACTTAAAAAGTAGATTTTCTACATTTTTGTCTCTGTGGTGACTAATACAACTGATAACTACATATTCTATATAGTTATATATGTTACTCTTCTAATAGATGGGGTATGTACATGGAAAACTAAAAGAAAGAAGGGGATATTTAAAGAACAGTTCTAGAAAACACAATCCTCAATGGCAGAAGATGTGGTAGGACCATGAGACAGTCTTCACATTCCATGTGCATTGGGAATGAGATAGAGATGAATGCTGTTGCACACACAGCTTTGCCTGTTTGGTTATTTTGATTGGGCTAGGGAGAGTCATCAGTACCCACATTCAGGGAGGCTTCCCCGCAGTTGTGGCTTCCTTCAAGCATCCCCACAAACACTCTCAGAGATGTGTGACAACTGACACAGACTTGGGAAGTTCAAAATAAGCACTAACCATCACATAGAGAAATTTTCCTGTTACATTTTATTGTTCTGTGTTGACTATACTTTAATATCAGTTCCTAAAATAGTTCTTAATAACTTAATCATTTCTAAGAGAAAACTGGTTCATATGTATTTTATACTAGCTCAATTTTTCTCAGAATTTTTAGTTAGAACTTTTTCACCATTAAAACTCATAAGTAATGTGATTTATGACCATGCCAAAGAGAGCCTCTGTGTTTTCTCCATGACATCATAGGAAAGAGAGCCTTTGTGTTTTCCTCATGTCATCATAGGTATCTCTTGTACAATTAATCACTGAAAACTATATGAAATATTTGGAGAAGATGTAATTTCATTTGAGGGTAAGAGCTTAACTCATGTCCTGATGGTGAGAAGGCTTTGCGTTCCCTGAATATTTAACTGATTTTGGTAAGGTGAAGCATGCAGACATTTGTCACAGTAGCTGTTGCAGTGAGAGGACATGTCCCACAGGCAATGAGACACAGCCCAGGAGTCCATCTTCTCCTGCTCACACTGTGGGGCTCACAGGTAAGTAAAGGTGTTGAATAGTCAAATAATGAACTCATAGTAAGATGGGGACCCTGCTTTTAGAATGCTGTTGATTCAATCATGTCATTAAAACCATCACTTACAACATACAGTTTAAGGGCACTGTGGTGATTTGAATATGCTTGGCCCATGGGAAGTGGCACTATTTGAGGAGGTGTGGCCTTTTTAGAGGAAGTGTGTCACTGTGGAGGCAGGGCTTTGAGGTTTTATATTATTAATCGCCTGGGCAGATGCTTCCTCTCGGTTGGATCACAATGCAGAACTAGCTTCTCCTCCAGGACCATGCCTGTCAGGATGCTGTCATGCTTCCTTCATGGTGATAATGGACTGAACATCTGAACCTGTAAGCCAGCCCCAGTGAAATGTTTTCCTTTTATAAGCGTTACCTTGGTCATGATGTCTCCTCACAGCAATGGAAACTCAAAGACAGGCACTTTACAAAAAATATTTTGAACTGAATCTTCACCTGTACATATGTGTTCTTCAGTTGAAACATGTAAGACACTGTCTGTAGTGTTTTGTTTCTATTCCCAGTGGCCCTGAGTTTCTACAATGAGTAAATCAGTAAGTGACAAGTAATTAATGATATTTGGAAATGTCATTTTCAACAACATGTCTTCTGTTTTGATTTCTAAATTACTTGGTATATGCAACTTAATTAAATATGTATTTATATACTGTCTTAGGGTTTTTAGTGCTGTGAAGTGATACCATGACCACCCCAACTCTTATAAAGAAACCATTTAATTGGAACTTACAGTTCAGAGGTTTAGTCCAGTCATTGTCATGGCAGGCAGAATGGTGCTGGACAGGTAGCTGGGAGTCCTGCATCTGGATCATCAGGCAGCAGGAAGAGAATGAAATACTGGGCCTAAATTGAACATCTGAGACCTCAAAGTCCATCCCCAGTGACCAGTGACATGCTTCCTTCAACAAAGCCACACCTCCTAATAGTGCCACTTTTTTAATGGCCTACGTGGACTATTTTCATCCAAATCACCACATTCCACTCCCTGGCCCCCATAGGCTCATAGTCATATCATAAGGCAAAATGAATTTAGGGAAAGCGTGTCTCTCAGAGGTTTTAGCAGCTATCCTAGCTCCCTAGCTAGCTGGATGAAGTCTGTGGACCAAGCCTCTCACACCACTGTCCTCCGGCTCTATTTGGGATTCTTTCCTAAGTTCTGCACTGCTCTAAGGTCTCCTTTAATAATCACCGAGTTTTGGATTTACTCCATCTCAAATTCAAGGTATTTTAAAATGTTTGCTTTGTTCTAAAAACCCCTTTTCCCCGGCCCGTGACCTGACTCTTCCTTCAACAAAGCCACACCTCCTAATAGTGCCACTTTTTAATGGCCTACGTGGACTTTTTCATCCAAATCACCACATTCCACTCCCTGGCCCCCATAGGCTCATAGTCATATCATAAGGCAAAATGAATTTAGGGAAAGCGTGTCTCTCAGAGGTTTTAGCAGCTATCCTAGCTCCCTAGCTAGCTGGATGAAGTCTGTGGACCAAGCCCTCTCACACCACTGTCCTCCGGCTCTACTTGAGATTCTTTCCTAAGTTCTGCACTGCTCTAAGGTCTCCTTTAATAATCACCGAGTCTGAGACTACTCCATCTCATAATTCAAGGTATCTGAAATGTTTGCATTTGTATCTCAAGTGATTAAACATAAAACTGTCCTCTTGGCTTTTCTCAATTCATTCATTCTCATACTATATTTACTAAAAACTGAAAAAAATTTGGTCTACATTATTAAAAATCAATTAATTATTAGTAGACATACTTCTTGAATGCCTGATACCTCTGGAAGCAGTGTATCCACTGCTGGGTATTTGTGCTGCTGGTGAACATGTTTGTATGTCAAGTGCAGTATTGTTACCACCCACACCTTGCAAGATTTATGGTAAACATTAGATGATGGCTATGTCTGTTATGATCCTAAATTAGTGCATGAAATAAAGAAAATCCTCAGTAAGGTGGTATGTAGCACACAGTTAAATCAGTGCCAGGATACAGTGCAAGTCCCTTGGGTACCTCAGTCTCACAGTGTTATACACTAAAGGCTGAACACAAAAGTCAGAGCAGATGGACTGACTCATCCAGAAGATCTAGAGTCAGTGTAGGCTCCTTGACGAGACAGGCTCACACCTTCCTTCAAGGTGCCTAACATAGAGAAAAGGTAAGAATAAGGGTGTGTCACTCATGAGAGAACTTCGGAATGGAAATGAGAATAACATGCTGGGGAGCAAAGGATTGGGAGAGATCCAAAACTGGAAGCCTTGAGAAAGGGAAGGCTGATTAAATTATCAACTTACTGCAAAGGAAAATCTGATTCAAATATATTCTCACAGTTGTAATACAGAAAACACAACAGATATGTGTGTGTGTGTGTGTGTGTGTGTGTGTGTACTCAGAGATAAATAACTGCTCGCAGCATCTCCTTTATCTCTCCAGCTCTAGTTCTGCACCCTTCCATGCCACTCAAGGTCTCAAGAAGGCTCAGTTGGGGGCTCAGCAGGTGTGGCTTTGTTATGATAGTTACTTGTCTTTCCACCACAGAGGATGCTGTCTCTCATGAATATTAAAGGACCAGAAATAGAAGAGATTTTCATGAAGACAGCCAATGTAGCATCATGCCAAGTCAACTCTAGAATTTATTTAAGCCACATTCTTGGATTCCTTTGAATTCTCAATAGACTATGAGATGTTCTACAAAAAATACTGCTTCTCCTTTTCATCATATTTACAGTTACCAAGAAAATGTTGCACACACACACACACACACACACACACAACTATATGTATACACACACACATTTGTGTGTGTGTGTGTTTAGTCTTTTGTAACAGCTGCCCAAAACCAATATTACTTTCTTTAAGCACCATTTTCAAGTGTTAACAACATTGAGAGGTGTTCTTTAACTAACTGCATGACCACATACAACTTATCAGTTTGCATAGCCCCCTGTATTTTGTGGTCGCCTAACTCCTGCAAAATGGATCTATGAAAAAAAAAATCTCAAGAAAAGTAATGCTTTTCCCTCCCTGTGTTTGGGAGTTGGGTCCTCAGGATGATCCAGAAATTTGTGGTAACTCTGACATAGCATTGATGTTAAGGCTACCTTTTGATTATATTCCTAGGAAGGAGAAGAGGCACTGAGCCAGTTCTCGGAGATTTGGGATCACAGATTGTTAAGGTGGGCTTAGGTTAGTAAATCATCTTCTCGTTTGCTTTCTTGAATCTAGATTGACTAAACCAAAGGGAAGAAGAGGTATGAGATAACAGAAAAGAAGATGGGTTCTTGGAGTTCAACAGAAGATCAAGTCTCTGCCACCACAGACAGACAGAAATTTGTACAAATCTTCCAAGGAAGTTTCTTCATCTAACATGGTGGGGGCAGCTTTCCCCAACTTCACTGGCCATCAGTCACTCTTACTCTGCGGCTTGAATATTGGCAACAGGATCCATAAACGTGGTGTTCTATCTACAATTTATGAATCATTCTGAGAACAAAACAAAATTAGTGTCTATCAGATCCTATGCTGTGCAGCTTCTTATTAATATGCCATAACATTCACAGTAATTCTTCTACATAAATGAAAAATTTATTATTTCAAATGATGACATATGGGTGTTTTGACTTTACTACATGCTTTCCTGGTGTTTGCGGAGATTGGAAGACAGCATAGATTTCCATAAAACAAGTTATAGGTGTTTATGAGTCACCATGTGGGTGGTGCAAACAGAGTACTTGTCTTGTAGAGAGCAGCCTCTTAATTGCTGAGCCATGCTCCAGTACTGATAAATGTATTCTACTTGACTGTCTTCAATTTCTCATTGGTATACTCCTTTTTTACTGGCCCGGGAAGCACTATACAGGGGAAAGAAACTCCTGACCAAACAAACATACTCACAGTGAGGAAACAGTGATGGACACGGGAAAGAGATGACCTCTTAAAATTCCCTGTAATGGCACCTCCATGATCCAATAACTTTCCATTAGCCCTTGCAACTTAAAGGGTAATTTCCAGAATAAGAACCCAGAACACTAAACCGTTAACACTTGGTCCTTCCGTAGAACTTGTATAACTTCTATCCTACTTTCTGGAAAAAGAAAGTAAGTAAGTATTGGACACTACCACCAAGTCCTCACAAAGGAGGTGGTGAAAACAGCTTCCCCAGTCTTATACAGGCAGCACATAAATGAATGAATGCATGGAGGGATTGCAGGGAGACACCCAGAAATGTTCCTCAAGAGACTTTTCCCCACACCAAGATCCATTTTGTATTGGGATATTAGTTTCTGGTTACAGTCTACAGGAGGGAAGGCATTGTAATGGGGATAGACACAATTTGCTCATCGTGAAATTGCAAAGCATAGGGAATAGCTTAGCGACCTGGGACTCTATTTGATTTGGGCTATTGGCAGCCTAAGATTCCTACGTACATCAATCTTCAAGTTACCTGAAAACCAAGTGGTATAATACATATTTCTACCTGTGACTACTATTAATAATTCTCTGTCTTTGGACAATTTTTATTCAAACTTAATCTCCTTTATGTCTGGGTATGAGAATAATAAGGCCAGTCCAGCCAGGACTGTGTATGTGCAGTGAGAAAATAGTTCTCTGAGTATCTACTTCCTGAGAATTACCTAATTACTATCTCATGTGTGATTGCGCATGCATAAAATCACATATATCCTTGGTAGAGGCTTATGCAATTCGAAATGGCTTACCAAATCCAAACCTGTCAATGAGAAAATCAGCAGTGTTAATCCACTTAGCAAACAAACTCCTCTTTCTATTGAATTATATAATAGAAATGTCATCGTATAATCAGGACTCTTGAGCATTCTCTCACTCAAATGGCAGACTGCAGGTATGTTTTGTATGGTCACTTTGCATTGGAATAGTTTCCTCGTTGCTTTGCAATCTTTATGCTTCTTTTGAGAAATTCCTTGAATAAATATAATGATCTTGGAAGCACTGATCAAGACAGAAACTCTGAAAACAACCCTGCAATCTCAAAGCAAACAGAAATTAAAGTTACTGCTTGGATGGTTTTGCATTTTTAACCCTTTTTCCATTTTTTTCTTTTTGTACAATATATGTTGATCATATCATACACCGTCCCCCTTTTTGACTCTAAGAAATTCATCAATAGGAATTGTGTACCCAGTCAAGTTCAGGGCAAATCTTTCCTCCTCATTTAAAGCATCTCTGGAAACACTCCTTTAATCATACCTGAATATGAGCTCAAGAGTCTAAGCTGTGTAATTGGTCAGTTTTGATTAGATATTTCTTAAACATTGGATATTTTAACTAACCTCATAAATTGATGGTTTAGAAAGATTTAATGAGAAAAATGGGTATAATACAACCTATCCCACATAAATCCTTATAACCTGCAGGAAAGGCAGAATAAATAGCATTTTCACAGAAAAGGTCTATCCCAAAGGCAGTTGTTATCAGAGGGAAGGGTGTGGTTAGAGGTGAAGTTGAAGTTAGGAGGGATAGAAGTACATAACTGTTTTAAAGCACACACAGTATGATACAGAAACACCAGTGACAGGAGTATCAGGGTAGGCTGTATGAATATGTGTGCCAGTTGATTCTATGCCATATACATTTCTTTTTAAGAGTCCAGGAATAGATGGGTCTTCTCTGATACAAAAAGATTGTTCTTGTTGACTGCCATGTGCCAACTGATGCCAGAGGTTATTTTTCAAAAATTGGCAACAGGTAGTATTATTTCAGGTGGAATGGTGCCAACTTTGTCATTTCGAGTGGATGTGACACTAACTTTGTCATTTCATGTGGAGTGACACTAACTTTGTCATTTCATGTGGAGTGACACTAACTTTGTCATTTCATGTGGAGTGACACTAACTTTGTCATTTCATGTGGAGTGACACTAACTTTGTCATTTCATGTGGAGTGACACTAACTTTGTCATTTCAGGTGGAATGACACTAACTTTGGGCAGTGAGACATCAGCCAGTTTGTTTTGCGTTCTCATACAACTATAGTTTCCACTACTTGAAATTTCTAAAAGGTAGAATCCATATTAGCATTAGCATTTCTAAATGCTAAAATCCATATTACTTTTTTTTAGGACTAGTCAGTTAAATTAGTCCAACAAAAATATCCCCACTCCTGTGACTGAATGTTTGTAGATCATCTTTTATCCAGACAATTGGTCCTAAAGGATAAAATCAATGCTCAGCATAGTATAACAATATCGTACTGTCTCCATACTGCTTTGACTCTCACTTGACAAAGGGAATCCAGATTATGTATGGACAAGCTGATAGTTAATATGTAATGCAGTCAGCAAACATGTAAACATCATTTTGGGGGTCAGTAGTGCAGTGTTCTTGCTTACACCAAAGTTTTAGCTTAATGAGTGAAAGTCCTCTGGTCTCCTCAAGTTATCAGCTTCATCTTCTTCTTGGGACGTCTCCTTTAGATGGATTTGTTTTCTGTCTTTAGATGTTTTATTAGTCTGGTGGTCTATGGGATGCTGTTAGGAGCCATCTGAGACTTTGTCCATTTTCTGGAAAGACAAAAGAATAACCTTGCTCTGATGATAGCATTAGATTATTTCATTGACTAGTTTCTAGGTCTTCTTATTTACCATATACTTTAGGTTGTGTCTCCTTTAATTCAAAGTGTTTTAGGGTAGCAGAAACAAGATTAACCTTCAAAGTGTAAATAAACTTTTATAAAACCATTTAAAGTTAACACAACTAAATATAGCATTATATATACACCTTCTTTCTTTTTAATACCAAAATTTGCCAGTTAAGGATTTAATGGGGTTCCAGGATAGTTTTATCATGTCGATAGTATAGAATTTTAGAATTTTAGTAACAATGTTAAAATTAAATTCCTTAAATCGTTTTTAGTATAAATCGGACCATATTTACTTTTTACTTCTAATGGGTCCTAAAAAAAGGAAATGTGTAAAGAGCCATTTGACAAGGTCACATTTCAAATATGACATAATGGTATTCGTCCTGGAATCCCCAGGACCAAATGCCATGCCTCTGGCTGTGCTCTGTAGCTAACAAGATAGGGGATGGAATATGCATGCCTAGAGTAAGTTTGATCAAAGACATCTAGATATACCTGACAGCAGAGGAAGTCCTAGACACAGACAGTGGTAGTTTTAGATGTAAGGTTAATGCTTCTCATTAGAAGCTTGGTGCACTGTATAAAATAATACCTTTATATTTCATGAATAATGTTTTAATAGAGGATAGGCCTTCAAGAGCCACCTTTGAATTTTTTCCTTGCCAGAGTCTTATCATTTATCAGATGAGGGGCAAGTAT
The DNA here is from genome assembly GCA_021653895.1 of Mastomys natalensis. Classification (NCBI taxonomy): domain Eukaryota; kingdom Metazoa; phylum Chordata; class Mammalia; order Rodentia; family Muridae; genus Mastomys; species Mastomys natalensis. The sequence continues at coordinate 70,155 of JAJTUV010000363.1, read as the reverse complement.
AAAACTAAAAAAAAAAAAAAAAAAACCACCAGACAAAACCTACTTAATTAATAATAGTCATTACACTTTTAAAGATTAAACTTAGGGCTTTTAAGTTAAGATTTGGGATTCTTAAAATTTAGAGAAATTTTAATTTTGAGTTCAAAACACTTATTCATTAAGTAACAGCATATTTTAAAATACCTGATAAATAATAATAGGAAGTCTGAAGGAGAAACAATTGGAGTTTTTCCATGCAACCATTAACGTTTATATCCAGTTGATATTGTAAATGAAACAAAAATGTGAAAAATATCCAAGCACAACAGTTTCATGGAGGAGAAAATTGTTCGAAGGGTCTAATTTTTATTTCATTTTATAGATAGTCTAATGTAACAGATTCTAAGGAAGTAACAAAAATAGTATTAGTTAAAACTTCCAAACGTTAACTCTAAAAACATTCCCAACAACAACAACAAAAAAATCCTGAAAAGCTGAGAAACTATGTAAAGACCAAATCTAAGAATAATAGGAACAGGAGAAAGCGAAGAATACCAGCTCAAACATCCAGAAAACAGTTTTATACAATCATAGAGGAAAAATTTTATAACCTTAAGAAGGAAATGCCTATAAAAGTACAAGTAGCCCACAGAAAACCAAAAGTATTGGACTATAAGGGAAAGTCTTCTTGCCACATAATGATCAAAACACTAAACATACAGAACAAAGAAAAGATATTAAAAGAGGAAAGGGAAAAGGCCAAGTAATATACAAAGACAGACCTATTAAAATTACACCCAACATCTCAACAGACTCTAAAAGTCAGAGGGCCATGGACAGATGTCTTGTAGATGCTAAGAGACCACAGATGCCAGCCCAGACTACTATACCCAGCAAAAATTCCAATCACCATATATGTAGAAAATAATATATTAAAAAACAAAGTCAAACTTAAACAATATATATCCTCAAATCTAACCCTACAGAAGGTTCTAGATGGAGAACTTCACCCCAAGAAGGTTAACTACACCCAAGAAAACATAGGAAATAATTTACACCAACAAAACAAAAAGAAGGAACACACACACTGCCACCACCACCACCACCCACCACTCACCACCACCACCACCAACAAAATAATAGGAATTAACAATCATTGGTCATTAATATCTCTCAATATCAGTGGACTCAGTTCACCAATAGAAAGCCACAGACTAATGTGAAAACAGGATCCATCCTTCTGCTGGATACAAAAAACAAACCTGAACATTAAAGATAGTCATTACCTCAGATTAAAGGGTTGGAAAGAGATTTCTCAAGCAAATGAAACCAAGAAACAATTTGGTATAGCCATTCTAATATTTAAGAAAACAAACGCCTAACAAAAATTAATTTAAAAAGACAAGCAAGAAGCTGTCCTCTGAGAGGCTCTAACCAGCAGCTGACTCAGACAGATACAGACATCCAGAGCCAAACAGTGGATGGAGCTTGAGGACTCTTAAAGAAGAATAGGTGGAAGGATTGTGGGCCCTAAGGAGATAGGAATTGCACAGGAAGATCAACAGAGTAAACGAAACTGAACCCTTGGAGCTCTCAGAGACTGAATCACCAACCGTGGAGCATATCTAGTCTACACAGATCTACCTCCATGGGCTGAACCTAGGCCTCCCTGCACATATGTTGTAAATGTGCAGCTTGGTTTTCATGTAGGTCTCAAACATCTGGAGTGGGGGCTATCCCAAAACATGCAGCCTGTATATGGAGTACGGTCTTCTAAAAAAAAAACAGTTGTTCAGTTACTCATGGAATATTATTTTTTTTATATCTCTTGTATTCAGTTTGCAACTACTTCATTGAGAATTTTTGTATGTATATTCATGAGGGATACTGGACTATAATTTATATATTTTTGTTGGGTTTACAATTGATGTCACTATTTCAATATTATTTGCTTTGTGAAGGAGCTTATTGTGGTTCTGAATTTTTTTAAACATAACTCAAAAAGTATTGCTTGTTTGAAGGCTCTATAGAATTCTTGTATAAGTATATCTGACCCTTGGTATTTTGCTTGTTTGTTTCTTTTCATTTTATTCTGTTTGAATGCTTTTTAAATTTTTTTGATTTGCTGAAAATAAAAATTAAGAAGAAAAAAAAAAAAAAAAAAGACAAGCAAGGACACTTCATGCTCATCAAAGGAAAAATTCACCAAGATGATGTTGCAATTCTGAATACCTATACCCCAAATGCAAGGGCACCCACATTTGTAAAAGAAACATTACTAAAGTGTAAATCACATATCAAAACCTACACATTAATAGTGGGAGAATTCAGTACCCTACTCTCATCAATAGACAAGTTATTCACACAAAAAAATTAACAGAGAAATAGTGGAACTAACAGATATTATGACTCAAGTAGACTTAACAGATGTCTACAGAACATTTCAGCCAAACACAAAGAATACATCTTCTTCTTAGCACCTTATAGAACTTTCTCCAATATTGATCACATACTCCATCACAAAGTAAGACTCAACAGATAAAAGAAAATTTAAATAACCCTCTGTATCCTAATAGACCACCATAGATGAAAGCTGGATTTAAACAACAACAACAACAACAATAACAATAGCAGCAGCAGCAACAATAACAGGAAAAAACAGAAGGCCTATAGACCCATGGAAACTGAACAACTCTTTACTGAATGACTACTGGGTTGAAGCAGAAATAAGAAAGAATTGAATGCATACATACCTAAACTAATGGGACACAAATACCTTCATAAAGAAATTAGGGCTATTTCATACTACTAACTTAACAGAACATCTGAAAGGTCAAGAAAAAGAAGTAAACATACCCAAGAGGAGTAGATGGCAGGAAATAATGAAGCTCAGAGATGAAGTCAATAAAATAGAAACAAAGAGAACAATACAAAAAATCAATGAAACAAAGTGTTGGTTCTCTAAGAAAATCAAGATTGACAATCCCTTATTCAAACTAACTAAAAGACACAGAGAGAATGTCTGAATTAACAAAATCAGAAATGAAAAGGGGGATCTAACAACAGACACTGAGGAAATCCAAAGATTCATTAGATCTTACTTCAAAAACCACTGCTGGACAAAATTGGAAAATCTAAATGAAATGAATAATTTTCTCAATAGATTCCACTTAAGTTAAATCAAGATCAGATAATTTATTTATTTATTTTTTTCTTTTTTTGGTTTTTCGAGACAGGGTTTCTCTATATAGCCCTGGCTGTCCTGGAACTCACTTGGTAGACCAGGCTGGCCTCGAACTCAGAAATCCGCCTGCCTCTGCCTCCCAAGTGCTGGGATTAAAGGCGTGCGCCACCACTGCCCGGCTAGATAAACAATTTAAATAGACCAAACCCCTAAGGAAATGGAAGCAGTCATTAAAAGTCTCCTAACAAACGCCCCCCCCCCCCCCGAAAAAAATCAGGGCCAGATGGTTTTAGTGAAGAATTCTACCAAACTTTTTTCTTTTTATTGGATATTTCATTTACATTTCAGATGTGATCCCCTTTTCCCATCCCCCCACCCAGGAACCCCCTATCCCACACCCCCCTGCTTCTTTTTTTTTTTATTAGTAACTTTAAAAAAAAAATGTTAATCAAAGGCTTTGTAAGTTTGGTAATGCTCAATAACAAGATGTCCATACAATCAGAAGTGTAACCCAATACCCAACCTAGATATACCAACTATCTTTGACTGGTGGAGACACGCAAACATCTGCCTCCGTGTTCCCCCCCCCCCTTCTCCTAGCTCCTCCACTTCCTCTCCTTACTCCTCCCACCTTAGCTCCTCCTACATATCACCCTTCCTGTTAAGATAAAACTTTTCTCTCAAAATACAATTAGAGCATGACTATACCAATTTGTATCAGTAAGGTACTAGATAGACCTAATACCCAGTCCATCATTTTATTGACTAACCAGAATCTCTGTCATCTCTCCTAACTAAAAGACTTAGTTCTGAACATGGCTTCTCTCTTGGCTTTAGAATGAATGTCAGCTGAAAACCATCCTCTTAAGTCTTTTCTCTCAAAGTAAATAGCCGGGATTGGCTATGAGACTATAAGTCTTCAACCCCATCAGAAATCCAGAATGACTGAATTAACTGAAATTATGGGAAGCACAAAGCATAGCTTCTAAAACTTAGCTAATTTATGGAGACCACTGAACACCTGGACAGTCCCTATACTACAAAACGTTGGAGCATCTGATTTTCAGCCTTCTGGCCCAGGATCATCTGACAGACCTAGTGATGCAGAATTATTAAGGGCTGATTACTCTGTCTTGGCAGATATAATCAGTCAACTATTCCGCAAGTGTGTCCTTTTCAGGACAGTAATTTGTCTATAGATGAAAAGAGGCAATTCTTGCCTAGTGGCTGTCTCACCACAACTGGAATAACTCCAAAGATGCTCAATTTCTTCTTAGAATCCAAGACAGGAAGCTGTCAGGAGCAGACAGGTCTCTAATTAAAATGAACCTTAATACAATAATGTTTGTAACATCAATTCTGTGACCTTCTGACATTTTGAAAACCAACTATCCATGTAAGGCAATCTGGACTGTTGTCTGTTAACTCCTCTCAGCTAATTCTAAATAAAATAAAGTATCTCTGGGTCTTTCATTTGATTCCCTTGAACTACCAGTCTGTTTTTATACCAATACCATGCAATTTTTATTACTGTTGCTCTGTAGTAGATCTTGAGATCAGAGATGGTGATACTTCTTTTACTGTACAGGATTGTTGTAGTTATCCTGGATTTTTTGTTTTTCCATATGAAGTAGAGTATTATTCATTCAAAGTCTGTAAAGAATTGTGTTGAAATTTTGATCGGGATTGCATAGTCTTTGGTTTGCTTTTGGAAAGATTGTCATTTTTACTATATTAATCCTACTGATCCATGAGCATGAGAGATCTTTCTATCTTCTAATGTCTTCTTCAATTTTTTTCTTCAAAGATTGAAGTTCTTGTTATACAGGCCTTTCACTTGTTTGGTTAGTTACATCAACATATGTTACATTATTTTTGGCTATTGTGAAGGGCATTGTTTCCCTAGTTTCTTCTCAGCCCACTTATCATTTATTTATGGGAATTATTTATATAACTGAAGGTGTTTATCAACTGCAGAAATTCTCTGGAAGATTTTTTTTGCAGTGGCTTATATATACTATCATATCACCTGCAAATAGTGATACTTTGACTTCTTCTTTTTCAATTTGTATCCCCTTGATCTCTTTTAGTTGTCTTATTGCTCTAGTTAGAACTTCAAGTACTATATTGAATAGATGTAGTGAAAGTGGAAAGCCTTGACTTGTTTCTGATTTTAGTGGAATTGCTTTGGATTTCTTTCCTTTTAATTTGATGTTGGCTATATAGGCTTGCTGTAAATTGCCTTTATTATGTTTAGGATGTGCGTTGTATCCTTGACTTTCCAAGACTTTTCTCATGAATGGGGGCTGGATTTTGTCAAACGCTTTTCTCAGCATCTAATAAGATGATCATATGTTTGGTTTTTTTTTCTTTCAGTTTGTTTAGATGGTGGATCACATTGACAGATTTTCATATGTCTACCCCTACATCTCTGGGAGGAAGCCTAACTGATCATGGTGGATGATGTCTTTGATGAGTTCTTGGATTTGGTTTGCAAGTGTTTTATTGAGTACATTGCATCAGTGTTTATGCAGGAGATTGGTCTGTAATTCTCTTTCTGTGGTTTAGGCATCAGGGTGACTGTGGCCTCATAAAATGAGGTTGGCAATGTTCCTTCTGTTTCTATTTTGTGGAATTATTTGAGGAGTATTGGTATTAACTCTTTAAAAGTCTGGTAGAGAAAAACTTCTGGTCTGGGCCCGAGTACTGAACAGATCCCTGTCGGCAGCTCTGCACCTAATCCCACAAAACCCAGAGACAGTGGGCCTCCCAGGACCTCTAACCCAGGCAGCATCTTAGGTAAGGAGACAGCAACACCCACCCCCACAAAACAGGGAATAACTGAGACCCAGTAGGACCCAGGAATTCACTCCTGGCCCAGAGCATTGGTTCCTTCCAGTCTGGACCCAAATACTGAGCAGATCTTGGACCCCAGTTCTAACCCCAGTAATAACACCCACCCCACACAGTTCTAAAACAACCAAGATAATAAGAAAGACAGGCTTGAATACGAGGAGACAGGGCAGGTAGCACTAAGGTGATCCAGATGGTGAAGAGCAAGCACAAGAACATAAGCATCAGCAACCCAGGTTATTCAGCGTCATTAGAATCTAGTTCTCCCACACTAGAAAGTCCTGAATTCCCTATATCACCAGGAAAGCAAGATTCAGATTTAAAATCACTTCTTAAGATGATGATAGAGGACTTTAAGAAGGACATAAATAACACTCTCAAATAATTTGAGGAGAACACAGGTAAACAGGTAGAAGCCCTTAAAGAGGAAACACAAAGATCCCTTAAAGAATTACAAGAGAACATAACCAAACAGGTGAAGGAATTGAACAAATCCATCCAGGCTATAAAAATGGAAGAGAAACAATAAAGAAATCTCAAAGGAAGACTACCCTGGAGATAGAAAACCTAGGAAAAAATGCAGGAGTCATAGATGCAAGCATCACCAACAGAATACAAGAGATAGAAGAGAGACTCTCAGGTACAGAAAATATTGACACAGCTGTCAAAGAAAATGCAAAATGCAAAAAGTTCTTAACACAAAACATCCAGGAAATCCAGGACACAATGAGAAGACCAAACCTAAGGATAATAGGTATAGATGAGAGTGAAGATTCCCAACTTAAAGGGCCAGTAAATATCTTCAACAACATTATAGAGGAAAACTTCCCTAACCTAAAGAATGAGAAGCCCATGAACATACAAGAAGCCTATACAACTCCAAATAGACTAGACCAGAAAAGAAATTCTTCCTGTCACATAATAATCAAAACATAAAATGCACAAAACAAAGAAAGAATATTAAAAGCAGTAAGGAAAAAGGGCAAGTAACATATAAAGGCAGACCTATCAGAATTACACCAGACTTCTCGCCAGAGACTATAAAAGCCAGAAGATCCTGTACTGATATCATACAGACCCTAAAGGAACACAAATGCCAGCCCAGGCTACTATACCCAGCAAAACTCTCAATCACTACAGATGGAGAAACTAAGATATTTCATGACAAAATCAAATTTACACAATATCTTCCCTCAAATACAGCATTTCAAAGGATAATTGATGGATACCTCCAACACAAGGAGAGAAACTACAACCTAGAAAAAGCAAGAAAGTTATCTTCCAGCAACCCCAAAAGAATAGCTACACAAACATAATTCCAAAATTATAATAACAAAATTAAAATAACAAAATTCTAATAACAAAAATAACAGGAAACAACAATCATTTTTCATTAATATTTCTTAAAATCAATTGACTCAATTCCCTAATAAAAAGACGTAGACTATCAGACTGGATACATAACCAAGACCCAGAATTTGCTGCATACAGGAAGCCCACCTTAGTGACAAAGACAGACACTCCCTCAGAGTCAAAGGCTGGAAAACAATTTTCCAAGCAAATGGTCCCAAGAAACAAGCTGGAGTAGCCATTCTAATAACAAATAAAATTGACTTTCAGCCAAAAGTAATCAAAAAAGATAAGGAAGGACACTTTATACTTATCAAAGGAAAAATCTACCAAGATGAACTCTCAATTCTGAACATCTATGCTCCAAATGCAAGAGCACCCACATACATAAAAGAAACTTTACTAAAGATCAAAGCACACATTGTGCCTCACACAATAATAGTGGGGGATTTCAATACCCCACTCTCAGCAATGGACAGATCATGGAAACAGAAACTAAACAGAGACACAATGAAATTAACAGAAGTTATGAACCAAATGGGTTTAACAGATATCTATAGAATATTTCATCCTAAAACAAAAGAATATACCTTTTTCTCAGCACCTCATGGTACATTCTCCAAAACTGACCATATAATTGGTCACAAAACAGGCCTCAACAGATACAAAAAGATTGAAATAATCACTTGTATCCTATCAGATCACCATGGACTAAGGCTGGCCTTTATTTGTTTTTTTGGTTTTTTGTTTTGTTTTTTAAAGTCCACATACACATGGAAACTGAACAATGCTCTACTCAATGATGACTTGGTCAAGGAAGAAATAAAGAAAGAAATTAAAGATTTTTTAGAATTTAATGAAAATGAGGACATGTCATACCAAAACGTGTGGGACTCCAAGAAAGCAGTGCTAAGAGAAAAACTCATAGCTCTAAGTGCCTACAAAAAGAAAATGGAGAGAGCAACAGACCTTAAAGTTCTAGAACAAAAAGAAGCAAATACTCCCAAGAGGAGTAGAAGGCAGGAAATAATCAAACTCAGGGCTGAAATCAACTAAGTAGAAACAAAAAGAAGTATACAAACTATCAACAAAACCAGGAGTTGGTTCTTTGAGAAAATCAACCAGATAGATAAACCCTTAGCCAGACTAACCAAAGGGCACAGAGACAGTATCCAAATTAATAAAATCAGAACTGAAAAGGGACACAACAACAGAAACTGAGGAAATTCAAAAAGTCATCAGATCCTACTACAAAAGCCTATACTCAAAAAACCTGGAAAATCTGGATTAAATGAACAATTTTCTAGACAGATACTGGGTACCAAAGCTAAATCAGGACCAGATAAACCATCTGAACAGTCCCATAACCCCTAAAGAAATAGCAGCAGTCATTAACAGTTTCCCAACCAAAAAAAAAAAAAAAAAAACCCAGGACCAGATGGTTTTAGTGCAGAATTCTATCAGACCTTCCAAGAAGACCTAATACCAATTCTCTTCAAACTATTCCACAAAATAGAAACAGAAGGAACACTACCCAATTTGTTCCATGAAGCCACAATCACACTCATACCTAAACCACACAAAGACAGAACAAAAAAAGAAAACTTCACCTCAATCTCCCTTATGAATATTGATGCAAAAACACTCAATAAAATTCTTGCAAACCAAATCCAAAAACACAACAAAACAATTATTCATCATGATCAAGTAGGATTTGTCACAGGAATGCAGGAATGGCTCAATATTTGGAAATCTATCAATGTAATTCATTATATAAACAAACTCAAAGAAAAAAAAACCCACATGATCATCTCACTAGATGCTGAGAAAGCATTTGACAAAATTCAACATCCCTTCATGGTAAAAGTCTTGGAAAGATCGGGAATCCAAGGACCATAACTAAACATAGTAAAAGCAATATACAACAAACCAGTAGCCAACATCAAACTAAATGGAGAGAAACTTGAAGCAATCCCACTAAGATCAGGGACTAGACAAGGCTGCCCACTCTCTCCCTACCTATTCAATATAGTACTACTGGAAATCCTAGCCAGAGCAATTGGACAACAAAAAGAAGTCAAAGGGATACAAATAGGAAAGGAAGAAGTCAAAATTTCACTATTTGCAGATGATATGATAGTATACTTAAGTGACCCTAAAACTTCCACCAGAGAACTCCTAAACCTGATAAACAACTTCAGCAAAGTGGTTAGATATAAAATCAACTCAAACAAATCAGTAGCCTTCCTCTACTCAAAGGATAAACAGGCTGAGAAGGAAATTAAAGAAATGACACCTTCACAATAGTCACAAATAATATAAAAATACCGTGGTGTGAATCTAACAAAGCAAGTGAAAGATCTGTATGAGAAGAACTTCAAGTCTCTGAAGACAGAAATCGAAGAAGATCTCAGAAGATAGAAAGATCTCCCATGCTCATGGGTTGGCAGGATTAATATAGTAAAAATGGCTATCTTGCCAAAAGTAATCTACAGATTCAGTGCAATCCCCATCAAAATTACAAATCAATTCTTCATAGAGATAGAGCAATTTGCAAATTCATTTGGAATAACAAAAAACCCAGGATAGCGAAAACTATTCTCAACAATAAAAGAACTTCTAGGGGAATCACCATCCCTGACCTCAAGCTGTATTACAGAGCAATAGTGATTTAAAACTGCATGGTATTGGTACAGAGACAGGCAGGAAGATCAATGGAATAGAATTGAAGACCCAGAAATGAACCCACACACCTATGGTCACTTTGATCTTTGACAAAGGAGCTAAAACTGTCCAGTGGAAAAAAGGACAGCCTTTTCAACAAATGGTACTGGTTCAACTGGAAGTCAGCATGTAGAAGAATACAAATGGATCCATTCTTATCTTTTCGTACAAAGCTCAAGTCCATGTGGATAAAAGACCTTCACGTAAAGCCAGATACACTGAAACTAATAGAAGAGAAAGTGGGGAAAAGCATCGAACAAATGGGCACAGGGGAAAGTTTCCTGAACAGAACACCAATGGCTTATACTCTAAGATCAAGAATTGACAAATGGGACCTCATAAAATTGCAAAGCTTCTGTAAGGCAAAGGACACTTTCAATAGGACAAAACGTCAACCAAAAGATTGGGAAAAGATCTTTAACAATCCTACATCTGATTAATTAATTAATCCTACATCTGAGGATTAATATCCAATATACACAAAGAACTCAAGAAATTAGACTCCAGACAATCAAATAACCCTATTAAAAATGGGGTACAGAGCTAAACAAAGAATTCTCAACTGAGGAAACTTGAATGGCTGAGAAACACCTAAAGAAACATTCAATGTCTCTATTCATCAGGGAAATGCAAATCAAAACAACCCTGAGATTCCACCTCACACTAGTCAGAATGGCCAAGATCAAAAACTCAGGTGACAGCAGATGCTGGCAAGGATGTGGAGAAAGAGAAACACTCCTCCCTTGTTGGTGGGATTGTAAGCTGGTACAACCACTCTGGAAATCAGTCTGGCGGTTCCTCAGAAAGTTGGACATAGCATTACCTGAGGACCCAGCTATACCACTCCTGGGCATATAGCCAGAAGATGTTCCAACATATAACAAGGACATATGCTCCACTATGTTCATAGCAGCCATACTGATAATAGCCAGAAGCTGGAAAGAACCCAGATGTCCTTCAACAGAGGAGTGGATACAGAAAATGTGGTACATTTACACAATGGAGTATTACTCATTAAAAACAATGAATTCGTGAAATTCTTAGGCAAATGGATGGAACTAGAGAATATCATCCTGAGTGAGGTAACTCAATCACAAAGAACACACATGGTATACACTCACTGATAATTGGATATTAGCCCAAAAGCTTGCAATACCCAAGATACAACTCACAGACTACATGAAGCTCATGAAGAAGGAAGACCAAAGTGTGGGTGCTTTGGTCCTTCTTAAAAGGAGTAACAAAATACTCATGGGAACAAATATGGAGACAATGCGTGGGAGAGAAACTGAAGGAGGGGTCATCTGGAGACTGTTCCACTTGAATATCCATCCCATGTGGAGTCACCAAAAGTAGATGTTGATGTGGATGCCAGGAAGTGCATGTTGACAGGAGCCTGATATAGCTGTCTCCTTAGAGGTCTGCTAGAGCCTGAAATACACAGAGGCAGATGCTCACAGCTAACCATTGAACTGATCATGGGGTTCCCAATGGAGGAATGAGAGAGAAGACTGAAGGAGCTGAAAGGGTTTGCTGCCCCATGGGAAGAGCAACAATACCAACCAACCAGAGCTCCCAGGGTCTAAACCACCAGACTGGGAGCACATAGAGAGGGACCCATGACTCCAGCTGTATATGTAGTGGAGGATGACATTGTTGGGTATAGGTGAGAGAGAAAGTCCTTGGTCCAGTGAAGGCTGGATGCCCTAGTGTGGGGGAAGTCATGGGCAGGGAAGTGAGAGTGGGTGGGTAGGTAGGGGCATATCCTCATAGAAGCAGGAGGTGGGGGTGAGGTGGGATGGGGGTTCCTGGATGGGGGGGAAATGGGAAAGGGGATCACATCTGAAATGTAAATAAAATATTAAAAAAAAAAAAAAACCTCAAGTCCAAATGGATCAAAGACTTAATATAAAACCAGATACACTGAACCTGATAGAAAAGAATGTGGGAAATAGCCTTGAATGCATTGGTACTTGAGATAACTTCCTGAACAGAACATCAACAGCTCATGCACTAAGGTCAACAACAGTTAATAAATTGGACCCCATGAAACTGAAAAGCTTCTGTAAGGCAAAGATCACCATCAAAGGGATAAAACAGCAGCTTACAGAATGGGAAAGGTCTTCACTAATCTTCACCTCCAACAGAGGACTGATACCCAAAATATAGAAAGAAAACAAGAAACAAGACATCAACAAATCAAATAACCCAATTTCAAAATAGGATACAGAACTAAACAGAGAATTTTTGACAGCAATCTCTAATGCCGAGAAGCACTTAAAGAAATGTTCAACATCCTTAGTCATCAGAGAAATGCAAATCAAAATGACTCTGAGATTCTGTCTTACACCTGTTAGAATGGTTAAAATCAAAACCACAAGTGACAGCTCATGCTGGTGAGGTTATGAAGCAAGAACACTCCTCCATTGCTGGTGGAGTGCAAACTTGTATGGCCACCTTGTAAATCAATTATGTGGTTTCTCGGAAAATTGGGAATTGACCTATCTCAAGATCCTCCTGGGCATACATACAAAGGATGCTCCATCCTAACACAAGTACACTTACTTAACTATGTTCATAGCAGCTTTATTTATAATAACCAGAAACTGAAAACATCCTAGATATCTCTCAGCTGAAGAATGTATAGAGAAATTGTGGTACTTTACACAATGGAGTATCACTCAGCTGTTAAAAAAATAACATCATGATATTTGCAGGCATTTGCCTGCAAATGGGACTAGAAAAAAAAATTATCCTCAGTGAGGTAACCCAGACCCAGACCCAGAAACACAAACAGGGTATATACTCACTTAAAAGTGGACATTAGCCATAAAGTAGAGGAGAATCATGCTACAATCCACAGACTCAGACAGACTAAGTAACAAGCAGGGCTCAAGGGGGTAGGGTGATGTATGAATCTCTCTGGGAAGGGAAAATAGAATAAATATTGTGGATAGACTGGGATGAGTAGTAGGGACAGAATAGGAGGGACTGTGTTTGGGCAGTGAGGATGGCGAGAGACCTGGGTGGGACCACTGGAATTGGAAGACACCTCAGGGAGGAGCTAAAAACCTAGTGCAATGGAAACTCCCAGGAATCTGTGTGGGTGACCCTAGCTAAGACTCCTGGAAATTGGTGATAAGGAGCCTAAAACACAGTCTCCATTAACCAGTCAAGACTTCCAGTGGAGGGACTGGAACATCAATCCAGCCACGAAACAGACCTACAATTTGTCCTGCTTGCAAGATGTGTAAAGGTGGTGCAGAAATTGTGGGAGTGTTTGACTAATGACTAGTCCAGCTTGAGACTCAAACCATGAGAAGAAGCCCACCCCTGACACTGCCTGGAAGGCCAGGAGCCAGAGGCTGGAGAGCCCAGAGATCTACGGTAGAACCAAATGGGGCTAGAAAACAAAACAAAGTGTCAATGAAATGATTCCTAGTGATATTCTGCTGTACTAGTAGATAGGAGTCTAGCATAATCATCATGAGAGAGGCTTCATGTAACAACTGATGGAAACAGAGGCAGAGACACACAGCTAAACATGAGGTGGAGCTCAGGGATCCTGAGGAAGAGGAGGAAGGATTGTAGGCGCCAGAGGAGTCAAGGACACCACAAGAAAACCCACAGAATCAACTGACCTGGGCTCAAAGGGCTCTTAAAGACTGAACTGACAATCGGGAGCCTGCCTGGGGCTGACCTAGGCCCTTTGCATATAATATTATGGTTGTGTAGTTGGTCTTCTTGTGGGACTCCTAACAGTGGGGATGAGGGCTGTCCCTGACTCTTCTGCCTGTTTAGGGACTCTTCTACTGGGATGCCGTGTCCGTCAAGTGCTCTGTACTACTGCACCACCTTCCCACCACCGAGGAACTGTTTTCTCTTCAGTAAAATGCCATTATTAACTTTTCCATAACTCATCGGCTTTATCTTCCACAAGAAATAATTAAGTTTATCCATTCAAAATATTTAGAAGCTGGTAAGTTCTTTATAATTATTTTGACTCAAAAATACAACTGAATGGTCAGATTCTTTCTATGTCCAACATGTTCACAAAGTAACAACTATCCTTGTGTTATTACAGGAAGTGTTATAAAAATAAAGGAGTTGGGTAAATAAACCCATACAGCAGAGTGAAATGAAAGCCATTTTGTAAACAATATTTCCTCTGTTTTTTGTTATGTATATATGTGTAAAATACAAATTCTTAGTTCCTCGTTAGGAACTCAACGTTAGGAAGTATTTGTTTCTTAGGACTGCTGTAAATTCTAGCACTAGCATGTGCTATAAAATGAGGATGGGAAATGTGCCTACAAATAAGTGAAAATTCTGGGCATACTCTTACAGCGGGCCCATTACACACTTTTTTTAAATATATATATATTTTTTATTTTCAAGTATCAGAAGTAGTTTAAATAAAGCATGAAAAAGGATTATCAAAATATTTTATTTGGCTAAGTTTATTTGCAAAATGAAATACTGATTTCTTGAAAATAAATTTCACAAAAAGTAAGAACTATTCTATTGTTCACAGAAAGTAAGACTCCAGGGAACTGTTACCCAACCAGCATTTTAATGATGATGCTAAATCACATATAAATAAACTCATACTTTCTTTCAGATACTATATAAAATCACTAGTCACTTGTTTACAGCAGAAATATTTTCTAAGATGTTCTTTGTTCTAAAAGATAATAATTTGGGGCAATTAAGAGTTCCATTTCAGCACAGACAGGGTGCTCAAAGCCATCTGAAACTTCAGTTCCAGAGGATCTATTGCCCTCTTCTGGTCTTTGTGAACACTGCATGACTGTGGTATGCAGACACCCATGTAGGCAAAACACCCCACAGACTTAAAATAAATAAAATAATAAAATGAAATAGAAAATGAAATATAACTGTGTAAAAATCTGTATACATATATATCAAGTGCATTACCTTCTATGTATTCAAATATTTCAATTCAATGCCCTGTTGGGATATTCTATACAATGTATATATTCTTGGTGTTATCTGTAATATTTAGACTGAGTAAATAAAGTTCAAGCATTCATTGACTTTAGCACTGCATGTTTTTCAACATATTGATGTATTAAAATTCATAAGTAGGTTATTTGTTTTGGGTTTGGTTCCTTTAAGGAATTAAAAAAAAACCTAAAATTTTGTAAGTCACAAAACACTGAAAAGAAATTATCTCTGTGTATGTGAAGGAGTTCATCCTCTCCTACACCTGATCCCAGATCCATGACCACGTCTCTCCTATGCACAATATTGTCTCCTCCTCCTGCTCCTACTCCTTTTCCTTCTCCTCCTTCTTTAACGTACATCGAGTCCAGTTTTGCTGCCCATATACCCATAGCTGAGTGGTCAACCTATCAGAGGCAACAGTCATAGAAAATCAATTCTTCCTCTTCTCCAGTTATAGTAGTCAATAGCTCCTTGTCTATTCCCTCTCTCCATGGTGATATTTGGTCTGGGCTGACCTTATCAAAGGAGTGTATTCACAAACACTGTGAGTTCATGTGTGCAGCTGGCCTGTTGTGTCTGGAGGCCATGTTTATTTCATTCATTCTCTACCTCTGGCACTTACACATTTCTGCCCCACCACTCACGATTCCTGGGCCTTGGCAGGAGACATATGATAGACACGTGTCAGTCAGGGTTGAGCAGTCTGTAGTCTCTTACTCTCTGCATCTTGGCCTTGTGCTCTCTTGTGTCAACCGCTATGCTTCTCTGAAGACTGCTGAGAGATGCATTAATCATCTCTCAAAGGTACGGCAAGGTTAACCACTTGCTATTAGAGCACCAGTTTCTGTGCTCTTCCCTGGGGAAGACTATTTCTTAGACAACACTCCATAGTTACCTGTAATCCTTTGTGTAGGGTTGAGGTCTCATGAACTTTCCCATACCCATTTTAGCATGTCTATTGTTGTCTTTGTTCAGCTCATATGTAAACGTACATGTTGGTGAGAGTTTAGGGAACATATGTATGTATGTATTATGTATGTATGTATTATGTATGTATGTATGCATGCATGCATATAGGCATGTAGGTAGGATCACTAATCAATGAAAACAAAGGCCATGAATTTGAAAGATAGCAAGGAGTTTGAGGTACGAATGGGAAGTGAATAATAATGTCATTATATTGTAATCTTTAAAAAAAAAGAAAATAATTAAGAAGGTAGAACAATAAGTTAGGCAAAACAAGTAAAAAATATCCTTCATTAGATTACCTGAAGACACAGCTTGTTTTTCTTCCTGTGGAACCAGGGGGCAAAGTCCCTCCAAGAGAAATGAGCAGCAACAGTGAGCAGGGAGGAGGTAGGACAAGGGAGAGACATTATCACAAAGATCCCTACCATTTCACATTACAATTTCCTTATTTAGAAATGTCTGTCTTCCTGGAAAACTTCTCACTGTTTTCAAGAGTTCTTACAAAGTTTGTTCTCATACAAAGTTTGTTTGATATCTGACAGTACTATAGAAAGCTAGCTTTTGAAGCCAAATAGTTTGCCATTTTAACTGATGTCCTCAGTGGCTCTTTCATTAGATGATTTAATTCATCTTCCCTTGTATCAGGGGAAATGTTTGGAATGTAGGCCAACAGAATTTAGCATGCCTTAATCCTTCCATCACTTTCTGTCCTACACATACAGAAATAGAGCAAGAAGTTGTACATAGAGGAGACCTGGATGGGAATACAGAGATGATATATCTCTTCCTATACCCGGTGAAAGCTCCCATAACTCACTGCCATCTTCTTATAGCCCATACTCTTGAAGTCATGTGAGAAATCACCGTAGAAGGGGTCTGGGACCACGTGATCAGTAGCATTGCTCCTGTGCATTGGCACAGGAAGCTCTGTTCTTCCTGAACACTCTGTGGATGAGCAATGAGCTTTGCATTGTATAAATATGCAGACACAGATCTTGAGAGGACAACAGGAAATGTCATGGAAAAAATCAATTACTCTGTGTGCTTTATGGGAGTTTTTGAAAAATATACTTGCAATCCTGTTAAAATACTTTCCATGTATTCCTATTACCTTGCAGAATCTTTTCTTGAAGTGTACTCTAAGTGCTCTGTGTTCTCCCTGTGCTTGTCTCCCTGATGTTGACTGCTGAAGTCTTGATGATTGATGATTGATGTGTGTGGTCATAATGAAAGCAATTCTCGCCCAAAGCATTTGGGTCTTGTCCCTCGTTCTAAAACTAAGCATTCCATTCTTGCAAAATGCATGAGAAATACAACTTTATCTGGTTACATCCACATTTGTAAAGTTGTTCTTCACATCAGATGGGCATTGGTACAGACTGCACCACTCTGCTGTGTATCGCTTGAAAGAAACCACAGGTGCTGGATCACAACTCTTGGTGGCAAAGCATTTAGTGCAGCCATGTAACAGTGACTAATGAAGCAATGTCCTGAAGACTAAGCCTGCTACAACTGCACTAATGTTCTGAAACTCAGGGCTAAAACACATTTAACAGTGTTTGTGTTCTTTGTGGCACTTTCCCCAAATCTTGGCAACCTGTTACAGTCCTGCATGGAATTTATTCTTCCTACATGAAGTTTATTATGTAGTCAGTACTTGACACCTTTCAGAGTTTCATTTCAGTGTACTGAATTTCTTGGATTCAGTGATCTCTTCCTGGTGCAAAATTCTTTAAGGACAACAGCATATTGAATATTAGAAAATATTTTTCATATTTAGTTCCATGGTTTTAATGGTCTGCTTTACACTGAAGACTGTGGAATGACTGAAATTATTTGAAACTTTATTTTACTTACTATGTTAAGCCAAGCAGCTCTTACGAAGCAATTATGTAAGATAAAGACTAAAACTGAGGAATGAGAAACTAGGTACATTTCTTGAGATTTCTTTTCAAGAAAATAAGTATTAAAGACAAAGAAGTGAGACCCATTTGACTATTTAGAGGTACTAGCCACTGTCCGATGTTGCTTCTACAACATGTACACATAGTTAGATATTTAAGTGCACAGAATAGGTATTTTAATTAATCTACTAGCTACAATCATGTGTTGCTTTTATTAGTGGTGTGCTTCTCTCTGTGTCCTAATCAGCAGGCACAGTAATCCACTCAGTGTTCTCAGCCTGGTATCTGGGAGTCACACTAATACCCATTTCTTTTATCATAGATTGATTAATTTTGGTATTATGCTTATTTTAATATGTACATATGAATCTCTTGTTTCAACCCAATAATTTACACCTTTAAGTTTCTTCTGTTATATAGGAATATTCTACTATGGCATCATCTGGCTCTGATCTAGTCCTTCCTTTAAGTACTCTTAATAACACCATCACAGTGATATTTACTTAAGGACTAAAGTATGAGACATTCATGACTAGGAAGGCAAAAGTAACTCAAGGTTATTGAATGACAAGATAAGCCTAAAGGTACAATAATGGTACTCATATCTTGGATGCAACCATTAATTGTCTCTAATAAGATTTAAGACTCACTCAATAGATGAAAGGTAATGCCATAAGCATTCCTGGGCAGGGGCCAACTGAATTTAGAATATGCATGTTCTGTTAGTAAAAGATCTTGCTTCTCTTCAATGTTCCTTCTGGGTTCTTTATCCCTAACATTTTAACTATAGCATGACAGGGGAAATTTTTTGCTTATCACCATCACCATCATCATCATCCTAGTCATGTGAGATTTAGATTTTTTTTAGCCTGGACTTATAATCAGTGGAAAATGAGAGCATCAAGCCCGTGTGTGGGTGTGTTTATATATGTTTTCAGTTATTAGTGATTTGACTGAGTTTTTAGAACATAAGAATAGATTTATTCTAAGAGTACACTAATATTCTTATAAGAAAGATGTCATTTTCTAAAAATGCATGAAATCTGAAACAAAGTGCTTCACAGTAAATACAATTTAGTCATATTTCGTCACAGTTCTCCCAGAGAGTACAATGAACTCCACTTACAATGAACTTAAACAGCAGGTTTTGTTTATTCTGGGCTAGTGACTGAAAAAGCACAAAGGGGAGCTACATGCCTCCTACTCACTTTGATCAACTGTGGTCATATCCCCAGTGAAAGAAAGGCTTTCTTGTGCCATCCGATTTTAGAACTGTTGAAAATAGCAGCAATGAATGGAAGGTGAGTAGATGTCCAGTCTAGCCACGTGAAGGCCTCAGGTGTCACAGCACCCCACGGTACTTTAGTGCTTCCTGATCAATTAATTTTGCTGGCAATAACATATCTAAGATTTTCGAGATTATGAAATATACAGATGTTAGTTTAAGAAATTGCAGGGAAAAAAAAAAAAAAAGAATTGCAGGCAGGGGCTGGAGAAATGGCTCGGTGGTTAAGAGCACCGACTGTTTTTCCAAAGGTCCTGAGTTCAATTCCTGGCAACCACATGGTTATAAGCATAACTGTGTGTAATGGGATCTGATACCCTATTCTGGTGTATCTGTAGAGAGCAATGGTGTACTCGTATACATTAAATAAATAAGTAAATAAATCTTAAAAAAAGAAAGAAAAAAGAAGTTGCAGGCAGAACACCATGGAATTCATCACAAGCACTGGGACAAAGAGTTTTGATTTACATCACAGTGTAACAAAACATGCTTCCTAAGAACAATAATTTTAAATCTCCTAGCCTCACTTTATCAGCAAAATGAAGATAAAAATAAAAGTTAGCACAGGATTATTTTGTTAAATACCTCAACTGTCCCAGGTACCCCACATCTGTAGAAAAGCTAAAGCCTGCAGTGGGCCTGCACTAAGTGTTCATTTCTTTCATGTTTTCCAATTTAATGGAGTACACAGTTTTAATGTATTTCCTTATAATATTCAGAATTTCTTTGGTTTCTGTTGCAATGATTTCCTCTTTGTGCAACCCCCTTTTATTTTGTGTGTGTGTGTAGCCCTGGTTGTTCTAGAACTTGATCTATAGACCAGGTTGGACTAGAACTCACAGAGTTGTGTCTGCTTCTATCTCCTGAGTGTTGGGATTAAAGGACTGTATCACCATTGCCTGACCCCCACTCGGTTGGTTTCTTACCCTTTTAACTTGGGTTCTTTTTCCTTTGGGTAGTTGAGCCTAAGGGTCTGTCAATCTTGTTTGTCTTCTCAGAGACCCAGCTGATTCTCTGTTGTTTTCTTAGCTTCCATTTTACTAATTTCTCCTTTGATTTTTATTATTTCTTGCCATTAACTGGATTTGGATTTTGTCTGTTCTTGTTCTTTAAATTTTTTAATAGCACCATTAAGTTATGTACTTTCGTTCTGTTTTTCTAATGGAGGAACTTCAAGCTATACATTTCCCTTATAGACACCAGAGGAAGGTGTGTGTGTGTTTGTGTATTATCTTCATTTTCATTTAGTTCCAGCAAAGTTTTTCTTCCTTGAGTCCTTCTTTAACCCATTCACCAGTTGGTAATGAGCTTTCAAATTTCCATTAGTTTGTATAGTTACTAAATATTTATTTGTTAGTAATTTTAATGTTTATTACATTATGGTCAGATAAGATATGTGAATTTGCTTTAGTCTTTCTGAATTTGCAAAGATTTGTTTTATGTGTCAACAAGACGCTTCTGTATATTACTGAGTACAGTGTGTATGTGTATGTATGTATGTACGTATATACACACATACATATATTGGTGCTTAAGTAGACTATTCTGTACATATGTAGATAAATCCATATGATATATAGCATCTTATAATTCTGATGTTTCTCTGAGTCCCTCCCCCAAATCCCCGCAGATGACCAGACTATTGGTAGAGTATTGAATTCATCTAGTATTACTGGGTTGATGTTAATGTGTGTCTTTAGCTCCAGCAATATGTTTTTATTTTATTTTATAAAACTGTGTACAGGAGTTTGGTGCATATATGTTTAGGATAGTAGTTATCTTCTTGGTTAACTGGTTCCTTGATTAGAATTAAATGTCCTTTATCTCTTTCAATAAATTTTAGTTTGAAGGCTACTTTGTCAGATATTAGGAGAGTGATACCTGTTTGCTTCCTCATCCAGTTTGACTGGAGCACACTTGGCCAGTCTTTCTACAATCTCTTGGGTATGCTCATTCTTTTCTTCAGTCCAAAATACTTCTTTCTGTATTTTCTTTAGGTTTTGATTGCTGGACATAAAATTTTAAGACTATTTACATAATGGAAAGTTTTATTTTTCCTTCAACCAAGGCAAATAGTTTTGCAGAGTATATTAGTCTAGGTTGGCTGTCATGGTTTTTAACACTTGGATTGTATTGCTACAGACAGACTCATCTGGCTTTCAATTTTCCAGTGAGAAATTAACTGTTATTCTGATAGGATCTTTTATATGTGTCTTTTCAAATTTGTGATTTTTTTCTTGCAACTTTCAATATCTTTTCCTTGTTCTGTATACTTAAGTATTTTAGTTATGATATGCCATGAGGATTTTCTTCTCTGGTCCTATCTATTTGCTGATCTGTATGATTCTTGTGTCTGTATAGGTATGCCTTTCCTTAGTTTGGGGAAGTTTTTGTCTATGATCTTGTTGATGCCATTGACCTGTGATTCTTCTCGTCTATGCTTCTAATTCAAAGGTTTTTTTCCACATTATTCCATATTTTTTGTATGTTCCTGTCATGTGGATTTTAAATTTTTATTTATTTTAGACAGTTGTGTGTGTGTGTGTTAGCCCTAGCTATTCTGGAACTATCTCTGTAGCCCATGCTGGCCTCTGCCTCTCAAGTACTGGGATTAAAAAGGTGTTCCACCACTGTTTGTCAGATATTTTACGTTTTTCATATTCTTATTTTTGCTATATCCTCTCCTTTATCTTCAAGTCCTGATAGTCTATCTTTTGCTTAATTTGTTCTACTTGTAATGCTTTCCAATTGAGTCCTCTAATTGGGGTACTGGGTTTTTCAATTTCACTTTCACTGCAGCTCAAGTCTTTTTCAATGTTTCTTTTTATCAAATTCCATTTTCAAATCCTGGATCATGTTTTTGGCATTTTCATCATCTTTATGTTCATATTTTCTTGGGCATTACTCATCCATCTCCTTAAAATTCCTTGAGTTCCTTGATGAAGTTTATGTTTCTTTTAAATTGTGTGTCCAGAGTTCATCTGGGTAATTTTCATTGGCCAACATTTCTACAGCACTGATAGATTTTGAGGGAAAATAGAACCTTTATCTTTCACATTTTTTGTATTTTTGAGATGAGATCTGGGCATGTGGACTTCTTTTGTTAGTTCTGTGTCTGATATGGATAGAGTATGTTGGGTCCTAAAAGAGGACCCTATAGGTTTGAGTTGGCCTAGAACTTGGATATAACTTAGGTGGAATGAAGTCAGGTGGACTCAAGGGACTGCACTGGTGTGCACGATGTATGTCCTCATCCAAGTCTGGAGTTTAAAGATACATATGGGCTTAGGGAAGGGTTTGTGGATCAAGCAGACTCACCTGGCTAGAGAAAAATGTGCAGGATTAGGCTGGGTGACGAGGTTGAATGTGATGTGTGAAGAAGCCACTTGGTTGGGAGTAGTTTTGCTTTCTTATATAATTCAGGGTTACCTGTATAGTGTTAGCACTACCTGCCATAGGCTGGGCCTGCCCACATCAATCATTAATAAGAAAATGGTCTACATATTTGTCTATAAGCAATCCGGATAGAAGCACTTTCTCATTTGAATTTCTTCTTCCCAGATAACTCTATGTTGTGTCAAGTTCACAAAACTAGCCAGTATAACTGCATAGAAGAAAACTCCGGTGAATGAACTCCATAAATTGCACAGAAATCCTTCTCAATCCTTAGCCCTACGCTATAGGATCACAGGGTGAAACCCAAGGATCTAGCTGAGACTAGCTTACCAGAACTTGATGGTAAGACTATTGCTGAAGACAACACATGGTTTGGTTATAGAGTATAGGGTTAGAAGCCTCTCCCATGCTGGTTTTTATAGTTCCAGATGGAGAACTATCATCAGCAGACCTATTGAGTTGTGGACTCCGTATGCTACAGTTCTAGCATGCCAGTCAAGATATGCCAACTTGTATTATAGTGGCATACTGTTATGAAATCACCATTTTTTGATTGGATTGAGGCCTGTCCCTTAGGAGGAATAGCATTATAAAACTGGACAATGTCCTTGGCCTGGGAGGTCATGGGCGCTAATGGAGAAGCTACTGTTCTGTTTTGGCTTTGGAGGTGTATATGAAATGGACATGATATGCCTGTCAAATAGACTAATCATGCTGTCAGCTGTTAGAAGAGTTTCTTTGTGCAGTGTGCAGCAGTCACTACAGAATCAAATGCCCGAGAATAAATGTGAGCCAGTTTAGATGGGTCATCATATTATTTAAAGCTTAATTATGCATTTTCCCACATCTGGGCAAACTAGAGGGTAAGCATATCTGGAGTGCAATGGATAAGCCTCCCCTGGGAAAATCACCTTCAAGATCACGGTATCTCCCCTATTAGACAAGTATTAAATGTGTAATCTAGCTCATCCATTTAAGGCCCAGGGAGAAGAAATCACTGAAGGGGAGAAAGGAAAGGAATGGAATCCTGTAGAACCCCATCTTCTGGCCATAGCACAGCTACTGAGTCAGGAACTCTCATTAACTGTGATTTCCTGAGTAATACTGGGTCATTGATATTTTGCTATAGAAAGGAGAAACTCTGTCCCTCCTGAGAATTTATGGGCAGTTAATGGCTGGGGGCGGGGGACAGCTCATGAGACCCCCACCCTTCTCTGAAGATCTATAGGCAACTAATGGTTCCTAGGAGAGGGTGAGACATTTTCTTCAGTGACACAGCCACTGGTAAATTGCCCATTTGCCTTTAAATAACCCATGCCCTGGATAAATCCTAATTAAGCTCCGTAATTCACAAGAAAAAGACATGAAAATAGAAAGAGTTCTAGTTGGGAAGACAGAGAGGATCATGGAGTAGGAAGAGATTAATTGGAGTAAATATGAACAAAAATATTTGCATATCTATATGAAACTCTCACAATGAAACCCATTATTGAGTATCATTAATATATGCTAATGAGAAACTAAAAATTTACTGTTTCCATATAGCAGGCATCATAGTTTCAAAGAAGTTAGCTTTATGTGAATTTGACTGGTCTATGTGTTATTTGTATACAACGCCCGGAGTAGTATTCAAAAGGTGTGGGCCTTCCATTATACTTGAAGTGCTAACATTGTTTTTATCTGCTACAAAACAGTCATTTGCATAGATCATTTTTAAAGGTAACATATGACTGTAATAAGATTACAATCTCTTAGAGTTAGCCAACCTGGGTTCAAACCCGTTTGTCTTTTTCTTTCTCTAATTTGGGAGAAAATTAACCAAGTTTGTTTCCTCTTCAAAAGGAAAAGCATATCCTTCTTAACCTGATACTGTGAAGACTGAATGAATAAAGGACAAGTCACAGTAAACATCCTCTTGCCTGTGTGATTCTAACATCTTCTGTCAAGTCTTGGAGGGAACTGCAATCACCCATTGTGACTTGGGGAGAAAAAAATACTGACCCTTTGCAATGACTCAAGCTACGCAAGTTTCCATTCACAAGCATTACATCCTTAATACACACA
This sequence comes from Mastomys natalensis, assembly GCA_021653895.1. NCBI lineage: Eukaryota > Metazoa > Chordata > Mammalia > Rodentia > Muridae > Mastomys > Mastomys natalensis. Next base: position 45,479 of record JAJTUV010000363.1, on the reverse strand, counting down.
ATTCTGTAATTCCCTCCTTCCTTCTTCCTGAACACCTATGATGTACATGTGCTGGGCTCTAAGTATGCAGCAGGAAATACAGTACTGCATCGATGGGGCTTACATTCTACAGGCAAAAGATATAATTTGTTCATGTGTGTACAATCAGGTTGGTAAAAGTTCTTTAAAGATGAAGAGTCAGGAAGTAGTGGCACACATCTTTAGTGTCAGCACTTGGGAGGCAGAGGGAGAGGGAAAAGGAGAGGGGGAAAGAGGAAGAGAGGTAGAGAGGGGCAGAGAGGCAGAGGCAGATCTCTGTGAGTTCAAGGCTAGTTCCAGGAGAGCCCCGATTTAGGACTGAGATTTGAATCTGGAACCTTGTGCATTTGAGACAAGTGTTTTCTCACTGTCTACATGCCTGGCCTCGTTTTTACTTTTAATTTACTTTATTATTCTATGTGTATGGGTGTTTTATCTGCTACGAAACCAAGCCAAACCAAAAAAAACAAGGTTAAGAGAAAGAATAAGTAGGTGAGACAGGATCTGCTAATTTCCACTAAGGATCAGGAAGTCCTCACTAACAAGATAACATCTGCACAAAGATAAGAATAGAGAGGCTGTGCATACAGGAATCCAGGGAAGGAGAACTCCAGTTCTGCACACTACATGTTGAGAACTTCCCTGACTTTCTTGTGGGCAGAAAGACACCAAGGTACGAGGTGCAGAGAATGAGTCCAGGTAACAAAGAGACCCATAAAGCCAATTACACTGGGTCTTGTAGGTCATGGAAAGGATTACTCGATATTACACGCAGGCAGAGAAGCTACTGCCAGTAGAGAACAGTTCTCAAATCAGTCACATCGAAATCAACCAGTTTGGCTTGTTTTGTTTGTTTGTTTTTAAATGGATGAAAACAAAAAATCCCAGCTTTATAGCTAGAATGCAGACACCAACAGTCAACATAAAGGACTGAAGCTCTGTCACATACAACCAAATGAGTACAGGAAAATAAGGTGAAGAAAATACAATTACGAAGTTATTCAATTTATAGAACTTTCTTGAAATTGCAAACTTCTAGCAATGGAAAACAGATGGCTGGCTAGCAGAGGTAGGGACAGGAGCCGTAGATGCAGGGCTGACTGTGAAAGGAAGATCTGGAGAAACCTGTGCGAAGTGTTCCACTGACTGACTGGTCGGTGCCCACAATATTGGTACTCCGGAGATTTGGAAGGCTTTATCACTATGGCAAACTGGGTGAAGACACAGAAATCTCTGTGTATCTGTTTCCGACAGTGAGGATGATCAACCCAGGGCTTCATGCATGCTAGGCAAGTGCTTTTTCCATTTACATGCCCAGCCTTTCTTATACTGAATGCAATGTCTCCAAAATACTAAGCTCAATTTAGAGTCATTGTTCAAGTTAGACAACTAAGTTTGCTCAAATTTTTCTGTAGTCAGATCAAGGCAAACCCTGAAAGACAACAAAACCAGATGCTAACTGTTCCTGTTGCTGTGTCATTTAAACAGACAGCCCCTACAACTTCCTCACTTCTAGAGACCCTGCTTGATTAAAGTCCACCAAAGTGCTCCTCGAACAGGAACACACGGACAACATGTGACAGACAGGGGTGGAGCAAGAACACTGCCAACAAGATTTTAAATCAAAATCATACATGCCTAAATGCAGAAATGTTGAAGCAATTAAATGCTCACCAAAAATGCTTTCCTGCAGTTAGCACTCAAGAATTCCACTTAAAATATTTTATAATTTATGCAATAAGCCTTCAGTCTTCTGCCTCCATGGCAAATGTAACAACATTGAGGACACAGACTTCCCTAGCCAAGAGTTATTTCCATTAGAAAAGGGTGGGGGGCGGGGGAGCAGTGTTTGTTTTTGGAATGGCAATCCAGGCAGAAGTCATTCTCATGTTCATGCTGTTAAGACACTGGGTGTTAAAACATTCAGCCAATGGACCCTTCCCAAATGATGTCATAGCTTCTTTAGGTTCTACCTTGTTTCATTAATTACAATTTCCAAGTAAGTAAATGAAGTTATTTTGTTAGCTAAACAGTAAAGCAGGCTTCAAATATATTTAGAAGCAAGCAAGGTGGTACAGGCTTATGATCCTAGCACTAGAGAAGAAAGCAGGGTAATGAGTTCAAGGCCAGTCTGGGCTAACCAGCAAGATTCTTAAAAACCACCACCACCACCAACAAAAGGTCAAAATAAGCCAGGTATGGTGTACTCCTTTAATCCCAGCATTCGGGAGGTAAAGGCACACCGATCTCCTGAGATCAAGGCCAGCCTAATATACAGAGACAGTCCCAGAACAGCTAATAAACTGATGTAAATATTTTTCTTTTAAAGGCCAAAACAAAATACAAAAAGTCCCAGGAAAGCAGTAACCAGACATGATTCATCCCATTAGCTGTCTCTTCTACTGGAAGAAAAGTGCTGCTTTGATATGCAGTATAGAGCCTCTTCTCAAGCTAGCTCTGCTTTGCTCATACCCAAAGAAAATTCTAGACTCACATTTAACCTATAAATAAATCAGAGATAATTCCCCAACATCATTCCTACCCCTAGCAGTGCAGACACTAAACCGTCATTTCTTACAGCCTGAGCTTCCTGGCAGTGCAGTGGAACATCCAGTCGGTCCAAACTGACATTCCTACTCTCCCCACTTAGAACGTTTCAGAGGCTCTTCATTCACTGCAAAGGGAAACTACACTTGACAAATGAACAACCAGAAATTCACTTGGAAAGGTTTTTACTTTTTAAGGCAGTATCAAGCACACACATAGATTTTCTGTACTAAAAAAGATGTAATAAAAGACTCTATTCTTACCTATTAGTCCCAGCATACTTAATCCAAGAGCTCATGGCAGATCAGATAGCTTCAGTGGGTAAAATCATTTGCTACTAAGTTACATCCCCAGACCACACGGCAGAAGAGAGAACAAACTTCTGCAGTAGATTATCCTCTGAATTCTACACTGGTACAATATAATATAAACGGGGTCGCGAGGGTGAGGTGGAGGGGGAGAAGTTTTAAAAAGTATGAAAGAAAGACAAAATAACAATGTTAAAAATATTTATTTTGATAGTCTATCATAAGTCAGTACAGACTCCACTCTGTCACAGATGTGTTGAAATGACGTTTCCTTTCTTATCCAGCCGGAGTACACACCTTCCATGTTGGATTGCATCCAAATCCAGATGTCCAAACAATCTTTTATCCCCAAAGTAAGCTAAACATTTATGAAGAGAAAAAATAAATTAACATGGAAACAAAAACTTTCTACACACAGCTGAGGAACCAGGTCTTACACATTCACGTTTGTTTTTCTATTAAACTCATTTACTAGAGGACAAGAATCCATTAGCAGACAAATTAAATATAACAAAACAAAATCAAATATATAGAAATATAGTTTTTATTTTTGATTGTGGCTATCTTGAGAAAAGGAAATTTTCAGTTCATATATAAAATGAAGTCAATCAAAAGATAAACAATTATTTTCATTAACATAAAGCACCAATAACACAACAAACATTCTTTTACTGAGTACTTTGAGGGAGACTGTGGAAAGCCCATACTGCAATTACCATTCCTGCTTCGAACTACCACACATCTGACAGGGAAATGGCTTCACAAGAGTGGCTCTGACACAAGGGCTACCCTGGCCCACCCACATCCCTAGGAGCGATCAGCCACTATCTCCATTTCTGCTAACTCCACCCAGAGTCTCTAACTCACGAAGGGACAAATCACCATAGCATCTGTTAAAGGGATCCAAGAAAGAAAAGAGATGTGTTTCATGTCTAAATCTTACTGATTAAAAATGTGACTTCATGACAATGAGGCTTTGTAGTTTATCTTTAAGGGCCATCCAGGCCTCTCTTGGTCTAACACAGATAACAGAAATGAAGATACTCATCTTACTTAAGGCTTAGCTGGGTGTGATGAATTAAGACTATAGGCCAGCACTCAGAAGGAAGAGGCAGGAGGATCGGGAGTTCAAAGCCTAGCCTGGTAGTGGTGGTGTAAGCCTTTAGGCCCAGTGCTTGAGGCATAGGCAGGTAGAGATCTCTGGTTCAAGGTCAGCCTGGTCTATGTAGTGAATTTAAGGTCAGGGCTATATATAAAGAGAGATCCTGTCTCCAAAAACCAAAACTCAAAAAAAAAAAACCACAAACAAAAAGTTTATTGATCAAGTTACCTGACAAGTGCTGTTTATCATTTACATAAAATATTGTTATTTATTTCTCATGCCTGCCTAATTTAAGAGGTATTATATTCAATTTATAAAAGAAGAACTGCAACTTTGAAAGTTTAATGACCTTTTGCGGAAACATACTTGACACTTTGCAGTATTTGGAAAATATTCCCAGACTGCTTCAGTAGTGACTATAGTAATGTGTCTTAAAAGAGTTTTTCTCTACAGAGATAACTGGCTTGCAATCACTGAGCCAATCGGGAGCAAACATATGCCTCACTCCCACGTCACAGAAAAGGAAATTCATAGTTTAAGGCACAGGCGGTGGTGGCGCATGTCTTTAATCCCAGCACTAGGGAGGCAGAGGCAGGTGGATTTCTGAGTTCTAGGCCAGCCTGGTCTATAGAGTGAGTTCCAGGACAGCCTGAGCTACACAGAGAAACCCTGTCTCGAAAAACCAAAAAATAAATAAATAAATAAATAAATAAATAAATAAATAATAAAATAAAATAAAAAGGAACAAAGGCTAAAAAAGGAACTGATGGGGAGCTGTGAAGGCAAGCTTAAGAACTTGCTCCATGAGGGGCATCCTATAATCCCAGCACTCAGGTGGCTGAGTTCAAGGCCAGTCTTGTCTATAGAGTGAATTCATGGTCAGCTTGGGATACACAAGACCTTGCCTCACTTCTCCTTGTCCCCCTCCAAAAAATAAAATCACACAAGGAAAAGAATCTGAAGAATGTGGATCATAACAGACCAAAGGAAAGAATAAAATGAGGAAATAAAAAAGGGAAGGCCATATGTGAGGAATTCTTACAGGAGAAACCCTGCACACTGGGCATATATAGGCTTTGGACATCTACCACCTATCAACTATGTGTCCTGCTCTGGGGGTACTGAAGTGACAACTGCAGACGATATGTACAAAAAACCCCAAGAAACTGGCTCATTGGAGGCATCTATGAGTAGTATTACTGCAAACTGCCCATGTCTAATTTAAACAAAGAAGGGTTTGTTGGGGGTCAGGCTCTTGCCTGACATGCACAAGGCTTTGAGTTTGTTCCCCCAGCACTCTGAAAAAAGAAAAATTGAAATTGAAATTTGAAGTACTTCGAGTGTAAGCACTTCTGGCAAGGAATACCCAATCTGTGTTTTCTGCATATATCTGAAACACAGCTGAAATCCCACAGCATCACGGCAGTGTCCATGGTCGTCATAGCGACTGGAGTGACAGTCCTTCAGGACCACACCCACCTGTTGAGACTCTGGTTGTAGCATGATATTTACAGCATTTACACACATGTATACATACAGTTTTCACAAGGTGATGCATTTCCAAAGTTGAATGTGCTCAAAGGCTTAAATACTGAAGACCTATCTATGAACCAGCCTATAAAATACTGGAAGCAGATAGAACCTTTATGAGAAGTTGTCTTATAGGAAGTTGTTAGATCATGGAGGCATGCCCTTGAATGGGGTACTGAGACTCCAGCCTATCATCTCCTAGCTTCCCCATCTCCAGGAGGTGAAAGACACCCTCTCACCCCTACTACTGTTATGGACTGTGCTACCGGATCAAAGTATCAGGGTCAAGCAACCATGGCATAATGTCTCCTCAACTGTGAGCCGAAATAAACCTTTCTTCTTTATAAACTGACTGACTTGTCACAGTAATAGAACAGTGACTAATAATAAATATACACACAAAGATACATACACATTAATATACAAACTGTGTGCAGGAAAGTTTCAAACAGCTTATATATATTCATATACTTTGACTTACTAATCTCCTAAGAACTTATCACAAAGAAATACAATCAACAAAAGCTATATATATGCAGTAAAATGCTTCCAGAGCTGAAGAGATAACTCAGCAGTTAAGAGCACTGGCTGCTCCTCCAGAGGACCAGAATTCAATTCCCAGAACCCACAGAGAAGTTCACAACTGTCTGTCTGTAATTTCAGTTCCAGAGGATCTGACACCCTCTTCTGGCTTCCACAGTCACCAGGCACACACACAGTGCACAGACATACATGTAAGCAAAATACACATAATAACAATAATCTGTAAAGCTTTAAATGTTACATTGTTATGAAAAATACTGTAACTGACAAGTAAAAATATAGGGATATCAATTCTAATTTTAGGTGAAAAGAGCAAAATTCTATGTATTGCTGTTAGAAGTCAATACTCAAGTTTACTGTTTCATGGGATAAGGAGATAAATCAATCCTTTTCTTTTTAAAATGTGTATCATTATGATTATAATATAGTAAGTAAATAAAGATTTTTAAGGTGGGAGGAAGAAAGCAAAGCAACTACACAGTAATTAATACGAACTAGACTAGACCACAATATTTCTTCCAACAACCCAATACTATAATGACTGGTCATCCACTTCCCAATGATTGAATACCAATTAATCTCTGAGCATCTGGCTTTACATGGTGATAATCAAGAGCATTACCTTAAAACTGACGGCTCAGGCATTCCAGGATCTGCACCCCTTGTAAATCCTGAAGGGAAAAAAATAAAAACCTTCAAATGAAACAAGTACAAGTCCAGCAGACAGAATGTCTACAACCCAATCGGGACACCCGTCTCAGCTGACTTGTGCGGCTGTAGGTTTCTAGTTTTCACCAGGATGTAGAGCAGCACCCATGATCACTCAGCAGAAAGGAGCTGTTCCCACTGTGCAGTTAGCAGATCATCCGAACACGGCCTACTTTTATCAGTCACTCCCCAGCATTGCAAGTCCCAAACCTCACTGGAAAACTATGAAAAGCTTAAAGAAGAAAGTGACACCTTTTCTGAAAGTATATTGAGGATATCTTATTAAACTCACTCTCTTTATAAAGCAAAAACTCAAGACAGTAAAAGGAGAAAATAATATACTCTAATTTTAAAATCCTCTGCTGTTTCCCTTTGCCTTATAGGATGAATAAGGCAATTAAGATTAAAAATTTTTAAAACTTACTCAACAGAACAGGATAAGGTCCAGCGTGTAGCCCTAGGTTAAAAAAATACGTCTGGACACTTGGGCAAGTAAAGTACGATTTATGGCTCGGTTTCTTTCCCTGCAAAATGGGGTCAGTAACTTTGGAGGAAAAAAAAAATCACTGAAATCCTTCATTATACAAGAAAAGCTTAAGCATCCAACTACTGTAATAATCATGCTTTAAGGCAGTGACATTTTAACCTGATTGGCGTCTTTCCACTTAGGCAAACCTACAGGAGGGGAGACGCTCTCAAAGTCAAATAGGGGATTAATCTTTCTTCTTCTTCTTCTATTTTTTTTTTTCCAAAAAAGGGTTTCATGCTGTGTAGCCCTGGCTGTCCTGGAACTCACTCTGTAGACCAGGCTGTCCTCGAACTCAGAAAGGCTATCTGCGTCTGCCTCCCAAGTGTCTGGGATTTAAAGGCGTGCGCCACCACCACCCGGCTGGGATTAATCTATTTTAGGGGTCATATTAAACCTAAAATCAATCTTGAAGGTCTTGCTTTTATTTTACAGATGTAAGTAGAACAATAAGGGGTTGTGTGACTGGTTTTAAACATAACCAAATAGCTAACAGGATCTAGAAGATGAGTTCTTGAATCGGGCCAGACAACCTCGGAAAACGCGGAGAACTCGGAGGCCCGTTTATTTTCCCGCCCCGGAAGACCAAAAAAAAAAAAAAAAAAAAAAAAAAAAAAGAACATGAGACCCACCAACCCCCGCCCTGCGGCTCCGCCCAAGTTCTTCAACCACTGACCCAGGTAAATCACGAGAGGAATAAAGCCCCAGCGGATGGCAAACTGGCCGCCCTTGAAGAGCTGCTGCAGCCTCTGTTTGGCTTCTTTGCTCAGCTTCACCATGTCGACGACGAAGCAGAGGAACGAGGAGGCTCCAGAACCACCACCGCGTCGGGACCCCGGAAGTGAGAGGAGCTGCGCATGCGCCACGGGCGGCCTTTACGGCAGGAGTCGTGAGGCATCGCCGACAGGGGCCGTAATCCGTCGCTCTCCACCAATTAGCTCCGCCTTGCTACCCACCTCCCCGCCGGGGGAGGCGTGGGCCTCGCGGGTTCGCTGCTGTTCTCCTGGTCCGTCACCCATTTTTGCTGTTGTTGTTAGTGCGAATCGGGCGTTTCCTTGAGGGGGCGGGGCTGGGATTATTTTATTTTTAAAGTTAGGGGCTCACTGTTTAAGACCCAGCTGCCCTCGACCCTTGGAGATGCTCCTGCATCTGCGCCCCGCGTGCTGAGATTAAAGGTGCGCGGAGTTAGCACCGCCTTTTGCTGACGGTTGCAGTACGTCAATGGAACAGTTTTGAGGTTTTCTTAGACCTTGTACCCATGCTGTTTTTCATTTGCCAACATTTTCAAATGTGGGGAGTTTCGCACGAAATCTGGGTTTATTTGTCTGTTTATCTTTGAGACAGGGTCTTACTTTGTAACCTTGGCTGTCCTAGAACCGTAGTAGTATGTAGTCCAGGCTGGCCTGGAACTCAGAGATCTGCCTCCCTCTGCTTACCAGGTGATGGGATTAAAGGCTACACCACCATTTTTGTTTGACTCTGGGCCGGACAGAATACATTTCAACAATTAAACCGGAGTTAATATGTGACTGCTGTTGGCTGCGTGTGAGACGGGTTCTTCGTCTTCTGCAAGTTCTAATACTCAACAAGCCATAATATTCAGGCTCACATCTTGTCCTCCTTAAGATAGAAAGTTGGTGGTTGTCCTTTGAGTGTTTGATGACAGGTCTAGATTTCTCAAGCTCTAAGAGAGTTCTTTCTTTTCTTTCCTTCCTTCCTTCCTTCCTTCCTTCCTTCCTTCCTTCCTTCCTTCCTTCCTTCTTCTTTCTTTCTTTCTTTCTTTCTTTCTTTCTTTCTTTCTTTCTTTCTTTCTTATGTGTATGGGTGTTTTGGCTATGTGTACTATATACTGTGTGCGTGCCTATATGCATATATATTGTGTGTGGATATATACTCTTGTCCTTATGTTTATTCAGACCAGAGGTGTAGCATTCCCCTGGTGCTAGAGTCACAGGTGAATGTCAGCCCCCTGGAGTGGGTGAAAGGAACCAAACCTAGGTCTTTTGCAAGAGTGATACACACTCAGCCACCAAGCCAGCTCTGCAGCCCTGTATTCTCTTTTGTTAAGCTTTTAAAAATTGAAATATAATCACATGATTTTATTCCATTCTCCTTCCTTTTGCCAACCCCTCCAGTACTCCCCTCCTCTCTCTATAAATTCTTGACCTCTTCAATTGTTATTGTCACACATACACACATATATAAATAAAACCAGCTGAGTCCTTTCAATGTTACTTGCATGTCCACAATTTCCAAGATGACCATTTAGTATAATTGACTAGGGGTCTTATTCCTGAGGGAAGACTATTTCTCTGTATCCCTTAACTGCCTGTAGTTCTTTGTCTAGGGATGGGGCCTCATGACATTTCCCCTCTATGTCTGCATGTCTGTTGGTATTGTCATTGTTCAGGTCTTATTTAGGCAGCCATATTGTGGAGGAATCATAGGGGGAGCTTCCCTATCATTTCTATGAGACACATCCTCACAGCAGACTTCTAAGTCTCTGGTTCTTACAATTTTTCCATCTCTTGTTTTGCAGTGTTTCCTGAGCCTTAGTTGCAGAAGTTGTGTTGTAAATATATCCATAGTGCCTGGGCATCCCAGATCAGTGATTCTGCATTTTGACCAGTTGTGCTTTTCTTTTTTTCTTTTTCTTTTTAAATTAAATCTTTCATTGGATATTTTATTTACATTTCAGATGTTATCCCCTTTCCCGATCCCCCCACCCCCACCCAGGAACCCCCTATCCCATCTCCCCTCCTCCTGCTTCTATGAGGGTGTGCCCGTATCCACTCACCCACTCCCACCTCCCTCCCACCTTCCTGCCATCGAATTCCCTACACTGAGGCATCGAGCTTTCATGGGACCAAGGACTTCCTCTCCCACTTATGCCTGACAAGGCCATCCTCCCCTACATATACAGCTGGAGCCATGGGTCCCTCTCTATGTGCTCCCAGGCTGGTGATTTAGACCCTGGGAGCTCTGGTTAGTTGTTGTTGTTGCTCTCTCCATGGAGCCGCAAACCCTTTCAGCTCCTTTAGTCTTCTCTCTCACTCTTCCATTGGGAACCACATAAACAGTTCAGTGGTTAGCTGTGAGCATCCACCTCTGTATATTTCAGATTCTGGCAGAGCCTCTAAGGAGACAGTTACTGTCAACATGCACTTTCTGGCATCCACATCAACATCTACCTTTGGTGACTGCACATGGGATGGATACCCAGGTGGAACTGTCTCCAGATGACCCCTCCTTCAGTTTCTGTCCCACGCATTGTCTCCATATTTGTTCCCATGAGTATTTTGTTACTCCTTCTAAGAAGGACCAAAGCACCCACACTTTGGTCTTCCTTCTTCATGAGCTTCATGTGGTCTGTGAGTTGTATCTTGGGTATTGCAAGCTTTTGGGCTAATATCCAATTATCAGTGAGTGTATACCATGTGTGTTCTTTTGTGACTGGGTCACCTCATTCAGGATATTTTCTAGTTCCATCCATTTGCCTAAGAATTTCACGAATTCATTGTTTTTAATAGCTGAGTAGTACTCCATTGTGTAAATGTACCACATTTTTTTGGTATCCATTCCTCTGTTGAAGGACATCTGGGTTCTTTCCAGCTTCTGGCTATTATCAGTATGGCTGCTATGAACATAGTGGAGCATATGTCCTTGTTGTATGTTGAAACATCTTTTTGGTATATGCCCAGGAGTGGTATAGCTGGGTCCTCAGGTAATGCTATGTCCAACTTTCTGAGGAACCGCCAGACTGATTTCCAGAGTGGTTGTACCAGCTTACAATCCCACCAACAAAGGAGGAGTGTTCCTCTTTCTCCACATCCTTGCCAGCATCTGCTGTCACCTGAGTTTTTGATCTTGGCCATTCTGACTAGTGTGAGGTGGAATCTCAGGGTTGTTTTGATTTGCATTTCCCTGATGAATAGAGACATTGAATGTTTCTTTAGGTGTTTCTCAGCCATTCAAGTTTCCTCAGTTGAGAATTCTTTGTTTAGCTCTGTACCCATTTTTAATAGGGTTATTTGATTGTCTGGGGTCTAATTTCTTGAGTTCTTTGTGTATATTGGATATTAATCCTCAGATGTAGGATTAATTAATTAATCAGATGTAGGATTGTTAAAGATCTTTTCCCAATCTGTTGGTTGACGTTTTGTCCTATTGACAGTGTCCTTTGCCTTACAGAAGCTTTGCAATTTTATGAGGTCCCATTTGTCAATTCTTGATCTTAGAGTATAAGCCATTGGTGTTCTTCTCAGGAAATTTTCCCCTGTGCCCATTTGTTCGATGCTTTTCCCCACTTTCTCTTCTATTAGTTTCAGTGTATCTGGCTTTATGTGAAGGTCTTTTATCCACATGGACTTGAACTTTGTACAAAAAGATAAGAATGGATCCATTTGTATTCTTCTACATGCTAACTTCCAGTTGAACCAGTACCATTTGTTGAAAATGCTGTCCTTTTTTCCACTGGACAGTTTTAGCTCCTTTGTCAAAGATCAAAGTGACCATAGGTGTGTGGGTTCATTTCTGGGTCTTCAATTCTATTCCATTGATCTTCCTGCCTGTCTCTGTACCAATACCATGCAGTTTTTAATCACTATTGCTCTGTAATACAGCTTGAGGTCAGGGATGGTGATTCCCCCAGAAGTTCTTTTATTGTTGAGAATAGTTTTTGATATCCTGGGTTTTTTGTTATTCAAATGAATTTGCAAATTGCTCTTTCTCTGTGAAGAACTGAATTGGAATTTTGATGGGGGTTGCATTGAATCTGTAGATTGCTTTTGGCAAGATGACCATTTTTACTATATTAATCCTGCCAACCCATGAACATGGGAGATCTTTCCAACTTCTGAGATCTTTGATTTCCTTTTTTCCGAGACTTGAAGTTCTTCTCATACAGATCTTTCACTTGCTTGGTTAGATTCACACCATGGTATTTTATATTATTTGTGACTATTATGAAGGGTGTCATTTCCCTAATTCCCTATACTCCAGAATTGCAGCTGGGAGCCTGGGGCACTCAGGACCCATCACTTACCCAAACCCTCCCCGCCAGTAGTGCTTTTCTATAATGATCTCTGCTGTCACAAAGAAAAGCTGCTTTGGTGAGGGCTGGGGATCTATGCTTATCCATGGGTATACTCATAAGTATTCAGGATGCAGATAGGAATGAGTTTAGCAGAGTAGTGAGTTTAATAAGGTAGGTTCTTATTGAGATCATAATCTCACTAGTCTCTCACTGGCTAGATTCCCAGGAACAGGCACTATTTCCCTCCTTTTGCTCAGGCCTTAAGTCCAACTAGATGCTGTTAGTGACTGCCAAGGTGTGAGTGCCACTGTTTGCACCCCCCAACCCCCTGACTCTAGTGTCTTTAATCTTTAAGTACCTCTTTGTTAACTGAGTTGCTCCAGAACAGACACTTCTTTCTGTTTGTTTCAGAAACCTTTCTGTCCATGCTTTACTGATAGATAATGCAGCGAACCTGGCATGGGGCCTGTCAGGTCCAATAGAACTGAGGTAATCTTTTCTGAAACCCTCATGGAGCCTATATGGTAGATACTTTTGTGTTTACTTGTTCATTATAAGAGCCAGAAGCTAAGGGCTCATTAGTTTTAGTGCAGAAATGGAATCCAGGGCCTTGCACTTGAATTGCACAGACTGTACCATTGAACTATAACCTCAGCGCAAGATTAGTTTCTGAAGATGTACTTTTCTTTCATTGTTGAGTGGTTAGGAGGGGACTAAATAGTTTATCCCAGTCCAATGAGAATATATATATATATATATATATTATATATTTGTGTGTGTGTGTGTGTGTGTGTGTGTGTGTGTGTGTATAAAATCTGACTATAAGATTATGCACAGAATGTGCAGAAAGACAATGGAAGAATCTTAGCATTGCCTAAGGAAGTCAAGAAACCTTGTTGTAGTAATTATTTAAAAAGCCTCTGGCTCAGGCCAACTATCTAAACTGCAGCCGCTCTACATAGCCCAGCCACCATATTTCTTGGCCGTGCTGCAGCTAGAACCGGCCGCCAGAAACACCAGCCCTGCCACCCACTAGATACCAACGTGAGAGATGGCTCTGCCAATCTTCCATGCTGTCTCCGCAAGGCAGGGCATTGCCCAGACCATTCCGCCATCCATGAGGGCCCAGTAAGAGAATGAGACTCTAATTCTTATAGATTAATCAAAGCTTATATATTTGGCAATGATCAGTAACAAGACACCCATACAATCAGAAGTGTAACCCAATACCCAACCTAGGTATACCAACTACCTTTGACTGCTACAGACACGTGAACATCTGTCTCCATCGCTCCTACATCTCTGCCCTCTCTCACTCCTCCTCTTCCTTTTATCTCTTCCTCTCCTAATTCCTCCTCTTCCTTTTCCTCTTCCTCTCCTAACTCCTCCCACCTTAGCTCCTCCTACATATCACCCTTTCTGTTAAAATAAAAAAACAAAAACAAAAACAAAACCCTTTTCTCAAAGTACAATTAGAGCATAACTATACCAATTTGTATCAGTAAGGTACAAGGTAAACCTAATACCCAGTGTTGATATTTACACGCAGCAGCTTGGACAGAAGACGCCAGGCCAGAGGGTTCCATGAGGTGAAGTTTATTTAGGTGGAGGGAAGAGAATGAGAGGAGAGAGAGAAAGCAGAAAGGTGGAGTAGAGGCCGACCATGACCACGTGGAGAGAGGGGGAAGGGAAGGGGAGAGGGGCAGAGACAACCTGCAGGTGCGCAGGTTAAGGGACAAGAGAGGGAGAGGAGGAGCCAGACAGCCCCTTTTATAACTGTAGGGAGGAGCATATCTGGCCATTGCCAGGTAACTATGGAGGTGGAGTTTGACAGAATGCTAACACCCAGTCCATCATTTTATTGACTAAACAGACCCTCTGTCATCTCTCCTAACTAAAAGACTTAGTTCTGAACCTGGCTTTTTCTTGGCTTTAGAACGAATGCTATCTGAAAGCCATCCTCTCAAAGTAAAGAGCCTTGGTTGGCTGCAAGACTATAAGTCTTCAACCCCATCAGAAATCCAGAATGACTAAATTAACTGAATATATGGGAAGCACAAAGTATGGCTTCCAAAACTTAGCCAATTTATATAGACCGCTGAACACCTGGACAGTCCCTTACTTCAAAACGTTGGAGCATCTGGTCATCAGCCTTCTGGCCCAGAATCATCTGACCACCTAGTAATGTAGTATCAATCAAACTGGAGAGGAGGATAAACAAGAGAGGGTAAAAATCAATAGAACTTGTGGATTATGCTGAGAGATGTAGGCAGGGGTGATGGCCAGCGCTGAGTCTGTGCCATTTACCCAGTGAAGAGTTTCACTCCTTGACAGCCATTAGGTGGCATTGCTTTACCTCAACAGTGATTCCTCCTACAAGGCTGGGGAATAGGCAATACTGTAGTGCCTGAAGCTTGTTACCTAATGTTCCTCAGATATAGTTTTTGTTAAAAGAGGAAGGTTTAGATACGTCAGTGTGACTGTGTGTCCTTGATGTGTCTTCAGGTTCAGGTCTCAACAGAGTACATATAATGTTATAAGAACCAAGAGCTAAGGGGTCTCCTTCTCTGTGGTCTTCACCCATACTAACTAATCAATATACAAGTCTCTCTTGGTATTCTGAGAAGAGTACTACTCTTATCCCTCCCTTTTCCAAATGTCCCTAAGGGGTTGTCAAGGCTTACCCCTTGTGGTGGTTTGAATATGCTTGGCCCAGGGGGTGGCACTATTAAGGGGTATAACCTTGGTGAAGGAAGTGTGTCAATGTGGGCGTGGACTTTAAGATCCTCCTCCTAGCTGCCTGGAAGGCAGTCTTCTCCTAGATGCCTTTAGAACAAGAGGTAGAACTTGTTCAATTCTCAGCTCCTCCTTCACTGACCAAGACAGCTCAGTCAGTCAACAGGTTCTTCAGCACACGAGTGAGGATTAAAAGAAAAGCGACGATTAGACAATATTCCAGCATAGCCCCAGCCAGTTCTGAGGCTGAAGACCAGTTTATGTTTTCCCAATTTTCTTTTAAACCATTTTGATTACATGCAAGTATTTAGGTCAGTTCTAGGTTGAGGAACCAGCAATTCAATAGATACAAATAGTCAAGGATCAAACAAAACAATAGACAAAGTCCCGTGATTACTTCATGATCACTGTTTCTAAGGGCTCATTAGGATGAATATTGAGCCCACTTCCCTGTCCTAGCTCACAGTCATATTCATGCCTGAGGTCTACTTCTTTGTTCTAGCCTAAGACTTAGATTCTTGACTGAACTTCCTTCCTTCCCAAAGTCTGAATCCTGCCTAAAGCCCATTTCCTTGTCCTTGGTCAATGTCAGATTCCTGTCAAGCAGCCCCAAAAGCTCTCCACACTTCACTATGCCTGCCTAGACGCTGCCATGCTCCTGCCTTGGTGATAATGAACTGAACCTCTGAACCTGTAAGCCAGCCTCAAAATGCTGTCCTATTCACATAAATGAAAACCCCAACTGAGACATGCCTGTAAATCTGTTTTGTTTATGTGATGATTAATCTTTATTGTCAACTTGACTGGATGTAGAAACACTATGGACACATACCTCTGGGTGAGTCTATGAGAGTGTTTCCGGAAACTGAGGGTTTAAGACTCACCTGAAAGTGGCATTGCCATCTCATGGCTGGGGTCCCAGACTATAAAGAAAAAGAGAAATGAACAACGGCAGCATTGATCTGCTCTCTGTCTAGGGAGGAGATGTCTCATGCTCCTGCCACTGTGACTTCTGCACTGTACACTCTTAATTCTTTTTGCTCTTAACTTGCTTTTGCCAGATCAATGAGCAAAGCAACTAAAACACTGGGGGAAAGGCACTGGGGATTGAACCAATGACCTTAAGAACGCTAAGAAAGACCTCTGTGGCTCTGTTGTCCCCCTAGTTCTTTTTTGTTTTGACAAACTATATTATTAGGGTGTCCCAGCTGGCCTTCAATTTGCAGTCATATTCCATAGTTTCCCAAGTAGCAGGCCTGCATGGCTGGCTATAACTCTCACTAAATCTATGTTCTGAAAATAAGCTTAGTTTTCAGAATTACTGTCAGGAATAAAAACAGTTATTGTTTGTGAGACTTTTTTACAAGCATGAGCATGTTGAATATGTTGTGATATTGTAGTCAATGAGAGATAATACCCAGAAAGACAAAGAGTGGTTAAGAAAAAAATAGTTTCCTGTGTACTCTTGGAATCAAAAAAAATTAACTTGAATCAAAGAACTAGCATGGTAAGGTGAACAATCAGGAGAAATTTCACAAAGAACAAGGCACTTAGTTAATGTAACACTGCTTTTGTTAGCCATGATGGTTCACAGATTAGTTATTCTGGAGGATGGAAGCTTTTCAGCAACCTGTGCACTGTATAACTAAGGTATAGTCCCCACTTAAAGGTTTTACCATCTCATTAGAGATAAAGGCAAGCATATACATAAATTATTTTCCAAACTTGGCTAACTTTGGGTAAATAAAATGCAAAGACAAGATAAAGCATAAGGACCAGGGAGTCAAAAGCTTTGTATCAGAATCCTGGCTCTCTCACTTAGCCCTGTGATCATGGTCAAATCCCTTAACCTCTTGGAGTCTTTTCCTCATGTGTAGAAGAAGAAAACAGTTCCTGCTGCCATCACTTACTGTAAGCACAACTCAGCCTGCAACCTGCCTGGCTGAGTGTAACTCACTGAGCTAACAGTCTCATCCCTCGGCCTCCACAGAGTGGTAAGTTCTGTAGCATCGCATAGCAGTGATCCACACACAGAACATATGCCACATTGGTTGTTCTTGGTAGTTTGACTTTTTATTTTTACTAGTTTCAGGAATCAAAATTGTCCAGACTCATTTTCCCTCCCATTCTAAAGCTTCCCTGGAAGAGTTTTCTTGGCATCAGTTATTACACACACACCCATAAGAGAGGCACAAAATGGAATATGCAATGTACAAGTAACCCCAAGTGTGAATGTGGACTTCCCAGGGAAGTGCATAGAGAGACCCTGACTCAAAACAAAGCAAAGAAAGAACCAACAAAAAGCAACACTGCAGCTGAGCAAACCGTGCACACCTATAATCTAGCACTCAGAAGTCAAGTTCATCCTGGCCTATAGTATACAGCAAGTTCAAGGCTAGCCTGGGCTACATGAGACCCTGTCTCAATAAAACAAGGCATTACTGGAGCATCAACCAAACAAATGACTACATCAAGGAAAAGGAGTTTCAGAAAACTGTCATACCCAGCCATCTTTGAAAAAAGTTTGGCCGTTTGTTTGGGGGGACAGAGTATACATACTCCTAATAAGACTAAAGAGAATGGGCTCCAGGAGTATAGCAGACCATTTATTATTGTAGGAACCTAAAAGAAGAGCCATAGAAGACTGGGAGTTGAGTGAAACTTCATAGACATGAGCAGATCTGACAGTTGATTTTTCCCCATGCTAAGTAATGCACCACTGAGTGATGCCCCCAACTCCCTCTATCCCCCAGGTTCCTACCTGATCTTTTTTGAAAGCTTGGAAAACAGAAATGCTAGAGTATACATATTAGGGGATTAGAGGAACATAAAGAGGAGGAGAGAGGAAGAAGGGGAGAGGGGAGGGAGAAGGAAAGGGGGAGATGAGAGGTGATCACAAGAGAGCACTTGAGTAGAAAAGAAAACTCCAGGCAGGAAACCAAATTATAAGAAACAAGACAAACAAAACCATTGAATTAAAAATAAAGAATTGGACTTTAGCCTGAGAGCAGTTGTAAACCTGCCAAATATTTTAGGAGAACAAAACAAAACAAAACAAAACAAAACAAAACAAAACAAAACAAAACAAAAGCAAGCCATGAAAAGAGAAAGCATTTTTTAGAGTCTAGATAGATCTCCCTCCCCAGTTTTCTTTTCCTTGTCAAAACAGAAATTATAACCAACGGAGCAGAAAAAACTATCTAACTAGATCACTCAATGGGCTCAAAAAAGAATTTATGGAGGATCAAACAAGCTTTGTGTTTACCTGGCCAAAGTTCTTCTATTTAGGAAAATGTCATCAACACAGATTTTGGGGTGTCGGGAAGGGGAGGGCTCTGAATCTGACAGAAATAAAATCACGTAATTTGAGAAGCTATGAAAGAGCACAGGGTGGAAGTTCTCCCATTTCTTCTTTTGAAGCCAGTGCTCCTACATAGTCTGCTAGATACATTTGCATCTGAAAGCCAAGGCACACATAAATCTCACCCCATCCCCCTTCTAAATGGGGCACGTATATATTTATCTCACATTATAACTCAAAAGTATATCAATTCTTTTAAAAGTAAATGCATTGCATCATAATAACACCAGAACCAAAAGCTCCTTGGGAGAGAAGAGATTACTTATTGGACGTGTCTTCATCACAATCTAGGCAGACTCTTGAAGCTGTATTCAAATCTGAGACCTTGTGGGGTAAACTTAATATGGACAATATAGTATAGAATAGTATTCAGGGCATGGGGAGGGGAGTCAAGAGGGTAGTAGAGGCAGAGAGAGGCAGAGAGGCAGAGAGAGAGAGAGAGAGAGAGAGAGAGAGAGAGAGAGAAGAGAGAGAGAGAGAGGCAGAGAGGGAGAGGGAGAGGGAGAGAGGTAAAGAAGTAGAGGAGTAGAGGCTGGCCATGAACATGGAGAGAGATGGGGAAAGGAAATGGGGAGAGTGGGGGCAGGAAGGCAAGAACAAGAGAGGAACAAGAGAGCAAGAGAGAGAGGAGGGGGCTAAAAGCCCCTTTTATAGTGGGCCAGACCAACCTAGCTGTTGCCAGGTAACTGTGGGGTGGAGCTTAGAATGCTCACACAATTGAAGGATGAAATGTAGAGGCTGACCATACAGTAGTAGCTGATGACCAGTGAGAGAAATGATCTTTGAGATCTGATCCTGATCACTAAAGGAATCTTGGACAATATATATGCATTGCTTCAGACACCATTATTTCTGTTAGGTCTGCTATGTCAGCACCATCCTTTCCTCCGAAGGCCTTGGGCTGTACCTTCAGGGTGTCCCTGTGCACAATCTCATGTTCCTAAATGCTTCTCAGACAGGAGGAAGAACCAGAAGCTTGGGCAGGAGGGAGATAGGAAATGTAATTCCCCATATCTTTTGGTTCCTCCAATGAAAATGATAGCCTGTAGTCTGAGTAACAGAAATCAGGGATTAAGGCAGTGGAGAGGACATTCCCAAAATGTATTTGGAAAGCCCTTGACAAGTAGTGAATTGTGTGACACTGTTGTAAATTGGTTGTGATGCTTCCTACTTCCCTGCCAGATGATTTCGTGCTGGAAGGTCATGGTAATCGATCAAGGGGCCTGATCTCAATTTTTCCATCTCAATGCTTAACTGAAATGACTAGGTCATTGCTGATCCTCCTGTTTCTTATATCCTATACTTTGAGTTAATATTGCTCTAGGTATTTTTTTTCTGTATCCCATTGTGTTCTCTCTTTGTGTTCCTCTGTCTCTGTCTTACTGTGTCTATGTCTCTTCTCCCCTTCTATCTCTTGGCTTCTCTCCCTTGTGTTTGTATATACATAACTGCACGTTGTTTTCTCCTCCAGAATCAGGGTCCACATGCCCCTGGTTTGGCCTGAGGATATGTCTGCCTCACTATTTGTAAGTGATGCTGCTGCTGAGGTCTGGGAACCCTCAGCACTGGTCTTGGCATATGTGGTCACCTTGGAGGTATTCCCCCTCAAGGTCTACTAGGGAGCTAATGCAGACAGGTACCCTCTACCTGTAAATATAGCCTCTGCTGGCCTTGGAACAGTATAACAAGTTTAATAACCACCATAATTTCTCAGAGTATATGATACAGAATATGACATATACTGGTATGGAGTCATCGAGGACACAGAAATAAAATCAAGTAATTTGAGAAGCTATGAAAGGGCACAGAGTGGAAGTATACACGATCTATGTTCATGAGGTTTTTTCCTCCTGGGGGGTCAGGTCCTCCACAGGTCAACTCCTTTTTTATAGGATATCTCCAAGCTAATAGATGAGAGCACTGAAGCCTCAGAGAACCTCAGGGAGCTTACGAATACTGGCTCCTACTGGAAAATGACAGCGACGTTTGTGAAATGGCCATTTGTGCCTTTCATTGATTCTGCACTGGAGAATCTGCAGCTCTTGTTCTATGCATTTTGCCTCTTAGCCATTAGCATGCTTGGGGCCATGTGATCAAATTTTGTTAGTGGAAAGAGACTGTTACCCTTCCAGGATTGTCTGCCAGCCTGAGAAGCCTCAAGAAAAAAAAGTGGTTCACACCTTGAGATTGATATCTGGCTCTAGTCATCTGGGACTAACAGGTTTTACAGAGATAATTGCAAAGGAAAAGGCTAGAGCGTTTGTCCTTTCCTTGTGTGTCATGTCCTGTTCGTTATTGCCCCATACCTTTCGATGTTTCCCCATCATTGCACAGACAGGACGGAAGTAGATTCCTTTTCTACTTGGAGTACCATGGATCCCTCTGTGTGTTGAGAACTTCAGAATTTGATTATTCTTCCTTGAATTGATTATTGTTTGTTCATTTCTTAGGAGCACACTGTCATCACTGGGCCCTTTCTAGGTCTTTATGGGTTTCTTAGACTTGGAGGGGATAATGCAACTTGAAAAGGAATAGGAGGGGCTGTGGCAGGGGTTATTGCAGAGTGTATTTCTAGCAACATCCACAGATGGCAGCTAATGGAGGAGACTCAGTGAAGAATAATTTGGACATTCTGAGATAGGAGAATAAGACAGTTCAGGGGAATATGTCCTGTTGCATCAGCACTTTGGAGACTTGAAGCCAAACTGTAAGGACCTATAGTGAACACCAGACCCATCACAGCATGTAGAGCCAGGCAGCTGGGTCAGGCTAATTTCTAGCACCATTTACCCTGTCATTATCCACCATTCTGTGCTTTCAATGATCATATTAGTAATCCACACTCCCACCCAGCCACCACCTCATTTATGATTGTTCATTTCTCTTTCTATATACAAGGATTCTGGAAATTTAGCCTCTTGTGTGATACTGATTTATTGACAGTAATATTGTTGCTCAACTTGAAGTTAAATAACGGAGACAGGTGAATGATATGTTACAAATCTCCATGTCTTCATGATAGACGGTGTGCTCTTCTCAGAACTTTGAGTTAGTTATGGCCTACTTACTTCTTGTAATACAAATGGGTTTCTTTCCTTTGCCTATTTCTTGGTTCGCACAGACAGAAGTTTGAGGTGCACCTTGTCAACTCTGTTTTCTGTGAGTGTTTGTAAGGAGCAGGCCCTTACACAGGACCAACTCCATTTTGTAATAGGAAACTTGTTAGGACATGTCTGGTACTTGTAAAGACAAGTCTGGAAGTAAAGTTGTGCTGTGATAACCAGCTGTGATGAGATCAGAGCCCCGTGATAACCAGACACGAGTGGTTATCTGTCGTTCACGTCAGAAGTAACGTCAAACCCAACATAAAAGAGGAGCCTGATTAGAGCACTTCATTCACACTTGTAGCCATGACTGGCCAATGTGATCCTCTGGACAAGCCTCCTCAACACTTGATCATGACCTAGCATGATACTTCAACAAGCCTCCTCAGCACCTGGTCATCAAAGAGACAACTGAGAGACCAATGCTCCAGCTTCTCCGTGGTCAAGCACCCTGCGAGGTCAAATTATCAACTCAACTGTCTGGAAGTCACAGCCTGACCCCACCTTCCTTGACTCCGGACCTGTAACCCAAAACTATCCAAAGGACTCAGGTCGTATAATCCATGAATGAATGATGTGTTTATTGCTATGCTTATTTCTTTGATAATTAGCAATTTATTATTTGTGCTCATTGTGCATATTGTTAGAAGCAATGCATAGAAAATGTGGCAGTATCTTGTTGTAACAATTGCCTTAGCATTGGTAATAGTCAATATCTTGTTGTAGCAATAGCCTTAACTTTGATGATAATAGTATATTGCTTGCTGTGCATCATTAATTAAAGAATAACTGAATTCCAAAACCTCTGTCTCTCTGGCGTACTCTCTCTTCCCTCTCGAGGAGCTGATGGTCTCACAGTCAAATCCAGTATACGATCCCTGAGTAGAGAAGGCCCTGTCGCTCCTCTCCCCACGGGGGATTCTAACCCCTTATCAATAGCCTGTTCCTGACAGATAAGAGTCCCAGAGACCCTGCTCGAGACAGTGTTGCTCAAGAGTTCCCTCTTCTTGGAAGTTATATCCTGGGACTGAGTACATGAGTATGGGAAGGGTATGGGAAGGACATTTTACTGGAGGAGATAGAGAGCTGAAGAATTGAGACTTCCACCCAAGCAGAGCACACTCTGTACTTCTGCTTTACTTTCCAAGGGATGGATAGCAAATTTCTCAATCACTTCTGAAAGATCTTTTGTGATTAGTCAAACATGGAATCTGTGGGTGGTTTGGGGCATCTGTGTACATTGGCTGATGGGGTGAATTTGGTTTCTTTAGTCACTACCATAAAACAGGGTTTCTAACTTCCTCAGAAGCTTGGAGAGAAGGTTCTAGCTTGTCTGGCCGACTAGCAATCTCTGGAGATCCTCTGTATGTGCTTACCTTGTATGAACATCTGTGCATGTCCATGTTCAACCCTCCACTAAGAACACTATCTTCTAATGAATAGCATTGGGAAAGACTGGAGGAAATGTTTCAGTACATGAAGCAGAAGTAGCTTGACATCTAGATGTCCTGGCCTGTGGGACGGTGAATGGGGACTGGAGGACCACCTGGAAGAGAATGAGGGGACAAGAGATGCAAAGAACAGACAGCAAGTCAAGAGGTCTGATCAAGCTGACAAATTTTTATTGTTCCCACACAGGTTATATACTCATAGAAACAGGATGTAGGGTGAGGTGAGTAGAGTAGGGTCTCTTTGTCTCTGGGGAGTGCAGGTGTTCTCAAGAATAGGATGTTGGCTGGGTAAAAAGTTCAGCAGAAAGAACAGAACAGAATGGGTTGCTATGCACCTGTCCACAAGATCTATAGCTATTTGTTTTCAACTGGGCTAGTACTTTTCCATAGAGGCCAAGACTTTGTGCCAGTAAGACTTATGGCTGACAAGGCAGTTAATGTTTAAGCAAGGTTGCTTCCAACATCTCCCCCCTTTTTTTGTATTTCAGGACCATGGTGATTTTAATCTTTGCCAAGGCAGGGATAGAGGCCTGACCTCCAGTAATTAAAGGGGACCTTGTAAGGGGTCTAGTCCTCCTGGTGTTGTCCAGTAAGGCATGGGGGCCATATCCATTCTGATGTCTTTTTCCTGGAGAGGGGATAGTTTGATCAGGCTTGTCCCTCAGGGAACCCAGAAAGATATTTTTAGTTTTTGTTTTATATTCCCTTACAGTGCTTTGCCTCGCAGCCTAAGTAAGAACTTAGATCGCCAGTCAGAGGGGGTTCTGGGTGGCCCCTCTCTACTTGGTCCAGGGGCGGGAGTCCCCTTTTTTAGACTGGGTGGAGATGGGTTTTTGGAACACCCTGAGTGGAATATCAACCTCATCTTGAGTCCCTTGGTCCTCCATAGCTAACTATGATAATGTACCTGAATAAATTTTGTTGCCAAATTATCTATCTGTTGTTTCACAAGATTGGTAAGTCTGTTAAAGGCCCAGGAACCAAAAGAAATAAGCAAAAACAACCCAACTAATGGTCCCAAAATAGAAGGAAGTAGGAGAGGTTAAAATCCAATTTTTATACCAGCTCTCTTCTCTCTCTCTCTCTCTCTCTCTCTCTCTCTCTCTCTCTCTCTCTCTCTTTTCCCTAGGCCTTCTCTGACCTTTCTCATGCTCTCTTTGACCATCCATGTCTTGTCTATGTAAAACAACATTCTTCTTTAAGAGCTGCACACAGCCCTCCCTACTGTAAAAAGAGTAAATCAAGTCCTCTGCGATTTTGGAGGACGACTTCAGCTAAGGAGGAGAGGGAATCAGAGAGATCATTGATGCCTTGTTGGAGGTGCTGGACATCTCTATCAATGGTGACATTGAGTTTTGATACCTAGACTTGGAGAGAACATATGAAGAAATGCCAATCCCCGTGCCTATGTCACCAAGGCCTAGGAGGACTGAAATGATGATGGCAGTTAGGGGCTTTCTTTGTTGGCCAACCAGGGAAGAGGAGGAATCAGTGGATGATCCCACAAATGAAAAAACTCTTCTGAATGATAATAAATCAATCGAGGGACCAATTGTACAAGAATACAAAAATCAGAAATTTTTGTAGAAACAAAGGCTTTAGCTGAGAGGTAGGTGGTGAGGCTATCAAGGCAAACCCACCTGGTATGATTTGAGGGAACTAAATACTGGCTACTAATATCAGGTACAAGGGAAATATTACAAAAGTGGGCATACTGTGAAGGGGGTGTATTAGAAGTCACACAGAGGCCCAATCCTGAGACCTGAGACAAACTGTTCCATTCCCAGGTTACCAGCAGCAATGGTGGGAGTTATTTGTAGGGGTAAAATGGCCAGGAACAGCAGTGACTTCATAAAAAGGTGGTTGGGAATGGTAACACAGCCAGCAGTCATCAACAAGATCAGGGGAGGTGGCATTGAGTGTAAGGAAGTTTTGATTCACTAAGGTGAGAAGGGGGGAGGATCAGCTATGAGAGCAAGGGAAGTTTCTGAGGTAAAGGTATAAGCAGTTTCTGTAAAAGATGGAGGGTCAGGTTTTTTGGGTGGCTGTGGCTGGGGACTAGAACTAGGTTGGGACCATTAGGGACTGGCAATTAGACATGAACGGGTTCTTTGAGGAGCTTAATGGTAAAGGTGAGGCCAGTATCTGTGCCTGATTGATAAAGGCAGAGACCTCATGAGAATCCCTGTGCCCAATCTTTGGACTTAGCATGGTCTGTAAATGTAATGGACAAGGGGAGGCACCAACCCAAGGTGACACGGTCAGAATTTTTACAGGGAGGATTGGAATATAAAGAGTTATGGGGATGTGAGAAATTTCGTGAGACAGTAATATAATCCCAGGAAGAGGTAGGATTCCAATAGGCTGCCCCCAGGTCTTACAACCCCAGCTGGAACAATAAAGATCAGTTTTGCCACCACACTTATGATGAAAAGAGCGGCCACAAATGGTGTCCTGGGCAAACGTAAAAATCTGTATCTTGAAGTAAGGTTCGCCTGATGGAAGTATCGCGGCCAGGTTCGACTCACCAACAAACTGAAATCAATAAATTGTGAGGATTATAACTCTGAGTGTTGGGCATATTATCCTCTGGGACTTTGTATAAGTCTAGCTGGTGTTCAAGACCCCAAGGGGCCGCCGCTTTCTGTGCTAGTTTACAAAGACTGGAAGTAAAGCATGCAGGCCACCAAATGTTGGTGGAAGTTTTGGAAGTAGCCCAGACGACATCATTTCTTCCTGAGAGGACCACCCAAGTGTAATTCCAAGGGATGTGTCTATTATTAGGAGATTTGGGTGGAGTCAGTTGAAGGTTGATGGTTATTCCAGTCAGCCACAGGATCATGAGTATACTCGCCTGGAACAGCATCTGGAAAAGAAATGAGATTAGTCTCAGGAGGAGATGGTTGCTCCATTCTGGACACAGATGGGTTAACAGTTTTCACTAGCCTCTCTGGTAGCCATCTTGGGTCAGCATTCTCTTTGTCATAGATGCAAGCAGACCCTCATCCCCAAATAAGGACAGGATCTGGTCCTTTCCACTGTCCAGTGAGAGGATCCAGTGAGGGGATGCATCCCACTAATGCATGAGGATCCTGTGATTTAGAATACCACAGCTGCCGACCTGCCTTCATTGTCCAGGGACAAGAAGTTAAGAACAAAGAGAGCATGATTGAGCCTGTTTCGAGGTGTCAAGGGGGAGTAAACATCTGTAACTTCAGTCAAGTGCTGAAGCATATTTTTAAAAGTCTGATGGGCTCATTCTATGATGCCCTGGCCCTGAGGATTATAGGGAACACCAGTGACATGTTTGATGTCACACTGGGAACAAAACTGTTGGAACTTGGTTCCTGTATAACCGGGGCTGTTGTCAGTTTTAATGATCTGTGGTCTTCCCATGGCAGCCATGCACTGTAGGGTATGTGTTATCACATTATGCGATGCCTCTCCAGAAAGGGGAGACGTGTATAAATCCACTATAGGTATCAACTGTGACATGCACATATTTTAATTTTCCAAAAGAAGGAAAATGGTAACATCCATCTGCCATCATTCATTAGGAATGAGTCCTCTAGGGTTGACTCCCAGGTGAGGAACCAGCAGCAGTGTGGCACATCCACCACAGGACTTAACAATTTCTCTTGCTTGATCTCTAGAAATCTTAAACATTTGGCGCAAGGTAGAGGCATTTAAATGATGCAAAGCATGATCCCGTTAAGCCAAGTCTATGGAATCAGGTAGGGCAGGGAATGCTGCACGAGTGGCTCTGTCGGCCAGGCCATTTCCATATGACAGAGGATCACCCAGGCCAGAATGGGCTCTCAACTGTCCCACAAAAAAATGGCACTGTCCTTCTGATGATTAGGGATTAAATCTCCACAAATAATTTTGAAGCAGTAGAAACAGGCTTAATATATGGGACTGTCTCTAAGACAGGAATAGAATGGGCAACATAGGCACTATCAGTATACAAATTAAATGGGGTCATTGGTAACGTTTTGAAAACCTGAAGGACTACAAACAATTTTACCATCTGGGCAGAGGAATATGGAGACTGCACTGAAATAACCTGATCTTGTGCAACATAGGCAGCTTTGCCTGTTGAGGAACCATCTGTAAACACCAAGGTACCTTCAAGAAGTAGAGTCTTGGAGGTGACCTTGGGGAAAGGAATGTATCTTTACAAATTGTATAAGGGGGTCATTTGGATAATGATTGTCTATGGTGCCCACAAAGGAGGCGCAGGCTATGGCCCAATCATCATTAGATTGAAGAAGCCATTCAATCTGATCTGAGGTATAAGAGATAATAATAACATCAGGATCCTTGCCAAAATATTGTCTGGATATTTTTCTTCCTTTAACAAACTAGGGCGGCAGACAAGGAATAATAGGTTGCCAGGACCTTACTTGGACTAGAGGGGAGATATACCCATAACAAAAGACATTCTTTTTTGCAGGAGCCTGGGGCTGCTGCCAAAAGACCCCCACGGGGTATGTGTTATAGCACAAACAATAAAATAAAGTGGGGCAGCATAATGAATTTGAAATGAAGGTTGGGAAGATATGGCTTGACTTATCTGCTGCAGGGCTGAAATGGCTTGGGGCATAAGGGCTGGAGGGACAAAGGATGGGACTCTCCAGAGAGGAGTTCATTGAGGGGAACTAGACCCTTAGGAGGAATCTTTAGATAGGGGCGAACAAATTGGAGGTTCCCAAGCAGCTGTTGAAAATAATGTAAAGTCTTAAGGGAGGAAAGCTGAAGCTGAAGCTCAATCTTTGGGGTATGGACCTGTTCCAACTCGAGCTCATACCCCAGATAGGAATAAGGATCTTTTATCTGAATCTTTTCAGGGGAAATTTTAAGTCCCTGTGAACTTAGTGCCTTTTGAAGTTGTTGAAAACATGAGAGGGCCTGTTGTGTATTAGGGGCTGCAAGTAAAATATCATCCATGTAGTGAAGGATGTATATTTGTGGCCAAGCACTTCTGACAGGTTGGATTACATGGGCTACGTATTTCTGTGCCAGGGTAGGGCTATTTGTCATGCCCTGAGGGAGGACTTGCCAGTGAAAGCAGTTCATGGGTCCCTGGAAATTAATTTAAGGAAGGCTAAATGCAAAATGATGACAATCATCTGGATGAAGGGTATGGTGAAAAAGCAATCTATTAAATCAATAACAATTTTAAAGAGGTTTGCTGGGATGGTGGCAGGAGATGAGAGACCAGGCTGCAGGGCTCCCATAGGAATCATAACTTTGTTAGCTGCATGGAGATCTTGTAAGAGTCTCCACTTGCCAGACTTTTTCTTAATTACAAAAATCATGGTATTCCAGGGAGAGGAAGATGGCTCAATGTGACCAGCTGCCAACTATTCCTGCACTGTTTTGCAGCAGCCAGTTTCTCTTGTGTTAGTGGCCACTGATCAACCCAGATGGGGCAGTGTCTTTCCAGGAAATTTTCTCTGCGAAAGTCTGAGGAGCAGGCATGACCATAACCGTTAGGGAAAAGGCTGAGGCTGGGATCCCAAGCCTTGCTGGTCAGATCTCTGTGTCACAGTCAAAGGTTCTTTTATGCCTTGTGCTTGTTTTCCTAATCCTTGTCCTGGCTGGAATCCCTGGGCCAGCATTTGTTTAGTCACCACTTCGTTGGGGCTGCACATGAAGACATTTATTTGGGAGAAAATATCTCTCCCCCAGAGATTGACTGGTAAATTGGGAATCATGTAGGAGACTATGATGCCTGAATTTCCTTCTCAATCTATCCACCTAAGGGTCTGAGCACTGAGTTGAGGGTTTTTTGAATGCCCAATCCCCTGTAAGTACATGGCCAAGTTGGTCAGTGGGCAGGCAGCCAGCCAAAACCTGTCAGAGATGACGGTAGTATGAGCGCCCGAGTCTATGAGTCCTTGAAATGTTTTTCTTTCTTTTTTTTTAATTAATTAATTTATTTATTTAAAATCACACCGTAATTTACTTATTCACACAGGGGTTATAAACGTTTTTCTATTTAGACTCAAGGTAAGCATGTGGTGAGAGGAAGTAACCTTTTGGGCCCAAAAGTCCTCTGTTATTCCTGTCTTGCCTGGGGCCCTGGTGTCTTTATGGTAGGGATTTGTAGTAGAGATCCTGGGAAAGAGCAACAATTGGTCAATGGTCTACGGTGCTGGTATAAACACAGGACCACCTGTGGTATTTGCAAGAATCTGACTTTCTCCCTGGTGGTCGGGTCTATAACCCCAGGTGTAATCTGGAGTCACTTTAAGGAAAGTGAAGCTCTTCCCAGGACTATGCCAAAGGTATTTGGGGGTAGGGAGCCATATATGCCTGTAGGCACAGCATGAATGCCCTCCTCAGGGGTCAGGATTGTGCTGGAGGTGACACAGAGGTCCAATCCTGGGCTGTTTTTTGTGGCTCGCCAGAGTTGGTCAATGGACTGGCTGCGTGATGGGAAATCTGTTGGGGGAGAAACTGTATTGCCCCGAGGCCTGTCCTGGGGTGGGGCTGGAGAATGCCCCTCAGGAAGTTTCCTGAATGCCATGTCAGTAAGGGACGTCCCTGGCGTCTGGTTTGGATCTACACTCATTGGCCCAATGTCAGCCTCTGTGGCAACAGGGTGGTTGGTAAAGCCTGTGCAGGAGGGGCGTCTCTTTGGTCATCGATGGGAGGTCTCTGGCTCTGGTGGGGATGGGGACATTCCTGCAGAAAGTGGCCAGGCTGTTTGCAATTAAAGGAAGTCTTCTGAGAGTTATTTAAGCCCACCCTCTGAAGAGCAGCACCAATTGCCAAGCTGATGGTGTGGCTTGTTCCGGCCCCTGAGCAAAGGCGGACATATTCTGCCAGTGACTTAGAGCAGTGGTGTTTAAGAGTATCTTGGCAAGTAGGGTTGGCATTTTCAAAGGCAAGCTGTGTAATAAAGGGATTCTCAGGATTTTGGACCCCAAACACAGTGTTCAGCAGTCTCCTAAGGCAGCTAATAAAAAAATTGTAAGGCTCATCTGCTCCCTGTAGCACTTTAGTAGGGCAGCAGAGGAGTCCGATTTTGGGGGCAGTTTTTTCCAGGCTGCCAAGCACATATGACAGATGTGAGCCAGGAGGCCAGGGGAAAAGAGCATTTGGATATCCAAGGTGTTATAAGGTGGTTTGCCCAAAATCTTCCTCACGGTCCATGACTTAGTGTCTGGTCACACGCTGTTTTTGGTTTCAATTTCTTTTGCTTTTCTACCACTTCTGATTTCCATAATGCAAATCGGCTCCAGTGAGTGCGGCTGGAGCCAGCTGTGAAAACTCTCTAGGTGTGAGCCATCCCTCCGTAGAGGATTCAAGGAGTGCCAAGGTGAAGGGGGCAGTGGGGCCATAATTAGACACTGCAGCTTTAAGTTTTTCCAGAATCTTAAAATCTAGCCGTTGACAATGATAGCGGGGCGGGGCATCATCAGGCTCTACTGGGGGTGCCACAGGGTCATCCTCCGTCTCCTCTGAGTCAGGCTGAAGCTCATCATCTATTTCTTCCCTTCTTCACCCTCTCTTAGCTTTCCTCCAAGTCAGTCTTTGGGGACAGAGAACTAGGGAGTTCATCTAGGGAGAAAGACTAGGACTTGCCCAGCCTGCGGGGATTCGAGAGACCCTGGGGGGGGGGGCTGAAAGAATAAAGGGACAAGAGACACAAAGACAGAGAGCAAGTCTGGGGTTCTGATCAAGCTCTGAAACTTTCATTTTGGGGGCAGGTTATAAAGACACAGCAAATGGGAAGTTTAGGTGAGGGTCATTGCTTAGGGCTATCCCACTACTGGATATCATTGTCTAAAACCATCCCACTGTCATAATTGGCTCCCAGGAAATACCAGACGTTATTTAAGTTCCTGGGACCTGAGACCGTGAATGTCCTTTCTTAACCTTGTACTGACTAGGACTTTCCAGGAAAGCAGGTAATTTCCTGAAGTTCTCTTAGAACAGCAGGTAATTTCCTGGGTTTGGCTCCTGGCATCTGCTCCCTTTTAACAATTTTAAACGAGGGAGGCAGGCAGGCGAATGTGGACATTAAGAAATTTCATTGGCAGATAAGTGGGCATTAACCAGAGGGGAAAGTATTGACCTGACCCTCCCAGTATCATTTGTAATAGTGTATTTTTGGGGAGGAGAGGGTTATTTGTCTCATGGGCCATGTAGGATATCGAGGGTTCTGGCCAGCTGCTTTGAGACACAAGAAGTCAACACCAACCTCTATGCAATCAGGTTTGCTTTTTGGGGGACTCAAAAGAGGACAATTTGGGTCCTCTCCTTGTGGTACCTCGTCATGCACCCCTTGCAGGTACCCATATTGTGTCCGTGCCATGCTGAACCAACGTGCACAGATCTGAGTTCTATGCAGCTCCTAAAGGAGCTATGTCATTGCAAGGCTCAGCCAAGCCTCTATCAGCCAGATTAAGTCTATGATAATATACTTGTAGAGGTTTAGATGCCATGGAGTCAATTTGTTGTTTTACAAAGCCAGTGAGTCTGTTAAAGGCCCAAGGGCTGAAAGCCAAAAGGAGACCGATCACTGGATCCAGGATGGAGGGGAGAAGGGTGGTAAGCCAAGGAGAGGCAGAGAACCAGTTTTTAAGCCACCCTCTTCTTGTTCCCACTGTTTCTTTCACCATTCTAATTTCTCTCTGATCTTGGCCATACTATCTCTAACTACCCTGTGTGGTCAGTATAAAAACAGCATTCTTCCTTGAGGGTGGCACAGAGCCCTCCTTGCTGAAAGAAAGCAGATCCAGCCCTCTGTGTTTTTAGAGGACCACTTCAGACAGCAAAACGAGGGATTTTTCCAGATTAGTGATGCCAATCTCTACCTGTTCCATGTCCTTGTCGATGGCTCATCGAAGTTCTGAATAGTGCCTATTTGAAAGAACTAGAGAAGTTATGCCCGTCCTAGTCCCTGCAGCCCCAAGGCCAAGGAGGACAGATAAGGTAATGGCTGATAAGACCTCACGTCTTGTCCTAAGCAGGGCATGATCAGCAACAGGGTCCCATGCCTGAGCAAAACCTTCTTCAGTATAATAGGTTAAGCTAGGAATCAACTGTACAAGTATGCAAAATGCTGTCTTGTTATTCACTAAATATGGAATATAAATGCAAGGTGTAAGACCATCACTGCAAGCCCACCAAATATCATCTGTGTGAAGAAGGTAGGCAGAGGAAGAGGAGGCATAGGGAATTATCTTATTGCAAAGATGAGCATGGGTAGAGGGGATCTTGTTACTAACACACAGTCCTTGGCCTGAGACCGTGCTCAGTGTTAGTTTTGCATCTTGCTGTTGACTCTACCTGCATAGGGAGGACTCTTGGGTCTCAGTGCCTTCAGAACTCACAGCAATTCCCTCATAAAAGGGTGGAGTAGAGTGATAGCATAACCAACAGGATTCGGTGAGTTTAGGGCAGGAATGATTTAGCACTGAAAAGGCCCTATTAACGACCTCAAGAATAAAATGTCAAGTATCAGGTGTAAAGGCCTCATCAGAAGGGGGGAAGTAGTGGTGTAAGAGGTAGGAACAAGATTAGCAGGCTGTTTTTGTGGGGGCAAGGGATTTAAGACACGATTTGGTCCAATAGGCACAGTCAGCCTACCAACCACAGGTGGTTGTATCAACAGTTTTATAGTAAATAGTAGGCTATCATCAGAGCGCTCCTTGTAAAGCCTTAGCCCCCAAGAATGGCCACTGGTCCATTTATTATTCTTTTTTTCCTAGATCAGTAAATTGAATATGAAGTGGGTGACACCAGCCTGAGCACTCTGGAATATTAGTCCAATCTGGGTTTTCCTGGCTTCTTGTTTTATTATGTGCATAATTAGCAGTGACTGTGATAAAGTCCCAGGGGGAGGAGGGACACCAGTAGGTGTCTCCTGTTGTTTCACAACCCCAAGTTTTGCAGAAGAATTCATTTTTGCCTCCACATTGTGGATTCAAGGAGTGGTTTCTGTGATAGCCAGGGCAAGCATAGAAGGGAAGCACTCTTAACACGCTCTTTCTATCTTGTGTGCCACACCTACCCCAAGGGTTGAGGCCCTGTGTCAGGCAGAGAGGTCAAGGAGGGAGCTTTTTGAAAATCTATATGTCCTTCCAGGTCCCAATTAGCAGGGGCACCTACGGCTAATTTGCAGAGATCATGATAAAGGCTGGGCCACTAAGTGCCAGGGTGTGAGACCTGAGAAGTGCTCCATACAGTGTCACCCTCTCCATTAGTTACTTACCAGGTCAAATTAAGGGGTTGATGGGGATTGTTATCACTTGCTGTTACAAGTGAGTCTGAGGCCAGCATCAGGATCAAAGCCTCCAACAGAGACCACCACAGGTGGCTCATTTTCATCTGGAAAGGGAAGAAAAAGAAGAGAATTCTCAGGGAGATCTCTCTTCCCTGGATTTCAATTGTTATCCATTTTATCTATAATTGGGTCTAGCTTTGTGGAGGTATCTATTTGTTTCACTAATCTTTCTGGCTGCCATCTAGCCGAGTCATCTTTGGTATCAAACAGACATATCATTCCTTGGCCCCATATGAGAACTGGGTCTGGGCCATTCCATTTAAAGGTAAGAGGGTCCTTCCACATAACTGTGGCATAATTTTTATTAGTCTCAGAGGCGATCAGCAGCAGATTTGCCATGAGTGTCCAGATTTAGAAAATTGAGAACAAACAAGGCATGATGGAGAGTATTTCTAGGGGACCCTTCTGGGGGTATAACTCCCCTTCTTTAACTTATGTAGATGTTTGTGATAGTCTAGTGGGCAAGTTCAACAATGCCCTGTAC
The DNA here is from genome assembly GCA_021653895.1 of Mastomys natalensis. Classification (NCBI taxonomy): domain Eukaryota; kingdom Metazoa; phylum Chordata; class Mammalia; order Rodentia; family Muridae; genus Mastomys; species Mastomys natalensis. The sequence continues at coordinate 11,723 of JAJTUV010000363.1, read as the reverse complement.
TTGAGGATTATAAGGAATGCCAGTAATATGTCTGATTTGTAGTTGGCTGCAAAACTCTTGAAAATTTTTCCCTGTGTACCTGGAACTGTTATCAGTCTTAATAATCTTAGGCTTACTCATGATGGAGAGACAGTTCAAAACAAGGGCTATAACATTTTTAGAAGCCTCTCCGGCATGTAAAGTAGTGAAAGTAAATCCACTAAAGGTGTCTATGGTCACATGGAAATATTTAAGATTGTCAAATTCAGGAATATGTATGACATCCATTTGCCATATTTCATTTGGAATTAAACCTCTGGGATTAACGCCCAGATTGGGGGGTGGGCAAAAGTGTGACACAGGCAGGGCATTGTTTAACAATCTGGCGTGCCTGTTCATGGGTGACCTTAAAAGTAAACGAAGGGTCTGAGCATTTAAATGATGCAAGGCATGACTATTCTGGGCCTGTTCTACAGAACCTGTCAACACCGGGAAGGTCAAGCGGGAGCCAGCATCTGCACAGGCATTTCCTCTAGAAAGGGGGACCAGGCAAATTGGAATGAGCACGGAGATGTCCAACAAAAAAGGGGTGGCTTCTAGAGGCAATCAATTTTTGAAGCTGAGAAAAAAGAGGGGCGGCATTTGTGGAGGGTCTAATATATGGGACTGTTTCAAGAATGGGAACAGAGTGAGCAATATAGGCACTGTCAGTATGAAAAACCTTTATTACTGCAAAAAGTTCTACAAGTTGGGCCAATTTAAAGGGGGAACAAATAGGGGAAACCTGTTCATCTGTAACGTAAGATGCCATTGCATTAGAGGAATCATCAGTAAACACTAAGCAAGCATTTAGTATTGGTTGAGGGGAGGTGAACTTTGGGAAAATAAAGGGATGAATCTTAGAAAATTATCAGCAGGGTAATGATTATCAATTATTCCCCAAAAGGAAGAGCATGCTATGGGCCACTCATCTGTGGTTTGCATGAGCCAATCTAGTTGATTTAAAGAATATGGCATAATTATTTTATCAGGATCTTTCCCAAAAAACCGGTGACTCTGTTCACATCCTAAAAGAATAAGTTTAGCAACCAGGGAGGTATGAGGAGTGAGTACTTTGGGGTGGGGGAGCTGAAAGGTGAACCCAGAGAGGAGAGCCATGCTGCCAAAACACTCCTGTAGATGTATGTGAGGTGGCACAGATGACAAACGGGAGTGGTGTTTCATAAGAGATAAGGAAACTCCCTGTTCTTGGATGGCTTTTTCTCCCAACCGAAAGTCGCAGGTAGCTGCAGGGTCAAGGAACAGGGGAAAGAGGGATTGGAATCCCCCTTCAGAACATTGAAAAGTGGCTTAAGCTCCCCAGTAGTAAGTTTAAGATAAGGTCTGATCTAATTTATATCACCTAACAATTTTTGAAAATCATTAAGAGTTTTCAAATGGCCTCCTTGGAGCTGGAGTTTTTGGGTAACAATTTTCTGATGGCAAAGCTCAAAGCCTAAATAAAAATAAAGATCTTGTAGCTGAATTTTATCAGGGGCAACCTGGAGTCCTCTATCTGCCAGCTTCTGTGATAGTTTTGACAGCAGTAAAGAAATTAGGTACCATTGGGTCCCACTAGAAGGATATCATTTGTGTAATGGACAATGTAAATGGAAGGCCATATTTTACAAAAGGGATCAACCACTTGCGTCACAAATTTCTGACATAACGTTGGGCTGTTAGCCATGCCCTGGGTAGGACCCGCCACTGGAAACATGGCATAGGCCCTTTGAAGTTGGTTACTGGCAGGCTATAGGCAAACTGCTATCTTCAGGGTATAAGGGAATGGTAAAAAAGCAACCTTTGAGGTTTATTATTACCTTAAAAAATCCAGCAGGAATGGCCACAGGGGTGGGCAATCCAGGTTGTAAGGTTCCCATAGTTAAAGTTCCCAAAGTTAAATAAAACATAGTTTTATTAATTTCTCTCAAATCTTGTAACAATCTCCACTTGCTAGATTTTTTCTTAATAAAAAGATAGGTGTGTTCCAAGGGGAGGCGGTAGGTTCTATATGGCCAGCAGCGAGTTGTTCCTGTACTAACGCTGTTGTTGCAGCCAGTTTTTTGAGGTTAATGGCCATTGATCAACCCACATGACTTCATTTGATTTCCATGTAATTTTGTCTGCGTGGGTATGTCAACAGCCATCAGGGTAAATTTTCAGCACCAAGCTCCAGGAGGTTAAATTTTTCAGTCACGGAATAGGCTTTTTTATTCCTTGTGAATGTTTTCCTAGCCCTTGTCTGTGTTGAAATCCCTGTTTTAACATTTGATGAGTAACTATCTCATTAGGGCTACACATAATAAGATTTAACTGGCTAAGTATGTCTCTGCCCATAAATTAACGGGTAAGTCAGGCACAACATAAGGCTGTACTGTGCCAGAATTGCCTTCTTCATCTACTCATGTAAGGACCTTAGAGCTTTGCTGGGGATTAGAGGTTTGCCCAGTGCCCTTTAAATGTGTTACTGAGGCCGTCAGGGGCCAGGAAGAGACCAGTTTTGTTGTGAGATAATCGTGGCATTGGCTCCAGTGTCTATAAGGCCTTCAAAGTCTTTTCCCTCTAATCTTAATTTAAGAAGGGGTCTATCTTGGGTAATTTGCTGGGCCCAATAAGCATCAGATGGACCTAGGTTATTAGAGCTTCTAGACTCTTGAAGGAATCTTTGATTAGGATGTTTAAGTGGGACTAAAAGCAATTGAGCAATTCTCTGTCCTGATTTAACAGGGGTCAGAGGTGGACATGGCCAGGATCTTTATTTCATCTGTATAATCATTATCAATCACTCTGGGGGAGATATTTAAACCCCACAGAGTGGAACTTGCACACCCTAGGAGAAGCCCAAAGGTATTAGGGGGCAAGGGGCCAAAGACCCCAGTGTGTAGAACTTGTGTCCCCATCTCAGGTGTCAATATTGTATCGGTGGAGGAACAGAGGTCCAGTGCTGCACTGCCTGCAGTTGCTTGGTGGAGGGAAGGAGACAACGCTTGAGTCTGAGGGATTAATGTTTGAGGGACAAACCTGACAGCCCCAGGGTTTTGTCTCTGGTTTGGGGCCAGAGAATGGCCCCACGGGAAGTTTCCCTGTTTTGGAGGCAAGGCATTACCGTGTGTACATCTGTCTTGGAATGGCACTCTGAAGCTCAATGCCTCCCTCGCTCGCAGCATGGACACAAGGAGGCGGGGAGTGTATATTCTGCCTTAGGGGCTTTGCACTCCCTAGAGAAATGCCCTTGCTGTTTGCAATTAAAGCAAGCTTTTGCGGGGCCTCCCTGCTTGACGTTCTTAAGGGCAGCTCCAACGGCAAGTCCTATCACATGGGCTGAGCCAATGCCTGCACACAGTTTTATATAATCAGAAATTTCGGTATCACTACGGTGGGGCAGTATGGCGGCCTGGCAGGCAGGGTTTGCATTCTCGAATGTGAGGTGTTTGAGAAAGACACTTTTGTTTTCATCATGACTGACAAGCCTTTCAGCCGCATCAGCAAGGTGGCTGATACAGTTACTGTAAGGCTCCTCCGGACGCTGGTGGACCTGGGCAAGAGAAGTAGTCGCTGACCCTTTAGGAGGGAGTCGTTTCCAAGACTTAAAACCTACATTTTGAATTTGGGTTAGAAGGCCAGGAGGGAACCAAGCCGGTTTTCATTAGTATCATAAGGGCTCCATCCCAAAAGCTTATCTTTGGTCCACTTCTTTGTTTTACTTTCAGAATTGCAAAGCGCTATTTTCTGCAGTTTTCAACAAAATCGGTCTTCCAAAGAACATAGTTGCCTCCTGCCAGGGTTGTACGTGCCAAGAAATACCAATCACTGGGGACAAGCCACTGATCACTCAAATTTTCAATTAAAGATATGGTAAAGGGGGCCGTCGGGCAGTAATTTGTTACTGCCATTTTAAAATCTTTCACGTGTTTGAACCCTAGATGGTGATACTGTTGCTCTTTTACTTCATCTCCCTCTCTTTCTGCGTCTCCCGAGGCTTCATTTTCATTATCAGAGGCCTTACTGCCTGAAGGTGTTGTATCCTCATTATCTTCTTCAACAGGGGGTTCGTTATGGGGAGAGATAGCAATTTTGCTCCTGGTGACGGGAAAGGCCAATATAGGTTTTTGAGATTTGGGTTTCGATTTATTCTTGGAGATGGTGGGCATTGAGGAGAGGGAAGTTAATTCTAAATCAAGAGCTCATAGTTCTTTTGTTAACTGCAAATGTTTCCGTTTTTCCTTTATTAACTTTCTTTTTTTTTTGTTTTTGTTTTTTGTTTTTTTTGTTTTTCGAGACAGGGTTTCTCTGTGTAGCTCTTGCTGTCCTGAAACTCACTCTGTAGATCAGGCTGGCCTCGAACTCAGAAATCTCCCAAGTGCTGGGATTAAAGGCGTGCGCCACCACCGCCCGGCTCTCTATTAACTTTCTAAGGGAAGCTGTTTTTTGTGAAAGTTATGCTTTAGCTTTGGTGGTATAATTGGTAATATCGGCCAAGTTGAGGACCGGGGCACAAAATGGAGGAACGGTAGTATAGAGAGGTGGTTCTGGCAGAAGGGACCTCAGGAGTGACCAGTCAGGATTATGGTATTTGGCTGCCTCCTTCTCTAGGGACGATGCCTCTTTGGGAGAGAGGCCATTGTCAGGCCCATACTTGGCTAGGGTTTTAAGATTGCAAGGGAGGGATAAATTTTAGCAGGAGGCATTTTTGCAGTTGCCGTCTCTGCTGTAGCAGCCTCAAGGGGGGCGGCAGGGACGTCTGGATCAGGGATGGGAATAGAAACAGACTCACAAACAGAGGGTGGTCGGAAGTATTGCTGTAAGACCTTCTCTCCTCTCATTATCTCCCGGATATCTGACCATTGTTTATAGACCTGAAGTATATCATTCACCAGGTTCCAACAGGAAAAGGCCTGAACAGGGACTCTCTCAGGTCTAAAGGTCCATAAAAATCTTTTCTCATCAATAGTCCCCTCTTGGGGAAACCATGGACAAACATCACCAATGAAATCAAAGAATTTTTTAAGATCCTTTTTCTTAATCCTTATGCCTCGTATCTTGAGACCCTTTAAGAACAAATCATGTTCGCTTAATGCTTGTCCCATAATTGTGTTGCTCTATCTTACCTTAACCGGATCAATCTCACAGGCGGGCAACTCTGTGACAATCACAATGCAGGATCTTCTCTCTTCACTTGCCTTTACAGTGAAGCGTCAATCCTATGCCTGACGGATGTCCATGTGGGAGCAACGTTTGATCGGACCCAACCCAAAGGCCACACGTTGGGTGCCAACTGCCCCAGCCCAAGGGAATTAGATGAGACTCTAGAGAAGGGGGTGAAAGAATAAAGGGACAAGAGACACAAAGACAGAGAGCAAGTCTGGGGTTCTGATCAAGCTCTGAAACTTTCATTTGGGGGGCAGGTTATAAAGACACAGCAAAATGGGAAGTTTAGGCGAGGGTCATTGCTTAGGGCTATCCCACTATTGAATCCTCATTGTCTAAGACCATCCCACTGTCATGTCCTTATTGCCCAAGACCATCCCACTGTTGTAACTAGCTCCCAGGAAATACCAGACGTTCTTTAAGTTCCTGGGACCTGAGATCCCAGAACGTCCTTTCTTAACCTTGTACTGACTAGACTTTCTAGAACTAGGTTTTCTTAGAACAGCAGGTAATTTCCTGGGTTTGGCTCCTGGCACAGGCCCTCTTTTTCTGATCTTTCTTAATTTTAACAGAGACCTGAGGCAGTTGCTGGGGGGAAGGTGTTGGATCAAGCAATTCGGCCTCTAATTGTTGTAGAACTCTAAGCAGTTGTACTTGTTCCTTCTGGGTTTCTACCATGTGGCACAGGGATGCCATATCAGCAGTTAACTGGCTGCAGGCGCTGGACATAGCAGGTGGATCAAAAATTGCATCTGAAGTCCCACAGGGTGGTGGGGGAAAGAAAGGTGGGCATGTGGCAGCACCTCTCAGTGGAGGGGCCACGGCTAGGGTGATTGTGGATGATTTGGGTGGATTGTGGTAGCACTTTGATTCATAATGAGCTGCCTCCTCCGTGAGAGTCGCCTCACCAGCGGGTGGCAGGCTGTTATCAAGATCAATGAGGGAAGGATAAGGATCTGCTGTCTTAATTTCCTTCTCTAGGTGGGGTCAAAGAAAGGTCTTTAATGGGCGGTAAAGGGGGAGATCTGAAACACCTTCAGCCACAGAAGGTGGGGTGGGTAAGGGTCCATCTCTTAAAGGGGACAAAGGTGGTGTATGAATTGCTGGGTTATTGGAAGGAGGGTGGGAGATGGATTCTTTAAGAGACTGCTCTCTTTTGGAAACCAAGTGCTGGAGATCCGGCCATTCAGGGGTGGTTCTAAGAATATCATTAATGAGGGACCAGTAGCTAAAGGCCATAACAGTTTTCTTTTGTAGGTTCAAATGCTTCATAATAATCTTTGAAACAATTGCCAACTTGGTGCCACCTATTTTCATCAATCGTTCCCTCTTGGGGAACCATGGACAAATGTCTCCCACAAAATTTAAAAATTTCTTCAAATCCTTTTTCTTAACCCTAGTACCTCATGTCTTGAGGGACTCTTTAAGCCCTGACACAAAGAGTGACTGTTTAGAAAATACTTGTCCCATGTCTTACCTTAAGATCTGTGCTGCGCTTATGATCCTCCGGACTGTCTCACAGTGGGCTGGACCGTGACCATTGTGCTCAGCCATAGTCACTCTTGGGAGCTTCTGGAGATGAGCTGGTAGGTCTACCCTCCAATGATGAGTGGCGTTCTCTCCTCTGTGACCCCTGAGGGTCCCTGTTTGGATGCCAGTTGTCCTGGCTGGCAGGATGGTGAGCGAGGACTGGGGACCACCTGGAAGAGAATGAGGGGACAAGAGAGGCGAAGAACAGACAGCAAGTCAAGAGGTCTGATCAAGCTGACAAATTTTTATTGTTCCCACACAGGTTATATACTCATAGAAACAGGATGTAGGGTGAGGTGGGTAGAGTAGGGTCTCTTTGTCTCTGGGAGTGCAGGTGTTCTCAAGAATAGGATGTTGGCTGGGTAAAAAATTCAGCAGAAAGAACAGAACAGAATGGGTTGCTATGCACCTGTCCACAAGATCTATAGCTATTTGTTTTCAACTGGGCTAGTACTTTCCCACAGAGGTCAAGACTTTGTGCCAGTAAACACTTGTAGCTGACAAGGCAGTTAATGTTTAAGCAAGGTTGCTCCCAACATCCAGAAAAAAGATTAAACAGAAAAGATGCAACACCATTTTGAGGACCTCCAGATGAAGGAGCCCAGGCTGAGAATGGACAGTGGAACCTCATGGGTCCTCTGTACTCGCCATTTTGTCTCTTACAGACTTCTGCTCAATAGCAAAGCCATAAGACCTAGGGAGGGAAAGAATACCTCAAAGTATTGTGCTGGTCTAGTAAAAAAAAAAAAAAAAAGAAATCTTTCCAGGAAAAATATCCCTGGGGGAAGTCCGGGCTTCCAGTTCAATGGAATGTTTGTTGGTACTGTGATTGGCTAGAGGCTCAGAAGCATAAGCATGAGTGATTTAAGAACCTGGAGTCGGTTTAATAATTCACCAGCACCTTCAACTACTGAAATCTCTCCAGATATTCTCTGTCCTGGGAGCTCAGAGAATATTGAAGGCCTGTGGTGGAAAGTATATTTTAAACTCAAAGAAGCTAATACCTTTGATTATCATGATCTATCAATTGTAAATGGTGATGAATTAGGTGACTCAATGTACCAAATTTTCTACAATTTAGGAGAAAAATTGGAACATGATTTTGCTTTTTGCTCTCAGTATTTCTGGAAACATTGAGGGAAACAAATGAACTGTATGATAAAACTGAATGGCTGCAAATGCAAATAAACTAATGGTTTCTAAGTGTGCCCTTGAAGAGGAGCTTCTCTCCAGCAGCCATAGAGCTCAAGTTGCAGAAAATCAAACTGAAGCCATCATTATAAGATTGGCTGAATTACATGGAAAATTCAAGTCTCAGCTCAGAGGGTGTCAGCAGTTAAAGAAAGTAGGGACATAAATTGGCAAAGAATGAGATCCTATAATGTGGGATGTAGATTTGTGGGAGGACCCTGTTGAAGCTGAGAACTTTGAATCTTCAGATTCTTATGGGTTTACCTCACCTGAGGAGTTTGAGATCAGCCTTGACCATAAACTGAGAATTTACCTTAAAACTAACAAAAGCAAGCAAAACATAGCAAATAAAAAAAAATAGTTTTAAGAACCCTAAGTACAGATTTTAAAATGAATAAAAGTGATAGTATTGAACACAATCCCAGTCGTATCATAGCTTTAAATAGCTGTAGAACTCAGACACACACAGGCACACACACATGTAGGAGGAGCTAAGGTGGGAGGAGTAAGGAGAGGAAGAAGAAAAGGAAGAGGAGGAGAGAGGGGAGGGAGAGACAGATGTAGGAGGAGCCATGGATGACCATTCATATACCAGGAGTAGTCCTGGGTAACAACTTATATCTAGGTTAGTTAATTGGGAAACATCTATAATTATGTGGGCATATTGTTATTGAGCATTACCAAATATATAAAGCCTTTGATTAATATTTAAGCATTAGAGTCTCATTTCCTACCAGGCCTGTGTGAATGGCGGGATGGTCTGGGCAAAGCCCAGCCTTGCAAAGACAGCATGGAAGATTGGCAGAGCCATCTATCATGCTGGCGTCTCGTGGGTGGCAGGGCTGGTGTCTCTGGGCGCCTGAGTCACAGCTCGTAGCCACAGGTCTTGCCTAGTCTTGCAAGATCGTGCCACTGTTTTAAAATATCTCCTGCAAAACACACACACACACACACACACACACACACACACACACACACACACGTACATACACACAAATAGATTCCAACTTTAGGTCAACTTAGAATGTATTTCTTGTCTGAAAAATCTCATATCAATTTTTAATTCAGTTCTAGAACCAGTTAACCAGTAGTTGTCAATGTCTCTTGACATCTTAGAATAACTCATAGTCTGAATTTCTTTGTGAAAAGGGCAGTTTCAGTCATTGACAAAGAATTGTTTAATGCCCCAGTATTGCTGTCCAGTAAGATATTGAAAGAATTTTGCAGTGAAATCCATGCATCAAACAGTGCTATGAACTACCTCAAATAATGAACATTTTAAGGACTACTCTCAATTTTATTCAGTCAACTGTATCTAATGTAATGAAGAAGAAATAAATAATACCACTTCCTAGTTTGAGGGTCTTTTGACTAGAATTTAGGATATCATGAAAATTTCTAATTCACTTGATTTTCCAACTTATGAAACTCATATTCAGTCAGGGCCAATTTGAACCTCTTTCCATCATTAACATGGCATATTTAAAACTGCAACAGGAACTGAATCCACTGATGTTACACCCTGAGCAGCCTGTACTAGCAAAGGCCCCGTTGTACCTGAACTGGATCAGCAGTAGCACCGTGTCCTAGAAGAAATTGGTAAGTTTCATATTACTGCAACTTAGTACCTCAGAAAACATGTGGTATGTTCAGTATACATCCATGGGCAATTTAATGATACAGCAATAAATAATAACTTTCTCCACATATGTTAATCTTTCATTATATAGCCTGAAAAAAGTAGAATGTTTTCTCCTTATTTATGTGCTACAAGGCAAAAATTATAGGATGCATCATTGTTACTATTATATTGAAGAAGAGAATCAGATCTTATTTCAACAGTCTATTTCTTATGTTTCCCCAGCATGCCCCACCTTTCTGTTCCTTAATTGGGTTCTAGTCAGCTATTATTTGTTTCTATTCCTTTCTTCTTGTTTACTAATCTCTCCAAACCCATGACACATGTAATGTTCTTGAAAAATTTCCACATAGACTATGTTATTTTAGGTCCAATTTCTTTCTTTAAAGAGATTTATTTATTTATTATATATAAGTACACTGAAGCTGTGTTCAGACACACCAGAAGAGGGCATCAGATTTCACTACAGATGGTTGCTGGGATTTGAACTCTGGACCTCTGGAAGAGCAGTCAGTGCTCTTAACCACTGAGCCATCTCTCTAGCCCAGGTCCAATTTCTTATGGTTAAGTGAGTACCAACACTGTCAGCCACATAAAACTTGAGTATTTCTCTAGTATAGATACATGTGCTACAAATACAAATGAAAAAAAATTGGTTAAACTTTGCTCATAGGTGTTGGCGTATCCTAATTGTTCCAGTAAAGAAATAAGCAGATACATCATTAAAACAGCCATAATCTTATACTGAACTGTCCCTGGATGCTTTGCCTCCTGTACGGACATAGTCTAAGGAAAGGGAACAAACAAACAAAAACCCCACATGGACTTTTCAAACTGTTAAACTTTTATCTAAAGGAAAATAGAAGAATATCTTCCCTAACTGCTACATTTATTGTTTTAACAAAACAAAATAGGTCTTTGTTGAAATGTGGGTTTCTTTAAAGGTAAGGAAGCATGAATATTTCCAAGAAAGAATGAAATTTTGAGCTTTAAATGAGTAAGCAGTGAATACACAAAACTAGCACAAAACAACTTGCCTCAACCACTTACAAGCCCTCTGCTAAGGGTCCTTAGTTTGAAATGGTTGTTCATGTCCACAACCGTGCCGCCTTAGAGGTGCCTGGTGTCATCAGAATAGCTCCTCCTATGCCTCTTGATTTCCCCTTTGTCTAAGATTCTACTCTCCTTAATCCACATATTTGGCATCTATATTTTGTTCTTTCATAACATTATATGAATACTTACTGTTTTATGTAAGGAATTGTGTAAAATCCTTAAAAAGAAATAGTTCTTTCTTTAAATCCATAATAATATATTAAAAGAAATGAACTACAACTATTAACATAGCATTGTAAAAAAAAGTTGAACTGTATACTAATCCAACACTATTATTATTTATTTATTTATTTATTGACTCAAGGAATGCTCTCAGATTTACCTCTGGAATTAGAAGAGATAGATTTCAATCATGTCTCACCAGTTCCTGATGATACCTCATTCAGTGTGTCTTCTTTATCAGAGAAAAATGCCTCACACAGTTTGTGATTGGGGGTGGGGGATATGATATTGTCTGTTGGTTGCCTAACAGGTGTGGGTTTCAAGATAACTGTACTGTTTCCCAAATAGTCTTCAACTGGAAAAACACATTGTTAAAACAGACATATGCAGTGAAGGAATGATAAGATATAATGGCTATAATACAAATGAAGTGTGTAAAATAATTGAAATGGCTTGTTTTTAAAACTTATATAAAACCCCAGAAAATTATATTTAATTTTGACTAACTCAGCTATGAAATTTATTATATCTGATTTCTGAAAGTTTTTTTGCTTATTCTTTAAGAAGAATCTCAATTTTATCCAGAAATATAGAAGAAATAAGCATATCTCAATGTTTGTGAGTTGCTAACACTTGGTTACTTTTATTTTTGTAGCATCACATCTTTCTTCCTACTTCATTTTCTTATTATTCATATACATTTTTACTTGGGAAAGTAGGCTAGAAATTTAAAACAGACCTAATCATATATTTAACCTGGATGAATCCTGGGATTTATTTTTCAACTCCTATGAGAATTTGACCTAAGATAATGATGAAAATTGAAGTGATTACTAGGATGTAATTTTAAGTTATTTGGTATTCCCCTGACACTGGGGAGAGGGGAAAATTGTCTGAGAAGTTGATTCATCATCAAAAT